>CM046670.1:68110258-69310258 GCA_025594165.1 Tamias sibiricus
GCACATGAAGCACTGGGTTGGATCCTCAGCACCACATATAAATAAATTAAATAAAGGTATTGTGTCCATCTACAACTAAAAATATTAAATAAAAAAGAAGAAGAAGAAGAAAGAAAACCACCATAAGGTCAATGGCAAAACCTATATAGATGACCCTAACAAAACCTAGACCAGGCCTTCAAGAGATAGGTGATGCATCAATGACTTAATTGCTTGAAGAAAATGTAAGCAATATTTTCACAGAAAAATAACAGAATCTAGAGTTTCTAAAATGTATTATCCACAGTGTTCAAAATACAATTTTTAAAAATGCTATACAAATTGATAACATAGGAAAATGTGATTCAAAGACAAGAGTGGAGCAAGGAGCAGGGTGGGGGCTGGGGGGTAGTCAATAGCAACCAATGTGAATGGGGTGAGAGACAATCAGATCTTGGAATTAGCAGACAAGGACTGTATGAAATACTCTGATAAATATGTTAAATAAGCATGTAAATATAATGGTAGACAAAGTGAAAAATGTAAAATTGAAAGAATTACATGGGAATTCTAGATCTGAAAAGTACAACATCTGAAATAACAAATTTATTGAATGGGATGAACAGATTGGATACAAGTGAATACATTTAAACGTATGTCAGTAGAAGTTATTGAACTAGAAGCACAGAAAACAGGGAAGAAAATTGAACAATTTTAGTGACCTGCAGGATAGCATCAAATAGTGCAGCATATTATATATAACTGGAATTGAGAGAGAGAGAGAGAGAGAGAGAGAGAGAGAGAGAGAGAGAAGGAGGCAGAGAAAAATTTAAAGAAATATTGGCCAAAATATTCCAATTTTTGATGTATAAATGACAAAACAAAAATTATCAGATTAAATATAAAGAAACAGAATAGATATAAAAGAATAACACATTTAGGGACATAATGTCAAACAGCTCAAAATTTATTCAGAGGGGGGAAAAAAGACACATTCTATACAGGAAAACAATGATATAAACGATCACTGAGTTGTCATGAAAAATATTGGAAGCCAGGAATCAATGGAAGGACACATTGTTGAAATGATGAAAGAACTTGGAATTTAAATCCAATGAAAATATCATTTTAAAATTAAGAAGAAATAAAAACATTTTTGGATAAATAAAAACTGGGAAAATTCGTCCCCAGCAAACAAGAAATGCTTAAGGAGGTTTAGACAAGAGACAAATAAGTAAAGCCAATAATATAAGATGAATTCTGAGGGAAAAAAATTTAAAGGTGATGTTGTAGACAATGGTAAGAGCGACAGGGTTGAGGGAGGGGATAATTTAGCCACATAAGGTGACCAGAAGGAACCAATAATGGCCCTAAACAAGACAGAGAATGAAGTTTGGGAGTGGAAATCAGGAAAACTTCAGAGATCCATACATTCCCAAGGTCATTATGGAACTTAATCTTACTATAAATAAGACTTCCAAAGTACCACTTCAATACCAAGCTCTGATTACTTTTGTCATCTTCCATCTTATCTGTTGTAATACCTGTGCTCCAACAATTTTAAAAATATTTTGCAACTTCAGTTTCAATGGCCTTATCTTTAAAAAAAAAAAAAAAATTGTACCACTCCCATATCTACATCTTTTGTCTTTATCAGAACTGGGTTCTATGGTCATGCATCCTGAATACCTCAAATCACGCTTCTTCCATCATAATCATCTGACTGAATTCCAAAAGTGGCTAAACCCAACTACCCAACAAGTCCTCACCTGCACCAGAGCTGCTGAAGGCAGCCTGAGAAGAACACACAATGTTCTGACTTCTCTCACACTGAAATCATGGCTGTACATCTCATGGACACTTAGCATGCCTGTTGCTGCTGCTATTCTACCCTCATGTATTTGTGCTTCCACTTACCAAACAAACAAACAAACAAACATACAAACAAAAACCATCTCCCACCTGCCCCTCTGTCCATAAGCAATCAATATCACCCCCCCACAACTTTCATTCTCAGCTATTGATTTTTGCCTCACATTTTCTTTAGGGGGAAAAAGCAATTCCATAAAATTCTCTTACCTTTCCACAATAAAATACACAAAACATCTACATTTAGAGCTTCATGTTTCCTTTCTGTTTCAGAAATTATATCTGCTCCTCTTTTCAGTTTTTGTTCTTCCGGTTTAGAAGCTCCGCACATGGAATTAAACCCTCTTTGTCTGGCAATATCAATTTCTCTTCTTCTGGAACATTCTCATCAGCTCTAGAGTCTCTTTTTTTTATTTTAGAAAATAGTGTTCATTATGTTATGAAATAATAATAAATATATAGTAGTCAATAATTTTTTAAAAGAAACATTACACTAAAATTACTTCATATACATATCCATAGAAAAATTAAATTTAAGATATTCAAATTTGAATAAACCAACTAATGCTTTATACAGGTCAACTTAACTAATAAAACCCAAAAATCTCAAAGAGGAATGTTTTGGAAAGACAAAATGAAGCAAAGTATTATTTGTAGTGCTTTTGGTGTCAAGGATTATTTATGAAATATTATCTGAAGTAATATTCTTTCTTCTTTCCCCTTTGAGTTATTTACAAGTTTATTTTTCCAGTTTCTTTAAAAAAATTTTTTTAATTATTCTAATTTGTTATACATGTTTGCAGAGTACATTTCATTTCATATTACATATAAAGAGCACAATTTTTCAAGTTGCTGGTTTTATATAAAGTATTTTTACAACAATTGTGTCTTCATACATGTATTTAGGGTAATCATGGATAACTCAGTCTGCCATTATTCCTATCCCCTTGCCCCTCTCCTCCCTCCCCCCTCTTTGTTCTATTTAAAGCTCTTTTATTCCTCTCATCCCCTCTCTCTTGCCTTTATAAGTTAGTATCTTCCTATCAAAGAGATCGTTCGACCTTTGGTTTTTGGGATTGGCTAACTTCACTTAGCATTATTTTCTCTAACTCCATCCATTTACCTGCAAATTCCATGATTTTATTCTCTTTTAGTGCTGAGTAGTGTTCCATTGTGTATATATACCAAAGTTTCCCTATCCATTTATCTGCTGATGGGCATCGGGGTTGGTTCCACAATCTAGCTATTGTGAATTGTGCTACTATAAACATTGATGTGGCTGTGTCCCTGTAGTAAGCTGTTTTTAAGTCCTTTGGGAATAGGCCAAGGAGTGGGATAGCTGGGTCAAATGGTGGTGCCATTCCAAATTTTCCTAGGAATCTCCATACTGCTTTCCAGATTGGCTTCACCAATTTGCAGTTCCACCAGCAATGTAAGAGTGTGCCTTTTCCCCCACATCCTCAACAGCATTTATTGTTGTTTGTGTTTTTGATAGCTGCCATTCTGACTGGGGTAAGATGAAATCTTAGAGTTGTTTTGATTTGTATTTCTCTAATTGTTAGAGATCTTGAACATTTTTTCATATATTTGTTGATTGTTTGTATATCATCTTCTGAGAAGTGTCTGTTTAGTTCCTTGGCCCATTTATTGATTGGGTTATTTGTTTATTTGGTGTTAAGGCTTTTAAGGGCTTTATAAATCCTTGAGTTTAATGTTCTCTCTGATGTGTTTGTGGTAAAGATTTGCTCCCATTCTGTAGGTCCTCTATTCACCTCACTGATTGTTTCTTTTGCTGAGAAGAAGCTTTTTAGTTTGAATCCATCCCATTTATTGATTCTTGGTTTTAGTTCTTGCACTATAGGGGTCTTATTAAGGAAGTTGGAGCCTAAACCAACATGATGGAGATTTGGGCCTACTTTTTCTTCTATTTAGGTTCAAGGTCTCTGGTTTGATTCCTACATCCTTGATCCACTTTGAGTTAAGTTTTGTGCATAGTGAGAGAAAGAGATTTAATTTCATTTTATTACATGAAGATTTCCAGTTTACCCAACACCATTTGTTGAAGAGGCTGTCTTTTCTCCAGTGAACGTTTTTGGCACCTTTGTCTAATATAAGATAACTTTAGGTGTGTGGGTTTGTCTCTGTGTCTTCTATTCTGTACCATGGTCAACTGGTTTATTTTGGTGCCAATACCATGCTGTTTTTGTTACTATAGCTTTGTAGTACAATTTAAGGTCTGGAATAGTAATGCTACCTGCTTTATTCTTTTTGCTAAGAATCTCTTTGGCTATTCTGGGTCTCTTATTTTTCCAGATGAATTTCATGATTGCTTTTTTTATTTCTATGAAGAATGATATTGAGATTTTGATTGGTATTGCATTAACTCTGTATAGTGCTTTTGGGAGAATGGTCATTTTGACAATATTAATTCTACCTATCCATGAACAAGGTAGATCTTTCCATCTTCTAAGATCTTCATTAATTTCTTTCTTTAATGTGCTGTAGTTTTCATTGTAGAGATCTTTCACTTCTTTTGTTGATTCCCAAATATTTTATTTTATTTTTTTGAGGCTATCGTAAATGGGGTGGATTTCCTAGTTTCTCTTTCTGAGGATTTGTTGCTGATGTACAGAAATGCCTTTCATTTATGGGTATTGATTTTATATCCAGCTACTTTGCTGAATTCATTTATTAGATCTAGAAGATTTCTGGTGAAATTTTTTTGGATCTTCTATGTATAGAATCATATCATCTGCAAATAGTGATAATTTGAGTTCTTTTTTTCCTATCCATATCCCTTTAATTTCTTTCGTCTAATTGCTCTGGCTAGGGCTTCAAGAACTATGTTAAATAGGAGTGGTGAAAGAGGGCATCCCTGTCTTGTTCCAGTTTTTAGAAGGAATGCTTTCAATTTTTCTCCATTTAGGATGATGTTGGCCTGGGGCTTAGCATAGATGGCCTTTACGATGTTGAGGTATGTTCCTGTTATCCCTATGTTTTCCTAGCATTTTGAACATGAAGGGATGTTGTATTTTGTCAAGTGCTTTCTCTGCATCTGTTGAGATGACCATATGATTTTTATCTTTGAGCCAGTGGATGTGATGAATTACATTTATTGTCTTCCTTGTATTGAACCAAACTTGCATCCCTAGAATGAAGCCCACTTGATTGTGGTGCACTATGCTTTTGATGTGTTTTTGTATTCGGTTTGCCAGAATTTTATTGAGAATTTTTGCATCTATATTCATTAGAGATATTGGTCTGAAGTGTTCTTTCTTTTATTTGTCTCTGTCTGGTTTTGGAATCAGGGTGATATTGGCCTCATAGAATGAGTCTGGGAGTGTTCCCTCTTTTTCTATTTCATGAAATAGTTTGAGAAGTATTGGTGTTAGTTCTTCTTTAAAGGTCTTGTAGAACTCAGCTGTGTATCCATCCAGTCATGGGCTTTTCTTGGTTGGTAAGTTTTTTATGGCATCCTCTATTTCTTTGCTTGAAATTCACCTATTAAAATTGTGTATATCATCTTGATTTAGTTTGGGCATATCATGGTCTCTAGAAATTTGTTGATGCCTTTGTTATTTTCTATTTTATTGGAGTATAAATTTTCAAAATAATTTCTAATTATCTTCTGTATTTCTGTAGTGTCTGTCATGATATTTCCTTTTTCAACATAGATATTGGTAATTTGTGTTTTCTTTTTCTTTTCTTTGTTAGCATAGCTAAAGGTTTATCAATTTTATTTATTTTTTCAAAGAACCAACTTTTTGTCCTGTCAATTTTTTTCAATTTTTTTTTTTGTTTCAATTTCATTAATTTCAGCTCTGATTTTAATTATTTCCTGTCTCCTACTTCTTTTGGGGTTGATTTGTTCTTCTTTTTCTAGGGCTTTGAGATGTAATGTTGGTTCATTTATTTGTTGACTTTCTTTTTTGAAGGAATGAGCTCCATGCAATGAACTTTCCTCTTAGTACTGCCTTCAGAGTGTCCCAGAGATTTCAGTATGTTGTATCATTCTCATTTACCTCTAAGAATTTCTTAATCTCCTTCTTGATGTCTTCTGCAACCCATTGATCATTCAATAGCATATTATTTAGTCTCCAGGTGTTAGAGTAGCTTTTCTTTTCTTTTCTTTTATTTTTTTTTTTTTTTTTTTTTTTTTGTGGTACCGGGGATTGAACTCAGGGGCACTCGACCACTGGGTCATATTCCCAGCCCTTTTTGGTATTTTATTTGGAGACAGGGTCTCACTGAGTTGCTAAGTGCCTCACCATTGCTGAGGCTGGCTTTGAACTCACGATCCTCCTGCCTCAGCCTCCCAAAGTGCTGGGATTACAGGCGTGCGCCACCACGCCCGGCTCTTTTCTTTCTCTTTTATCATTGATTTCTAATTTCATTCCATTATGATCTGATAGAATGCAGGGTAGTATCCCTACTTTTTTAATATTTGCTTAGAGTTGCTTTATGGCATAATATATGGTCTATTTTTGAGAAGGATCCATGTGCTACTGAAAAGAAAGTGTATTGGCTCATTGATGGATGATATATTCTCTATATGTCAGTTAAGTCTAAGTTATTAATTGTATTATTGAGTTCTATAGTTTCTTTATTTAACTTTTGTTTGGAAGATCTATCCAGTGGTGAAAGAGTTGTGTTAAAGTCACCTAGAATTATTGTGTTGTAGTCTATTTTATTTTCGAACTTGAGAAGAGTTTGATTGATGAATGTAGATGCTCCATTATTTGGGGCATATATATTTATACAGTTATATCTTTTTGATCTATGATTCCCTTAAGCAGTATGAATTGTCCATCTTTATTTATCTATTTTGACTTTGACTTGACGTCTACTTTATTTGATATGAGGATGGAGACCCCTGCTTGCTTGCGTAGACCATGTGAGTGATATATTTTATCCCATCCTTTCACCTTCAGTCTATGGGTGTCTTTTCCTATGAGATGTGTCTCTTGAAGGCAACATATTGTTGGGCCTGTTTTTTTAATCCAATCTATTAGCCTATTTCTTTTAATTGGTGAGTTTAGGCCATTAACATTCAGGGTTATTATTGAGACATAATTTGTATTACCAGTCATTTTTTTTTTTATTATTATTGGTATTTAGTTTGACTTGGTTTTTCCTTTGGTTGGCTTTTCCCTTTATTGTAGTTTTTCCCTTTGCAGATTTTCATTATTATTTTTCATTTCCTTCTTGTGGAATATTTTACCAAGAATGTTCTGTAGAGCAGGCTTTCTTTTTGTAAATTCTTTTAGCTTTTGTTTATCATGGAAGGTTTTTATTTCATCCTCAAATCTAAAGCTTAATTTTGCTGGATATAAAATTCTTGGTTGGCATCCCTTATCCTTTAGAGTCTGGTATATGTTGTTCCAGGCTCTCCTGGCTTTGAGGGTCTGGATTGAAAAATCTGCTGAGATGCGAATTGGTTTTCCCTTATAGATAATCTGACTTTTCTCTCTTGCAGCCTTTAAAATTCTATCTTTATTTTGTATGCTAGGCATTTACATTACAATGTGCCTTGGTGTGGGTCTGTTGTAATTTTGTACATTTGGCGTCCTATAGGCCTCTTGTATTTGATTTTCAAATTCATTCTTCCTGATTGGGAAATTTTCTGATATTATTTCATTGAAGAGATTGTGCATTCCTTTGGTTTGAATCTCTGCACCTTCCTCTATTCCAGTAAATCTTATATTTGGTCTTTTGATGGTATCCCATAGTTCTTGGATATTCTGTTCATGGTTTCTTACCATCTTCACTATGAGGTCAACTTTATTTTCAAGATTATATATTTTGTCCTCATTGTCTGAGGTCCTATCTTCCAAGTGGTCCAATCTGTTGGTGATGCTTTCTATTGAATTTTTTAAGTGGCTTACTGTTTCTTTTATTTCAATGATTTCTGTTTGTTTTTTTCTCAAACTCTCTCTTTCTTGAAGTAATCTTTTGCTATCTGGATTTGTTCTCTTATGTCTTTGTTGGTGTGATTGATGGTTGCCTGTATTTGATCTTTTATCTCTTTGTTGGAGAGATCAATTTTTGCCTATATCTGTTCACTTAGGTCATTTTTTAAATCCCTTATCATTTTAATTATGTATATCCAACTCCTTCTCTGACATTTCACCTACTGTGCTTTCTATGGTTTCTATTGTTATAGTATCTTGGTTTGTTTGGGACATTTTCCTCCCTTGACAGAACTCCTTCTTGACATTTCATGCTTTCTATGGTTTCTATCTTGGTTTGTTTGGGACATTTTCCTCCCTTGTTTCTTCTTGTATTTTCCTCCCTTGCAAGGTAAGCCTGAGGTATTACAGCTTCTGCCCTTTTGTCTTATAAGGTCCCTCTAGGTTACCCAAAACCTCACTTTTTAGGGAAATATCAATATTAGAGCTTTCAATGTACCCAATGTGTGTCCATATATCAGTTAGTTTCTATTTTTATATTTACAGTTTTGTCGCTATAAGCAGAAATGATGAGATCAGTTATCTTATACCATATAGTCTCTATGTTTTCATGGTGGTTTATAGTATCTAATGGTAGAAGGGGGGACTTAGAGGTTGGCTTAAATGCTTATGAACTAAGATGTGTGTGAGAAAATAGAGGTATTAGATTATTTGACAAGTGAGTGTATAATCATTAGAATTTGGCTGTTAGAAGAAGCAAGAGATAGGCAACCCTGTGTAAGATTCCCTGTCAGTTCACAACAGCATAACTGGTTGCACCTTTTGGTGCATCCTGGTCCCCAGGGACCTTAGTGATGTCTTTCTTTTTTAAAATATTTATTTATTTACTTTAGTTGTACACAATGCAATGCATTTATGTTTATGTGGTGCTGAGGATCAAACCCAGGTCATGCACGTGCGAGGTGAGCACTCTGCCACTGAGCCACAACCCCAGCCCCTTAGTGATGTCTTACCCGGACCTTTTTGTTGTTCCTTGGTAGTAGCGTAGCTAACTCAGTTTTGTGGCAGTGGCGGCCTCAGGCCTATAATTATATTTGTGTTGGGTTGAGTAGCTACGGAATCCCAGTGTGGTGTGTCTCTCTGGACAGACGCGGGTTGCCTCTCTGATTTGGGGCGTGGAGCAGGCCTCTCTCTCGAGATCTCCTCCTGGCTGCAGTGTGGTGGAGCAGGCAGTCTGGTTTTCTTCTCCCCGTTCTCCTCCTCCTGGGTCTCCTCCCAGTCTAGTTGTTTTGGTGGGGGTTGGGCAGGTGGGCAGCAGGGCCCTTCCACATGGTGGAGCCTGCAGTTCCCGATCCTGGAGATGGCATGGGCCTGTGGTCGGGCGGGCTGGTGGCTGGGCTGCTCCTTCCAGCGGTGTCTACCGCTTATTTTGGTGGCAGCTGGGCAGGTCACAGTCCCCCAGGGAATGGACAGGGCCCTTCCTCTGGTCAGGCCCTCTCTGCAGTGGGGACCTACTTTTCCCAGCCCCGGAGGCGGTGGCAGTGTGAGCCGGCAGCCTAGAATCTCTCATCTTGAAAATCAGATCCAAAATAACTTTCTTTCCTGAGTTGACATTCCCATTCAACTACCACTGCAATAAACTTTTAAATAATTGTCCATATGCATAGTCCACATTTTCTCATTTTCTCCTCTACCTCTTCTTCTCCTTCTTCTTCTTTTTTGTTACAGCACAACTTATGTATTTCAATGGACAAAAATCAGTATCATTTACAGTATCTTAAGATAAATTGCCTTTGAAAGGGAGCTTCCTTGCCAGCACTTTGAGGTCTAAGAGACGTATCTAGAAAATTCACTCCTGTGGAAAAGGAAGACTGCTTAAATTGAATGGTGGGTAAGTTCTGTGGTTTTTGTTTTTGATTAATTGCTGTAACACTATCCTTCAGGAGGCTGAGGGAGTTTCATATTTTCTTTAGATATCATTAAGTGCTGCAGCTCTTGCAGAACAACTTTGATGCTATTTCAATTCTGCCATTTTGCTAGCACTGATATGACTTTTGGGTCCACCACTCCATTAGAACCATTAACTTCTTTCTTCTTAATTTTTGTTACAAATCTTAGAAAACGGGGTGCTGCTGGGTATTGAGGTCCACATTTTATTTTAAAGCTATATATTTGGTTTTCATAAATTGTTTGAGCCTATTGTGGCTGCCATCTTGTGTCGCTGTCACTCAAAGTCCCTCTTCTACTATTGTTTATGGGGCTTCAGCTCTCACCATGTCTCTGCAACTGATCCCACTGAGGTCACCCTTGACCTCTGTTCTGGTTTGGATCTGGAATGTTCCCCAAAGTCTGGTGTTTTGAATGCTTTGTGCTCAGTACTGCAATGCTCAGAGGTGGATTCATAGCTGAAAGGACAACTGGGAGGTGGCAAAAACTAGGAGGTAGGACCTAGTTGAAGGGACTGGGTCCTTGGGGTTGTGCACTCAGAAACGATATCTTCTCCCCTGGCCCACCCCAAACCCCCCACCCCAACCCTGTGCTTTCTGGATGCCAGGAAGTGAGCAGCTCTGCTTCATCACACCTTCTCCACCTTGATATTCTGCCTCACCATGGCCTATAGTAAGGAGCTAGCTGACCACGGACAGAGACCTCAGAAGCGAAGGGCTACAATAAATCTTTCCTCCTTTAAGTTGTTGTTTTCAGGCATATTGTCAGACATGAAAAGCTGACTACCAACCTCCAGAGGCTTGGAGTGGTGTCCCCTTTACTGTCTACTTCTTGTTTGGCCTTCCAGTTCAGGTGACATGCCTGCCCACTTCCTCCTCGTAACCCTCTCTGGTTTTGGTCCATGTCCCTGACTACTCCTTTTCCATCTCCTCTGCTGGCACTTCCCTCTTTGCTTTCTCTCTTTGTTGGTGTCCTCAGGGTTCATTCCTGGACACTTCTTTATGTTTTAATTTTGCTTCTTTTCTTGATCAGACCATTGATGCCCAAGGTTTTCTCCAAACACTAATAACATCTCTTCTGCATGTGAGGGTCTCTAACACAGACCACTAGGCTTTTGATCCTGGTGTCCCAGTGTTTGGGATATGATCTCTTCCCTCTACCACAACAATGGCTATCCTGCCTATTAGACAAATTAGGATTGGTCTTGAGACATTACTTTGGAAACCGAGTTAATAAAACATTATTTGAAAAGACCATTACTCATCATCAAATGATAAATTATTTCATGATTTCAGCAAAGGAAAGGTCATTTCCTACCACATACAGCCAAAAACACTGCTGTTTGTTTTAGTTTCAATCTTTCTGGCTCTAAATTTAAAAGTGAACTTAAGTCAACCGAAGTGCAAATTCTTCGTGTGTGGCCTGGCCTCCCTCTTCCCCTAATTTTGCAGTTGGAAACACCTTAAAAGGGAAAATAACTCCCCTTTGGGCACAGTGAAGCAAAAATGTAAACTGCTTCTATGCTGTCTTGAACAAATGTATATTTCCCATCATTATACTTCATGGTTCAGAGTGGGCTCTTGAGAGAGAATGGGGAAACAAAATAGAAAAATATTCAAGCACATGCATAAAACCATACAGATAGAAGAGAAAGCTGTGTGAGAGCATACTGGGGGTAGGGGGAGTAAACTTAGGTCTTGTGTGAGCTAAGTTTTTAGCATCTCTAAGAATATGTTGGTAAGAGTAAAAAAATAGGCTTTCTTCATCACGTTTCCCAGGCTCTAGGAATTCAGGTCACTGCTTATTCCTGTTTCTCTGAACAGCTAGTTCAATCCCTCACTCAGTCTAACTTCTCCTGTCTAGAAGATTCTTGACTTGCTTCTTCAATGCAGTTTTCCTTCATGCATCACAATTACCACTGCCCTTTTGTGGGAACACTCCCAAGGCCAATGGGGATACATCCATTCTGCATCTTCCTACCACAAATGCTTAATTAATATTCTAGAAACTCTCCTACAGAAGGGCCCATACATAGCAACTATAAACACATTTTAGAACAGCTATTGATATAGATCACCATGAGATTGATAGAAGTTTCTGGAAGAGGAAGTAGAAAGAACATTGCCGTGGAAGGGAGAGGGAGACTAATGCAAGTTTTTTAAAATTCTGGTTTTGGGGTTGGGGGTAAGTACAGCTCAGTTGCAGAGCATTTGCCTAGCATGCCGGTGGCCCTGGGTTCCCTACAAAGTGCCATGTAAAAAAGAAAAATAAATAAATTTTATTTTTTATGCCATCCTCTGGAAAATATCTACATTCTGCCTATTGCTCAATTGTGGTGGTGGGTTTGGGGATGAAGAAGTGAAAGAGAGGGCTGGGATTGTGGCTCAGCGGTAGAGCGCTCACCTAGCATGTGGGCGACCCGGGTTCGATCCTCAGCACCACGTACAAATAAAATGCATTGTGTATAAGTAAAAGCAAATAAATAAAAATATTAAAAAAAAAGAAGTGAAAGAGAGGGTGCTTCTTAAGGAAGATCATACAACATGAGTTTCATTGCCTAGGAAACAACTAGGCACACCAGTTAAAATTTGTCATTCAAGTTTTGTATTTTACAGACAAAAATCTGTGATACATTATGACCTTCAAGCATATGCAAAGGTTTATGAATACATCATAAAAGGATAAAATCCCCTTCTCCCTGCTGGTGAAGACTTTTGCAAAGAATCAGGTGGTATAAAGAAAGGAGTTAAACAATGAAAGCCTAAGGGGTGTGGTATTAAATTCCTCTGCAGAGCAAATAGTGCAAAGTCTGCCTAATTAGAAAATAGAGAAATGAATAAAGATCAGGATTGGTAAATAAACTGCTGTAATAAACAAACAAACAGCAGGTAAAAAAATGAGGTAAGAGGCAGTGAGATTGCATCTGAGCTCTAATCATTTGAAAGAAAGAGTCAAATTATTCTGGAGTCCATGAGAGTTTTGAACATGCATAAGAATGGTAATTTAACGAAATGTGGAATTTTACAAGAAGGGTAAAGCCAGTTGGAAATTGGACCCTTTCTCTAATTTCTCCTTCTTTTTTTGAGTTATAATTTATATGCCATAATTTTCACATGTATAAAGCACACAATTTAGTGGATTTTAGTATATTTACAGAGTTGTGCAACAATCACCATCTAATTTTAGAGTATTTTTATCATCCTCAAAGAAGCTTCAGTACTAATTAACATTCCTTCCTCATTATCTCGTCTTCCCGGCCCTTCCAACCATTAAGCTACTTTCTGTCTCCATGCATTCAACTATTCTGGGGATTTCATATAAACGGAATCATACAACATATGGTTTTATATGACTGTCATGAGGCACAATGTTTACAAGGTTCTTTAATGTTGTTGAAGGTATCAGTATTTCATTCCTTTTATGGTCAAATATTCAATTGTGCAGATAGACCACATTTTACTTATCCTGTCATTAGTTTATGGACATTTAAGTTTTTTCCCCCAACTTGTCAGCTATTATGAATGATGCAGCAATGAGCATTCATGTACTGGTTTTTGTGGGAAATAGGTTTTCTATTCTCTGGGGTAGATACCCAGAAATGGAACTTTGGGGTTGTATGCTAACTCAAACTATTTGAGAAAAAGCCAAACTGTTTTTCAGAGTGACTGCAGAAATTTACATTTCTACAAGCAATGTATGAGATTTCCAATTTCTCCACATCTTTATCAACACTTGCTGTTGTCTTTTTATTAAGCCATCATGGTGTGTGAAGTGATGTCTCATTGGGTTTTTTTTTTTTTTTTTTTTTTGGTACCGGGGATTGAACTCAGGGGCACTTGACCACTGGGCCACATCCCCAGCCCTTTTTTGTATTTTATTAGAAGCAGGGTCTCACTGAGTTACTAAGTGCCTCGCCATTGCTGAGGCTGGCTTTGAACTCGCGATCCTCCTGCCTCAGCCTCCCAAATCATTGGGGTTTTGATTAGCATTTCTCTAATGACAACGAAGTTAAGCATTTTTCAGGTTCTTATTGTCCACTTTTTCTGTCTTTCTGGCCTCTCTTCCTTGTTTTCCAATCTTCCATTTCCCTCTACAAAAATTTAGCACAAAACTCTGATAGACAGAAACTGCATTGCAAGGCCATTTTTTGTGTGTGTGTGTGTGTGTGTGTGTGTGTGCGCGCGCGCGCACGCCTGCGCTATAGCTCAAACAGAGTTTCAGTGAAACTCAAGGACAAGTTCATTAATGTGGATTGTGAACACTAAAAGTACCAATTTTGGTTTAATTCAAACCAACAGATCTTTGTTAAGTGCTTTGTTTAAACAAGTGGAATGTGATGGATTTTTGAGTATCACACTTAAAATCTACCAGACAATATGAGTTAAGTTCATCAATAAGTTTAAAATAAGGACACAGTAGATAAATATGGGAAAAAAGGTGGTAGAATGCTATCGACAGTGGAAGTGAAAATGTGTATACACTTTGACTCAGCAATCCACTATTAGAAACCTATCCCAAGGAAATAGCTACACAGTTTCACCATTAGATCCAGAGATATTTACCTAAAGCTTATTTGTAATCACATGAAAAAAAATCAAGTAGTTCAATAGTTACATTAATTATATCTAGACAATAACTAGGCATTTGTTTAAAATTATGGACAAAAATAATATGCAGAAAGTAAGTATAAGAAGTCTCCAGAGGCCAAATCAATGGAAATACAAACCAGAGTGGTAATATGGGAGCTGGTACAGCAGCTTGCCTGGGGGGCCAGGCCAGGGAGGGGTTGCCAGTTCAGTAATCTAGGGATTTAGGTTTCTAACACATGGGGACAGGGGACAAGAACTAGGATCTACTGAAGGTAACGGAGTTCCCAGTTTCTTGCAGGACTGTAACCTCAGAGGGAGGTGGATTAGGAAGATTTCCACTCAGCAGTGGAGATGACACAGAACTTTGTTTTAGTTTAGTCTATGGGTGGAAAAATAAAAGACATCTATTTTGAGAATTTGTAATCAGGGACTTGTAACTCATGTAGATATAGGGCCCAAAATATACTATCTGAGTTCAAGAGAATCCCAAGGTAGGGAATTAACAAAACAATTGTCTCCTGGCCAGAGGCCACAGGGCACTTGGCAGAAAAGCAGTCTTCTCTAGGGAAACAAGGAAGCCCTGCAGATTGCCCAGGCCACTGGCCTATCATGTCCCCTAATGTAAGCTACCTGGTACCGAAAACCGGGAGGAAAACTCTCGGAGGCAGAGTAAAGCTTTTACTACTTTTACTTCTACTTTCTTAGAGAGAGCTTAGAGAGGGAAAGAAAGAGTTTTAGAGAGAAAGATAAAGAGAGCTTTCTTAGAGAGAAAGAAAGATAGAGCTTAGCTTCTTGTCTTCTTGTTCTTAGAGAGAAAGAAAGATAGAGCTTAGCTTCTTGTCTTCTTGTTCTTAGAGAGAAAGAAAGATAGAGCTTAGCTTCTTGTCTTCTTGTAGAGCTTAGCTTCTTGTCTTCTTAGCTTAGAGAGAAAGAAAGATAGAGAGAGAGAGCTTAGAGAAAGATTATTTTTTAGAGTTTCTTCTTTCTTCTTGCTTCTTTCTTCTTTCTTAGAGAGAGCTTCGGCCTAACTCTGACCAGCCCTCGGGAGCCTCGGCCTAACTCTGACCAGTCATTACTTCTTCTATCTGGTTTCTCTTCTGTAACCGCTCTGCCTACGTTCTGGCCGCTCTGATTACTCCGACCCGAACTCTTCTTCTGACTGACCAAGCTACTGCACGACTGACTGAATGAATTCTCCTTCGTTCTCCTAACTCGGACCGCTTTCACCCGGTTATATACCTTCAGCTTTGCGGGTGCCTACAGGTGCGTCACATACATATCAGGTGGAACTTATGGCTTCCAGCTAGCTGCAACAGCCCTTCCTAATTAGGGCTCCTTCACCCTAATGAGGAGCACAGGATCCACAAGTCAAGATCACTCTTCTATTTCGTAGATTTTTTTTTTCTTCCCTGTAGGACTCTTCATTTTGCAAGTCTAAAAACCGAAAAGATTCAGGTTTTTTCTTATCGCTTAGATCATTAAATGTTCCTTCTTGTTTCTTTCTGGCAGCTTGGAAATCCTGCTTTGATTAAAGTGTAAAATCATGACAAGTGTATGTCAGGAAGGGTTATTTCTTCATGGAAGTAAATGGGCTCTCTTAATATGCTGAATAATAACATGCTGAAATTAACCTTCAAATCAGGAAACAGGTTTATTTTTAAATTTCCCTGCTGTTTTCTTCACTGTTGGCATTTTGAGATTTAGCTAGGACCCCCCCATTACTTGTAGGTATTTCATTTTTTTTTTTTTATCTTCTTTCAACATTGTCATCCCTGATTAACTTCACAGCAGTTTGATTTTGTAATTCTAGCCACTGTCTATGATTCTTTGCTCTGAGGCATCTGCAAAATCTTTTACTAGCTCCGTTGATATTTCAGTTCTTTTTTAGTGTTTATAAATGTAACACATTCTTTCTACACATCCTGCTTTAACAATTGTTACTTATTCTATTTTGGGGGGTGGGTTACTGAAGATTGAACTTGGGGCACTCAACCACTGAGGCTATTTTTTTTATTTATTTTTATTTTTTTTAAAGGAGTTAGTGCTATCTCATTCATGTCTTCTAAGAATGTATTGTTCTTATTAGTGTTATGATGGGACTACTACTACTTTGAAATTTTCTTTTCTAGTTTTCTCTGACTTGACAATGATGGCATAATATATTTTAATGGAAACTCAATTTTTAAAAACTCATCTGGCTGGAAGTTTTTGTTATTTCATATTACTCCATCTTTACATTTTAGTTTAAGCTTGAAGTTTGTTGTCTAGATTGCAATAGGAGAGTGTGAAACAGATAACATCATGTCTTGTGAGAAAGTGTTTCAGGTCGTGGAGAGCAAATGAAAAGGAGAACACCCAGAAAGGCCAAAAGGCTGCCCTCAAATATTGGGATAATGGGGAAGAGAGGAAATAAACAAGGAAGAAGTTCTAGCTTTAATATGTAGAAAAATATTAATTAGAAATATGAAGCAACCAGATAGAAAAAATTGAAGATGTGGTACCAATTTTTGTCAGCAGGGTTTGAGGAATCAGGCACAGACTCCAAGTATAGAACCAAGATATTGTTCTCATTTAGACCTGGATATGACATTCCATACTAGGAATAAAAATAAACATGTGCATTATTATATATACAGTTCTCTTAATATTTAATTGATTTAATCATGATATTAAGTTTGGAAATAAGATGCCAATATATTTTATGTCCATTTCTGTCCCTTGCCTTTAGGAGAAGAGGTTTTTCATGTGTGTGTGTGTGTGTGTGTGTGTGTGTGCGTGTGTAATGTCTCTAATATTCTTTCTATAATACCTATAATACAAATGTCCTTCACTTTGGTGAATCATGTATGGAAAATATGAGGAAGCACTTTGAATGAATAGATTTTATTTCTCTTTACTCTTTGGAGCAGTCATTAAAGTATACAAGTTAGTAAATACAAATAGTATCTTATCTCCAAGAATGATAAATTCATCTATAATGCTTTATTAATACATGCATGGATATGATCAGTTTTTTCCTTTTTACAACTTAAAAAAAACTTATTGTTTCTAAAGAAAGTTTTTTTTTTTCTTAGAAAGAAGAACCATTGTAAGAAAACAAACAAAACAGAAATTAAAATAGCAAAGCCTTGATTAGATGTCAATTGTCCCACAGATCCACAATGGGGCACTATTGAGTTTTGCAAGTTGCCCTTTCCACGGGCAGAAAGGGAACCCTGATACTAATGATCACCTCAAAGACAATACTTCAGTTTCTCATAAATGAATTATTTCATTATCTAAAATGAATTTTTCTTTTACAAGTCCTCACTAAAGAGCTGAGTATGTATTTGAATAATCTCACTTTAAAAAGGCCACAATCACCTGTTGAATGCCACAATCACCTGTTGAATGGCCTGAATACTCTGGAGATGTGAATAAGCATAGGGAAAAAAATTAAAATATGCAAATGGTACAAATATTAGAAATTCTTTTCTGAGTTTTGCACTTGTGAGCGTGGAAAGAATTATTTGTGTAATTAGATTATTTTTAGGTAATCCAAAGTCTCTAAATTTCCATCAATTTGTAGTCCTTTCAAATATGCTTTATGCCAAGATTAGTTGGAGATGATGTGATACATAGTATTCCAAAGAGTTTGGCTAATTTGGTGAAGACAGCAAACAAGATTGCTTGGCATTGGGTATGTAGACCAAATAACTAACTTATTGGTTCTACTTTCTTTTAAAGTTATTCTTTTATCATCATTACTGAATTTATAAATGTATTTAGACTTGCACTTTTCTTATGTTTTTGTTTCCTTTTGGATGAAACAGCTGTTCCACAAGGGAGCAGTTTTGAAAAGAGAGAAAATGAATATGTTATATAAAACACATTTTTATTCCTATATATTGCTTCAGAGAGGGGAGGTATGTACTTTGGTGCATCTTGTTCTATTCATCTTTGCCTGTTAGCAATATCACCCATCTAATAATGAACACTTTGTGGGCATATATGGCACATTCAGTTAGGGGAGAGAACAAATGGAAATTCAGCATCTTAAGAGAAAGTGGAAACATTTCATAAGTCCTCTCCCTATGACATCAAATCTCACCATCTATAAGTCCTCATTAGTATCTTCTGTGATACATAGTAGGTCTGAGGGGTAAGAACTCAAGGTCAAGGTGTGGCTGAACTTGATCAATGGGATTTCCAGTGAGTTAATGCAACAGGCAAATTTGATGAGTGGAAATAATAGAATATATTCTAGTTAGTTTAAGCAAGACATGGATTTTTTTAGAGAATATTGAGAATCTCACAGAGTTTCTGGAAGAACCTGATACTCAGCAACAAGTCCAAGCCCTGTTGCTCCAGCAGAAACTCCACAGCAAGGGTTGCTCCACCCCTTACACGATGGCTCCCATGCTGTGTACAGCTTGCACTGATGACACTTAAGCCTGGACCTCAGAAGTTATTCTTGCTTCAAAAAGCCCAACACCTATCTCAAGGCCACAAGTTGAGGAAGTCAATGGCTTCAATTGTTTCTTTATCAATTGAAATTCTGTATGAGTGTATTAGGTTGGTGTAGCCCTGTGTCTGCTTCCATGCCTTAAGTCTAGCTGAGAAATTTAGTTCTGACTTTCATTTTAGGGAGAAAGGCTTATCATCATCATCATCATCATCATTTTGATTGCCCAAAATATACAAAGGGTATTTAGAAGATAATGAGCAACCATGAATATAACAGGAGTCCTTTACAATCTATCTATGCAGCTGAAGGGAAAGCTATTTAAACAAAACAAGTTATGTGCCTTAGAGGAATATGAAGTTGTTCAAAGATGATGGAAAAAAAAAAAACTGTGAAACTGTGGTAAAAATTTTGCTGAAATTTTAAGAACTTTTACTTTACTGGGGACATAATAACAGTTAATGTTTACTAAGCCCTGCACAAAGGCCTTTGTATATATCATCTTGTAGAATCTATCCCATTCTTGGGATGTAGTTGCTCTTTTCATCCTACAGGCTCTGGAAACTTAGACAATCTCCACCAAGGTCACGTAGCTGAACTGCTTTCAGACCTAGTTCACCTGGTCACATATTGCATAATCTTAACCAGCATACCAACATTTCCCCACAGAGCCTGCAACCATTTGATGAGGTATGATCCGTTCACTCTAAGTGTTCTACTGAGATTGCTTGGATGAAAGCAGAGTATTATAAATGGTGTTATTAGTATTCACAAGCATTTTTTCAAGCATAAGCATTTTAAATGTCTGTTGCTAAATCTTTTCTAGTGGAACACTTCTCTCATGCATCCACTTGGATCCATTTATCCAGCATCCACTCCTTTGCCATCTAGCCAACTTGCCCTGCATACATTTGGTGAGAAGATATTCAGTTACTGTGTTCTATGTTTGGTTTTTAAAATATATCCTTGTTTGGGGTCCAAGTGAAGTCTCAGTTCCTCCCAGAAGGTCTTTCTGCTTCTCCAAGTTTTAAAAAATATTTTTATTAGTCCATTAGAGTTATACATAATAGTGGGATTCATTTTGACATAATCACTCATCCATGGAACGTAATTTGCTCCATTTCAGTCCCTAGTACTTCCTCTTTCCCTCCCTTCCTCCACTCTAATGATCTTTCTTGTATTTATTATTTTAAAATTGATGCTTTATAGATATACAGAAAGTTAGAATTTATTGTGGTCTATTCATACATGTACTTAGCATAATTTTGTCAATTTCAAAGTTCCTTCCTTTTCCCATTCTTCTTTCCTCTATTCCAGAGATCTCCCTTCTATTTTCATGGGGTCCTCCCCCTTTTCACCCTTATTTTACTCTAGCATGCATATATATATATTATTATCTATTCATCTGTTGACAAGTACCTAGGCTGGTCCATAACTTGGCTATTGTGAATTGTGCTGCTGTAAACATTGAGGTGGCTGAATCATTATAGTATGATATTTTAGTTCTTTTGGATAAATACCAAGGAACAGGATAGCTGGGTCATATGGTGGTTCCATTCCTAGTTTTTTGAGGAATCTCCATACTGTTTTCCAAAGTGGTCTTACTAATTTGTGGTCCCACCAGCGATGTATGAGTGTAATTTTCCCCCCACATCCTTGCCAGCATGCATTATTATTTGTATTTTTAGTGATTGCTATTATAATTGGAGCGAGAGGAAATCTCAGTGTAGTTTTGATTTAGCTTCTTCAGTGTTTTTAACATGAATGGGAGTGGATTTTTTCAGTTTTTTTCTGTATCTATTGAGATGATTATGTGGTGAATTACATTTATTGATTTGCATCTGTTGAAATAACTTGCATCCCTGAGATGAATTTCACTTGATCATGATGTATTATCTTCTTAGTGTGTTTTGCTCATATTTTATTAAGGATATTGGCATCTAAGTTCATTAGGGATATCAGTCTGTGGTTTTCTTTCCTTGATATGTCTGTCTGGTTTTGGTGTTTGGGTTATACTGGCTTCGTAGAATGAACTTGGGAGTATTCTCTCGATTTCTATTTCATGGAATAATGTGAGGAAAAATGACATTAGTTCTTTTTAAAGGTCTGGAAAAACTTGGATGAGAATCCATCTCATCCTGGACTCCTCTTTATCGGAAGGCTTTTAAGTGCTGTCTTAATATTATTGCTTGATATTGGTCTGTTTAGATTTACTATATCTTTATGATTCAATTTGGGTAGGTCATATGTGTTTAGAAATTTATCAATGTCTTCTAGATTTTTCAGTTTATTGGAGCATAAGTTTGCAAAATAGTTTCTAGTGATCCTTTGGATTTCAGAACTGTCTGCAGTGATATCTCCTTTTTCATCTCTAATTTTGTTGGTTTGGGTCTTCTCTTTGTTTTGGTTAGTTTAGCTATGGATTTTTAAATCTTGTTTATTTTTTCAAAGAACAAACCTTTGTTGTATTGATTCTTTGTATTTTTTTTTACATTCAGTTTCATTAATTTTGGCTCTGATCTTAATTATTTCCTGTTTTCTATTGATTTTGGAATTAGTTTGTCTTTTCTTTTCTAGAGGGCCTTGAAGTGTAACATATGATTGTTTATTTGGGATCTTTCTATTTTTTTAATGAGGGATTCAATGCTATACATTTTCCCTTAGAAGTGCTTTCATAATGTCCCAAAGATTTTGATATGTTGAATCTCTGTTCTCATTTCTTTCATTTTGATTTCTCCCCCAATTTCTTATACGACCCATTTCTCTTTATAAAGTGCATTATTTAAGCTCTAGCTGCTCAAATGATTTCTGTTTTTCATCTTGTTATTGATTTCTAGTTTCATTTCATTATGATCTGATAAGAATGCAAGGAATTATCTCTGTTTTTTGCATTTGCTAACACTTGTGTCTTAAAATATGTTCTATTTTAGAGGTTTCATGTGCAGCTGAGAAGAAAGAAAATTTGGTTGTTGGTGGATGAATTGTTCTTCAGATATCTTTTAGGTCCATTTTATTAATAGCATCTTTTAGTTTCCAGGAGTCTTTACTCAGTTTATATCTAGATGACTTGTCTGTTGGTGAGCATTACAGCATTACTGTATTGGGGTCTATTTGATTCTTCATATGGAGTAGGATTTGTTTTATGTATATAGATGCACTGATATTAAGGGCATAAATACTTACAACCATTAAATCTTGCTGTTGGATGACTCCCTTAACTACTATGAAGTGACTTTCTTTGTCTCTTCTGATTAATTTTGGCTTGAAGTCTACTTTGTCAGATATGAGAGTAACTACTGCTTGCTTTCAGTTTCCATTTGCACAGTATGTCTTTTTCCATTTTTTCATCTTCAGCTAGTGAATATCTTTGCCTGTAAGGTGAGTCTCTTGTAAACAACATATGTTTAGGTCTTGTTTTTTATTCCATTTTCCAATCTATATTTTTTGATTGGTGAGCTTAGGGCATTTGTTATTATTTCCTATCTTTTAAATTTATTTCTAATGTTTAATTCAGACTTGATTTTCTTTTAGCTGACTATTTTTCAAGAGAGAACCATACATATGTTGTCTCTGATATTTATTTTTTGTTTCTTCTATGTGAAATATTTTATTGAGTATATTTTGTAGTGCTGGTTGCTGGTTATAAATTCTTTTAGTTTCTGATTATAATGGAAACTTTTACTTTTATCTTCAATTCTGAAGGATAATTTTGCTGGATATAGCAATCTTGTTTGGCACCCCTTATCTTTCAGAGCTTGGTATATATTATTCCAAGCCATGCTAGCTTTTAGGGTATACTCTAAGAAATCAGTAGAAATTCTAACTGGCTTACCTATAAATGTGACCTGCTGTTTTTCTCTTGCAGCTTTTAGCATTCTGTCCTTGTTCTGTATATGAGATATTTTAATTATAATGTGTCTTGGAGAGGATCTTTTTTCAGCTTGTCCATTTGGGGTTATAAATACATCTTGTATTTGGATTTCCATCTCATTCCTAAGGTTTGGAAAATTTTATGATATTATGTCATTGACAAATTTATGCATTCCTTTAGCTAGTATTTTGGTGGCTTCTTTTGTGCCAATTATTTTTAGACTTGGTCTCTTAATGTTATCTCAGATTTCTTGAATATTCTGGTCATGGTTTCTTAATATCTTTCCTTTATTGTTGACTTTATTTTCAAGATTATATACTTTAACTTACGGTCTGAAAATCTGCCTTCAATGTTGTCTAATCTATTGGTGATACTTTCAACTGAATTTTTAATTTGATTTATTGAGGCTTTCATTTCCAGGATTTGTTTGGTTCTTTTTCAGAATCTCTCCTTATTAAAATGTTCTTTCTCTTCCTATTTATTCTCTATAGTTCATTCCTCAGATCTTTTTATTGATAATTAAATGTTCAATGAATAAACAATTCTAAATTCTTTTTCTGGCTTTTCCTCCACTGTGGTGTTAATGGAGTCAGTTGTATCATGAGCTATTTGGGGTGGCTCATTCCCTCACTTTTTCATATTGTTAACATTTCTACATACCTAGGATGATTATCTCTTCTACTTTTATATAGGGGATTTTTAGTGAGCTTCTTTCTCTTTACTATGTGTCCTATGTTGGGCAAATGTCTTGGTGTCAATATTTTCAGTTTGAACTCTCTACTATGTCCAGGCTCTAACACCATATTGAGACAAATAAAAATCCCCAGTAATTACAGCCACTTCAGAACAATGTCTTATATTAATAAATCTTTTTAGAAAAACCTTATTAACAACCCTCTCCAGCAGTACACTAGTCTGGATAGTAAATTTGAGTATTTTCTTGAATTGATTGGGAAATTAGATAATAAGGAAAGTACATTGTTTTTAAACTATATTTGATTCTTAGACCAGGGGTTCTCCCACTATCTCAATTCTGGGATGCAAAGAAGTCAAGACACTATTTCCCCTCCACCATTTTCTCAGAACCAGTTTCTTTATTTATTCATTTTCGTTGTGGAGGCTTCTGAAACAAGAGTGCTTTTTTCCTGGTTATTGTGCAGTTTGTTTATTCTCAGCTCTGACCGAAAGTGGTCAAACTTGTTAGGACAGGTCTGCATGCAGAGTTTCACTGTAGGGTTTCACTCCCTTTTGGTCTAGAACCTCTGATCCAATTCTTTCTGGGAATTTCAGACCATGAGCTGGGATGAGGAGAGTGGAATGCATCAGCCTGTCCTTCAACCCTTTCTAGGCTTGGGAGAGATGATTCAGGGGTCACCAGATTTGTTCTGAATTTAACTGGTCTCAGGTCCTCACTCTCAGTGTCAGGCAGGCTCCTTATCCAGAGCTCAGATTTCGTATTTCAAGTGAAAGAGTTCTTCACTCTTAGCTTCATAGGTTCAATTTGCCAGTGCTGAATTGGGGAGTTGCTGTGATAGTGTGTCTTCTTCTGAACCACCATATTTAATTCCCTAAAGAGATAAACTACGTAAGTTAAAACAACTGTTAAAAATGTAGTTCATTAAGAGTAAAGACGTTGAGTTATGAAGGCAAAAGGAAGGTTGGAATATTCAAAAGGTGAAAGTGGAGAAAATGGAGGTCAGGAAGCACATGAAGGCCCTAAAGAGGGAGGAAGTGAAGAATTGGAAGTCAGAGAAGGAGATATTTCACTATTAGAGGGAGAGAAGGGTTGGAATAATGAAACAATGAAAGAAATAGAGAAAAACAACACCAACCCCCAACATCAACAAACAAAAAAGCTTAAAAACCAAACCAAAAAAAATCATTACTTATTAGAAAAACAAAATAGAATAGGTAAAGATTAATAAAAGGAAATAATAGGAAAATAAAAACCCAGAAACACATGTACATGTACACATGTGAACCAATCAGCAAATATAGCCAGAACAACTAAAAAATAAATAAGGAAAGAAAGAAAAAAAATTCTTAATTAAAAATGCTTGAACTTTTCCACTGAGGTAGCTGAAGTTGAGCATTTACATCCAGTTCCAGACTGTCCTCCCATTCCTCACTTGTATTCTGTGCCTCTTAGAGGGAGCCAGGGCTGGGTGATATGAAAACCACCCTTTTGTGATTTTCATCACTGCTTGCTAGAGTGTTGCTGGTTGAAATGCCTTTCAGCTTCTCTAGGTGATAGGACTAGAAGTTCCTTCTATTGGGATTTTGTCTTGATGTCTTAGATTGATGCTGTTCCTGGTTGGAAGTGGTACAGAGATCTATTTGGGGTGTTTGGGCTGCTGGGGTTGAGCTCTAAATGGAACTTCGGACCTTTGTTCGAATATCTACTCTAGAGCAATTAAATCCTTGTACCCCCAAGGGCTGAGTAGATGTTGACCTTGGCTGGGCATCTGGGTTTGTAGCATCTCCCCAGAGTTCTACTCTAGGGCGGGATGATAGACCTCTCTGAGTGGATGGTGCACAGCAGGTTTCTCATAGCCTCCCTCCTCCCCTGCCCACATATGAATTTCCAAGGCTCTATTCCTGAATATAATTATACCCACGTGATCAATTCCCCCTACTGGTCATTTGAACCACAGGGCTCAAAGGAAGAACAGGTCACACTGTTCTCTGTACCTCTGTCTTAAAACCCCCCTGGATCTACTATTTTCTATAACTGTTTCGGGATCGTGATTTGCCAGGTGCACTTTAGGTCATGCAGTGAGCACTGGCTGTGACAGAGTGGAAGTATTTGCTAAGGACTCTCCGGTTTCCATAGGAACAAGTTTCAGCATAAACTCCTCCAGCTGGACCTCCACCTCAGTTTTTTCACATAGGAGTTGAGAAACACAGAGCACTTTTTATACACCAGCTGGCTGTGCAGTTTTTACACACCTGAGTACAGACTGCCTTCCACAGCTGTTTGTGTGCCAAATTTATCCACCTTGCTTCTCTTTGCCTTTGTGATGACCCTCCTTCTGCAGTCACCCAACACCATGGACACTGCTGGGCTCAGGGGTATTGCCTTATAGCCTCCATTCACTACCCTGGAACCTCTGGGCTTCTCTAATCTCTGACAAATACTGATTTTAAATGGTTTTCTCCAGATACTCACCTTGTTATGAAGCAGTATTCCTGCTATTCCAGTTCCAAACAGGAGAGCAAGTGGGGAGTGTCTCCTTCTGCTCCACCATCTTGCAATCCCCTTCTGTTTCTCCCAGTTTTGACTGATCTTCTGGAAATAGGATATTTATGCATGCAAGTGGCTACAGGAGACACTCAGTCTTACCTTGCACCCAGTAAGATCTAGAATATTCTGGAAAAGAGATTCGGCATCAGATACCTACACCTAGGGAAGGTCCAAATCTTTGTCCTCCGGGCAACTTCTGCAAATGGTAAGTTCTTAAATGGCTTTCCCCCGGGGTCTTTAAAAGTAATATGACATTTTGGTGTCATTTTAGGCGTGCCAGACCCTGAGTGCCATCATAGCACAGACCATCTCTCCCCTCCTCTGGAATGTCCTGGAACATAAGACAGTGCCTTAGTTATCATCCTACCCCAGAGCATGACAAATAACAGCCCCCAAAGAAATGGGGTTGCTATGTTCATGTTTCTGGGGGCTGGAATGGCTTGTGATTCCAGCCTCTCCACCACTGCTCTGCCTCTTCTCACCTAAGCACAGCGGAGCTTCTCCTTAAAAGTTACCATGTGCATCTACCAACCAGTGCTAGTTTAATAAGTAGAAAGAGAGCCTGAGTCATTTCTTTCAGGGACTTAAAAGCTAACATGTTGGCGCTTTTAAAGGATTAAGGCCACTTATTAACTGAACTTTTTTCTGGAGTTAATATGGAGCTCATCTGTCTGTGGTTTTCATGCCGTGTTTTGCTCTCTTCTTTGAAGCTCAGGGCGCACGTCTGTCTGCAGCCCGGGACATTCCTCCTGTCGTCTGTGATCTTGTAACTCTCACCTGAAGTGGTTTTGATATGACATTGACAGGTTTCTTCTGCACTCTGGTCATTTGAGCCCAAGATCAACTCATTTGCCATATTACCTCCTCCTTGCCTGTTGAGGGCTGTGCTTTCCATTTTGAAAAAGATTCCACTTATTGAAAAACAAGGAACAACAGAGCAGCTGATAGCCCTGGCTTCTGCCAGCCATCAAAGAGTTCTGTGTGGAGCCACACTGAGTCCTTATGTTTTTATTTCTCCCCCTTTCATCCATTTCTCTTTTGCTCCCTCATTTCTGTCCTTTAGTCCTTTTGGAATTACAGGGGATCTTATGGTCAGATTTCAGTTTTTAGATGCACACATTACTTTGAAGTTACATACTCAGAAGATATCTAAGCATGGACTCTTCTCCCTCTTTGATTTATTTGAAGTTCACTTAGGTTTGCTGTCTCATTTTTCCCTCTGGTCATAAAAGTAAAGTTGATTCATTGGCAAATATTTAGAAGATACAGAAAAGTATTGAAAACAAAATAAAACAATTTGTATTTCCCTGAGAGTTCTTCATTTTACATTTTGGTGTGTGTGTGCACACATGTGCCCGCATGCATGTGTGCATGTATGACTCTGTGTGTGTGTGTGTGTGTGTGTGTGTTTAAATGGCAGCAAGTCCTAAGAACATTCCTTCCACTTCTCCTTGAATGTGTGGACCTTTGTCTTTGGAGATATTGAAATAAGAGGCAACCTAAAAAGCCTTACTAACAATGTTTCCATGTAAATATGGATAATCCATGTGTAATATAGTGGGGTGACATTTTTAAGTATTAATTGATGTTTTTCTCCTCACACTTCCTTTTACCCCTATAACCTTCCTCCAGATGGGTCAGGAGAGAGGAGGCCTCCTTTGCTTCAAGGAAAGTTGTCATAGTGGGACCAGATAACAAAGGCTGCTAACTCCAGATTTTTAATTCTAAAAAACTAGAATCCAGGTGTGAGTCTGAGGGGGTCAGGAGTAAAATAGGTGATCAATTCAATTCTCCTCAATACCTTTTCCCCTTTCTGCCACAAATATGAGGAAATATGGCAAAAAGTTATGGCAGGAAACATAACAAAAGAAAAAGACCAATTACAATAGCAACAATAACAAAAATTGTCAAGTAACAAACTTCAAAAGAAATGAACAGGATTAACCTGCAGAAAATTAGTATGCATACAACTCTGTGGAGGGTCAGAAATGAAGATGGGAATAAATGTAAAGACATGACTTGTTTTGGAGTGATAGGAAGACTTAATATTGTAAAAAATGCTAATTCTCCTTAAATTAATTTTTGAAATTCGTACGATCCTAATTAAGATCCCATCTGGAAAAAAAAATCCCATATGGATTATTTGTGGAACTTGTCAAATGATCAAGTGGTAGAATAAACATGCAGGAATATTTAGAAAATTTTGAGTTGGGGGATATAAGAAAACTTGCTGTACCACAAATTAAAATGTCTTATAAAGCTACCTATACAAGGCTGGTGCAGGAGTGAAAAACCAAATTAATGGAAAAGAATAGGGATCTGAAGTAGACTGTAAGGCATATATGTATCTTATTTAGGCACAATTAACAAATAAAAATTGTATATAATCAAGGCGTACAACATTGTGCTTTTCTTCAAGAATATTATAATATTATTTGCTCATTTTCTTTTTAAATCTTTGTTTTATTTATTTCTTTATTTATTTATGTGGTGCTGAGGATTGAACCCAGTGTTTCACACATGCAAGGCAAGCACTTAACCACTGAGCTACAACCTCAGCCCCAGCTCATTCATTTATTTATTTTTAGTTGTAGATGGACACACTACCTTTATTTAATTTATTTATTTTCATGTGGTGCTGAGGATCCAAACCAGTGCTTCACACGTGCTAGGCAAGTGTTCTACCACTGAGCTACAACCCCAGCTCCAACATTGTGATCTGATACACATATGCATTATGTAATAATTACCACAATGGAGTTAGTTAACACCATTAACAGTGGTGATAATATCCATTGCCACAAAGCGACATGTATGTGTGGGAAGTGAGGATTCTTAAGGTCTACTCTCAGCAGACTTCAAGTGAACAATACTATATTATAAACTAGAATAGCCATGTTCTGCATTAGATTCCCAACTTATTCATCTTGTAATTGGATTTGTATTCTTTAACCAGCATCTCTTCATTTTCCCTAGTCCCCAGCCCCTTGCAGTTGTCACTCTACTCTCTACCTCTGAGTTTGATTTTTTAAGGTTCCACATATACGTGAGATTATAAAATATTTGTCTCTCTGCATTTGGCTTATCTGAGAGTGGTGGTGCTAGGGTCCATCCCAGGGTCTTCATATGCCAAGGGTGTGCTCTACCAGTGAGCCACAGCCCAGCCCCTCTGGCTTAATTCCCAACACCTAATGTCCTCTGGGTTTGTCCATATTATTGGAAATGGCAGGACTCCCTTCTTTTTATGGCTGAATAATATCCCGTGTGTGTGTGTGTGTGTGTGTGTGTGTGTATACTGTGCATATATGTGTATACACACACATATGTATATATATATGACATTTTAAATCTGTTCATCCATTGATGGTCTTTTAGTGTGTCTCCATATTTCGGCTATCATGAATATTGCTTGAACATGGGGGTGGAGTTATCTCTTCAAGGCATTGAGTTCATTTTCTTTGGATATATACCCAGATGTGAGGTGGACAGCTAGATTGATGGCAGTTTTAATTGTTGAGGAAATTCCATACTGTTGAGGAAATTTTGACCATGGCTGTATCAATTTACATTCCCACCAACAGTGTACAAGGGTTCCATTTTCTCTCCAACTTTACCAACACTTGTTACTTCTTGTCTTTTTGATAATAGTCACCATAACAGGTATGAGGTGGTATCTTATTGGGAAAACCATAACGCTGTCTAAAGAAAATGTAAGTGTATATATATATATATATATATATATATATATATATATATATATATGAGCTTATATATAAGTGCAATTCTATACAGTTTTGGTGATGACTAACAAGTTGCTTTTATTATATGTTAAAATTTAAAAATTACTTTATTTTTTGTTAAAAAAAATATTTTTGCATGGATTGTATATAGACCTAATACCTAAGTAATAATATTGCCCCTCGTCTTTCAGTGTAAGTTGGTGTAACAGAGAACACTCCAAAGATAATGGCTGAAACAAGATAGGAGCTAAGTTTGCTATTACAAAAATTTACCAAGTTAAGGAGTTCAAGGATGATAGAGTGACTATGCAGCTTCTTCCTACATCTTTCATCTCCCACCCAATGGGGAGAAACAGGAGCAAAGGGGGACACAGGCTATTTCTTATTCTGATCAACTCAGAAGCCAGTCACATCCATGGCATATATCCTTTTTTTACCACATTATATCTGTGGGAACCTGGACATGCTTTGCTGCAAGGGAGACTGGGAAATGTAGTCTTTAGTTGGAAAGCCTTCTTCAAGCCTGAATTCATAAGCTCCTTTATTAAAAAATGGGGAGAATAATTACTGATGGACAACTTGGAGCTCTTGCCACAAACAGTCATTTAGCCCAATGCCATTGGGCTTTTTAAAAAATTTTCTTGCTTATGTTTTGTTTCAGATTAATTAAAAAAACTTAATTTATCTATACTTTTCCTTTTTGAAACAATATTGAAGTAAGAAATGTTATGCTTTTCTTACCAGTTTTATGTCCTCCACTTTTTTTTTTTCCCCACTGTGGTCCTGGGGATTGAACCCAGGGCTTTGTGCATGCGAGGAAAGCACTCTACCAACTGAGCTACATCCCCAGCCCATGTCCTCCACTCTTTGCAAAAGTTTATTCACTCCATCCTGTGCTAAGAAACCCACAGCCCCTGTAAGATGGATTGATTCAGAAAACCAAACCATGTGTTCTGGTATCATCTATGTTCCACTATTCCTTTCAAAAAGATTTTCCCTCTCCCAAAGTCACGACCATCAGCCTGATTTTGTAGGGCAAGTGTTGGCAAAATTTCCCCTACAGGGTCAAATGGTAACTATTTTCAGCTTCATGGGCCATGCACGATCTCTGCCTCTTTTTAAAAATTGTTTTTCAGCTCTTTAAAATGTAAAATCATTGTCAGCTTTCAGACTGTAACAAAATCAGTCAGCTGGAATGGATGTGGTGCAGGATGCCAAGGTTTGCTGTCCCCTGTTGCAGAGCGATGAGGGTTTAATGTGTGTCTGTGCATTTTCCTCGAACAGCAGGGAAGTGGCAGTGACAGTGTTCCTGTGCCAGATGGTGTGTGTCAAGGAACCACAAGGAACGTCTTGCTATAGCTGAGCAGAGACTACAGCTCTGCGACCCACGTAAAGATGGGGTCTTTTAAAATGTGATATTTTAAAATGCCTTTTAAAATGTTATTAAAAAATCAATCCATTTGCACCTGCCTCTGTTTGAAAAAATATTGATGACACCATAAGAGCTCAGATAATATGTAGCTTCAAAATGACTTTCTAATTCCTAAACTGAAGGTGCATACAGATTGGCTTAGCTCTGAATGATCATTAGATCATTCATTATATAAATAAGCCATTAGTGTGTATTGAACACCTTCTCTCTCTCTCTACACATATATATATATATGTATACATATATACACTAGGCACTGTACTAGACTCTGGAAATATGTGTTAATAAACAAAGCCTGTACCATCCCGTAGGGGGAGCTCCCAGTCTAGAGGAGTGACATGGAGAGTAAACAACCACATATATTTAAAACATGTTGGGTGCTGTCAAGTGCTATGAAAAAGAAATGAGGGGACGATCTCAGAGTGGTGGGAAGTTCTCTAAAGTGAGGTGAGAGTTGAACTGAAAAAAATAATAATGAGGAAGCAAGGTAAGTAGTAGATATCTGAGCCATACCTAGGAATAGGGGCAAAGGTCTCTGAGGAGTCTCTGTGATAAGGAAGGGGCCCAGCTTGCTGGAGTGGAGAAAGGCTCATAAAGCCAGAAAACGCAAGGCCTAGCACTTCCTTTATGAGGACTTTGGAGAGGGTTTTGAAGGAGAAGGGAAGCCTTTGTAAGGCCCTGAACAGAGAAGAGTGATGGTGTAAGTTAGGTTTTAAGGGCTCATACTAGTTGCCTACAGAGAACAGAGTAAAGGTAGAATCAGGGATAGTAGGTGGCAGGTTAGTCTAATTGTGCGGGTGAGAGATGGCAGTAGTGGGGTTGGGTGGTGGGAGGAAATGGAACTGTTTCCACAGGGCTCAGCCCACAAAGAGTAAGTTGTAAGTCTGTCTTTAACTGTCTGTGTTTTCTAATCCTGGAGGGATCCTGTACCAGATAATTGTCTGTCCCAGAACAGGTGCTGCAGCCAAAGCTTCTTACAGTGGAAAACAGACTAATTAAACCAGGATTTATTATATGGTTTACTTTTATATCTCAAAATCTAGGCATAGCCCTGTTATTATTTCTAATAAAGACTCCTGGCTATAAATTAGGATGACTTCATGAGGCAGAGCTTCCTTTAATATCGAAGAGTTGAGGGAACTCTATTTAGAGCTGAGTTATGCAGAACACTAATCTTTCCATGATGGCTTGATTTCCAATCCTCTATTTACATCTCTGGAATGAACTAACCCTATGCCTGACCATGTGGGACAACAACTGCCTATAAACAAAGCAAAGCTCACAGTGGATTCTCAATTAATTGTTGGGAATGATGACCGAGTGATGAACTTCAGCATTTAAAACTTAACGCATTTGAGTGCTGAGAACAGCATAGTAAGTTACATGTCTATGAATAATCCCCCCAAATTAATACACCTCTCTAAGTTACTGCCAGGAAGTGGCTTAAGTGCCACTTAAATGTGAATGAAGCTTGTGATTTCTTCTTTCTTCCATTTCTCTGCCACTCTTTGAGGTTGACTTCAATACCAAATTCTGAATTTTTTTGCCCTCCCAACATTCCCTGAACTCATTTAGTACTTGATTTGGGGGTATTAGCTTCTCTTAAGAAACACAAAGGGGCCCAGTATGGTAGTGCATGCATGTAATCCCAGTGGCTCAGGAGGCAGAGGAAGGAGGATCGCAAGTTAGAAGCAAGCCTCGGCAACTTAGCAAGACCCCCCACGACCTCAAGATAAAAGATAAAAAGGGCTGGGGATATTGCTCAGTGGTTAAGTGCTCCTGGATTTAATTCCCAGTACCAGGAAAATAGAAACACAAAGGGTTGACTTTTTTTTGGTGGGGGTGGAAGGAGTGTACAAGGGATTGAACTCAGGGGCATTGGACCAATTGAACTCAGGGGCACTGGACCACTGAGCCACATCTCCAGCCCTATTTTGTATTTTATTTAGAGACAAGATCTCACTGAGTGGCATAGCACCTCACTTTTGCTGAGCCTGGCTTTGAACTGACAATCCTCCTGTCTCAGCCTCCCCAGCCACTGGGATTACAGGTTTGTACCACCATGCCCAGCCAAAGGGATGTTTTTGTCAAGGCAAATGGACACTCTTGTTATGGTCAATCTTTCTTCCTTCTATTTTAATTTATTTTATTTATTTTTTAATATTTATTTATTTGCTTTAGTTGTACACAATGCATTTATTTTTACGTGGTGCTGAGAATCGAACCCGGGCTGTGCATGTGCTAGGCGAGCGCTCTACCACTGAGCCACAACCCCAGCCCCTTCCTTCTGTTTTTAATAGCTGCACCTTACATAAAAGAGTGTGCACAGATTTAAATGTACTCTATAGTTTAATGAATTTTTCCCTATGTACACACTGAAGCAAGTACTACTCAGGTCAAGATATAACACATTTACAGCATCCCAAATAACACTTCTGCACCCTACTAGTCAACACCCCTCCTAAGGAAATCATATTGACCTCTATCTGCAGTTTGTCTGCTTTTGAACTTTATAAAATGGAACCATATGTATGTATTCTTTTGCATTTGGCCTCTTTACTCAACATCATGTATAATAAATTCATCCACATTGTCACATATAGCAGAAGTTCAGTTTTTGTTGTTGTTTAGTATTCTATTATGTAAATATGCCACAATTTATTTATCCCTGGTATTGTTGATGGACTTTGGTAGTCTAGAGACTTTGGACCCTGGGAGATTATGAGTAAAGCTACTGTGAACTTTCTTGTACATGTTTTTGGTAGACATGAGTACTTTTTATGTCGAATCTATACCTATGCATTGAATTTCTGCATCAGAGTCTGTTTTTTTGGTATCAAAACAAAAGTGCTTTATATTATTGGACAGAGAATAGATTCATGCTAGAAAGACAATAGCATTTGGTGGTTGATTTGATTGAACATTTAATTGAATTACTTGGAATTTTTTGGTTATTATTTTGCACTTTATAAAAAGTAGTGAAGAATCATAATGAAAGGTGAGGGGTTGCGGGAGTGGGGGGAGAAAAGAAAAATAAAATCATGAGTGTTGGTGAAGATGTGAAGAAACTGGAACACTTGGGCATTGTTGGTGGGAATATAAATGGTGCATCAGCTATAGAAAACGGTGTGAAAGTTCCTCAAAAAATTAAATAGGATTATCATATGATCCAGCAATTCCTCTTCTGGGTATATATCCAAAATAGTTGAAAACAGAATTGCAAAGAGATATTTGCACACTCAGATTTATTGCAATGTTAAGCACAACAGCAAAGAGCAACCCAAATGTCTATCAACAGAGGAGTAGATAAGTAAAATGTGAAATATATATTCAATGGATTATTATTCAGCTTTAAAAAAGGAAACCACGTCATATGTTTTCACATGGATGAAATTGAGAATGTTATGCTACATGAAATGAATCTGTTACAAAAAGACAAATAAATACTACATGATTCTATTTATATGGTGTATCTAAAATTAATCATTTTTACAGAAAGAAAGTAGAATGGTGGTTACCAGGGGCTGGGGGGGGGGGAAAAAGGAAAGTTGTTGTTTAATGGGTACAGAATTTTAAATTTGCAAGATAAAATCATCGTAGAGATATTTGTGCAACAGTGTGCCTGTCCAATATACTTAAATGGCTAAGATGGTAAAAAACAAACAAAAAAGACATGGATGTTTCTTTTTTATTTTTTTATTTTTATTTTTTTAATTTTATTTATTTATTTATTTATTTTTTTTTATATATAATTATATTTTTATAATTTTTAATATGTATAACTCATAGTGCATATATTTAGTATCTTTTTACATACAACTGTTTGTATACAAAGTATATTCATACAGTTCAGGTCTTCAATCATGCATTAAGGAAAATGATATCCGTCTCATTCAACCAGGATGTTTCTTTTTTAAAAAAAGAGAACAATAATAATATCTCACAGCTTTGATTGCAAAATATTTATCTCTAATTTTAGGCAAACGGGTCTAAAAATGAAATGCAGACTGCTATTTGCGGGATTTATATGTTTCAGAAGTTTTGTGGAACATAAATTCAGCACTCCATTCTTACCACCTAAGTGGTTTTAAGGGAAACAAGGTCCTTGAAATTGAATAAACTTACTTGATTTTTTTAGAAAAGGTATCAAAAACTATCACTATAAAAAGAACGTATAAGCATAAGACAGCCATTCTCCTGCTTGCTCTGATTAAATAGAGCTATTTTTGTCCTTCTGATCTTTGCATGAAACAAAAACTCCCCTGAAGTTGTGCTCACTCATAAATAACCTTGGTGAACCACTCAGCCCATGACCTAGCAGGTTGCAGGTTGTCAATAGATGTGATCGAGTGTAAATTACAGCCCTTTTGGCAGCTGCTGTGTGGGTGCAAAAGGCCTGCCCCTGTTGAACAAATGTTACCTCTGCAGAGGAACAACTGCCTGCAATTCCTGGTGTGGGCACCAGAACTTTATGAGCAAAGCTGAGGCTTTAGTGAGACATCATACCTTTCCCAAAATGGTCATGAGTTTAGGTAAGCCAGGGAGCACTGTAGGCATGTGATCTGTTGAAGAAGAGCAGGCTTTCCAGCCAGGAATATCATCGGCTCTTGTCCTAAATTCAGCTTCCTGACTTGACCCGACTTGAAAATGGAATGTGTTATTTAGATGCTCGCAGTCAAGCTGTATTGTTATGGAGTGTATGAATTAGTTTTAACCTCTTTTGAGGTCTGAACTTGGGTTAGTCTTAGAGAGGCTTTGACCTTGGGCCACATGCTGCCTGCCCTACCCTTGATGTAGGGAGCTGCCTCCATTCTGCGACTTCCTAAATAGATACAGATAACAACATTGTCGGGGCCCGAATAAGAAGCATTATTTTTTCTCATTGGTGTTTTAGATTTCAGTAAAAGAAGATAGCCTAAATTTTAGTACCATACACTTTTCCATGAGATTAAAATACAATTATTTTTATTTAGATTGAAAAAAAAATAGAGTGGAAATTTGTTTTCCCTGAATTTATTTTTTTTCTATCCTTTTCCTTTCTTTCTCTCTACTTTCCTTCTTTTTCATTCTGCCTTTGTTTCTCCTCTCTCACATTGCTTCTCTTTTTATACCAGTCAGGCCAGTTTGGAAGGTCAGTTATGAGTTTGGACACAAACTCATGAGAAAACAATCCAACTCAGCTCTCACCGGGGGTGTAACTCTGGAAAACTTCTTCACCTTCCACTTACCTGTTTCTCCTCTTACAAAGATGATCTATAATCCCTTGCAGTTATTGTGATGATCTCATGAGATATTTTGTGCCTGTCCTATAGTAAGCACCTGATAAATATTAGCTCCTATCCATTATTGATATGTTGTGTCCCTATAGCATGAGCAGCATCAAGAACATGGATTTAGTGTAAAAGGAGGGGGAGGAAAAAACTCATATGAGCAGCCAAATTACTACAGACGATTTGTTGAGACAGATCTTAAAACTCTGAGAATGAGATACACAGGGAAAAGAGTGAGAGGTAGGGACAGGGTATAATTTTAGTCAGTGCAACAAGAATAAGATTGTCACATTAAAGCAACAAAAATTATTTTAGACCCTCATCTACAGAAAGAAAATTTTGTAATCATGAATTTTATCCTGCATTTATACTGGTAAGACTGGTTTAAGAGAAGGTATTTCTTTGAATTATATGGAAGATCAGAACATTTTTGAACTTAAAGACCACCTGGTCCAACTCAGTGTTACAGGTGAAGAGACTGAGGCTCCAAGAGATTAAGCAACTTGCCTCAGGTTAGACATCTGGTGGCGGAGCTGGATCAGAACCATAAGTCTCCCAATGGGAGTGGGGGGGGGGGTCATCCTAATTGAGCATGCGGCTTTTGAAATGTGACAAGATCAAAAAGCCCTGGAGAACTTTCATGCTGGAATGAGAACAACTTTGCATTCATATCAGGGATCATTTTTCACACCTGAAATTCAAAGCTTCTGCAAACAGATATCATTATCCCGGTTTTGCAAATGGAAAAATCGGAACAAAGCTAGACTCTAGACTTACTGGCTTATACACCCATGGTACCCATGAGAGCTGGAATGTTCACCTGCTGAGGCTGCCTGCCTACTTCTGAGACACCTTCCAGCATGCTTTCTATCCCCCACTTCTATACTCCTTGGTCACTGTCTCCTCTTTACCTGAAAACCCACAAAAGACAAGTAACTTTTTCATTCACAGATGAATCCCCAACTTCTTGAATACTCCCCAGCATGTGTAAGCTGCCTGGTACCGAAACCCGGGAAAAACTCTCGGAGGCAGAGTAGAGCTTTTGCTACTTTTACTTCTACTTTCTTAGAGCTTAGAGAGGGAAAGAAAGATTTTTAGAGAGAAAGATTAAAGCGAGCTTTTCTTGTCTTCTTAGCTTAGAGTCTTAGAGAGAAAGAAAGACAGAGCTTAGCTTAGAGTGTAGAGAGAAAGAAAGATAGAGCTTAGCTTAGAGAAAGATTAGAGCTTCTTTCTTCTCTCTTCTTTCTTCCTTCTTCTTTCTTCTGTCTTCTGTCTTCCTCAGGAGCCTCGGCCTAACTCTGACCAGTCATTACTTCTTCTATCTGGTTTCTCTTCTGTCTCTTCTGTAACCGCTCTGCCTACGTTCTGGCCGCTCTGATTCTTCTGACCGACCGAGTGACTGCCCGACTGACCGAATGAATTCGTTCTCCTAACTCGGACCGCTTTCACCCGGTTATATACCTTCAGGTTTGCGGGTGCCTACAGGTGTGTCACATACATATCAGGTGGAACCTATGGCTTCCAGCTAGCTGCAACAGCCCTTCCTAATTAGGGCTCCTTCAAGCATGTATTTGACTATTGATGAATATTCTTGAATAAGTGAACAACAAAAGAAGGACATTGCAGGTTTTCCAGTTTGCTCCTTGGATTGGAAGATGAAATTTGAGTCACATGTCTGAACTCTGATTCTGAGACCTCTACTGTATGTTGGTTAATTCTCAGCTTTGGGTAAAAGCAGTCTGCCCTTGGACCACACAGTGGATTCCAGGACACAACAAGGCTAACTGGAAAGCGAGTGAGAGTGGGTAAATACCTAGAAGATTGGACTCACCAGATCTTGGAGGTAAAAAAAGGAATCCTCCAGATCCTGCACACTGTGATAATTCTGCTGATGGTTCACTGGTGAAGTCAGTGAAGTAGGCTTTCAGGAAGATGGTAGAGAACCCAAGCTACATCTCCATAAATACAATAAATCCTAACAGGACCTCCTTCCAGTGAGCCTCCCAACCATTACCAAGGTTAACTTCGCCTCCAAACTGGGTGTATGAGGTTTCTTTTAGCCTGAGGTTGCACTTAATATTCATTTGAAGTATACCTCACCAGTGCACAAAGACTGCTTTATCACTGCTGTCACATAGCTTTAGACTTTTGCTGAGTTTACTTAAGCAAGAGAGCTTCAGGCTTCCTGAGGCACAGCCTGTGAGGGATGGAAAACACTCCACAAAAATGGCATTACGCAGTCCACTGCGTGGGGAAACACCTGTAATCCCAGCAGCTCAGGTGGCTGAGGCAGGAGGATTTCAAGTTCAAAGCCAGCCTCAGCAACCTAGCAAGGCACCTAGCAAGTCAGCAAGACCCTGTCTCTAAATAAAATTTTAAACAAGGGCTGGGGATGTGGCTTAGTGGTTAAACACCCCTGAGTTCAATCCCTGGTACAAAAATAAATAAATAAATAAAGCATTATGCAGAACTGTTCCATCTCCTGACTCCTGGGTGTTGTCTACAGGGTATTATAGGCATTCTCCAATGGGGACAGAGGACTCGCATGTACTTAACTGATGTGGTCAACTTCCCCCATGGCTTCTTTACCCCCACAAGCTCCCCAGATCCACCTCTTCTGAGATTTCACAGTATTCCAGGAGCCCTGCCAGAGACATGCTGAATATGAACTTCTCTGACGTGAGCCACAGAGAGATGATCAAGTTCTAGGATGTCCTGCATGCTGGCAAATATATCCTTCATAAGGGAAGCCTCTTGGGTCAAATAATGTGTTTTCTTTTCTCACTCAGCAAGAGTAAGACTGTCATTATCAAATACAGGTGAAATGGGCTGATTAAGATCTAGAAATTGAACATCTACAAATTGAAACAAGCCGCAATGGCTACACACAGATGACTGATGGTAACTTGCCACCTCTGGAGATAAGATGGACAAGCCATTCAAAGATCTTCAACCTGGACAAGTACTTCCATGCTGGGGAGGTATTTTCAATGCCTTCTGCTTTAGCCTTAGTGGCTCCTATCTTTATGTTGTAGCATGAGCAACAATAAGATATGGGATCTAGAAGGAAAGATTATGACAACTAAATTGAAATGAGACATAAAACACACCTGCAGCTCTGGCTACTCCATGCACATACCTGCCCAGGCCTTCTGATGGCCAGATTCTGCTTGCTGCTCTACAGCCAAACCCAATAGGCAGGTCCATCAAACCCCCTTCTTGTCAAATGTTTAAAAATATGGACCTTATTTTATGATTCCTAGAAAATATAATTATAAGGGTGGAAAAAACCTTCTCCTGTAAGCAATCCCAAGCCCTATGAAGCCCTAGACAGCTGTAAGAGGTGTGGACAGTTACTAAAACACCGATTGACTGAAGAAAATTGTTTTGTGCTCTTAGGGAACTGGGACAATGTTTGGGACATAGTCATCATCACAGAAAGAAGTGGATTCTGAGGCTTTAGTGAGGTTTATCTTGTTCTATGCTTGCTTCCCTGATAAACCATCTGCCTTACACTTGTTCCTGCACTTGTAGGGATGATGAAGTGTTTGGAGATCAATGGGTCTTTAATGTAGAGAGAAGGCCAGTGACCTTCTTTCTTCTGACTGGCCCCAACAAAAGTACCACATATTTAGATTATTCTGTAGGTCACCAGGCTGTGGCTTAAGACAGGAAGTCTCAAGAAATGTTTTGCAAATAGCTTATCATCAGAGGAAATGTCAGCTGAGTCAGGAGCATTGTTCCTCCCCTGGACTCGGTGTTGAGGGATTTAATTAGGGTGAATAGTTGAAGCAGGACAAAGATGGCTTTTCCTTGGGGACTCATGTACTCTGTTGAAACAGAAATGCTTACGCAATGACTTTCTTCGTAAACATTCAGAACACTTCGAAAATTCCCATTAATTGTATTCTCACCACAGCTGTGAGGATTGGTCAACTTATAATGTCAGTATGTTTTTAGGGCAGTCACGTGTTCTCGTAACTTCTTTTATAGCAACCTATAGACATTAGAAAAAAACTGAAACTTATTGAGCACCATCACCAAATATTTCCAAGGGCTGCAAATGCAAATGTTGTGCTTGGAGAAGAGAGTTATTTAGAGATATTTTGAGGGTTTAAAAAAATTCACCCACTAAGTCTTTCTTCAACTTATATTTTTTAATTGGAATATTTAAGTACTAGATACTGCTATTTGCTTTTTCTCCTATGGATAATTTTTATTTTATAGTCTCTTTTAGTGAATTTGCATCCTTTCATCATTTCTGCTTTATGGAGGTAGCTGCTGTGATTTCTATATAAAATTATTTATAATTGTCATAACTTCATTGTGAATTGTAGTCTTTAACTTTATGAAGCAGCATTAACCAATAGAACTTTCTGGGATCATGAAAATGTTCTCTTTGCACTAATTTAATTTAATAAATTTACAAGTTGAGTTCTGCAGTCATATTAACTGCATTTCAAGTGCTCAGCAACCACATATGTTCAGTGTCCACTGAACTGGACATCAGCCTGGTTTAACAATTCCCTCTTTGACTTACTCATTGCTTTTTGGTTTGAATTCTGTCTTGTCTGATATCACAGCATTGACCTCTGCTTTCTTTTTGTTTACTTTTGATTGATACAATGTTGCTTACCCTTTTATTTTTAGCCTTTTTGTTTTAGGCAAGTCTCTTCTATATTTTTTTTTAAATATTTTTATATTGCTTTAGTTGTACACAGTTTTATTCAATAATGATTTGTACGTGGTGCTGAGGATCGAACCCGGGTGTAGGCGAGTTCTTTGTCTCTTCTATATTGCAGGCAGTTGAATTCTGTTTTTTGTTGTTGTGTGTTGTTGTTTTGTACCATGTATTTAATCCAGGGGTGTTTTATTGCTGAGCCTTTTTATTTTTTTATTTTTGAGACAGGGTCTCATTAAATTGCTTATGGCCTTGTTAAGTTGCTGAGGCTGGCCTCAAACTGGCTGTCTTCCCGCCTCAGCCTCCAGAGTCGCTGGAATTACAGGCGTGTACCACCATGTCCAGCTGAATTCTGTTTTTATCTTAGGTGAGTTAAGCTCATCTATATTTAGTGATGTAATCTGTTTGATGATATTTCTTTCATTTTTATTCGTATTATAAATACTAATAATGCCTTCTCTTGCTGGACAATTTTTAGTCGTTTTCTACTCTGAGCAAAATTAAATTACCTTACATTTTTCTTCTCTCATCTCTCTTCCACCTTCCGATTTTAGTGAATAATATTATCTTTCATAGTGTTTATCTTTGTACTCTTAGACTTCCCCAGTTCCACTGGTCAGCATTAAATGATAGCTCTGATCCCTTCTGCTGCTCATGATGTAATTTATATTCTTATTCTACTTATCCCATTCTCCCGCCCTCCCCCTTTTTTCCCTCCAACATGTTATTATGAAAATTTCCAAACCTACAGCAAAGTTGAAAGACTTTTACAGTGAACACCTGTGTACCTACCACCTAGATACTATCATTAACAGGTTACTAAACTTGCTTTGTCAACATATGTCCAAATATCCATCCTTCTATCCATTTGCTAATCTGGCTAATACTTTATGTATTTCAAAGTAAGTTGCTGACATTAGTACATTCCCCCTTAAATATTTCAGATGCATATCGTAATAAGAGTTCAATTTTTAAAGCATTTTTCTTTTGATGTAAAAGGTACATATTGTAAAGTATGCAGGTCTTAGACATACCTTTGCTGATTTTGAAAAAAATGGATGTGCCTCTGTAACCCATACCTCTAACAAGACAAGACCTTACCATAAAGTTCCCTCATGCCCCCTCCCTGTGAATTCCCTCTTGCACAGAGGCAAACTTGGGATTTTTGTCCACTATTAAGTTTTACCTGCCTTAGAACTTCACAGAAATAGAATCGTATAGTAAGAACTCTTTTGTGCAAGGCTTCTTTCATTCAGCATAACTTTTTGAGATTCATCCACTTGGTTGCTTGTGTCAATAATTTAGTCCTATTAATCATATTTCCTAATAAGAACATGTGGCAATGTATGAGTGTGCCTTTTCCCACATCCTCTCCAACATTTATTGTTGTTTGTGTTCTTAATAGCTACCATTCTGACTGGAGTGAAATGAAATCTTAGGTAGTTTTGATTTGCAATTTCTCTAATTGCCAGAGATGTTGAACAGTTTTTCATGTATTTGTTGATTGATTGTATATCTTCTTCTGAGAAATGTCTGTTCAGTTCCTTGGCCCATTTATTGATTGGGTTATTTGGGGGTTTTTTTTTAAGACCTTACCTTTTTTTTTGTGTTAAGACCTTTTAAGTTCTTTATATATTCTAGAGATCAGTGCTTTATCTGATGTGTGTGTACTAAAGATTAATTCCCAATTTGTAGGTTCTCTATTCACCTCACTGATTGTTTCTTTTGTTGAGAAGAAGCTTTTAGTTTGAATCCATCCCATTCATTAATTCTAGATTTTAATTTTTTGCAACAGGAGTCTTATTAAGGAAGTAGTGGCCTAATCCGATATGACAGAGGTTTGGGCCTACATTTTCTTCTAATAGATGCATGGTCTATTAATAAATATTAATAAATAACAATATTAATAAACAATAAATGTTGGAGAGGATGTGGGGAAAAAGGCACACTCATACATTGCTGATGGGACTGCAAAATGGTGCAGCCAATATGGAAAGCAGTGTGAAGATTCCTTGGAAAACTGGGAATGGAACCACCTTATGACCCAGCCATCCCACTCCTGGGTCTATTCCCAAAGGACTTAAAAACAGCATCCTACAGGGACACAGCCACATCAGTGTTTACAGCAGCACAATTCACAATAGCTAGGTTATGGAACAAACATAGATGCTCCTCAGTAGATGAGTGGATAAAGAAAATGTGGTATATATACACAATGGAATATTACTCAGCAATAAAAGAGAATAAAATAATGGCATTCGCAGGTAAATGGATGAAGTTGGAGAATATAATGCTAAGAGAATTTAGCCAATCTCAAAAATCCAAATGCCGAACGTTTTCTCTGATATAAGCAAGCTGATTCACAGTGAGGTTGGGACAGGGAGCATAAGGAGGATTAGAGGAACACTAGAAAGGTCAATGGGGAGGGAGAGGAAAGGAGAGGTCAAGGGGGTATAAAGGAAAAAAAAAGATGGTAGAATGAGATGGATATCATTACCCTATGTGCATGTATAAAAACATGAATAGTATGAATATACTTTGTATACAAACAGTGATATGTAAAAATGTACTCTGTGTATTACGAATTGTAATGCATTCTACTGTGTGTGTGTTTTTTTTGTTGTTGTTGTTTTTTGTTTATTGGTACCGGGGATTGAACTCAGGGGCACTTGACCACTGGGCCACATCCCCAGCCATTTTTTGTATTTTATCAGAGACGGGGTCTCACTGAGTTGCTAAGTGCCCTCGTTGCTAAGTGCCTTGCCATTGCTGAGGCTGGCTTTGATCTTGTGATCCTCCTGCCTCAGCCTCCCAAGTGCTGGGATTACAGGTGTGCACCATTGCACCCGGCTATGATGGGGGCTCTATTGTTATATACAACAACTTCGAATAAAAAAAAAAAAAAAAAAAAAAACAGGGCTGGGGTTGCAGCTCAGTGGTAGAGTGCTCACCTAGCACATGCACGGCCTGGGTTCGATCCTCAGCACCACATAAACCTAAGTGCATTGCATTGTGTACAACTAAAGCAAATAAATAAATATTTTAAAAAACATATGACAGTTTATTGTATATTCTATTATTAATGGACACGTGGACTGTTTCCCCCTTTGGGAGTCTTATGAATAAAGCTTCTATGAACATTCTTGTTCAAGTGTTTTTTTGTGAACTATGTTTTTATTTCCCTTTGGTTAATACCAAGGATTGACTTATTGGGTCACAGGACAGGTATATGCTTAGTGTATAAGAATTTTTTCAACCATTTTCTAAATTGTTTAGTGTATAAGAAATTTTTCAACCATTTCCTAAATTGCACCATTTTATATCCTCACAAATTTTTAGTGCTGCCAATTTTTTAAATGTTAGCCTTTTTGGTGGAGGTATAGTAGTGTCTTACTGTGGTTTCAATTTTCATCCCCCTGATGACTAATGGTGTTGAGTACTCTTCATTTGCTTATTAGATATTTGTATGTCCTATTTTATAAGGTGTGTAATGCTATTTTCCCCATTTTAAAATTAGGTTGTTGATTTTACCATTGGGTTCAAGTTTAGTTTTGGTGATTTGTTCAATTATGTTGGACACGAACTGTTTGCCAGATATGTATTTTGTAAATATTTTATTAGTCTGTATTTGCTTATTCATTTTGATATCCTTTGATAGGCAGACCTTTTTAGTTTGATGTTCAATCATTTAAAATTTTGTAGCTACTGCTTCTAGTGACCTAATAAACTCTCACCTGTCACTAAGACATTTCCTTATGTTCTCCTGGCTTTACTGTTTTCACTTTTACATATTAGTCTATTTCTGTTATGGTTTGGATGTGAGGTGTCTCCCAAAAGCTCACATGTGAGACAGTGCAGGAAGGTTCAGAGAGAAATGATTGGGTTGTGAGAGTCTGAACCCAATCAGTGAATTAATCCCCTGGTAGGGATTAACTGAGTGGTAACTGCAGTGGTAGGATGTGGCTGGAGGAGATGGGGAACGGGGTGTGGCTTTGGGGTACATATTTTGTATCTGGCAGGTGGAATCTCTCTCTGCTTCCTGATCATCATGTGAGCTATGTCCCTCTGCCACGCTTTTCCGCCATGATGTTCCGCCTCATCTCAAGCCCCAAGGTATGGAGCCAACCTTCTGTGGACTGAGACCTCTGAAACCGTGAGACCTTAAATAAAACTTTCCTCCTCTATATTTGATCTGGTCAGATCTTTAGTCACAGCCATGAAAAAGCTGACTAAACAATTTCTCATCTCTTTTCTCCCCTATTTTGCTAGACATGTTAGTTCTAGCAGTAGAGGCATTTCCCCACTCTTTCCTCCACACGTGTTTTAGACCTGGATCTGAACATGTTCATGTTCTCCACTAGTTCAGTTGCCAGCATTTCCCCAGTCACCTCTTGGTTAAGTGAGGCTCATTGACTCGTAGTTTCCACAAGAAGGGTACAAAATTCCCTGGTAGCTTGCTTTCTACTTTTTTTATTCCCAATACTTTTTTCTTTTCTTTTGGTCCTGGGGATTGAATTTAGGAGTGTTTTACCACTGAGCTGCGTCCCTGGCCCTTTTCATTGTTTATTTTGATGCAGGACCTCATTAAGTTGCTAAGGCTGGCCTTGAACTTGTGATCCTCCTGCCTCAGCCTCCTTAGTTGCTGGGATTACAGGTGTGCACCACCACACCCAGAAGTTTTATCCCCAATATTTGTGAGACAGGATTGATAAAATACACTTGCTTATGCTTTCTTGCTTTAATGTAGTCATTATTAGTTGTCTTCCATTTTATTTGTTTCTTTTCCAAAGATATTGCCATTATAGAAGTACTGCGAGAGGAATTCATACATTTCAGACTATTTTCTGAAGACATGTATTTCAGCCTGACATCAGCTTCAGGTTCACGTAAAGGGCTGACTGAATTTCTTTGGTACTTAAGGGTCAATAGACACTTATCAGTAAAATTGGGTTTCTGTGAGCTTTGAGTTTTTGTATATCTGCAAAAGCACAGGGTATATAGTATATCTAATACAAGGCTTTATGTAAATATATGCAATATGATATTAGTAATAATACCAATATTCACAATTTTTATAGTGGTGTGATTATATTTAATAAAAGAGGATTTCCTAAAAACAAGGCTAGAATTTTAAAGTTAAAAATATTAGAAATAAATTGTTGATATCCCAAAGTTTAGATAACTAAGTTTCTTATGCAAATTTGGGACCTGAATGTGAATTAAATTCTGATTACTGACTCTTAGAAAACCTTTGACAAATTACAAGTTGGTTAGCAAAGCTGCATTCATGGGTTATGAATTTTGTTGCCAATTAAATCTTTCTATATTTGGTCCTTCCTTACATAGCAAATCTATGATCTCAAAATACATTAAATACTTATAAAAACAAATCTCTCAGAAATAGGCCAGCACAAATACTAGCATCTGATCTGACTGGGCTAAAGTGAGATAGTTCATGGAATTCAACATGCTCTTCTATGTAATATGAACATCAGAATATGATTTCCAAAACACACATCACCTGCTGTAAAATTAAAATTCTGTAATAGAGAAGGAGGAAGAAAAAATACAGATGCAACTTATAATATGGTAGAACTCTCTCTCTTTTTATTTATTTTTTTTTTTGGTGGGGGCCAACCTTGAACTTGTGATCCTCCTGCCTCAGTCTCCAGAGCCACTGGGATTATAGGTGTGAACCACAATGTCCATTTTCCTTTTAGAACTCTTAAATATTAACAAAGACAAAAATGTAGGGTTTTTGTTGTTGTTGTTGTTACTGGGGATTGAACCCAGGAGCATTGTATCTCTGAGCTACATCCCCAGCCTTTTTATTTTGAAACAGAACCTCACAATGTCGCACAAGCTGGCCTCAAACTTGGCCTGTCTCAGCCTTTTGAGTAGCTGGGATTAAAGGCATGCACCACCGCACCTGGCTAAAATGCAACTACTTTTGTATAAAAGATTGAATTCCTGAAATTTCACATGGGCAATGATGACCAAAGAACAGGATCAAGGGACTTTTGCACCTTTCACATGAGAACAGGCCTGAGGTCCTCATGAAGACGGCAGACTCTGTAAATTGGAATGGCAGATAACTAAATGGGATTTTAAATTTAAAAATGGAAATTTGTATGTTGACTGTTCCTTCTTATAAGAATCACACATACTTCTGAACTATGAAAAGTTCAGTTGTCTATGAAATAGAAAGTAAAAGCATTCTATTACTCCTGCTACAGCCCACATTAATGATTTCATGCCACAGAGAAATCACAAATATTAAATTAGTGTTTCAGACATTGAATAAATATGTAAATGACATGTCATAAATTCAGAAATTATGTACTTTATAAGCATGCCCATGTTGGAAGAATGGAGTCTGTAGTTTAATCTTCTTTCATTCAACATCACATTTTGGACATGCTTCTATTTTAGTTCTTATAGATTAACCTTCTCCTTTTACACAGATTTACAGTAAGTATATAGTGTACCATTGTATGAACATGCCATCACTGAGTTAATGAATCTTCTGCTGATGGGTGGATTTTCAAGTTGTTCCTAGTTTTTTGATATTATGTACTGCAATATAATAACATTCTTACACATACACTTATCTATGAGAATTTATATGTACATTTAAAGAAATAAAATTTTGAGATCAAAGGGAATGACCATTTTCAATTTTGATACATAATGCCACATTGTGGTTATGGGTTGTTTATAAACCTCAGGACATTTTTTTATTTTTTTGGCTTGGAATATGACCGATAACACAAGGTATTGAGGCCACATTTAAAACAACACCTATTATTAAGTCATTATTTATTTATTTATTTTTTGTGGTACCGGGGATTGAACTCAGGGGCACTTGACCACTGGGTCACATCCCCAGTCCTTTTTTGTATTTTTTTATTTAGAGACAGGGTCTCACTGAGTTGCTAAGTGCCTCACCATTGCTGAGGCTGGCTTTGAACTCGTGATCCTCCTGCCTCAGCCTCCCAAAGTGCTGGGACTACAGGCGTGCGCCACCATGCCCGGCTAAGTCATTATTTTTGTTATGAAAGAAATAGCAGGACTGAGGTGAAAGTCCATTATTGATTAACTACTATACAACACACAGAGGTAATGAAATGTAAGGAAAATCCCTCACCTTATTTTAAAATGAAGATAAAAGTGGGCTCATAGGGTTGTTTTGATGATTAAATGAGATAATAGCTTTAAACATTGTAGACTAGTGCACAGAGTAAACGTTCAGTAAACTACTACTGCTATTTCTATGAAGAGAACTTGTTCTCATATAAGAGCCCGCTTAGCTTCTATGATCATTTTTTCATCGAGTATGAAACCACTGGAAACTAGCCTTTAAAATATTTAAATAATACTGGGTTCAGTGGCGCAAGCCTATAATCCCAGAAGCTCAGGAGGCTAAGACAGGAGGATTGTAAGTTCAAGGCCAGCCTCGGCAACTTACCGATACCGTCTCAAAATAAAAGACAGAAAGGACTGGAGGTGTATGTAGCTCAGGGGTAGAGTGCCCCTGGGTTTAATCCCCAGTACCAATAAACAAATAAGTAAATAGTAAAAAGAAATAAATTAATAAAAAGTTAAAAATCATTTAGTATGAACAAGAGAAGACTGTGGAGTCTTTAAGAATGAGTGATGGAGTTTTATGCACAAGGTCTGGACAGCTAGGGGTTGTTAATCAGAGAAAGAAATCGGGGCCAGGAGCATCTGCTGTAAGCTGAGGGTCAGTGCCTAAAAGGTGAGAGTTACCAGCACAAGCTCAGTTGTCAGGAAGTGAAGGCAGGCCAAGAGTGAACAAGCAGGTGGCTCACAGGTCACAGGACACCCACACGTCAGGAACCTGGCTCCATCACCACAGAAAGCTCCCCTCCAGAGAGGCTCAAGCCAACGCTCCATCTGAAGGTTTGAAACTCAGGGTAGCCATCCAGGGCCTGGGGGACCCAAGCACACCTCTATGCCAAGGAGACTTGGCTGATAGATGTTTCTGGGCTTTCACAGGCTCATGTAGGTCAGAAGCCAGCTATAGAAGAGCTTGTCTGGGTCCCCTGGGTATGTGAACAGGCAGCAGAAAGGTCAGATGTAGGAAGAAATAACGTAGAGACTCTGCTGGTGGCTGCAGCACTCTGTGACACGGCCCTTCTCTGGCCAAGTATTAGCAAAGATCCAAGTGCTTGAATGAGAGAGCTTCGCATCTGCTGCCATCTCTTGAAAAATTGAATGTTGTTGCACATTCTTTTCTTCGGGTTTCAAAAATATGTGATATGGTATCTAAATGTCCTGACAGCTTTGCTAAGATTTAAGCAGTTATGGCACTAGAATCACCATCATATGCTCTGGCTGTGTCTTATCCCCACTTCTGCTTCTTCCTGGAAAAGACTGGGGATGACGTTGGAGGGAGACATTTTTGTATCTGCGGTGAGGTCGGTGGGGACAGGAACACAGGACCTGCCTTAGAAACATTGCTCTTATACTTGGAACCATTTCCTAAAAACAGCACCCGAGGCTGTACCCTAAAATACTTTATTGAGGAATGCACTTCCAGGAAGTAGTTGGAAGCAAATGAGAAAGGGGAGCATATATTTAAAAAGTGGGCTGTGAAGCTGCCCTGTCTCCCTTCCTGAGGCATAGGGAGAAGATTTATCCTCTGACTTGCATATCCAATTTATTAGCCCTTGCTCAATAGGGTGTTACTCCCTCACACTTCCAGGTTGTCCTACCTGGTCCCTGCATCACCTGTTGGTGGTAGGGGGTACGTGCAAGACAGCAGCCAGGGCTTCTGCTGCATAAGCCACACTTCACAGGGAAAACTAGGGAGTAGGAATGAGTCAGTGTCATGGTGCACATCCTTGCCTGCAACTTAAGACCCTGAAAGCCCCTCTAGGAGGGTCCTGTAGCACATTCAGCTCAAATGTCACAACATCTCATTATGCAATAGCAAGAGAGCACTCCAGGTCAGGTACTGGCTGGTCATACCCTTTGGTGTCATGAGGGATTGATCACAGCATTGCCTGACACCATAGAAATAAGATAGCACAAGTAATTGCTTAGGACCACCTCAGTCACAATGCAAAGCATGTGTTTGGATCTGGGGTGAATCATCAGTTGAGCCAGGACTATGATGTTTACATATTTGTGATTATACAATAGCTAACACCATGGAGCATTTACTGTGCAAAGCATTTTTTATATAATGACATGTATAAACCTCATTTTATATTTATTTTGTATTATATTATTTCCATTTAGTTATCTATAATGAGGATTTCCTGATGTCTTTCAATGTTCTTCAGAAGAATTTTTCAAGCTGGGCACAGTGGCACACACCTGTAACCCCAGCAACTCCAGAGGCTGAGGGAGGAGGATCTCAAGTTAGAGGCCAGCCTCTGCAATTTAGCAAGACTCTCAACAACTTAGCAAGACCCTGTCTCAAAATAAAAAATCAAAAAGGACTTGGGATGTATCTAAATGATAAAGTGCCCCTGAGTTTAATCCCTGTAACAACAACAACAAAAGCATTTTTTATTGCCAGCATAATCCAGAATATATATGCATAATAATGGTTCACTTTCCCATGTTAATAGACACATTGGCCGTTTGTAATTGTTTGTTCTCATAACTCATTCAATGTGTCAGATAAGTCAGATTTGGCTAGTCTATGTTGTTAAAACAAACAACCCCCAGATCTCAGTGGTTTAAAATAACAGAGATTTATTTTTCACTTACGTATGGGGTTAGCAAGAGACCTCTGCACATCACAGTCACATTGAAACCAAGTCTAGCAGAACAGCTGTCATCTCGAATGTCATTGGTCATTGTGCCAGGGAAAAGATAGCTCTAAAGAGAGTCACATTGGCAATTAAATACATCCTGAAAGTGACACATGCCACTTCAGAACTCATTGGACAGATTTAGTTGCAAAGCCCCACCCAACCACAAGGGGGCCAGGAAGGGAAGAACCAGATACACATTACAAACATCCTGGCACATAAATTTCTTGTTTTGCTGTATATTTTCCTTAAAAGTTTTTTTTTACAGGAAATTGTCATAATAGAGAGTGTAAATATTTTTATGTTATTGATGTGTTGGATGCACTGCATATCATAGTCACATTGTCAGCCCCTCAGCTTTGGAGTTCCCAGCCTCCAGAACTGTAAGAAATAAATTTCTGTTCTTTATAAATTACCAAATCTCAGCTAATCTGTTACATCAGCAGAAAACGGACTAAGGCAATCATGAAGATGAATCTCTTTTTTAAAATATCTGATCTCTGGTTGCCAGAATTCTCTCAAAGTCCTTCCTCCCCTTCAGTGAGTCAGAGAGCATATCAGGGAATAGACTCCCTCTACACTGTCCCTCTCTCCCTCCTTCCGTCCCTCTCTTCCTTCCTTCTCTAGTTTTTTCCAAATAAATCCAGTTTTAATAAATGTTTTAATACATGGTCCACTTCAGTAATAGAGTAAATTAAATATTGACTTTATTTTCACTTTAGAGAATTTACCTTAAAAGTTACTAGACTGACACTAGGAAATCCATTATAGCCTCATGCTTTGAAATCTTGCTATGTTAGGGTCTTCCATTAGTTCGGGCATGATATCAAGGAATATCAGAGAAACATAAGAAATCCTGAAGGGTGTATTCTCTTGAAGAGTTAGGTGTGTAGGGAGCACTATTATTAACTGGACACCCGTTCAAGCTCCTCACACCCAAGCCTAGCTGGAATTCTAGCACATTCCACTTGCCCATCAAGAGGCTCTCTGCATGATATTTTAAGCTACCTCCTTGAGGAAGACTCATCTGGAGGGTAGATAGAGCCAGAATAAACTTGATAAAGTAAATTTCAGAGTGACAAGGATGGCGCAAACAACCAAGTTGACAGGGAATGTAAATGTCCTCTATGCCATCCTCCATCTCAATGCAGAAATCCTTTCTCTAGCATCCTGTAAGTTATTATTAGCCACTAATGTAAAATGGGGCCCACAAGAGAGAAACTGTTATTTGATACATATTTATATTTAAATACAAACATATTATACATATATGCATTCATACATATGTTTATACACAAGCAAACAGGATCTTATTAAACTTATGCAAAACGTAATTTAAAGAAGTAATATCTTTCACTAATAGGAACAGTATTAGTTAAGGTATTGTGAGCTGTTATAATAGATAAACCTCTGAATCTCAGTAGTTTAACAACCAAGAGTTTATTTCTCAATAACTGGAAGAGAAAAGTGAGCGTTCACATTTGGTTTCCTTTCAAGCGGTGGGTCAGGGATCCAGCTTCCTCCCATGTGTGCCCTACCCTGATCCACAGTGGTCTACAAGGTTGTTATTGCCATGCACAGAGCCAGCGGTAGGGCAGAAATGGAGGCTCATGTGCCAGGAGGTTTTCATGGCTGAGGTCTGGAAGGGGTGTGCAATGCTTCTGTCCACATTTCACATGACCACACCGAACTGCAAGGGAGCCTAGGAAATACAGACACCTGTGTGGTCAGGAAGATGAACCCTCTGCTTCTGAGATGGTTAGCAGCCTTAGTTATAGATACCCTCTCTTTCTGGCCTTTATAAAAATCTCGTAAAACACATACACACACACACACACACACACACACACACACACACACTGAAGTAAATTCTAACCTTTTGCAGTTTTAACTAAAGCTTTAAAAAATGTATACACAAAATTAAGTGCTTGCAAATAATGGCAGGTATCAGACCATGCCCAGATGCTTCCATCTACCTCCTCAGTAGAGGCCACTCAATGAAGGCCAGATCCAGATTTTGTGTATTCTGAAGGTCGTATAATTTGATGGGACCTGTTTAAGAAAAAGAATACAAAATTAGCTATTAAAGTAACTATTTACATATATATGTATATACATATATATATATACTTGTAAATTTTCGTTCATTCTAAGTTATATATACTTATGTATATATATATATATGTGTATATACATATATATATATACATACATATACATATATAGGTAATGCATGTGGCAAATACCAAAAGCATATAATAATCCGGAAATGATAATATTTTAAAATAATTAACTTTTAATAACTCTCTGCAATATTTTCTCCTTATCTTTTGTCTGTTATTCTTGACAGCAACTTTCTAACATTTTCCTATAAACAATAGAAAGAAAATTCAGTCTTTCATCCAGGGTCATTAATAAAAATATTTTTCCTTATTAGTGATAGTTTAGAAAACCTTTAGATTTATGATTTTTAAGTAATATTATCAGGTAACTGTGTAAAATTATTATCAAATTTGAAAAACTTCTCTCAAGTTTCTTGTAAGAGTGCTAAGGTTTTATGGCATAGCAGATGTTTTGTACAGTGATTAATCTTTAATATTCTGTGAACTGAGAGCACTATTTACTTTGCTGGAACTCCTTAATATGCATGCATTGCCTCTCCCAGGGTCTCATAAAAATCAAGTGCAAGTGAAGGTCCCTGAAGCTTGAGCTTCTTCAGTTTCATAGTAGCTGTTCCAGATCCTATATGCACCAGATCCAGGCCTACAGTCAAGACCTGGAGAGACACATCTACTTGCCAAAAGATTATCCTAAACTTAACCTTTTTTCTGCCTGCCTGAGTTTCTGGATACTGCCTGCTCCTAGATCACTTATCAGTGTGTTTTTCTCAACTGTGAGACTAGAGAGCCCTGTAAACTTGACCTTGGGTGCTGTAAAAGCCATCCCTGTTTTTGGAATATATTGTTCTGCTAAGGATATAGCTTCAACGTCTGCAACAAGGCCTGTCCCCCTCCCCCCTCCCCCCACAGGCTGATCCAATGCCTGCAGCAAGTCTACTTGCAGGCCCTCCACTTCCCCAATGTGCCCATCCTGACAGAGCCAGTTGGTCAGGCCCTGTCCAATCTGATAGCTGTATACAATGTCAGGAGAAGGTGAGGGTGGCTTAGGGGGAAAATAGGTGCCTTATTTACTGTTAGGGTCAGATGCAGTTTATCCAGAAAAGACTACTTGGATGGGAGAATTTCAAGGCCTTTGTGAATGACAATGAAAATATCAAGTGACTGGGAAAAGACACATGACTGGCTTGAATCCAGGTTGCATGGAGAAGACTCATAGGGTAGAGAAAGGAGAAAGTCATTTGAGAGCAAATAAGGAGAATGAAAGAATGGTGAAATAGATGAAAATATGCATGCAGAAAGTAATGGAAAGCATTGCAGATGAGGAAAGAAACAAAGTGAATAGAAAAATTTGAAGGACAACAGATAAAATAAGGTATGTATGTGGGGAGTTTTAGAAAAGAATAATATTTGAAGACTAGTTGGGCCAAATAAATGAATGCATGGATTTAAAAACCACACAACATCATCTAGTGGTGCTTCTTACCCACCATTTATTTTAAGGCAGGTGTTTTCAAATTGTCAAAATAACCAATAAGATATTGCAATTACCAAGCATGAAAAAGAACTGTTTCTGATTCAGAGATCTCAGAGGCTAATTAAAAATTCCAAAGGTACAAGTGAATATACCATTATCCTATGAAACCAATAATAAGAAAACCTGGTTTTTTTTTTTTCAAAAATAATTTGATGCATGTATAACCACCGTCTTTTGCAAACATGATACACACAAGTTGGAAATTTTTTTACTCTTCTGACATTTTTGAAAGATCTAAAATGCCATATTTTCTTAGAGCAGATCTTGATTAAAGAATTTAATTTCAAAGAACTAAATATTGTTGATTTTAATAGACACTGGAGATGAGTCTCTATTTCCAGGGTCATTTAACATTTATTATTATGCATGTATAAAAATCAATGCCTGCTTCATGGTGTATTAAAAGCACAGTCTTTAGCTTATGTCAACCTTTGCCTATGGGAGACCATTTTAATATCACATTTAGATATAGAACAAACTTAAAAACAAATTGATCTTTAAAACAATTCATAGACGCAAACAAATTCCACTTTATAAATCATTTATAGGTAGGCCTTTCACTGACCACAAAAATAGAGGCTTAGAATAGTCTCTCTTTTTCCAATATAAGAGTCTATCCACTTGCTTTTGTCGCTTGTGCATTTCACTGAGAGAATTGGACAAATGTTTTCAGTTCTCTGTACCATTTCTCAGGTGCTGATGACAGAGGAAATAGCCTCTGATGCTTCTTAAATTTTGGCTGTTTTATCCCATCAGTGGAAGATTATTGAGCAAAGGAGTGAAATCTTACCACAAATGAGAGACTCCAGAATCTTCTGCACTATTATTTTTTTTTCTTCCTTTCAACACAGGATGAATGTTTAACACAGGCATCCCTATTTAGAGGGCTGGGAAGGTTTATGACAAAGCAAACTTAAATAACAAAGGAAGGCAAATGAGCAATTTGTAAAGATTTTTGACAGATTAAAAATAAGGGTATATTAGCACTAAGTCAGATATTCAGCAGAGACCAGATTTATTTGTCACATATTGAAGTGCTTAAACTTTCATTTCAGGTAGGGATGAGAGATGCTTGTGCTAACTCAAATCAAAACATCTCACAGCAAAAGACAGCATGTCACTTTCGCCTTCCGAGCTGTACTTTCTCTGAAACCATCTATTCCACAGAATTGGTGTTTTTGGTCCACTGTCATTTCCAGTAGTTAATATCCTCTGTTCATCATGCCTTTCTGATGGGTCCCCTTGACCTTTGACCTACTTTAGCAATGCATTGCACCCACATTGCAGTCTGGAATTTGAAAGGACTTTTCATTTAGATGGTTTGTTTCTATACTCCCAGCCTGTAATACCTATTTCCACTAGGTATTCATTTTTATTGGTGGTTTAAATGTAGATTTGATTACTATATAGTGGTGCCAGGTGATCCCAGTCAAGTTTGAGCTGGATTATATTGAAATAGCAAACTCCTTCTGCATTTTGTATTGGCATGGACTGATATTTATCAGGACATTGTTACAGTTCGTGAAAGAAAATGGGAGGTCTTTGTGCTGGGTGGGACATTTGGTAGAGATGAGAATAGAGGGGCTGGCATGGTGTCTGTTGAAGGTAGTTAGAGCTAAGAGTTGTTGAGTATCACAGAATCAACATGTTAAAAGGGCCAAATTTACTAGACTACATTAAGGAGAAAGCTCAGTTTTATTTTTTAGGCATTAACACGCCTGGTCAAATGTACAGTACAGGGAGAAAGTTGTGATTCAGAGATCTTAGAGGCTAATTAAAAATTAGCCCAAGGTACTGGGGCTTAGGGTTTCCATACAGGAATTTTGAATAGACACAGTTTATTCTATAAGGAGAGGAGAAGGCTGAAGCCGGGGTTACTTAGCCTCTCCTGGAAGAGGCCCGTTCTCTCCAGCATCTGTTCATCCCCTGACATGGGTACACAGAAAGCACAACTCAGGGGGGGACGGGGTACTGGAGTGCCACAGCATGGGCACAGGTGAATAAGCTAATGAAATTCTGGCACTGGTGCTAATTTGGCCATCAAAGTTTTCAGTCTGGCGAGATTCAGAGACATTCAGGGTATGTATTAATTCCATTTTTCAAACAGCATATCAGTCCTTCTCAAAGTTACAAAGTTGTTCTGTACAACATGGTATAATACTAACATTTTTATCTTTAAACAATGTAACAAGAAATTCAGAAATCACCTAGCTATAACTCTATATGTCAGATAAGAAATAATTAACTACTGCCATGTCTACCGTAGTCAATCATGCAAAGAATTGAGCAATTCCTTTTGTGTGCTTGCTTAAATTATGTAAACAATTATCTTAATAGGCCACTTTGCTTTGCTTTTGTAGATCCAATGGTTGTCTGATTTAAGTGGCATATTTATTCAGGTACATCACATTTTGATGAGGTTATTTTGACACAACAATATTGACATAGCTCTTTTGCTGTCAAGACATTTTGGCCACACTTAAAAACAGGGGGGAATAAAAGGGGGGAGAGGGGAACCCTATTAAACTTACGGCTTTAAAAATTTGTTAAATGTTGAGGCTAGGGATGTGGCTCTTGTGGTAAAGCGCTTGTCTAACATGTGTGAGACCCTGAGTTCCACTCCCAGTACTGAAAAAAAATTGTTATATGTAGAGAAAACATCCTCATACTTAGTCTCACCTCACTTACAATGCAGTTTTTCTTCTTTAAAGATCATAAATGAATGTTTGAAGACATGAATGATATGAATATACTTCGTATACGAACAGTGATATGTAAAAAGGTGCTCATTATGTGTATTATGAATTGTAAAGCATGCTACTGTTATATATACAACAACATTGAATAAAATAAAATATGTAAATAAATGTAGATTCTTCTTGAAAAAAAGATCATAAATGACAGGTTAAACATTTCTGAATATTAAAACTTTGGAGGGATGAAACAAAGATCTGTGAAAACAAAATCCTGAAGGACTTAACTTTGATACTTACTCTTTTAACACCCTAGTGAGTGCAAATTTGGGGAGGACTCCTCTGGTTGATTTTGTGGATTATTGCCAGATGATAAGATTCCCTGTCCTGACACTCTTGAGCCTATACAAAACATATCAGAAGATACAGCATAATGTATGTGACCAACATTAAATGTGCAACTGGATCAGACACAGAGTAGAATCATTCACAGGATCCATTTATCTCATTCAAATGGAACCCCAGCTTCCTGGTTTCTCTTTAGTTGCAGATTCCCCTGAAGTACCTGTGTCTATTTCTCTCAAAAACCTGTTGGTGCCTCTTTTGATGTCCCCTAGTCTCCAGATGTGCCCTGTGACTCTATTACAATGTCACTTACATTTGGCTTGCATTGTGCTCAATATTTTTATTATGTTTAAAATTCTCTCCCCAAATCAGTGGGAAGTGAACTTACTCTGCTTTTTGGCACCTTTTCCTCCCCCTTCCCCCGCCCTACTGCCCCTTTACCTAAGGTAGGGAGAGATTTCCCATCTCCACTGAATTTTTTAGGATTAGTGCCTCAAATGCCTCTCTGAAAGCTTAAGTCCTCTAAAGACAGTAGTCTATTTTATTAATTTTGTATTGCTTTCCAGTGAAGTTAATTTACATAATTGTATAAGATACAAATTTAATCAGAAGGTAAATTAAAGATACAGTATTTAACAAATGTTAATGTTAGATGAATAACTATCACCAATGCTTCTATCCATTTATTTTGGGGGGAACCAGCATATGATTCACCAGAATATAACTGGACATATGCCCCCAATTGCCTTCCCTATCTAGCTATTTATGTACTTTGTAAAGCTGCATCCATGGTGGATTACTTTGGCTCCTTCCTTCTCTTAGTGGTCCAGCACTTTTCTGGGCAGGGTGGTTTTGCCTAATAACAACTCCGATTTAATCACTAAAATCAAAGGCACAACTGTTCACTAAAGATTCATCTCTATAACACTTGAGTAATTGGAATGAAATATTCTTCATTAATGAAGGCTAGATTGTGTTTGGTCCTTTTATTTGTAATTGACACAAAATTGTACATATTTATGAGGTATGCTGTGATAATTCGATATTTTTATACACTATGTAATCATCAAATTAGGGTAATTAGCATTTCTATCTCCTTAAACATTATAATTTCCTTAAACATTATCATTTCTTTATGTGTGATCTTTGATTATTTAAAATTTTCTTGAGTCAGGCACAGTGGCACACGCTTATAATCTCGGCAACTCTGGAAGCTGAGGCAGGAGATCACACATTTGAGGACAGCCTTGGCAATTTAGCAAGACCCTGTCTCAAAATAAAAAATAAAAAGGACTAGGGACATAGCTCAGTGGTAGAGCACCCTGGGTTTAATTCCCAGTACCAGGAAAAAAAAAAAAAAAAAAAAAAAAAAAAGAAAAAAGGTTTCTTGATTTTTTTAAATAGAAAAATGAAAAGAAGTCCTCTTTCCTTTTTGACCAAGCAAACACTTTCCTTAAATTCTTGGGTAAACACATAGATTTCTAAATTCTTTTTATTTTTATTTCTTCAGTCCTTTCCTTTTCTTATGGTTATTGAATAAACTTAGCCATTACTGAGATTTTCTTGAGATATTTTCATTTATATACCTCCTCGTTATCTGTTGCTTTATAACACCTTCAGCATTTGCTAAATAAATACTTTCATAGCCATATGTTATCATATTCAGTAACTTCTTTACTTTTGTAGTTCTGATATATTCTAATTAATTTTACTTTTAAATGGTCTACATGTTAAATAATCTGCTTTTCCCCCTTTTTGTTATATAAATTTCCACTGTAATATGAACAAAATTTGAATACATTGTCAAACCAGAGAAATAACAGCTTTCATCTTAAATGATTCATATGACCATAATAGTCAAGTGTTTTCTTTAGAATTTACTTTATCTTCCTAGTTTTGAATCAAAGCTACAAATTATTATTATTTTTGGTGCTGAGGATTGAACCCAGGCATCACTGAGCCACATCCCCAGCCTTTTTAAAATTTTTAATTTTCAGATAGGGTCTCACTAAGTTGCTAAGGGCCTCACTAAATTGCTGAAGCTGACCTCAAATTTACAATCTTTCTGCCTCAGTCTCCCCAGTTGTTGGAATTACAGGCATACACCATGCCCAGTTAAAAGTCCCCCCCCCCATCCCCCCCCCGGCCCGGAACTCAGGAGCACTTGACCACTGAGCCACATCCCCAGCCCTATTTTGTATTTTATTTAGAGACAGGGTCTCACTGAGTTGCTTAGTGCCTTGACGTTGCTGAGGCTGGCTTTGAACTTGGGATCCTCCTGTCTCAGCCTCCCCAGCCACTGGAATTACAGGTGTGTGCCACTGCGCCTGGCTCCAGTTAAAAGTTTTTGTAGGTTAACTTTTCTTAATTTATCCAGTGAGCAAATAAGTTTACACATGTTCATTTTCATATGGCCTCTAGGAATTGGTAGGAAATAATAGGTCCAAAAAAAAAAGTAGGTCGGAATATTTCAATTAGTAAGATTAGGCCACGTGAAATAAAATGAAGTGGGGAGACTCGCCTCTTCATCAGAAGCCTTTGGGTTGGATCAACTGATCTAAAATGGGAGGTGGGCTGGCAAGAAGCCTATACTTTTTCCAGATCTGAGGCAGAGTAGGAAGCTGGAATTCTAGAATTCAGCTGATGGGGAGGATAGTTGCTGAAAAGTGGGATAATTAGGAAATATTAAGTGAAGGGGTTTAGGGAAGAGGAGCTTGGAGCTGGAGTCTAAAAAAAAAGAAGGGCCTTGCTAAATTACAGAAGCTGGCTTTGAACTTGCAATCCTACTGCTTCAGATTCCCAAGTCTCTGGGATTACAGTTATGTGCCACTACACCTAGCGCTTTGTTCATCTCTTGACAGCATGGAAACCCATCTTTAAGAGTACATGTTAATATGAAAATGTCTTTGTTTACTGTTTCAATAAATATTGCCTTCTATTTCAGTTATGGGGAAGTACCAAAGGAGCAAAAGGAAAAGGAAAGGTGGGAAGAAGTGAATGGGACCACACTATGGTTAGAATGGGGTCTCCTACTGGATAGTCTGGGAGGCTGTGGTCAGGGTACTTAAGTCCTCAAGTCCCGCATGGGAAGAGGAGTATGTGGAAGATTTTAAAGAGAGATATTGGTATTTGTGTTTATCTAGTCACAAGCATTCCACCATTTAAACTTTTTTTTTCACATTTACAGTAACTATTTAAAATCTACAAACACCCATTCACATTTTATTCCATACTATAGCTTTTTTTTTTTTTTTAAATCTTATTGCTCTGTTCCAGTAAAGTCACTAAACCATAGACAAATATAGTTAGTTTTCTCACAGAAACATACCTTGGGAGCACTTTTATAGATTATGTTGAGTGCCACCTTGGGAGCACTTTTATAGATTATGTTGAGTACCAAGTTTACTGCAGAGTGTGCATCACAAATTGACTAAGAAAAGTGATTCAAGTCTTGGCCTGGCTTGTTGGCGCATGCTTGTAATCCCAGCAGCTCCAGAGGCAGAGTCAGGAGGATCGCAAGTTCAAAGACAGCCTCAGCAAAAGCGAGGTGCTAAGCAATTCAGTGAGACCCTGTCTCTAAATAAAATACAAAATAGGGCTGGGGATGTGACTCAGTGGTTGAGTGCCCCTGAGTTCAATTCCTGGTACTTTCCCAACACCCCCCACAAAGAAAAGTGATTCAAGTCTTGTTTCTAATGGGGTATTCAAAGTGATTGGGTGATACCAAGTACTTTCCATTGATTTAAAAGTAAAAAGCAACCTGTGTGGATCATTTGACTAAAATAATATTCTGAGATCACTATAGCTAACCCAGTGGCAATTTATTGAAAAACCTGACATTGCTACATTTGGTTTCTATGATTGAGTAATTTTTATTTCCACTCATATATACACAAAATGATTTTGCCTTTGCTGTGTACATAGTTTGGAGAGTTTGAGACAATTTTTTATAACTTTGTGTGTATAGTCAAATATACAGAGAAAAATAGCTCTCATACTTGTAAAGCATCACTTTTGAGTAATGTTTAGATATACAACTATCAACTGAGTTAGAATACTTTCTGATGAACCCAAAAGCTATTAACTATTGACAATTTAATTTTAGCTCTTGATCAGGTAGAGCTCAGCATCTGTTACCTTTATGGTTTTTAAAGGAAATAAGAAACAATTTTGCCTTTAATATAATTATCAACGGTTTCTTAGGCTCAATCAAGGAAGTATTTAATATGGGATAAGTCACTAAAATAGGAGGCCATATTAATTGGAACAGTAAATAAAGACATTTTAGTATTATAACATGTATTCTTAAAGATGGGTTTCCATGCTGTGAAAAGATGAAAAAAGTGTTAGGCGTGGTGGCACATAACTGTAATTCCAGAGACTTGGGAGGCTGAGGCAGGAGGATTGCAAGTTCAAAGCCAGCTTCAGCAACTTAGCAAGGCCCTAAGCAACTTAATGAGATCCTGTCTCAAAATAAAAAATATAAAAAGGGCTGACAATGTGGCTCAGTGGTTAAATGCTCCTGGGAGAAGAAGAAAGAAGAGAGAAGAAGGAGGAGGAGGCATCAGGGGAAGGGTGAAAGAGGAGGAGGAGAAGAAGGAGGAGGAGCAAAAGGAGGAGGAGGAGGAGAAAGAAGAAATTTACAAATAATACTGGAAAAAATTTTATTACTAATTTCAGATGTGTCTTTCAAAATAAGAGCTCAGCTCATCATCTAATTATGTCTCACATCCTAAATGAAGTATTTGATTATTCCAGTTCAAAGATACTGCTCCTATCAACTCCTAAACATTTATTGCTTTTACTCAATCACACTTCCTTATAATACTTTTTCTCTTACTTTTTAAAAAATTGTGGTTAAATACACAATAATGTAATGTAAAATTACCATCTTAACCATTTTAAGTGTACAGTTTAGTGGTAGTGAGTACATTAATATTATTGTGCAACCATCACCACCATCCACCTCCATAAATCTTTTCGTCTTGCAAAACTCTATACTCGTGAAATAACTTTCCACTCCACATACTTTTACAAGGTACAAGCATTTCCTTTTAGTGTTGTCATTCCAAGGACATTCATTGTAAGCCCTCTGTAGGTAGCCCATATGTATTAGTTTTATAACGTGCACATAACGTATTTACTGTCAGACATTTTTCTAAGTGCTTTGCAAATATTAATTTACATAATTATTCATCTTTGTATGTGCTTTGCACGTGAGAGACACAAAATAATTGTGGAATGAATTTCGGTATCTCTTAAACATTTCCCATGAACTCGGGTTGTAATTCTAGTTGGAAAGCTAACCTTCGGGCATTTTAACACTAGGTTGCAAGTTTAAAGACATTCTTTATTTCAGCCACATTTAAGCCAGGGTGCTAGTAAGGGAAGCTATGAGGGAAGTTATTCCTCAACGATAGAGAATTAGGAAGTGATTCAGCGCAGTTAAGGGTCTTTCTCTGGGCACCCGCCGTCAACTCCACAAGACTCAGGAAAAGAGAAGACCCGGGCAGGCGATCTGGGACTTGAATACAGCGGGCGGAACTGGGCCCGGCGCGGCTGGGCGGGGCGAGACGGCCTGGGGGCGGGGCCTAGGGAGGGGCGGGGCCTCGGCCGGGGCGGGGCGCGCGACAGCACCGGGCGGCGATGGCGGCGGACGGGGACTGGCAGGATTTCTATGAGTTCCAGGAGCCGGCCCGGAGCCTCCTGGACCAGGAGAACTGTAACGCGAGCCCTGAGGCCGGGGCAGGGGCGGGCGCGGGCGGCGAAGGCTTCCCGGCGCTGGCCTGCAGCTTGGAGGAGAAGCTGAGCCTGTGTTTCCGCCCCTCGGGTCCCGGCGCCGAGCCCCCGCGGGCGGCCGTGCGGCCCATCACCGAGCGCAGCCTCCTGCAGGGGGACGAGTGAGTGCGGGCCCCGGCCGGGAGCGGGCGGGAGCCTCCCCTGCCACTCACCCTACCCCGGGACCTCGGCCCGCAGCCCGGCGGGACTCTGGCCGCAGGCTCCTCCCCGCGCCCTCCTTCCGCCTCCACGGACGCGGCGGCCCGTCCCGCTCCCTCCTCCTGCGGCGGGGCGTTGCTCGGCTCCCTGGGCGATTTAAATCCCTGCTCCCCCTCTGTCACTACCCCTCCGGGTGCTCCTTCCTCAAGACCAAGCCCTTGTTTGGTTTTGGAGAGGATCTCCTGTACGGAGCTTGTAGTTGGAGACCGTACCTCCTGGGGCACGTGTGAGCCTTTCATTCATTCAGCTTGCATTTATTAAGCGCTAGCTAAGTGCCCGACGCTGCTTAGCACTTGGAGTACCAAAATGAGTGGACATCGCCTTTCTCAAGTAGGGCACAACGTAGGATGGGACATAGATTTGTAAATGTATTTGTACGTGTGTGTGATAAGTGTTGTAATAGATACTTGTATCAAATATGAGATTTAAAAGGCTGTGCCTGGTGGAAAGTCTTTACAGAGAAAGCAACCTGCGAATGGAATCCTAATGGATGAGTGGGAGTTTGCCGGGCACGTGAAGAAAGGTCTAGCATTAGAGATACAGCATGCGCAAAGGTACCAACGTGCGCAGCATGTATGCCACGGGAATCTATTGGGCCCACCTGAGAGCTCTGGTGGAGCACAAGCTGCCGTAGAAGCAGAAAGAAGCGCTCGGGTTATTAATAGCAAGGATCTCAGTGTGGTGTGGAGACATAAACAAGTAATAATTACAGAATCACCTGAAGTGATTAATTTCAATGATAGGAAATTCACAGGAATTTATGAGATCTGGGGGAGGAAAGAGGTAGAGTTCTTTAACGACCCGTCCCCAATTATAATTTGGATAGATAAAGGTTGTAATTATGTATCACCATTTAACCCCAAAAGATGGTAAAAGAAATGGTGAGAGCGAGGGAGCTTAAGCATATTGTATTTATAAGGGAAAATAGCCCTGGAGAGGTTGGAAGTAAAATGAATGAGGACACGGGTAGGATGGGTTTCCAGGGCATTTATGGAATGGAGATACTAGAGGTTAGGGGATAGGAATTTTTGTGAGATGGAAGGATCCATAGGCAGAGAAAGGGGCTTCACCTGGTGGTCTCCTTTCCTCTGTGAATGAGATTTATCAGGAAAAACGTAGGAAACTTGAAGAGAAGGAGGTGAGGATTGGTGGTGTGGTGGGGGATCTATAAACATGACTGAGCAGCTGTGGAGACCCATCTTTTTTTTTTTTTGGTTCCTTTGTATAGTGTCCTGCCCAGATGTAGAGGAGGGGAAAGTTTATGATTGGATTTATGTACACAGGAAAGCATGCAGGCAGTAGCAGAAGACGCCATTTTCGAAAGTTGTTTCTCAAAAAGAAGATAGTTGCATTTATATGTACATTTATATGCTCTGAATCACTAAGACTAGGATACATTCTGGGTTTTAAAATTATATTCATAAGAATAACTTACTTAAAATAGGTGAGTGGCTTATACAAAGATAATTAAGGATCCCTGTTTTTGCTTCACCCGGACTTTCCTGAAAGTAGTTTATTTTGGCCTTTTCTTTAGACAGGTTTTAACATTTAAACTATTCTTTTTTTGGGGGGCGGTGCTGAGGGGTGCTTAACCACTGAGCCACACTCCCAGCACTTTTTTGTTTTTTATTTAGAGATAGAGTCTCACTGAATTACTTAGGGCCTTGATAAGTTGCTGAGGCTGGCTTTGAACTGTTGATCCTTGATCCTCTTATCTCAGCCTCCCTAGCCGCTGGGATTACAGGCATGGGGCACAAGGCTGGCTATTTTGTTATTCTTGATAATAGTTTGTAGTAGGTGATATGTTGGTAGTAATCCATGTTTCTTGATTTGGGAATGCATAAGAAATTTCTCTCAGGAACTTGGGCTGGTCACCATTGTCATTGTCCCCCCTTTTTTTTTTTATGTAAATTTGCTCACTATTATTTGACAGAGTTCTTTCTAGCTCCTCATTAGCAAGAGTTGAAAATTCTTTTACTTGGATATGACCTTGCCTGAGGGCCCTTTATTTAACTTTTTGGAGCCCCAGTTTTCTTTTGGCACATATGGATTGTACTCCCATGGTTTTACTTTAGAAGGGTATTGCGTAGGATTCACTTTTGGCAGGACTTTGACCTCCTTCAAAACGAGCTGTCTTGCCAGTTGTTTATGACTGGTAGTAATATTTTATGATAAGGATGAAGGAAGTTCATGTCTAGAGTAGAGAATTCTAGAAATCTTTCACTGAAGCTGGCCCTATGCCCTTTTCAACTACAATTGTTCTGACATTGGTGGAGGTAGAGGACTCTGCATTGTCCTTCACTTTCTTGGAAGAGCAAACTCACCTACAGTCACTCCTTGGTGACATATTGCAGTCCACTTGTTCTTTTCTTATATCCTCATTTAAGAAGGAGGCAACAAAGAAAATATCCCTTGCCCCTGGCAAATTCTGGACTATCCTTTCCTATTAATGTCTTGCTGTAATTCCTGACCAGAGTTAGGTATATAGTCAGGTATGCAGTGTTTGAAAATTGTTACCCAGAAAAGCATGGGCTAGAAACCCATAAGTAGCAGTCCAGAAGCATTACCTAATTCTAGCTGATTCACATTAGAGGAGGCTGGATCCCAACAGGGGGAAGAATTAGAAACAAACCATGCATTTTCAAGATTGCTGGGTAAACCACCCAGTTTTCTAGAGCTTTTTGGGTTAACATTTTCACTGAGGCTAATGTACATCATGAAGCAGAATGTTATGTGGAATGTTATGCTTAAGGTAGCATGGTCCTATCCCCTTCTTTTTTGCACCAAACCCCTATTCATTATATCAAGTATGTTGCTTCTCCATTTTAAAACTTGTATTCTTATGTTTATGTACCTACTCAGATTGATTTTGTACCCTAGTTGCATACACAGTAAAAAAAGCATGCACAATTATTTAATGATATTTAGATAACCTGTTATTAATTATTTAAAAATATTTATTTCTTTGCTTTAGTTGTACACAATGTGTTTATGTTTACGTGGTGCTGAGGATTGAACCTAGGCCACACACATGCTAGGCGAGTGTTCTACAGCAGAGCCACAACCCCAGCCCCTGTTATTCATTTTAGGGTTATTTTTTATTTGATATCTTTGTGCATTCTTACAACCAGTAAATAGCTCAAATATGTAGTATTTAACTTTCTTACCCTAATTGAATTTCATCTTATTTGTATATCTGAACTCTTTTTTCATAAGATATCATATTTACTATGTTGATTATATCTTTGTTACTGAATCCTGAATTTTGGTCATGAAATTGGAGTTTGCTTTCCTGGTGTTGCTTGGAAACAACTCATTTGAATTAATGCTTAGAGTAATGGAGCTGGAGGAAATATCTGCTTCTTGTTCAAGCCTCATTTTATAGTGAGGCAGCTGTCACCCAAAGAGGTTAAGGGATAGGGCCAAAGACTCATTGTTGGGCAAAAAAGGAGATGAGAGTAGGTTTCCTGAAGCCTAGTCAAGTGCTCTTTGCATCTTACCTCATCACCTCTGCAATATGCTGTTTGCTTATAAGGTAGGATAACTGCATTGGATATAACCTGAGTGCATTTTATGGGAACTTCCTCTCTTTCGCCTTTGATTTCATCAGTATTAATTCTTAGCTGGTTACATTACAAATTAGATTTTACATCCTGGTTTACATTAAGACTGAATTATTTCTTCAGAATCTAGAAAAATAAGATTTTGGTTAGAGATAGGTTATTTATTCACTTTATGAAATGTTTAGAAGTTATAGAAGAAAAATAATTTGTAATGCACAGTTAGTTCATTTACTATCTGTGTGGCCTTGGAACCATTACTTAACCTCTCTGTGTTTCATTCTCATCTGTAGAATTGGTATGATAATGGTTTCTACTCCTAAAGTTGTTTTTGAGTATTAATGAGTTAATAATGGTAAAATGCTTTGAACTGTGCTTGGTACATAGTATGATGGAAGTATTAGTGACTTACAGTTTTTATACCACTTTCCTTTCCCTCAGGACTTTTTGTCAGCCTGCTTATATAATTTTCATGCAGTCTTATTTAGGAGACTCTGCATTGTGGGTTTTTCTCCGAGAAACAATTTGCTATATGGTGTCCTTCTTTCATCGTAGTATTGAATATTTGTTGAACAAAAGACATATAGGGTGTAAACATTCATTGAATGTAGTTTTCTTCTTTTCAAGGATTTGGAATGCCCTCACAGATAATTATGGAAATGTGATGCCTGTGGACTGGAAGTCATCCCACACTAGGACCTTGCACTTACTTACTCTGAACCTCTCGGAGAAAGGGGTAAGTTAGATTTTCTGCATAACTGATGCTGAGAGCAGAACTAAACAGTACCATTTCTGTTGAGCACAAATATTGACTTGCTTCTGTTGCGTGTGTGTGTGTGTGTGTTGTGGGGGATTGGTGCTGGGCAGGTGCTCTACCACTGAGCTCCATCCCCAGCCTGAGTTGCCCCTTTCTTAGCTTATAGTGTTTGGAGGGGCCCTCCTTTCTTGTCATCTTGGCTCCATTGCCTTCATCTTGCTAGCACTATTCTCTAGTTCCTCCCTAATACACATTCACTTTTGTAAGTTCCCATCACTATGGAAAACAGGCAACACCAACAGTCACTATTTCTTCCTGCTTACGGAACATAATTGTGGGGTGCTGACAGCACTCAGTGAGAATCCTCACCTTTGATGTGATGTAACTTTTTGGTGAATTTAGCGACTTGCTGGACATGACAGGCCATCAGGAGTCTCTGTATTCCTGTGAATAGTGGGGGACCACTGAAAGACATTTCTTGGCTTTTTAATGTGTCCTTGGCTAATTTACCTAGCTCAGGGCACTTGCATGCATTCTGGTATTGTCAAGTGAAAGTACTTTGAGTGAGAAGTGTGAGCACAAGTGGTAGGATGGCTCGGGGGAGGGAGGTCAGAAAAGGAACAGAATTATTTGTAGTGAAAAATCCAAGTGATAAATTTGTTTGAAGCTGATGAGGAATGTAAGCACACCATGTTTCAGGGCCAGACTTTAAGTTCCTCATTAGATAACAATGTAAGCTGGTGTGAGTTCTTCTAGCATGCTCTATATTTCATTAAGTATAGTCATGTGATTATTGGGAGCATAATGCGGAGTGACTGTTAGTATTTTAAGTAGTATTGTTAATGTTTCATGGAAATGTTTCCTTAAATATGTGACCCAGAACAACCTGCTGCTTTCATTTTCTAGTGATATATGGAATTCTGACTGTATTTCCTATTATTCTAGTAGGTGTGGAGTCTTACTCTTTGTTCCATTCATTAACCCGTTTAAGTTGTGCAGATTGACCTGGTACATGTTTAATGAAAAGAAATAAAACAGAGTATGTCATGATCTGTCTTCTGTTTATTCAAGTCCTAGCTGTCATTTTGGGCTTCATGCAAGTTCCCCTCCTGTTCTAAAGATTCCTGTTACTGTTTTTGCTTTTGCTGATCTCATGGAATTACATAATTTTAAAGTTGGAAGGGACTTTAAAGGACACTTAATCCAGCCTCTCACTTGGGGGAATCCCTATCTACTGCATCTCTGACAGATGGTCATTCAGCCATGGCCTAAATCCTTGCACGAAGGAAAACACACTCCTCTATATAGGAATCGATGACACTTGTGGGGCTGTGAACTTTTAAAGGACTTGTTATCTTTCCCACAGAATTAGCCCCATTGTCTCATGGGTGCTAGTCCCACAGCACTTTTTCCATGTCTCTGAAATCATGTTCTCTTATTATCCTATGTTTCTGAGTCTGTTATTAGATTATGACTTCCTGAGAGGTATCTTTTTGTTTGTCCTTTTAGTAGTTACCACTGAACTGGCACATGGTAAATATAAAAATCGTGTTTGTTGAGGGAGTGAATGAATGAATAATGTGGATGAATGAATATCTTCTTCAGAGATCATGATGGAAGGTTGTTGTTTTTTAAAAATATTTTCTTTCTTTTTTTTTTTTTTGGTACCAGGGATTGAACTCAGGGGCACTCGACCACTGGGCCACATCCCCAGCCCTTTTTTGTATTTTATTTAGAGACAGGGTCTCACTGAGTTGCTAAGTGCCTCGCCATTGCTGAGGCTGACTTTGAACTCGTGATCCTCCTGCCTCAGCCTCCCAAAGTGCTGGGATTGCAGGTGTGCGCCACTGCGCCCTGCTAAAAATATTTTATTTCTATTTAAAATAGTGCTGGCTATAGTGCTGAATTCATAGTAGCCAACCCATGAATACTTTTTGTTTGACGTATTTAAAAAAATAGCATAGAAGAGTTCCTTGCCAAGTTTTGAAGAGAAGCATGGTAGTAGCAAGAATAGGGCAGTCTAATCTGATTTCATTGAATAAAAGGTAAATCTTGTATTCTTAGATTGGGGAAGTTGCTCCCTTTTGCTGCGAATGTTGTTTTCAACATTTAGAATAATGCTACAACGTAGTGATTAGTAAAGAAGTAGCATTTAATGGTAGTACTGATTATGAAAGTTTTACCTGGATTAACTCAGCAGATTAAAGTAAACAAGTCATCATCTATCATCGGTTTATTAATTGATCAATCAGTCATCCTCTATTGTGACATGATTGTCCTGGTGATGAATAGAATTAGAATGCTATTTTTCAGGAAGGATTATAACATGCATGGAGTTACTGAAGAACAAGTGGGCAATAAGCACCATCTAAGAAGCAACGCTGTCACTATTAGATTGTATGTAATTACAAACATTTTTTTAAACCTGGAAGTTATTTACTATTGTCAAATGAATGTTTTATTTTTTCCATGATGGACCTATGTAAAATTTACCTTTTGGAAGCATTCTTTAGATTATCCTAGTTGTAAAACAGGGTGTACAGGAAATTTTTCCCTGATAATGAGTAGAAGAATTATTGTTTTTCTTTTTTACACTAAGATGAGAAAAAAGAGGGTTTGCTAGATTTCAGGTTTTTTAAAAATGTTCTTTAATTAAAGGTTAAGATGTACAAATTTGATGGACTTTATAAGTAAGGCAACTGGGATATTTCAAAATCTTACATGAGCACATTTTTTCCGTTTGATGTTTCTGCAGTTTTGTATCCTGTACAAACCGAACCACCAGCTCTGAACTAACTTCAGCATAGGAAGGAGTGACAGGAATGCTGGGCACAAAGATTGCATATTTATGCCTAATGGAAGAGTGATTAATGATCCCCCTGACAGCCAGGGTTAGTTTTCAAAGCCCGAAAGGGATTCCAGCCCTTAGCATATGCCATCTCTGTGGGGAATGGGCTTGGCTCCCTGTCTGGAAAGATGATCTGGGATCATTATTTCTGTTGTCACGGAAATTTATTCTAATAGTTTACTGGTATTAATCCTATCTTTTGGACCTATTAATAAGCCAGAAGGGGAAAAATAAAGCAAAACTATGGTGCTCAAGCTACAAGATAGAAGAGTGATGGGGCAAGTGAGTTTGAGTTGTGAGGATCAATGACGATGATCATTATGTCCACTCCTGTCATCCACACCCCCACATGATCACATTGTGGTGTCTTGAAATATAACATCTCCTCATGAAAAGCTTAGTCTCTTTGAGTTTTTCCCTTTTTATTAAGTTAGTAAAGGGATAATAGTGATAGGATTTGGATGGAAAGGCAACCTGTCCTCATTGACTTTGTCTTTGATTTCTAGCTACCAGACACAGCCTTTCAGCTGTTGCTTCTAGCAGATCACCTGCTCACTTTACTTGGTTTTATTTTTCAATTTTAGGCTTTGTCCGTTGACCTTCTACCCAGAGGGTGAAGATTTAGTGTCTTACCATCCTCCAGCCTCCAGCTCCTTACTCCTCACACAAACTTTCCCTTCTCTCATCGTCCCAGTATAATCTCATCAAAATCCTTAGTTAAGTTGATCTTCAGTCTGGGGCTGTAACTCAAGCAGTAAAGTGCTTCCCTAGTACATGCAAGGCCCTCAGTTCGATTCCCAGCCCTGCAGAAACAGACCCCCGCCCCAGACAAACCAAACTGATCTTCATCATTTGTGTTACCTATGTAAATGTTAAGTTGACCCATTTTGGCATATATGATTAAACTACTTCTCATACTATCTTTGTTTTTTCTTAGAGTAATAATAGTTGTGTTTTGTGTGTGTGTGTGTGTGTGTGTGTGTGTATGTGTGGTTTATTTAGTTTATAATTACCTAATTCAGCCTTAAGAGAGCCATAAAACTCATTTTAGTGAATGGAATAAACTAGGTAATAAGTTTCTCTCTTTTTCTTTTCTTGTGTAGTACCACTTTTAATCTGAACTAGTTACTCTCTAGTTTAACTGCACAGCCATCATTTTGGAATTTTTCACTCTTCTGTCATCACAAGAACTCCCTTTGCCTCTCTCTTGTATGGGACCCTGTGTCTTCCTCCTTTTCATTTTCCTGCTGGTATCTTTCTGAGAAAGGGTTCAAAGAAGTACATTATTTGAATAAACATGTCTAAAAATGTCTTTATTTTTAGCTCACACCTAATCAGTTGTTAGGCAAGCTAAACATTAGAGTCTAGAATGGAATTTATTGAAACATGAAAATTAAATGGATTTTTTTTTTAGCATCTGTTGTTGCTATTGAGAATTCAAATGATATCTTGATTCCTGACTTTTCTAATGTGAATTTTTTTTCTCTCTGGATGCTGTTATCCCCCACCCCCCACCCCACAGTGTTCTGAAATTTCATGGTGACTTGTTGCAAGCCAAGGCCAGGCCTTTCCTGGGTTGATGGTGCAGTGAGAAATGGAACGAGGTAGAATTGCATTATGGTGGTAGGTAGGTAGCTCGCTCATGTGGCCCCTGTCTCAGCCTGGTGTTGGGATACCAGCACACCAGTGGTTCCTTCCTTTGCTCTTCTCACCTGCAGATTTCTGACATTCTGTGGTCTGTGGTCACCCTTAAACTTTGGATGGGCCTATATGAGGAACTAGGGAGGCAGTGAGGACCAACATCCACTCAATTATATCGTCAATTTTCGATACATTCTCTATACTAGTGAATAAAATACTTTTCATGATAAAATTATTATTTTCTTATATTAAACATAATATTATATTTATATGTAGGTTAAGTATCCCTATCCAAAATGCTTAAGAACAAAAGTGTTTCAGATTTTGGATGTTTTTGGATTTTGGAATATATGCATATGTATAATGAGATACCATGGAGATGAGACCCAAGTCTAAACAGGAAATTTGTTTGTTTCATATACATCTCTGTACATATGTAACTGATGGCAATTTCATACAATTGTTTTTAGTGTGCTTGCATTTTTGAGTGTGACTTTTCACATGAAGTCACATGTGGAATTTTTTACTTGTGGTTCAAAGTGTTGGATTTTAGAACATTTGGATTTCAGAAATTTTCAGATTTAAAAATTTTGGATTAATATAATATAGTGTAATGTAATATGTATATTTTATTTTTAGGAACTGAGGATTGAGCCCAGGGGCACTTTACCATTGAGTACATCTCCAGTCTTTTGTATACTCTTAAATTTTGAGACAGGGTCTCACTAAGTTGTTGAGGATGTTGCTAAATTGCTGAGGCTGGTCTTGAACTTGGGATCCTCCTGCCTCAGCCTCCTGAGTCACTGGGATTATAGGCATGTACCAGCACACCTGGCTATTTTAATTATGTACTGTATAACAGAATGACATGGTTTATTTATTTTTTTTTTAATATATATATATATATATATATTTAGTTGTAGTTGGACATAGTACCTTTATTTTATTTATTTATTTTTATGTGGTGCTGAGGCTCGAACCCAGAGCCTCCGTAGTGTACTAGGCGAGCGCTCTACCACTGAGCCACAAACCCAGCCTGATATGGTTTATTTTTACATAGTTCTTGTTGCCTATTTGTTCTTTGGGAGCTCAAAGGGTGCTAAACTTTCCTGAGGAAATAGAATTCTAATTTCAGTTCTGTTTATCACCAGAATAGTCATGTCACAATAAGTAGAGGATAGGTGAATGATCACTGTTCACTTTAATCTGCTCCATTTTTCTAGGCAAACTTTTATAATTAGTACTGGTACTATATTCTAAGTATCATTAAAGGGACCGTTTATATTAGTGTTCAGGGAAACCAACTAGTTATGATGCAGTACCCCAGGAATGGTAATGGCTAATAGTACATTAGCAGCCCTGGACATGAAGAGATAAGGAGAGGGAGAAATTTCTAGAACCTATGGAGATTAGGTGTGGGGGAGAGGTCTGCTTGACAAGAGCTGTGGCCTTTAGTAAAGAGCCAGAGCTGACAAACGGCAGTCTGGCAGGGAGGAGGACAGAGAACAAGTGCTCAGCCCCTCACCTTCTCACCTTGCAGTCTGCCAATGATGTGTGACCCAACTGGAAGCTGGAAGTCAAGGGCATCCTTTGATGTGGTCCATATGGTCAGTCTTCTGGGGCACAGAGTGTGGTAGGAGATCTTGGTAGGTGATTGGACATTGGCCAGACTGTTAGGTTTAAAGATGCTTTTGGAACCTAGAGATCTTTCTTTGGAAGGAAAGATATTCAAATGGAAGAACTAAGTGCAGCCTTCATGGACAGATCCTGTCTGCCAGGGAATTTATTACTTATCTTTTACTCTGAATATTAGAAGTTAGTTTGCAAAAAAACTTGCTTTATGCATTCTGTAGAATTTAACATCTACCAGTCATGCTATTAGGTTAACTAAATAATATTCATTGCTATATCTGCCCTTTTCCTCCCTTCTATTTCTTGTAATTCTCTACAGCTTGCTAACAAATACTGTATTTTTTTCCTCTATATAACTGTCAGCTTTTATAGTGCTCTTATAGCTATTTCTTGTGGAAAAAAAATAGCTCAGGATGTGTCTGTATTCTACACTGGTCTTTTTTCTGTTTGGTATGAATAGCGAAGTATTGCACAAGATGCCTGGTCCAGAGGGAACATAAGTTCTCTCTTTCAAGGGCATGCTCTCAGCCTGTGCTTTCTTCGGCTGTCTCTTTTACCTAGAGATGTTTTGGTTAGAATGTCTTGTTTTTAACCATGGGTATTTTTGCTTTTAGATAAGTGACAGTTTGCTTTTTGACACATCAGATGATGAAGAACTGAGAGAACAGTTGGACATGCATTCCATCATTGTCTCCTGTGTTAATGAGGAGCCCCTCTTCACGGCAGACCAGGTATCCGGGAGATGCCCATGTACACAAGGACAGCAGAATCTAGAGCTGAAAACCATTTCTTTTTCTTTTTTTTTTCTTTTGGTACCGGGGATTGAACTCAGGGGCACTCGACCACTGGGCCACATCCCCAGCCCTTTTTTTGTATTTTATTAGAAATAGGGTCTCACTGAGTTGTTAAGTGCCTTGCCATTGCTGAGGCTGGCTTTGAACTCTCGATCCTCCTGCCTCAGCCTCCCAAGTGCTGGGATTACAGGTGTGCGCCACCGCGCCCGGCTTGGAGAACCATTTCTTACTGTGCCAGTAAATGATGGTTCTCAGAATTTACTTATTTGCCTTGATTGTGTAGTTATGTAGGTTTAACAGTTAACTCTTCCACTGAGAAAGAGAAGAAAGTTTATATAGGCTGAGGAAAATGAGATTTTGTTAATTGGGAAGATTTCTAATCTTAAGTATAGTTAAAGATCACAAGCTGCTTAAATCAAAATAAAAAAAAAATATGAGTTTTTCTATTTCCTTTTAGATTTATCCAGACATGGGGAAACTATAATATATCTGTGTAGAAATTATTTAGTTTTTATAAAACCCTGGGTAAGACTCACTGGCACATATTAGAAGCACCTCTTACATACCCCAGGAAGAAGTGAGCATTATTGCTGTGGAATGAATGCTCTATAATGTCAACCCTTTGTTCATTTGAAAGCAGTCGAATCAGCTTTCTCATTTTCTGAATACTCTGCCCACCTCTCTTGTATTGTCCAAATGTGATGCCAGAATGTCTTCCAGAAATAAAATGTTCCAGGGTTTCTCAGATTGTTCATTCTACCACATTCTATTTTTAGATTGGAAAGAGGAGGTCCAGAGATACATTATGGCAAGCTTGGGAGGAGCACACTAAAGGTGTACATTACAAATATGTCATTTTAATGCTACTTAGTCATATTTGTGGTTGAATTGTCCTAAACTGGGAAAGAATGTGGTGTTTAAAAAGCAAGGTAATAATATTTTAGAGGACTGTTTTGAGGTAGAACACACTCTTCCAGAGAAAGATGTGACCCTGAGCGTTTATTGTCTCCTAGAAATATGCCTGAATACAATAAGCTATGCCTATTTTTAAGCTTTAGGGAAACAAAGCTTCTACCCTCCTGTGATATCTCATTGCACTGTTTGCAATGCCTGTTTTGGGGCATTTTCTTACTAATCAACATAATCCCTCGTACTCCCCTTCAGATTTACTTTTGTTTTTCCTCAGTAGAAGTGCTACCTGTTAAGCTTGGTGATTCATAAAGCATGTTAAATATGCTTATGATATTTTATACCTTCATTTAATTGTATTTTCTTTAATAGCTTTCTCTTAATCCTTAAATCCTTTTTTCAAGTATCGAGTAACTTTTTTGGCTTTCCTTTAAAGTTTTTTTCCTTGTCCAGTTTTAGACTCTGGAACAAGATGAGATGCAGTTATGTGATGTTGCATATAACAGTAGATCATTTGTTTAAAAGGCAGATATAAGTTTTCCTGTTACCTAAGGCTTTTTTCCTCTTTTTTTTTGTTTGTTTGTTTTTAGTGCTACTGGAATTGAACCCATAGGCTCTTAACCACTGAGCCACATCTCCAGCCCTTTTTATATTTTATTTTGGGACAGGGTCTCACTAAGTTGCTTAGGGTCTCCCTAAGTTGTTGAGGCTGGCTTTGAACTCTCAAGCCTCTTGCCTTAGCCTCCCGAGTCACTGGGATTTCAGACATGTGCCAGGTGCCCAACTTATTTCCTCTTTATGCTTCTACATTTTAAGTAATTTTTTAAAAAAATATTTATTTATTTGCTTTTAGTTGTACACAATGTGTTCATTTTTACATGGTGCTGAGGATTGAACCCGGGCCGCGCATGTGCTAGGCGAGCGCTCTACCGCTGAGCCACATCCCCAGCCCCCATTTTAAGTAATTTAAAAATATCCCTTTATCTTTTATTGAATTAATATGTGAAATTCATTTTTTGCTGCTAAACTTTTGATGCCAGGGAGGTAATTTCTTGGTTTATGTATGTTTTTATATTATTTTCTAAATTTTATATCCAACTTTTGATTAAATAGCTTTAGACTGAGCGCTTGCATGTAGTAGATGACAACTTTTTTTTTTATTTGCCTCCTTTTAACTACAACTTTTTGATCTAGTTCTGTTTTGCCTGGAGTAAATTATGTAAGTGAAGCACCATTTCTCAGACATTGCAAGATCTGGTAGGGCCCACTGAATCATAACAGATGTATTAAATCATATTCCATTTAATTTTTTGTATAGTATATTGTAAATTTCCTTTGAGTCTTGTTCACTCTTATAGTCGAAATTCTGAATGTTTAGAACACCCACTACAGCACACTGTTGGTTAATGAGTATTTAATGCTCTTCTATTCTGGTAGCCTCAGGTAAGCGCCATGATACAGGTAGATCATTTTCTCCCTGTATATTTGACTAACAATGCTGTGTGTATTTTGGAAGGTTATTGAAGAAATTGAAGAAATGATGCAGGAATCACCAGACCCAGAAGATGATGAGACCCCCACGCCATCAGATCGGCTTTCAATGCTCTCCCAGGAAATTCAAACTCTTAAGCGGTCTAGTACGAGCAGTTACGAAGAGAGTAAGGGATTCCCCTCACATCTGTGCTCTTTGTGCTTTTTGTCCTTATCAAACACCTCCAGGAAGCTTCGGTTCTAGAAGGCTGGGTTACATACCTTCCTGGCCCTCTGATAATACAATACTCTGGGAATATTTTTAATCATTGTTTGGGGACTATGTTGTATTCCCCTTTTAAACCATGTATTAGTTTGCTGGGGCTTCTGTGACAAAGTACTACAGACTGGGTAGCTTAAACAGCCAAAATTTATTTTCTTACAGTTCTGAAATAGTGAAGCAGGGTTGGCCTCTTCTTCTTGTGGATGGCCTTCTTTTCCCTGTGTTGTCACATGGTCTTCCCTTTTTTCCCTCTACAGGTGTCCACAGATTTTTTTTCCTTCTTCTTCTTTTTTTGGTTGTGGGATTTAACCGAGGGGTACTTTACCACTGAGCTACATCCTTAGCCCTTTTATTGATTTTTTTTTTGAGAGAGGGCCTCACTAAGTTACTTAGCACCTTGCTGAGTTGCTGAGGCTAACCTTGAACTTGTGATCCTCTTACATCAGCCTCCTGAGTAGCTGGGATTGTAGATGTGCATCACTGCACCCAACTTCAAATTTCTTCTTATAAAGACACAATCATATTGGATTAGGGGCTAGCTTTAATACCTCATTTTAACTTTACCTTTATAAATACCATGTCTCCAAATACTGTTACATTCTGAGGTATGGGGGGTTTGAACATATGAATTTTTGGGGAGATATAGTTTAGCCCACAGTAAACAAGATACTTAAGTGTTTGTTGAAAATAATTCCTGTCTTTACAAATAGTTGTCTTCAGTTGTAGCTATGAAGAATTTTGGAAATCAAAATTGTGTTTGAAGTGGATCTAGCATACATGATAATGAACTGTAAAAACTGTGGAGTTGGTTATTGTGAAGTTTCCAAGTATGCATAACTCTCCTGTGAATATTCTGTGCTAAGCATACATTTAATCACTGCCTGGTAACTAGTCCCCTTCTTGAGTAGACAGTGATGGGGTCTCTATCTGCTTAGCTCATATCATCACTGAGTCTTATGTTTATGGTATGACCAGAGGTCTGAAACTTGGTTGCCTAAATCCCTTTGGATGGTGTGTGGCTTCCTTTCAACATCCTGAAGGTCTTACAACTAAATTATTTCCATTGGTCTGATCTGACCGTATTGCTGTAGGTAGGGGCTTGACATTGTTGGAGTCCTGATTGCAAAATCTAATCCTGATACCTGATAATATATTTTAAAAAATATTCTGTTAGTTTGCTAGGGCTGCCATAACAAAGTACCACAGACTGGGTGGCGCGAACAATAGAAATTTATATTCTCACAGTGTTGGTGTCTGCAATCAGGGCCTTGGTAGGTTTGGTGTCTGTTGAGGCCTTTCTCCTTGGCTTGCAGATGGCCGTGTGCTGCCTTTGTCTTCACATGATCTTTCTTCTGTGTCTTCTGTCCTGATCTCATAAAAAAAATTCTTTTTTTGTAGTTGTGGATGGACGGAATGCCTTTTGTTTTATTTATTTGTTTATTTTTATGTGGTGCTAAGGATCGTACCCAGTGCCTCATACATGCTAGGCAAGTGCTCTGCCACTGAGCTATAGCCCCAGACCCTGATCTTATTTTATAAGGACAGCAGTCATACTGGATTAGAGCTCACCCTAATGACCTCATTTTAACTTAATTTCTTCCTTAAAGACTTCTCTCAAAATCATATAGTCACATGAGGTGCTGGGGGTGGGTAGGACTTCATCAGTGTTCTCTTTCTCACGTGAGTGAAAGTGTTAACAAACAACCAAGAAGGGGTGTCAGGGACTATTGCTTACTTTCATCTCTCAAGTCCTCAACAAAATTCACAATTCGGGACATGTGTGATTAAATATGTATTTAGTTTAAATCTTTCAAATTGTTCTTTCCAGAAGCGTCCCAGAATACTGCTCACTTGCTTGCATTTCTTGTCAGCAGGTGGTTTCTGTACTCTCTGCTTTTATGTTTGTACTTTTCCTTGTATAAGCTTTCTCAGTCTTGACTGAAGTACTATTCATGGGGTACTTGATTTATATAAAAATGTTTAAAGTTTTGTTATACGTTTCATCTCAGCCAGCTGAGAAGTGACTTTGCCCACCTACCTCTACTCAGACCCGACCACCAGAAGTTTTCAGGTTCTGAGAAGATCATGAACAGTTTAGTTGCTTAGAATATGATTTTTTTTCCCTTTGGCATGAAACACCCTGCTGTTGTGCTTTGAAACACTTTTGTCTTAGTATCTGCTGTATTTTGTTTTTGGTCATAGGAGTAAAAAGGCTCTCAGTATCTGAATTAAATGAACTACTGGAGGAAATTGAGTCTGCCATTAAGGAGTACTCCGAGGAGCTGGTGCAGCAGTTGGCCCTGCGAGATGAACTGGAGTTTGAAAAGGAAGTGAAAAACAGCTTTATTTCTGTTCTTATTGAAGTTCAGAACAAACAGAAAGAGCACAAAGAAACAGCCAAAAAGAAAAAGAAACTAAAAAACAGCAGCTCTCAGAATGGGAAGAACGAGAGAAGTCATATGCCGGGCACAGTAAGTGATGTTTTGCAGGAGGCACTGAACACTGGAAGCAGGTAGTCCCAGCACACTGGGCCAGCGGCTGGTGTGCAGGTTGTACCTGTGTGAGAGTGTTGTGCTTCTACCCAGAGTGCAACAGGAACTCTTTCCCAGAATGTCCTATGCTCAGCTTCTTCAGAAAGGTGTTTCTTGGTATTGCTTTTAATGACTGGCTGGATAATTTTGCGCTGAAATGTTTAAGAGAAAAGTAAGTGTAAGAAGAGCAGGGGAAAAGGAGATTGTTTTAAAGAAAAGAAGCTATAACAAGTAGCTAGTTTTTAATATTTCAAAATGTTAATAATGGTTATTTATATTTGGCTGGTTCTTATGAATGCTTTTATTTTCTTATTTTTGCTTAACTCTTATAGGTTGTGTAAGAAGAAATTTAAATGGGGTCCATTTATAGGTAGCAGAACTGTGCTGAGCCTAAAAGCACAGATTAGTTTGTGAATAGGTCCTCCTGATTAAACTTTGACACTTTTTATATGTTTTTTTTTTTTTTTTTCTGTTTTGTAATTTTTCTTAAGTGGTCCTATTAATTTCACTTGATTAAACTTTATCATGAACATTAACTGGCAATTATATGAGATCTATTTCTTTATTGATTTTAGAGGTCTTTCATTTTCTGCAATCAGTTACATCCTTGTACATTCTACTTTGTAAAAAAATGTTGGTTTTATTTTTAGAGTATAGTGGTTGGGCAAAGGCTTTTACTTTTCTAAACATAATGTATTTTTAAAATATGTCGTCTTGATAACAGTAATACATATCACAAATAGTTGTTATGGTTTACAATAATATAAATTATCTCTTTCATTAAGTCTTGAATTATTTTTGTCTAAAGAATACTTACCAGAGAAGTAGATCTCACTGACCAGATGCTGATGGAATCCTAGAAAGGAAAGAGTTCTAGATTGTGGACCATTAGTGAGCAGCTGATACAGACAAGATGATTCTTAACCATGCAGCCCAATCATGGCACTTATTAACCTATGATTGAAGTCACATTTTCTTAGTGTAATGTCCATTTGTACATAATTAAAAAGGACAGAACTTATGAATTAACTTAGGAAAAGTACTCAGATATATTTTTATTTTTGAAAAATGACGAAAAAGGTGATTATTTAATCATTTCTAGTGACTACTTTGGAAAAAAAAAAAACCCTTATATTTGTTTGAATGTACAAACTTGAAAAACTTGATTTAAAATATCAAGGACAATATTTTGTGTTTCCATCTCATATTTTAAAAAATCGTACCCTTTAAATTGCCCTATTGTACTGGTGGGATTAAAAAAATAGTGAAAAAGTCAGCATTGTTGGTAATTTCTGCCTAACTGCTTTTAGGGATTACATGTAAATCCTTCATTTATTGGTGTTAACACTTGGCTGAGAAAAATGAATTTATCTCCAGAGGGGTTTAAAGGCTTCATTTTGTAATTCCCATATAAAATGGACTAGAGTGGATCCTTTGTGTAATCTTACATGGTGTTCTTGTTGAGAAATGGATTTGGCAAGGCAGCAGTTAGGTTGTATTTGAATCCTCATTAGTCTTGAAATAGATTCATAGAATAGTGATCCCCTCCCCCCCACAATATTTGAAATTGTGAGTGGCTTCTTGAGTCCCTATCTACTATTTGTGTCAAAAACTTTAATTAGGACAGTAATGGCATAGCTTGGCTTCTGGAACTTGTTTCCTGTATCTTTTTTTAGCCCAAAATGCTAGAGAAAGACCATTCCATCTGTGACACAAACAGCTTGAAACCTGTGATTTGGAAGATAGTGGTATGTAGTTCAAAAGAAGTCTAGAGTGAAATGACCAGTTGGATAAACAGATTCCAGGAGGTATTACCTTCCCAAACATTTTATATAACATAACAGTTTTGATAGGGCCTGACCTCTATGAGTAAGATATCAGTGATACTAATTTTTTAAAAAACAGTAACCTTCTTACAGATGTCATGTCTTATTTGTTTTTCCAATAACATCAGTCACTCTTTTTTTTTTTCCTACCAGAGCTGTTTTTGAGATAGCAGAACTTAAACGTTTTCCTTAAGCATTGAATAGCTGCCTTCCATTTTTCTTCAAGCATGTTTCATTGAAGTAGTACATCGATTTGCAGTTGGTATAACACTTTATCCATAATTGCTAGCTTGTGCTCTTTGGTCCAAATATACTCTAGCAAAATATCTGGGTGGGAAGAGAGCAGAGTTAAATTCTTTAGGTGTTAATTTTAGAGACATGTTTTGTTTGAAACATTTGCTGCTGTGGAAAAAAAATAGGGGGTTTAGGGATGCTATTTAAAGCATTAGAAAATTTCATCAGAACTGGAAAATACCTTAAATAGTAAAGAAAATATTGAGTACCTTACAAAAGAGAAATGTTATCTTGATTTGAACTTTGATTTTAAAACAATCATAATGTTATATACTGGGTAAGATAATAAAACAGAATAATTCATTCAGCAAATATTTGTGGAGGGCCTTCCTTGTGCCAAACACTGTTCAGGATATAGTGGTGAATAAAACAGACAAGGCTCATGCCCTCCTGGAGCTTAGATTCCATGTGGGAGACAGGCAGTAAACATGGAAAAGAATGAACAGGTAATATAGTAATAAATGCTATGAAGAAACCAAAGGGCTGATGCTAAGAAGCTGTTTTCGGTGGGCTGGCCACTATTCCACTACTACTCCCAGTTGGCAGGAGGTAGCACAAGAGTGACCCATTCTCCACACTTTCAACCAACTGTGGGCATTATTAACCTTTTAATAAATATTGATCAGATAGGAAAGCAATGGTTTGATCTGTTGACTTTTGGTATTCTTTGGTGAGTTGCCTGTTACATTGTATTTGAGATGGTTTTCATATTTATGAGGGTGCATATACTTCTGATATATACCATACTGTATTGTAGTCTGTGGCTCAAATGTCTCTTCTGACACAGGGCAGGCTCTTTACAGGCTCATATGTTTGCACTGTTTCACCAGCACTCCACCTCATTTCCAATATATGGAGATTAAATTCCTGAAGATTTGGATTTGTGGTATTTAATTATTACTCTTTAGGATTTTTTTTGTTTGTTTTTTGCCATTCTCTGTTTGTATCAAACATATTCACAGGTCATTGAATTTTAGTGTCAGTCCTCTTGAGTATAAGAGCATATTGAAGTATATACCAGGTTAAGTTTTCAATTTAGTAGTTGGAATTCATCTAGAATTATCTGAAGTTGTAAAGACATTGCTTACCTGCTTAGCATCATACCTTAGTAAACTTAGAGAGGTGAAAATGGACAGACTTACTCCTTGAGAATCTAGTAATGTCTCTGAATTGCAGGACAAATGAAGTTGCTTATTCCAAGTCTGTGGTTGAGAAAATAAGAATCAATAGTATTTTCTGTTTGCTGTAATCACATTGACCTTTCAACACAGTCCAAGTGTCTTACACTTACCACCATCAGAAATGTCTAATCTGGAACAACATCCTGAAAACTTGTGGGATATTAGAGAACAGTGACTAGTGGGTACTGGTGAATAGAAGAAACTGTTGTTAAAAGAGTCCTATTTCTCTAATTTATTGCTTTTGAGGGTTGGGAAGATAATTGCTTAAAGATGGGGGAGAGCTAGGCCTAGATGATAGTTACTCTTTCTTGTATACATTTTCTTTCACAGATGCATTGCTATGCCTTTGTGACTTACTTAGCTCCTATATGACTAATACCAATCTATTTCCTTTTTACATGCAAAAGTGCCCTCAGTAATAGTTTTCATTTACTCTTGACTAAAGCTGACTTTAAGGTAAGAAATTTTACTTTTATTTGGATGCCATTACTAGATCAACCTGAAGTTATTCTGATTATCCTAGATCTAAGCTAAGAAGGAACTGTTCTGACACATCTCCTTGAATTTGGGGCTTCTGTTTTAAAAAATGGATCTGGGCACTGTGGCTCACACCTGTGTTCCAAGTGACTTGGGAGGCTGAGGCAGGAGAATCTCAAGTTCTAGGCCAGCCTCAGCAATTTAGCAAGATCCTGTCTCAAAAAATAAAAAGGACTGGGGATTTAGTTCAGTGATAAAGCACCCTTGTGTTCAATTCCCAGGGCCAAAAAATAAATAAAAAATAAAAAAACAGGGACCTGACTTTTTCCTCTTTATTTTTAATTTGGAAATCTTTATTGGCACATATGCTAAAATGTGCCATTCAAGGACTGGCAAGGCAAATTACTGTTCAAGGGCCAATTCCAACTGCCATCTTTTTTATAAATAAAGTTTTATTGTAACATAGCCACATCTGTTCATTTGCATGTCAACTTTGACTGCTTTGATACTGTAAGGACAGAGTTGAATAGTGTGTCCTGCAAAGTCTAAACTAATTACTGTCTGGCCCTCTGCAGAAAAAAAATTGTCAACCCCTGATTTAGGTATAATAAATTAAAAATAGAGGAAAAAATGTAAACTCCATTTACATGAGTTTATATATACTAAAAGATATATTGTATCCAAATTTTTTTGTATGGTATTGCCTTGTTTTATCCTAAGGGTTTGTTCAGTTCTTTTCTGAAGATCGCAGTAGCAACAGCAGCAGCCTGAGTTTTACCCACAGATGGCCACACCTTGGCCAGTTCAACTCCAGACCACTTGCTGCAGGCTCCCTGCCTAGCAGTAGCCACTTGTGCTGGGTATGTGTCTACATCCTGGTGGCTAGGTGATGGGAGCTGGAAGGTAGACCAGTTGTGTCTAAATTGGAGTGAACCAAAGAAATAAAAATGCTGGTAGTCCCCTCGGTATACTGTATTTTTACATAATGATAAAAAGTGATTTAAAAGGAGATATAGATGTAGAAAAAGAGCTGATCTCCCCCCACCCCTTTTCAAAACAGTTGGTGCTTAAGAGGATGAAATCTGGCATATACATATACTGGAATATAAATATTAATACATTTTCAACAATAATTTGTTGATGATTATTACAGTATTTTTCTGCATTTTTCTTTATTGCAAAGAGCATTTCCTGAAAATCAGTATTAGGGCTGTGGAAGGTCATTGAAGGGTAGAGAGAAACTTGGATGTGTAATGGCTATTATTTTGATAAGTTGAAACTATGAATTTGAATTATTTTAGATGTGGAACAAATTTATTTTATGAAGGCTAATATTGTCTAGAAAAATATTTGTCACTACCAATTTTTGGTATATTATTATCTACTGTTTCTTTTCTGCAGTGTGTGTTAGGATGGAAATTTCATGACCCAGCAGGTAATGTAGCAAAATCAGGAGTCCATTCTTGATATCTGTGTCTTTGAAAGGTCATTGTGAATATGATACGAGTTCACAGAAAAGCTGTAATAAGCCAGGACATTGAATTCTTATTATATAGTTGGCTTAAAGTATCCATAAGAACAAGAAAAGAGTTTATAAAATTGCCAAGATTAATTATTTTCCTTTGGTTTGAGCATTTGGCAATAATTTAAATTCCATATCCATATTAACTTACATCAAGATTTTTAAAAAATCTTCAAACACAAAATATCAAATTATTTGACACTATTCCACTTAACTCCTAACTTAGAATATCTTTGTGTCATTTCTTCTACTTTGAAAGTGAACTTACAAAATAGGATTTTAATATTGAAAACAGTATCAAGTATCTGCTTTGGAATAATTTGTATTTTTTAATCTGTTTTTTTGGAAAAAATTTTTTTTGGTAGAAATCACTTTTATAACTGCTTTATCATTCACATTAAAATTATTTGACTTGAAGTGTCAGAACAAGATGCTGCTTTTACATATTTAACTAATATCTGTTATTTTTAACTATTTGAGTATTTTTACTTTGTAATTTTTGCATTTGATTGTTGCTTTACATTCTATATTTTTCATGTTTTGTGTTTTGATTATTTCAATAATTTGTTAAAAATTAAAACTATCATTTAAAACTTTATGATTTGATTTATAAAGAACAATGATCTTGTTCTTTATTTCACTTTCTTTTGAACTTTTTGAATATAAGGAATATTAATGGCATAGATGCGAATAAATCAGAACAGATGGAGAGCATTCCATGATTGCTTTTCCTAACCTTTTTTCTGACACTGAGCTTTGATATTGAGATTTTTGAAAGCTGCCGTGGCTGGTAAGAGATCTGTGCCAGTTAGTTCACATGAGGCTGAGAGCAGACGTGGTGGCAGGAATAGCCTCAATTTCCTGGCCTCTTTGCTAGTTTTACTTTTTCCTGTCTTGGATCTTGTTTTGGGAAATTAGTTGAGCTGGTGAAAATGCCCTGCATAGAATGAGATGATGTATTTAGAATTCTAGAAAAGAAGGAATAAACTACAATCCTGTATCTGGTTCTTGTTGAGTTTTCATTTACAGAATGTTTTTGGTTCTTTTCCTTTTATTGTTCAGAAAGACCTTGAGTTACCTAAACTTGTTACCTAAACTTGTTTTCTGTTTAAGCTCTTTGGCTGATTTCTATATTCAGTTATAGATAATAATGGCTCTTCTTTTTGTTGTCTCCAGTCCCTTAAGTGAGTGTTTTTAATCAGGAATTTAGTATTTCTTAGTGGCAATTTTATTTATTTTTTCAGAACTTGATATACTGTTTTTGCTGTTATGGAGAAAAGTAGAAAGGTATGGTTGTTTCCCTTTGGGAGTGATATCTAAAATGTTGGTTCTGGACCCTTTTTAAGGGAATATAGCACAAGTTTTTTTGAATGTTGATATTTTCCGAGCACTTTGCTATAAGTACTACCCATGGATTATTTCATTTTTGTGCTCACGCCAACCCAAGAAAGTAGATGATATTATTATTATCATCATTATTATTACTACAGTTTTATGAATGAGTAAATGAAAACTCAGCAGAGGCTGTAGCTCACAGAGACAGCACACACTGGAGTGAGGAGATGTGGAGGTATGTAGATGGGTGTAGGGAACCTTGCCAGATTTCCTCTTCTGAGCTACGTAGGCATGTTGTATGTGGGCTTGGAGATCTTGGCCTGTTTCTTTGTCTTTGAGATTTATGGGGTTTTAATTTTCTATCTTGTTTTATACTTTGTTGCTCCTAGTTTTGTCTGAGAAAAGTTTCTAGAGAATTGATTTTGAAACTTTAATATATACTCACACCAGTAGAGGAAGTGATCATGAAGCAGTTATGAATATTCTCAGTGTAAATAATTCCTGAAGGCAGTGTCAAGTCACCCCTTCCCCTGTCCTTGCCATATTACTGTGGCATTTTGTTGGTAGTGAGGACAACAATGAACTAAATGCTGTGTTGTTTAATCATTTTCCTGCTTATTCATGGGCTCATAGCAAAAATCCCATTCTGAGAAGGGCATTTTACAGAACTATTATTGGATCCTTCCTACAGAAACTCATAGTTGGATTACAGAAGAGCTGTAGAATGAGAATCTTCACCAGCTTTGCACTTATTTGGTCATTTGGATTCTTTACTTCATATGTGGAAATAGTAGACTAGTTGGACATACCTAATGTTTTAATGAATAATGATGTATTTTAATTAAGTGGTAGCAAATCTTCAATGTCCTTCGTTTTACTCAGCATCCATAACCCTGGGACCTTATCTCAGTGGCTTATCTGTGGGACTTGCACCTTGAGACATGCTCAGCAAAGAAATGATCCCCCTCCTCCGCTGCCTCCCCTATTCCTTTCTCCTCCTACTGTAAAATTTTAGGCATAGAGAAAAACCTTCCCTCTAGCCCAGTTAAGCACCATAAGCACCTAATAATACTGCATCTGCTCTCAAGGTTGTAAATGTAGTGTTTCTAAATGAGGTGACGTTTACTAAAAAGTAAATTTAATCTGCCTCTGAGGTTTTATCCTTTTAAAATTCATTTTGCCTTCCAGAAGGGTGTATGATTTTTTTGGAATTTATGGACAGTTGTAAAGCTGGATCCATCATGTGCTGTGCAGAGCTCTTTCCCTAGTTCTTCCTACTCCTACTACACCTCTTTCTATTCATCTTTCTCAACTTTGTTGATCTTCCTTGCTACTCTTTGCTATCCCTGGGGCTTAGTTCTTAGTCATTCCACTCTTGTACAAACCACGCCAGCAGTACTGTTGTAGCTTATTTAATCGATCTCATGTTGATTTCCTAGACTAGATTCTTCAATGGAACTTTTCAGAATTCTGATGTTTGCTCCTTTGACCAGTAACTTCATGTCTTGTCATGTCATCGTTCTCTGTTCACACTTAGATTATTTTCACCTTTGGTTCTTCTTTTTCCCACTTCTCTCCTGCAAGGAGTAAGAGGCCCCGTGCTGTGGTGAATAGATCACATAAGACTCTTGGGCTTTGGAGTTAGGAGACATTACAGATGTCTATGACAGCTTAGCAGTCCATTACAAATGCTGGCTGTGACCCAGGCTCTCTGCACATTGCGGGGATGGAGAAATGAATAAGACCTAGTCTCTCCTCAAAATGTCCTCATGTTCTCATGAGAAAATGAAGCCACTGGAGTAGACAGCTCTGCATGTGCCATCTGTCTGAGCAGGTCTGCCATTCTGTAGTTATCATGTGACTTTTTGGTTCTTTATTGTAGTGTGTGTGGGGTGGGGTGGGGTGGTAGTGTGTGTGGGGTGGGGTGGGGGGATATGTTGGTTTTCCCTCTTCAAACATAATGTATCTTTCTGGTTGAGGTAATTCCTAGATTTATAGAATTTATAAATAAGCCCTTTAACTGTAACTTTTAATCATCTCTTTTACTGTGAGGACACAGACCTTAGCAGGTTAGTGACTATGCTTATGTCACAGTTAGTGACAGAACTTAGAGGGATTTCTTAGTTGCTGAGTTCTTTTCCAGTATTTTTCAGTCAAAGTTGATGTTAAAAATTTTTTCTGATTCCAAACACTTCAGACTCAGGTCGGACTCCTGTTTTCATACAAAAATCTGCAGTTATTTCACCAGTATTGCTAGTAATTCCAGTAGAGTTTTGCAGTTTAAGTAACTGTTAAATCAGATGCCTCCTACATACTGAGGACTGGTTTGTGCTTTTTGGAACATACAAAAGATGTATCTCATCTGGCCTTATTTCTGTCCTTGAAGATTTTGAGAACGGAGGTGAATTTATGAAAACTTGATGTAACTAAAACTATTGTTTTTTTCTTTCTCTATCCCCCCCCCCCCCCCCGATTTCATGCCATGTAGCTTCCGTTAAAAATATTGGCTGGGCACTGTGACATGTGCCTGTTGTCCCAGCTACTTAGGAGGCTGAGACAGGAGCCACACCCTTCCCCCCATATATCTATAATCTTTTCTTTGTTTACTACTATTAGACAAACATTTTTTGATCCCCAGTTATGTTCCAGGCATGGATGTTAAGGGTTCAGAGTAGATTTTACATCTCCAGGGGTATGGTGTTAGCTATGGGATAAGGATGATAAGCCATCCAGTGTATTTTAGTGTGATGATTCTCAACATGGCCATCAGTGTTTGAAAACATTTATCATTGTAACAACTGGGCGGGGCGGGGAAGTTGGGGGACAGTGGCACTGATATCTTGGTGAGTAGAGGCCAGACATTCTGGTGGACATTCTACAACTCACAGATCTGCTCCCACCACAAAGAACTATCCAGCTCAAGGTGTCAGTAGTGTCAAGGTTGAGAAACCAAGTGTAGTGTGAAAATTGCTCTACTCCAAGCCACTACTGTTTTTTAGTGTTTTCTGTGTCTGGCACTGTTCTGTGGCAGAGGTGTGCATGTGTCACTCTGCCATCACTTGTTTTAGGGGTCTGGAGTAGCTGAGTTGAATCCCAAGGACAGCTAGAAGAAGGAGGGGACAACAGAGACAGAACAGAGGGAGTGATGAGTACAGCCACCTGGAGGTGCCACTTAGGGACATCTGGGGAACTATATGTTATTGGTTATGGCTGAAGGTAGAAGTAAGGGAGAAATCTGGAAGATGAGGGAGGAGGTAAATCATGAAAAGGCTGTAGAAATTGAAAACTGGAAGCCAATATATAGATGGTTTTGTATGCCATTTCTAAGGCATTGGCCTTTACGTAAAGACTAGACGAAACAAAAAAGTGGTTTTAAGTAGCATAGTTACATGTTGAGATCTGTCTTAGCAGCGGGATTTCAGAGGTTTCAGGGAGAACTAGCTGGAAGGACTCAGCTAGAGATAAGGAGTTGATTAGGAGGCTTTTGTGATCTTTCAGGTAAGAATTGAGCCAAGGAAGTGACAGTAGAGATGGAAAAATGGTGGCCTTTCCAAGATAATGATGAGGTTGAATGGTTGGTTGGGACACCAGGGAAAGGGGAAATTAGGGAAGTGGTTGATCATTGGCTTGGGTAAGAGTAGGTAAAACATGTGGGAGAGCATGGTGTCAAGAATCCTGGATGTCTCCGAGAGATCTGAAGTATCTGTGGAATCAAAGGCCCCTTTCTCCAAGGACGGTTTGTAGGTTTGTTCAACAGTGACTGCACCTAGCCTCAAGTCCAGTATCTTTGGGAGATGTCATCCTTTTCATCAGCTCTGGGTATAGCACCTGTGATCCAAAGGTTAAACTGGCCATTCCAGCACACCTGTACACAAAGCAGAGGAGAGGAGAGGGTCGGTGCAATAGAAACCCATTGACATGGACTCAATGAGTAGCTACCTTTACGACCTGCTGGATAAGAGTAGCAAGACTCCTGTGGACAGTTAGCAGAGTGAGCTCCGTGGCTGGCCAGTTTGGCTGCTTTTGGTTATCTGAGAGGGTCTCCTTTGTCCATTGTTCGCTGTGGCTCATCTGGGATGGTGTATACAGCTCAGTGTCGTCACCTCAGAGTTTTTCTCTAACTTCCTGGTATAAAGTAGTCATCCAGTTTTTAATTCACTCTTTGAGGTATTGCCAGGGCATGTGTTATTTGCAGTCATCTAGTTCATTTACTTGTTTTGCTTTCTTTATCTCCAACAGGAATGAATATTAGGTCAGCTGGGTGGGTGGGGCCTTAGTTGGTAAGTTCACCTTGCATCCCTATTACCTGGAATAGTATCTCACTCAGTATTAAAGAATGAGTAAGTGAATGAGAGAGGTATAGGATGCTGAAGGACAAACAGGTTCTTTTTTGTTTCTTTTTTGGTATGGGCGAGGAGAATAAATTCAGTTTTGGACATAAATTTTAGGAATATAGGAATGTAGACATATCCAGTGGGTCATTAAACATTTAGTAAATACAAATTAAACATATAATAGGTACAGATATTCACTTGGCCATTGAACATGCAAATCAAAAGCTCAGGGGGAAGGACAGTAAAGATTGTGAGTATTTACTGAGCTCTTACCACATGCCAGTCCTGTTCTAAGCACTTTGCTGGTCTTGGAAAATGGAGCTGTGGATTAATGGAGCCACATTGAAACTATTGAATGGTAATGTCTGGAGAGTGTGCATGAGAGTAAAAATAGGGAAGAATCCTGGGGAACACTGACGTGTAAGATATGAGTAATAAGAACAGCATCCTGAGAAGAGGCAGCCAAAGGGGCAGGGCAGGGAGAAATCCCCGAGAGTATGTTATTGAGCATCCAGGGCAAAGGTCAGGGAGGGGGCATTCCTGATGTCTCAGAGAGATCTCAAGTGGACTTGAGTGTCAAAGAAATGACAGTGGGAAGAGCTGTTTCAGGAAACTCTGGGGAGAGGAAGTCGATTGAGGATTTGAGAATTTGAAGTTGCCATTGGGAAAGAGGCAGTAGAGAGGGCGAATTTTAGAATGCAGTGAAGGGAGAAAATTGTTACTGCATGGTTTCTGGGGAGGCAGGAACTCATGGCAACTGGAACATTGGAGGAATGTTTTCAGCCATTTCTGTTGGTTGTCCTCCCCTCTACCCCTCAGAAACTTCTGATTTTTTGTTCTATAATTCTCCCAGTGGAACAAGAAGCAATAGAACCTTGCTGGCCACCTCACTGCTGCCCTGGTTCATCTGGCTGCTGGTGACAGATCAGGAGTCGGTGGGCCTGGTTGGCTGTAGCTGCTGACTTGGCACCATCAGCAGAGCTGCTGAGAGGCCTTGACTTGCACTTTCTTCACCAGCGTCGGTTGGTAGTTTTGTATTTTTCAAGGTTGCCGTGGTCTCTCATGGTTGTGTTTTCACTTATTTCTACTCAGCCTCAAGTTTTGGTTGCATGAAAGTCACCTTTCACAAGTAGCCAGGTTTCTAGTAGTTGAAATGTTCCAACAGTGTCTACAATTGCGTATTTAATGAGGAAAACCTAAATCACATATGCATCTTATGAATTTAAAAAATTATGTGCCTGAATGATAAAGTAAAGCTACCATTTTTGCAGTGTGCTGTCCAAATATAAAAGTATACCTTAGTTTCTTAAAATGTGAATTCTAAAATTTTTCACTTTGGTGGAGATTGTCTGAATTTGTGTACGGCTTTTAACATGCCCATAAGTAATGGAACCAGGTAAGGTAGACTAAAATTGTTTTTCTATTTGTTGCTTTTCAAAGGAAATATACTTGATGAAAGAATTTTTAAAAAAATGTACCGATTTGTTTATTTGAAAATAGCTTCCTAAATTTTTATAGTAGACTAGAGAGACTACAATGTTAATTCTTTGGATAATTTGTTTTAAAAAGTGTGGACAAATTATATAATAGCTTGTGGAAAATCTATAAAAATCGTTATCTATATTTTTGTTTTGTTTTGTGTAAAACTAGCCCTTCCCATCAAAAGTGAAGAATGGTCCAAGTATCTTGACTAGACGTTTGATTCTTGCCAAAACAAAACTGGTGCACAGATTCAGACTGGGTAGGGGAGAAGGATGGTGAAGGAAGAGAAGTGAAGTATGTGAGCTCTCACAAGTTGGGCAGGTTTACAACAATGCTACTGAGTCATGTGACTGACACAGAGGCACAGCAAGGACTCAGTCTTTTGGCATTTATTAGCTTTTTGCTGTCGGGACTTATTTAAACTCTTAAAATTTATTGAGGACCCCAGAAAGCTTCGCTTATATATGTTATATTTATCAATACTTACTGTATTAGAAATTATAACTGAAAAATTTAAAAATATTAATTAAGGATACCAACAATAAATTATTATGTAAATAGCATATTTTATTTAAGATGATTATTTTTTAAATAGAAAAATGTCATTGCTGTACATTTTTGTCAGTCTTATTAATGTCTGGCTTAATTGAAGACAACTAGATTCTCAGATCTGCTTCTGCATTTTATCTGTCATTTGGAATATTTCATTTTAAATCATGAGAGATTAAGAGTGAAAAAGATCAATTTTATCTTGGTAACATTAAGAAAATAATTTTGAGTTCATGAGCTCCTGAGAGAATTTCAGGGGCCTCGTGGGGTGTCCCTGGACCACACTTGGAGAACCACTAGACTACACTATATATTTGTTGAGGATAGAGAAACTGCCATGGTTTCCTTTCTTCTACTCCTTGAGGCTTGGTGAAATAGTCTTTATGTTGACTCCTTAAATGTGTTTACTGGTCCAACTTCCCGTTATAAAATTCCAGGGAAAGGAGCCATCCGGGTGAATCAGGCTGTAACTTCCTTTCATGGTGCCTTTCCCCTCAATTAGTCATGCTGCAAGAATCCATCTAATGCCTTTGACTCAGCTGCCATAGAGGTGCCACTGGACTCTTTTCACTGAGTCTTTTGACATTGTAGACTGGTTACAAATCAAGATAAGTAGTTTAGGAAAAAATATTCCCTTTTCAGTACTGTGAATTCTAGGAAGTCTTGGCAGTTGCTGGGAGAAAGAAGCTAGAACTGTTTCCTAGAAACGGAGTGGAAAGAAGTTTCTGCAGAAGTTTTTTTGGGCCCAGCTAGCAAATGGGATCCACTCTGCTCCCCAGGAAGCATGTGCCGTCTTCTAATTTGCATTTTCTTCGTGAAGGCAATAACAGGTGCCTACAGAGTGAGTGGGAAGCAATAATCAGCACTCCAAAGTAAGAGCGTTTTCATTTGCAAATGTTAGGTTAATGTTCTCCAGACTGATGGTGGAAATATACAAACTTAAGCTAAAAATATTAAGTTTTTAGACTTTTGATAAAATGTAGGTAAATAATATCAGGGTATCTTCAAATTACATGGCAAATTGTGTATCAAGTAAATATGACAGTGTTTGCATTAGAACAAATATATTTATTGGCTACATCAGGAAAAATCTTCATAATATGGTAGCAATAAAACAGTTGCTTCTGCATTGGACTTGTAAAGGAATGGAAGCAAAAACGTTTTAAAGACAGCATGATTTTGTCTGCTTTATCTGAATGAGCAGTGGCGTTTTCTAACTGCTTGTCTCTTGGGCACATAAATCACCATGGTACACTTTTACTAATAGTCTCCGAACTTCTTTCTCTGTCCTTTTCTTCCTGGCCTTATATTGCTGCCTTTAGCGCTTCAGCATGGAAGGGATCTCAAATGTCATTCAGAATGGCCTCCGCCACACCTTTGGAAATTCAGGTGGAGAGAAACAGGTGCTCGGTTATTCTTATTTTCCTCATTCTCTGCTTTTTCATTTTCTGTGTAAGTGAAGATCATGAAAGCTGGCAGTTTTACTAATTTACTAAGACCATTGCTTAAAAGAGAGAAGCGAAAGTTCATTATATGTACAGGCTTGATAATGAACAGTATTTCCCTTGAGGAAAAAAGCACTTTCCAAATTGAACAATAGACCAAGTGCATTCTGAAAACATGCAGCAGAGCTCCATTTCTCACTTCTGCCTCTAAACAAATAGACATTAATGTATTGACATAATAAATTGCATGTGTAGAAAACCCTGACTGAATATAACTAAACTAGAATATGCTGCACTACTTCTAAAAAATCTAAGAAACAAGATCTTATTTTGGTGGGGAAGAGAGCCAGATGTTGGCATCTTTGAGGCTAGAGTTTTAGGGGAAAAAAGTGTGGAAAGCATACTTTACCTCTTTTAAATAAAATTTATGTATTTTTAAGGTGTTATATAGTCAGCCAATTCACTTGTTTGTTGAGTGAGGCATTTGACATCATTTATACAAAATTACACATTTGACATCATTTATACAAAATTACACATGTCAAATGTGTAGCAATTTGCTTCTTATCTACATTTTATTTGGTTGAAAGGACCATCAAAAACATGAGAAATAATCTATATTAATGAGTGTGCTTAAAATTACCTTTCACCATTTGAAATTTTCACTTCAAAAAGGGAACTTTTTAAAGGTAGCTCTTGAGCAAAGGTTAAGAAAGTAGCCAGAATGTGGCTTGTAAGCAGTTTTTCCAAAGAATCAAATTGCCCAGAGTTTTCACCAGAGGTTCCTGTGTGTTACCCAAGATGTAAACTAATCCACATTAAAGAGGGCAGGTTCACACAGACATTTGCAGCTCATAAAGGGAAGGGACATTGAATTTTTGTTTTTATTTTGATGCCTCTCATTTCTCGAAGCTTACAAAATGGAAAAATAGCTTCCAGACCCACCAGATGCATGGGAGTGGGGCAGAGAGGCCTGAAAGCATAGCCAGCTAGCCTACAACCAAGGCACAGGTTCCCTCTGCTTTTCCAAGATGCTTGACACATGGACTGCCAGTGAAGCCCCAGGAGGGCACATTTCTGGCCTTTTGTGTGTTCTTTACAAAGACACATATTTGCTTATTTAGGTGGGCCTCACCTTGGAGAAGTCTGTTTAGGAAAGGTGGAAGACTAAGTTTTTTAAAGTTTGAACAATTCATTTTTACTACTTTTCTGGACTTCAGGGTCTAGTCATTGTTAATCAACTTCTTTGATCTTCTTTTCCATTATGGGTGGGATAAGATCACTCAGTGAGGATTAGGAGTAGAACATGAGGGCATGAGGTGAACTAATGGATGGGGCTGAAGAGATTCCAAGTACACACCCCTAGCTTTCTACGTGAACATATTCAAATGACACTGAACCATATATGTATGTGGTGGGATGGTCATAATAGGGGAATCTGGACAGTCATATTCAGGTTATGCTCTCAGTGGATATAGTTTTAGAATATAACTTGATAGTTGTACATTTTTCAGGTAGTGAACTAGGTACTTTTTCTCAATTTCAGACATTAATTTTTATTATTCATTTCCCCCCCTTAGACCATTCTCTCCTTTTGCTTTTCTCATCACCTTTAATGTCTAAAAATATTTATAATTACTTACACAATAATTTAGTAATACTATGCTTCAGAAATTGTTTGGGTGTGTATCTTTGGTAGCTTCTGGAAGAAAGAAGCTGGTTGTTCTTTAAGTTGACACATCATTCTTGTTAATAATTTTGTTCAGCCAGAATAAAAATGATCTGAAACAGAATTATTTGGCTGTTGAAAATTATTTTTCTGTGCAGAGTTGTTAAAACTATGTTTTCCTTTCATTACTATTTTAAAATGTGTTGAAAAACAGGCAGGAAGAATGTTAGATAATACTTCATTTAAGAAATTTACAAACTGAGTGAATCATCCTCAGACCTAGTCCTGTGAAATTTTTAATAACTGAAATGCAAAAAAAAATGGCTATTTTTGTTAACACAAGGCTTGTAGGAAGCAGAGGTAGGCAAATATAGGAACTCCAGCTGAAAGATACACGTGTGTTTTCATTACCAATGGAGCTTATGTTTTGTGTTGCAAAATAGACTATTAACTGTGTCCTTTTTTTTTGCAGGTAAGTTAATTCAGATTTATGATGCTTGTTTTTCTTTTTTGACTTGGCAGTATTTGACAACAGTCATTCCCTATGAGAAAAACAATGGACCACCATCTGTTGAAGATCTTCAAATATTAACAAAAAGTGAGCAAAGACAAAATTAAACTGTTACCTGATTTACTTTGCTGATTCTTAAAGCCTTGGCCTTAGTTGCCTGGTTTTGTTGTTATTCTTTGTTTTGTCAGGATAAGATAATAAATGATGGATGTCATTATTTATTGTTATAAAAAATGAAACCAAAAGCAGTAGTGACCTCAAACACAACACCAGTGTCCATTTGTAATTTTTTTGTTTTTCTTACTTGAATATGTATGAGCTAAATTTTTTGGGAAAAATGTAACTTGAATCTTCATCACCTCTTCAATAAGAATATAAATATTTATGTGGATCTTATGTACCTTTGTCAGTAACTGGACAGGAGAGATTTATAGTAAACATTCTTCTTTCTTATAAGTGTAGAATGCAAGGTGGTAGTTATAATTAGAACATAAATTGACAGTGATGTTTTCATGACGTTCTTTCACACAGCAAACATTTGGTAAAGGACTGCTCTGTACCAGGCCATTTTCTTAGCACTTGGGATACTTTAGTGAATAACCAAGCAAAGATACTCTACCTTTGAGGGGCAGCATTTTAAAAATAACTTGTAATACTTAAATATATATTATGTTACATATATCTTATGATGATAGCCATGAAAGAGCCAGGAATTCTGGTTCTGTCCCTGTTATTTTCTGGGATATCTGGAAGTCACGTATATTCTCATTGAAAAAGTAGCAGAAAAATATTTCCTCCACTTATCTCATGATAAGGAAATTATGTATGATTTGGGGTAAGTCACAATCAATTGGTCCTATTGTGTTTGCCCTTAAAATGAAGGTATTAAATTTACTAATCAATTAGGTTCTAATAGTAGATATTTATGATAATTGCTAATTAGGAAGAAGCCAAATTAAAGAGCATGACATGGGTAGATATTAATGAACATATTTAGTTTGGAAATTAAGGACATGGAGGCATGGGCAAGGGAAGCCTAGAGGAAGAGTGGGTATGTTACCCTATTTACACCCTGTTTGCCTGAATAAAATCTGAAGATTTTATTCTTTTCCTTTCGTGAACAATACTTAATTTTTTTTTTTTTTTTTAAATTTAGATACGGGTACATCAAGCCATGCTAGTCAATCCAGGATAAAGAACCAAGGGAGTAACTGAGTAATTTTCAGGAAGAGCTTGCAAATTTATGAGATCACATAGGGGACAGTTAATTAAAGGGTCAGATCTCTTGATTCATAGGCAACTCTACATTTAATGAACTGGCTTTTGGTATGTTATTTTATATAGAAGTTAAAAAAATTCTACAACATGATTAGAAGTAGAAATGCTGAACATAAATTATGTTACTCTAAAGAAGGGAACATGGATACTGTTCACAAGCCAGGAATTACTGAGAGGCCCCAGTTTCTCAGATTAGGAATCAGCCAAAGTCATTGCAATTGTATCATCAAAATGTCCTGAAGCTAATTGACGTCTTCATAGATTGACGGTTTACAGAGTTTTAGGATGTCTGTGGGTGAGAGAATGAAAGCCAACTTGAGGCAGTTATGGTGACAGTATTGTGATGGCAACAGATGGAATGATGACCTTCACTTTGAAAGTGAAAAAAATGGTTATCTCATGATGACTTTGGGGAGGACCAAAGCCTGTGCTGTCACCACATGTATATGTTAGTCAAAAGAAAATCTCTGGAGGCAATCACAGTGTTTATGGATATGTAACCTTATTCATAAAAGCTGTTAGAAAGGGATCACAGGTGCAGTAAGAATAGCATGAGAATCATAATAGTATTATTGGTGTTCATTATGGTTAATACCTGGTATTATATGTCCTTTATATCTGCGTAATTAATCCTCATATGAGCCTTTGAGATAGATCCAATTATTTTCATTTTACAGATGAGGAACTTGGTGGACAGAATGGTTAAGTAACTTTCTCAAAGTCACATAATTAAGGAAGTGGTGTGACCAGAAAGAGTGACAGTTAAACTATGTTGTCTTGTCATAGAACTGGGGAAAAATAGTGAGGTATTTTCACCAGGATGTTCTGGAGGGAGTCTGAATTGCCAATCACTGTTAAAAGTATAATATTTGTGAATTTTTCTTTACTGGATTTTTAAATTTAAAAAACAGTAAAGTGAGTGGCTATTTTTTCTGTTTTGGTCTTTACTAAGAAGATAAAATTGTTGGGCTGGGGACATTGCTCAGTGTAGAGTGTTTGTCTGGCATTCACCAGGCTCTGAGTTTGATGCCTAGCACTGGGGAGACAGGGGGTCAAAAAAAGCCAAAGGTTCCTTTTGGAATGAGGCTGATTCCCCTAGGTTTCTCCTCACCAGAGAAGGAATAGGTAGGGTGCTGCTTCAGGGAAATCTGTGCTTCTTTTCATCGTTTTTTTTTTTTTTTTTTTTTTTTTTTCCCTAGCACTACTGAATTTCCTGGCAATTCAGTAGTCTACTGATCTCCCTTCAGTTTTCATGAGATCTCTCTTAGGCTGTCTTTCCTTTTTTCTCTTTAGCTTCCACATTTGAGAGACTTTCTGAGTTTGGCTTATTTCACTTCACATGATATTCCCAAGTTTTATCATTTTCCTGCAAATGACATAATTTCATTCTTATTTCTGGCTAAACTCCATCGCATACTGGACCTTAAATTATACTACAGAGCTATATTAACAAAAACAGCATGGTATTGGTACCAAAACAGAAATGAAAACTAATGGAACAGAATAGAAGACACAGAGAAAACCCACATAATTACAGTTATGTCATACTAGACAAAGGCACATAAGCATACATTGGAGAAAAAGATAGCTTCACCAACAAATGGTGCTGGGAAAACTGGAAATCCACATGTAGCAGAATAAAATTGAACTCCTATCCCTCACCCTGCACAAAATTCAACTCAAAGTGGATAAAGGATGTAGTCATTAGACCAGAGACCCTGTGCCTACAAGAAGAAAATGTAGGCCCAAATTTCTATCAGGTTAGGAACCAAATTCCTCAGCAGGACTCCTAAAGGGCAAGAAGTAAAATCAAGAATCAACAAATGGGATGGTATCAAATGAAAAGCTTCTTTGCAGCAAAGGAAATAATCAAGAATGTGAAAAGAGAGCTTACAGAATGGGAGAAAATCTTTGCGACCTGAACCCCAGATAAAGCATTAACCTTCAGGATATATAAAGAACTCAAGAAACATAGCACCAAAAAATCCCAAATAACCCAAACAATAAAATGGGCAAAAGAGCTGAACAGGAACTTCACAGAAGAAATACAAATGGCCAACAAATATATGAAAAAATTGTTCAACATCTCTAGCAATTAGAGAAATGAAACTTAAAACTACACTAAGCTTTCATCTCATTCCAATCAGAATGGCAATTATCAAGAATACAAGTAACAATAAAGGTTGGCAAGAATGTGGGGAAAAAGATACACTCATACATTGCTGGTGAATTGGTGGAAAGCAGTGTAGGGATTCCTTAGTAAACTTGGAGGGAACCACCATTTGACCCAGTTATCCCACTCCTCAGTACTCAAAGGACTTAGCATACTACAGTGACACAGTCACATCAATGTTTATAGCAACTTAATTCACAATAGCTAAGCTATGGAACTGACCTACATACCCTTCAATAGATGAATGGATAAAGAAAATATGATATATATATATATATATATATATATATACATATATACACACACACACACACACACACACACACACACACAATGGAAGATTACTCAACCTTAAAGAAGAATGAAATTATGGCATTTACCTGGAGACTGTCATGCTAACAGAAATAAGCCAATCCCAAGAAACCAAAGGTCAAATGTTCTTTCTGATATGCAGATGCTAAAACACAACAAAGGGGGTGGGGAGGGAAGAATAGAAGTTTGGTAGATTAGACAAAGGGGAATAAAGGGAAGAGAGCGGGGATAGGAATAGGAAAGACAGTAGAATGAATTGGACATAACTTTCCTGTGTTCACATATGAATACACCACCAGTAAAACTCCACATCATGTACAACCACAAGAATGGGATCCTAATTAGAATAAGTTATTCTCCACATATGTATAATATGTCAAAATATACTCTGCTATCATGTATATCTAAGAAGAACAAATTTTAAAAGTGAAAAAAAAAAACCCTCCATATATGTACCATACTTTCTTTATCCATTCATTCATTGATGAATGGATAAAGGCTGGTTCCATAGTTTGGCTATTGCAAATTGTGCTGTTATAAACATGGGTATGTCTGTATCTCTGTAGTATGATAGTTTTAATTTTTTTGGATAAATATCAAGGAGAGTATAGGTGGTTCATATGGGGGTTCCATTCCTGGTCTTTTGAGGAACCTCCATACTGATTTCCATAGTGGTTGTATTAATTTACAATCCCACAATGTGAAAGTGCTTCTTTTTCTTCACATCCTCTCCAGCATTTCTTATTGTTTGTATTCTTGATGGCTGCCATTCTATCTGGAGTAAGATGAAATTGCTGTGTAGTTTTGATATGATTTCCCTAATTGCCAACAATATTGAACATTTTTTCATATATTTGTTGGCTGTTTGTACTACTTCTTTGGAGAAGGGTCTGTTTTGTCCTTTTATTAATTGGATTATTTGGGTTTTTTTGAGTTATTTGTAGATTATTTATAGTTATTTATAGATTCTGGATATTAATCCTCTGCCAGAAAAGTAGTGTTATGGTTTAGATGTGAAGTGTTCCCCAAAAGTTTGTATGTGAGACAGTGCAAGAGAGTTTAGAGGTGAAGTGGTTGGAATAAGAGCTTTAACCTAATCAGTTTATTAATCCACTGATAGGGATTAACTGGATGGTAACTATAGGCAGGTAGGATGTGGCTGGAAGAGGTGGATCATTGGGGGCATTCCTTTTGGGTATATATTTTGTCTGGAGTGAGGAGAGTCTGTATTTCTCTGTTTCCTGGTGTCATGTTCCCAGTTGCTTTCCTCTGCCACGCTCTTCCACCATGATGTTCTGCTTCACCTTGAGCCTCAAGGAATGGAGCCAGCTGTCTATGGACTGAGACCTCTGAAATTATGAACCCCAATATAAACTTTTCCTCCTCTAGTTGTTCTTGTCAGGTCTTCTTGTCACAGCAGTAAAAAAGCTGACTAAAAAAAACAAGTAGCTAGCAATGATTCTCTCCCATTCTATAGGTTCTTTCTTCACATTCTTAATTGTTTCCTTTGCTGTGCAGAATCTTGTTCATTTGATGTCATCCCATTTATTAACTTGCAACATTATCTCCTTAAGCTTTAGGGGCCCTATGGAGAAGGTTGTTTCCTGTGCTTATATGTTGGAGATTTGACCCTACATTTTCTTCTAGGAGTTGGCTTAGTTTCTTGTCTAATTCCTAAGTCTTTGATCCATTTTGAGTTGACTTTTGTACAGTGTGAAAGACAAGGATCTAGTATCATTCTTCTACATATGGATAACAAGTTTTCCCACCTATTTGTTAGAAAGGCTGTTTTTTCTCCAATGTAAGTTTTTGGCACCTTTGTCAAAGATCAGATGAGAGTATCTGTGTGGATTTGTCTCTGTGTCTTCTATTCTGTACCATTGGTCTGTGTGTGTCTATGTCAGTACCATGCAGTTTTTATTTCTATAGCTCTATAGTATAATTTGAAGTCAGGTGTTGTGATACCTCCAGCATCATTTTTTTTTATTGTTGTTTTGCATAAAATTGCTTTGGCTATTCTGGGTATTTTGTTTTTCTAAATGAATTTTAGGACTGTTCTTTCTAGTTCTGTGAATAATATCATTGGTATTTTGATGGGGATTTCAATGAACATGTATATTGCTTTTTGTAATATGGCCATTTTAACAATATTAATTCTGCCTATTCATGAACATGGGAGGTCTTTTCATCTTCTCATGTCTTCTTCAGTTTCTGTCTTCAGTGTTCTGTAGTTTTCATTATAGAGTCTTTCACTTCTTTGGCTAGATTTTTTTCTTCAGAGTGTGTGTGTGTGTGTTGTATATGATTTCTTCATTTCCTATATTTAGCTCTTTTATTTCCTTCTCTTGTCTAATTGCTCTGTCTAGAATTTCTGGTACTATATTGAATAGGATTTGTGAGAGTGGACATCCTTGTCTTGTTCTAGATTTTAAAGACTATGCTTTCAGTTTTCCCTATTCCCTACGATATTGGCTTTGAGTTTGCCTTTATGATGTAGAAGTAGTTTCCTTCTGATGCTGGTTTCTTTGATGTTTTTAATCATAAATGGGTGTTGAATTTTGTGAAAATTCTCTGCATCTATTGAGATAACTGTGATTTTTGTTCTTAATTCTATTTATGTGATAAATTACATTTATTGATTTGCATATGTCAAACCTTCCTTGCATCCCTGGGATAAAACCAGGTTGGTCATGATGTACAATCTTCTCAATGTTGTTGAATATGATTTGCTAATAATTTATTAAGGATTTTTGCATGTAAGTTCATCAGGGATACTGGTGTGTAGTTTTCTTTCCTTGATGTGTCCTTATCTTGTTTTGGTGTGAGTGATTTGGAATGATTTGGAAATGTCCCATTTCTATTTCATGAAATTGAGGAGGTGCATTAATTCTTTAAAGGTCTGGTAGAATTCAGCTGAAAATCCATCTTGTTCTGGGCTTTCTTTTTGTTGGGTGGCTTTTAAATATTGCTTTTATCTCATTGCTAGTTATTAGTCTGTTTAGGTTTTCTGTGTTCTCTTGATTCAATTTTGGTAGATTATATGTGTCTAGAAATGAATCCATTTCTTCTAGGTCTTCCAATGTTTTGAGTGTAAGTTTTCAAAGCAGTCCCTAAAGATCCTCTGGATTTTTGTGATGTTTGTGGTGATTTTTCAATTTTCATCCCTAGTTTTATTAATTTGGGTCATCATTTTTTTTCTTCTGGTTAATTTAGCTAGGGGCTTGTCAATCTTGTTTACCTTTTCAAAGAACCAACTCTGTTTCATTGATCCTTGGTACTTTTTTTATTCTTAATTTTATTGATTTTGGCTCTGATCTTATTTTTTTCCTTCTACTGATTTTGAAATTGATTTGTTCTTGTTTTTCCAGGTCATTGAGATATATCATTAATGAGGTTATTTGGATATTTCTGATTTTCTTGTATAGGCACTCAGAGCTATAAACTTTCATCTTAGAACAGCTTTCATAGTGCCTCATAGGTTCTGGTAAGTTGTATCACTATTTTTGTTTGATTCTAAGATTTAAAAAACTTCTCCCCTGATTTCTTATGTCACCCATAAGTGTATTCAAAAGTGTATTCTTATGTCACCCATAAGTGTATTCAAAAGTGTATTGTTCAATTTCCATGTGTTTATGTAATTTCCATAGTTTTTTTTTTGGTGTTGATTTTAAATTTCATTTCATTATGATCAGATAGGATGCAAGAAATAATATCAATTTATATTGTACATGCCAAGAGTTGCTTTGTGGCCTAAAGTATGGCTGTTTTGGAGACGGTTCCCTGAACTGTCGGGAAGAAAATGTATTTGGCTATTGTTGGATGAAATAGTCTATAGTCGTCTGTTAAGTCCATTTGATTTATACTATTTTTCATGTCTGAAGAGTATTTATGTCTGGATGACCTATGTATTGGTGAGAGAGATGTGTGGAAATCACCCAGTATTATCGTACTGGGGTCTGAGTCTTTAATTTGAGTAGTGTCTGTTTTATGTAATTAGGAGCACCAAAATTTGGGGCATAAACAGATCACTGTTATATTTTTTATTGAATCATCCCCTTTACCTGTATGAAGTGACATTCTGGGTCTCTTCTGATTAAATTTGGCTTGAAGTCAGTTTTTTTCAGATATGAAAGTAGTTATTCCTGCCTATGGCTGTCTTTGCCTGTAAGGTGAGTCTCTTGCAAACAACATCTAGTTGGGTCTTATTATTTAATCTATTCTGCCAACCTGTCTTTTAATTGTGGAGTTGAGACCATTTATATTCAATGTTATTATAGAGAAAAGTTTATGCCTGCCATTTTGATTTATTTCTAATGTTTAATTTGGTCCTGTTTCTCATTTGCTTAGCTAATCTTCAAATGAAATTTGTCCATTTGTGGGCTCTGGGATTTGTTTTAGATTTCTTCTGTGTGCCTTATTTTTTTTAAGTATTTACTTTAGTGTCAGTATAATCATGAATTCTTTTAGTTTCTGTTTATCTTGGCAGGTTTTTATTTTCCTTCAATTCTGAAGGATAGCTTTTCTGGATACAAAAATCTTGGTTGACAGTTATTTTCTTTTAGGGCTTGAAACAAATCATTCCAAGACCACCTGGATTTTAGAGTTTGTGCTGAGAAATCAGAAGTAATTCTGATTGACTGGCCTCTAAATATGATCTGCTGCTTTTCTCTTGACCCTTTTAAAATTCTATTCTTATTCTATATGTTAGGTGTTTTAATTACAAAGGGTCAAGGAGAGGTTCTCTTTTGATCTTGTCTCTTTGGGGTTCGGAATGCCTCCTGTATCTAGATGTCTTTGTCATTCTTAAGATTTGGAAAATTTTCTGTTACTATTTTCATTAGTCTGCATCTCACAACCCTCTTTGACTCCAGTAATTTTTGTGTTTGGTCTTTTAATGTTGTCCCAGTGATCTTGTATATTCTGGCCATGGTTATTTATTTTCTTTAGTGTTGTCTGAATGTTCAAGGCTGGCTATTTTGTCTTCCAATTCTGAGATTCTGTCTTCAACTCTGTTAGAGAGACTTTCAGCTGAACATTTGATTTATTGTATCTTTCATTGCCAGATGTCTATTTGGTTCTTTTTCAATACCTCTATCTCCTTTTATTGAATTTCTCATTCATATCTTGTACTGACTTCCTAAATGAATTCAGTTGTTTTTCTGTGTCTTTTGGAACTCACTGATCGTGTTTATAATCATTCTTTTTTATTTTATTGTTTTTAATTTGTTCTAATTAGTTATACATGACAATAGAATGCACTTCGACACATCATACATAAATGGAGTGTAATTTCTTTCTTCTGGTTGTACATGATGCAGAATCACTCTGGTTGTGTAGTCATATGTGTATTTAGGGTAATCATTCTTTTGAATTGTTTATCTGATATTTATTTCACTTCAGTATCTTCGGAGTTAGTTGCTGGTGAATTAAGAATTGTGTTACTTTATTTTTTTCATATCTCTTGAATTCTGTATTGGGTTTTTGGTTGGTTTGTTTTTGTTTGTATTTTTTTATACAATATCTTTATTTATTTTTTTATTTTTATGTGGTGCTGAGGATCGAACCCACTACCTCACATGTGCAAATCAAGTGTTCTACCATTGAGCTATAACCCCAACCCCTGTATTCTTTTTTTATTAATTTTAAAATTTTGTTTTAATTAGTTATACATGACAGTAGAATGCATTTATGCACTTTGATATATCATACATAGATGGGCTGTAATTTCTCATTTTTCTGAATATACATGTCTGTATTGGGTTTTATGCATCTATTAGAATGGTTTTCTTTTTCACTGTACATGCGTGAACCTTTTTAGGGCACACTTTTCTCTTGCCAAACTGTCCTGGAGTCATCTAGATTGAGAGTCCTTACTGGTGTGATATCCATAGCCTTTGTGTTAATTTTCTTTTTGCTGTAGTAGTAGTAGTAGTCTGTGGGTGAGGCCCCCTAGCCATTCCTGCTTGGCATCTGGCTCTTAGTTTGGGGTTTTTATTTCTTCTGTTTTTTTGTATTAAAGTGTAGCTGAAGTTTGAGTTTGGATGATTTTAGCATGAAGCAAAGTGCACTGTCTCTTGGCTGGTTTAGTTCAGCAGCAGAATCTCTCCCCTGTGAACATGTAGTGTCCTGGTAGGCTCTCAGCACCTCGCAGAAAAGGGGGAAACAAACAATAGCAATCATTAAAACAAATAGTATACAACATTAAAACAAATACCTGGTGCCTACATGACATCTACGGCATTAGCACAAAAACAGAAAGGGTGGGATCAGCAGTTGTCAGAAGCAAAACCAATAAATAGCCATGAACTAGATCTGGCATTAAAACAAACAGTAAGCATCAACTATGCCATCTACAACATGAATGGTAGGGGCAAGAGTTTTGTAAACCAAATAATTCTAAAAGATGGTGAAAATACAGTTCGTTAAGTGAAAACATGATAGGAAGGTAGCACGCACACACGATTCTTATTGAAAAACAAAAGAATTATCTCCACTGATGTGGTTAAGACGGTCAGTGAGGATGGATGGTCACTGCCTGTGCCCAGCTGTCCTTCTTTCCATTTCTTCTTAGGCTATGTACTGAGAGAGAGAGAGAGAGAGAGAGAGAGAGAGAGAGAGAGAGAGAGAGAGAGGGAGCGCGCGCGCAAGCGCAAGGGCTGGGGGTTTTTAATCCCTTACTTTTTGTGTTGCTACTGAGCTGCCAGCTGGAGTGACCTAAAACTGAAGCCAACTGAAATAGCTCTCACCTTACCTTCTTACCAGAATAAGGGAGGATGGAGTGGGAAGTACTGTTGACTGGAGTTTTGCCTGGACAGACCAGATTGAAGTGCTCGCAGAATGGAGCTGCTGCAGAGTTCTTTGAAGGGAGTTCTGGTGTTTGGCTCTAGTCAGGCCTTAGGGACTCTGCTCCGGACAGATTAGATCAACACACCCCTGGGGTCGGGCAGATGTTATCTCTGTTGGGAGTTTGGATCTCAGGAACCTCTCAAGAATTCTACTCATGGGGCAGGGGAGCCAATCCTCTATACACTGGGTTGCTGCTCACGAATATGGCCTTCCCTGGCTTAGTCCCTCAGTGTACTGCTTGTTCATTTTCCTGACGCTCTTTGGGAAAGCAAGTTGCACTCCCTTTCGTTTTTCTGACTTGAACCCACCTGGGTACAATCTTCTCTGTGCCTGTTTCACTCACCTTCTGTTAGGTACACCCTTGCCACATGGTAATGTTTGCTATGATCCCCAAGCTCCTGCAGCAACAGCAGCAGCATGGCCTCCTCAAGGTGGCTCCTACCTCAGCTCTGTGCTTACCAGTTGAACAGCACTTTTCAAACACCAGTTTGCTGTGCTGTTTCTGGACCAGCTGAGGTTGGGCCGCTTTTCTGACCTACAGGATTTTCTGTGCCAACTGTGTCTGTTGTATTCCTCTAGGTTATCCCTCCCCTTTGCAGTGAATCAGTGCTATTGCTGCTGATGCAACCAGCTTGGTTCCAGTGTGTGCTTCCTTATTCTTTGTTCAGTCCACCTGAATTTCTGAATAGAGCTGTAAGCGACTGTGATAGTCCAATATTGAATTTTAGTGAATTCCCTTTTTCACCACCTTGCTGGGCAACAAACCTCCTGTTTGAATCTCGGGCCATGGAGCAACTTGGAATGCAGCCTTCCTCTAGCCCACCATCTTGAATTTCTCACTTTGATCTTTTTTTTTATAAAGTTTCCAAGAAGTCTGACTGACGTGCTCCCTGAAGAGCATAGCTAACTATCTCTGTGTCCAGGAGCTTGTCTAGTTCATGAGATTGGCAGCATTGAGTTCCTTCTGATCCACACAGCTCATCCAACTACTCACATTCAAAACAGAGACTTTGTGTAAATAACCTAATTCCTCTTTCCTGCCTCAAGTGTTTGGAAATTTTAGATCAGGGAAATAACTCTCAGGACTTAGTGAACTACAATTCTTGAAGCTTTACTGGTGTATTTCCTTATTCAGCAAATAATCTTTAATTTGTATGAATTAAGTAATATAATTAAGTATTTGAAATTAAATATTATTCTTTATCTGGTTTTTAAATTGTTGCCTTTTTCTTTTTCTCTTTTATTTTGCAGTTCTCTGTGCCATGAAGGACGACAGTGAAAAAGTTCCGAGCTTGTTAACTGACTATATACTGAAAGGTGAGTTTTATAATAGTATTATGAACAGTGACTGGGAAGTTTTGATTAGTCAGCAAATGTATAATCTTGTTAATAGATTTGAAAAGTAGCTTCCAGACACACAACTTATTAATCTTACTGTACAGAGTGAGGATAGATACCATGACTAATGTGTTCTACCAGTGTTATGGTTATCAAAATTTGACTTTCATTTGAGGTCCTGGACTGGAAATAACTTGTATAGCTGAATTATAAATATGGAGGGAGGTGGTAGGTGGGCGCAGTGTCACACACCTGTAATCCCCCAACTCAGAAGGCTGAGAAAGGAGAATTACAAGTTCAGGGCTAGACTCAGGAAAGACCCTACTTCAAAATAAAAAATATAAAAAGGACTGGAAATAGAGCTCAGTGGTAGAGTTCCCTTGGGTTCAGTCCTCATTATAACAAAAAAACCCCAAAGCACAAAAATATTGAGGGAGGCAGTAGAGAGAAATTAATTAGATACTGCCATAATTATGTGGGCATCAGGTGTGGACATGCTGGTGCTGGAGTCTGAGAAGAGTGGTCTCTTGTCATCTTGGGGACAGTAGAAAAGGGAGAAGGGCAGATGGTCATTAAGGACAGGTGAAGGAAGAAACAGTCAAACCAGTTAACCATGCCAGGGGGAACCAAAAAAGACTTGTGTCAGGGGCAGAGAGGGGAAAGGGAAAATAGAAAATAATGACTTTCATAATGACTTTTATAAGTCCAGGACAGTGAAAAGTGAGCCAAAAGTCTTAGGAATGAGATCAAAATCAGAGGGTGGGAATACTGATGAGGCAAAAGAAGACCGGAGAAGTTAAGGGTATCACTTTGCTGAGCAAAGAACAAAAATTTGGATGATAAAGGGGACTGAAGAACTTGTTCAGTTATAGACAGAAATAATACCTTTCAATGAAATTATTTTTTGAAAGCAGTGTTATTCATGAAATATATTTTGAAAACATCACAAAATACATCTTGTGATGTTTGATCAAAATTGAGGACTCCTCTTCCAGTAACATTTTCCTTCTTTGGATTCTCTCTTCTGTGTCAGCTGAGCATAAGGAAGGGTAGAATTTCTGAGATGTGTAGTATCTCAGATGGGCCTTTCCTTCAGCCATAGCTTCAATAAAAAGGGAAGGGTGTTTCAAGTTCATAATGTATTATCACTGTGGGAGACTCAACAAAGTTGTAAAAGTATGAGTCAGTTGCTAGTGGGTTAACACGGTATGGAAAAAAGTGAATTGACATGATTTTAAAATTTGCTATGTTTTCTGATTGCTGGCTTTTCTCCCTGTTAAATTCTGAATTATTTTTCGTACCTGACATCTTTGTTTGCTTTTGTGTTGTGCTAGCATTGGTATGAAAGCTGGATTGGTATGGAAGAGGTTTGTTCTTCTAGATGTAGAACAGGAATGAGACAAACATAAAGAACATGTCTTCATTTTAATTACAGTGGGTCTCTACGGCGCTGCCACTGGGGCAGAGTGTGTGCTCTGGAAGCGTTCTCTATGAGCTTTGCCTGCATGGAAGAGCTCTGGGGGAAATGGGTTTTTAATTCTTTTACTCTGAATACCTAGTTGTGATGTTGTCCCCCATGCCCTAGGGGAACGCACCTTGCCCTTCTGCTTCTGCTCAGGCCTCTGGGTCCCATGTGTAGCCTGGTCTGTCCGTACCCTACCTGCTCATGCTGAGCTGGTGATGCATGCATTGTGCTTTTGTCTTGGCTCTGTGCTGTGAGGACTGGGTGGCAAAGAAGCCACTCCTACAGTGATTCTGTGGCCCAGAAAATGAAGAGGGGAGTAACAAGTATGGGAGAAGGTGCTGACACTGGGTAACATAAAATGCTCGTTCCCACCCATTGTGGCAATTCACAGCCTGTTCAATATCCCTCTTCCTCAGGGACTAGTAATAAGATATCACCTTGGAGGGGGACATTGCTCAAGGGGACAATGCTCCTGTCCTTTGTTTGGCTGGACTTTCATCATTAATACAGATGCCACGACTTGACTGCCTAAATGTACTGTAATCTTAGTTTTAATGCAAAGGTCAGAAGTGAGAAGGTGGAGAAGGGCCTCACATGGCCCTAGGATAGGATAGGTGCTGTGGGGGGCTAATTCAGCTTCTCCTCACCCCTGCTTGCTTCTTCCTTTGCAGCCTGCTTACCGCCATCCCTTGTACCCCCCACCCCCAGCAATAGCACCAAGGCTAGTAATTGTGGGTCTGGCTGCTGCTGTGTCATCCTAGATAGTAATGAAAATGTGTATAGAATCTCCCCTCCTTTGACTTCACCAGGCTGCCTGTGTGCTGTTACAAGCCTCAGGGTTACAGTTACAAGCTTGTATCTTTCTGTGGCACCCTTAGAGACATGGCCTTTTGGTGTCTCATTTCTGGTAAATTCTAAGTAATGTGTCTTGAGAGGACTTTTTGGGTGTAGCCTCTTAAATGTTTAAAAATTTTTGCTATTGAAGATCCTTGCATTGATATTCAGTCATCATTACACAATGGTGCTTTTTATATACATATTAAATGTATATAAAATGTAAATGCATTTGTTGTAAAAATATACAAATGATACATTCCTACCTAAAGTTTTCTTTCTTTTTTTTTTTCTAGTTCTGTGTCCCACCTAGAGCAGCATTACTTTCTGTGGACTATGAACTCCACTTCTATAACATTCTGAGAGCTGGTTACCATGACCTTCCTGCTACTGGAAACCCAGCACACACTTGACCTTGGGTTTGTGATTCAGTATTAATAGATCACGACTTCACTAAATCTTTATATTATAGAACCAAGAGAACGGTGGCACTCTTTTGAATTCTAGAGATGTTTTTTGGTAAATCTAAGTTCTCTTAACTTAGTAGAGGAATATCGGTTGTGCATGGACAGTTACATTTTCCATTAACTTGACTGTATGCCTGGTGTTTTTATGGCTTTCTACATCTAAACTGCACTGAAGAACTAGATTAAAGCATTGGGAGATTTATATTATGGCTATTCTTCAGTGATGGCAAGAATACACACTGATTTTTTTTTTTTTTTAAATAAGAGGACTGTCAGTATAAATGTTACCTATCAGTATTGTCCAGAGACTGAAACTTAACAAGTGTGGGCTGCTTTGAATCAGCAGCACTGGAATATGCATTACTTGGCTTAAGTTAACAGTATCCTCTACTCGAGATGACTGATTTTATAGCTTGCTGCTTTTCACCACTGTTCACATTTTAACCATCTGCCACTCTCAGAAACTTGTATTCACTTTATGTTTCAATGTTTTGTTTCATGTGTCTGTGAAGAAGTGTACTTTAAAAGGAGTTTGTGAGTCCTTTAAGGTGCTTAAGAAATTGTATGCTGCTGCACTGCCCACTTCCCATCACTGTGCTGTTTTATTCATGCCTATGTACTGTCCTCCCGTGCCGATGCCAGAAACAGCTATTCATGAATACGTCACTAATCGTGAACAGGTTTGCTAGATTCAATCATATCAATGGCATTAATAAATATAAAAATAATATATGTTAAAGAGCCTTGAATTTTCTTTGTATCTTTAGTTTCCCTTGCAGTGCTAAGATTAGTTGCAGTCATCCCTGATTAGATGGATCATGATGGTAAAGAAGGGAGGACTTTCCCAGATCATGCTGAGCTGCCGCAGAATAACAGCCATTCTGCTTTTTTTTTTTTTTTTTTTTTTTTTTTTGGCCAGTTACGCAGCTCACCCCTGACATAACATGTAGCAAGAGTCTTTATGGGACCTACTATCAGGGGGCTTTTAAAATTTCCTCCAAAGCATCTGTGTCCACATTCCTTATTCCACTTAGTAACTGAGGTGCTGTTGACTGAAGAGCAGTGGCTTGGTGTGAAGTCTGGTGCCAGTGTAGCTTTTCAGTTGTTATCTAGAGGTATGTGGAACCTGAGGATGGCTTCTTTGTTTTATTAATGTCTTAGTAGATGAACATGTGGGAATGATTTTTCACTTTCCTTCAAACTGATGAATATATATACTTATACAATATTAATAATTAAAATTAGTTTTATCTGAATTTGTAAAAGTTATGCCTTAGACCAAAGACATGTCGGTATAAGGGACATACAATAAAGCAAAAGTCCTTAGGGATGTGTTTCTTGAGCAGATTGAACCACGTTCTCTGTTTGTAGCTAATCATTCTGAAGCTGATGCCTTTGATATATATGTAAGCCTACTTTCTTCCACCTACATTTTCCTGTCAACTCAAAGTACTGTTGTAATTAGGCTTCTCTGATTTTGTGTGGTAAATGCTTTCTTTAGCAGTAAACAAACAGCTGTAGGGTTTTCCGTCACAATCCTTTTCCACATGCTGAAATAGATTTGATACAAGTTGAGCTTCCCTGGCCTAAAGTCTAAAATGCTTCACAATCTAGAACTTTTTGAGCACTGAAGAGAAGCCACAAGTGGACAATTCCACACCTGACCTCATGCAATGAGTCACAGTCAAAATTCAGTTGTGCTGACAATATTGTCATCAAATCAGGCTGTGTGTGTGAGGAGTATATGAAAGATAAAACTACCTTCATGTTTAGACTTTGGTCTCATCTCCAAGATGTCTCATGATGTGTATGCAAATATTCCAAAATCTGAAGAAATCCTGTGTAAAAACAGTTCTGGCCAAGCATTGTAGAAGAGAGGTAATTCAACCTGTACTGATGACAAGCACATTCCTGACTCATGACTGCCAGCAGGTAGCTCTCCTTCCTCCCTAAGAACAGTGCCCTGTGCAGTGTGCTCAGGGGACCTTTTTTGCAAAGATTCCTTGGGAAAGAGCCACCTGCTGCGAGGAACACTGGGCTTCTTGTGAGCTGGACAACCTTGAAACAGAAGGACAGTTTGTCTTTCTGATCCCAGATAAGGAGTCTTTTTGAAAGTTACATGGTGTGATTTCTTCTCAAAGTTTTTACTTGCTGCCAAGAACCAAGTTGCAAATCATCCCCTTACAGCTTGGCTTTTTGAAGAAAACAAAACAAACTATAGAACTATGGTGCACTCCAAGTGCCATATATCTATTTTATTCTTCAGGAAATTATATTTTTCTTTTACAAGAGCACAACAGGAACCAAAGTAAAGGAGTAATAGATACAGCACTCAGGATAAATCATATCTTTAAAATAATAATAAAAAATTTACACCTTGTCCTACATCCTGTTAGTATTTTCATATGGCCATGATTGAAAAAACAAAAAGCAAGCATTTACAATTTTTTCTTTGATAAAGACTTTATATGCCAGGAATGGATTAATTGTCAACAAAATTTTTATACTAATCAGGCTGATGTAAATCTATTTTGGTAATTCTCATCATTAACAAATTTATTTTGGAAATAGATAAAAATATTGCCCCTTGATAATAAATCTTATTTTTTCCTTTGATGCAAACAGCTAGAACACCTTTTTCTTTTTTCTTTTTGATATTCTAAAACAAAAAAGAAATGGTTAATCTTCAGATTAATAAATTAGGTCATTATAATAATAAATTAATTTTTTTTTAAAGTTCAGCAACCTCTGTCCAAGTATTTACAACAATACTTGAAAGTTCCTTTACAAAACAGAACACATTTTCTTTTCACATTAAGCATACTGGGTATCTGTGTCTTTCACAACAAGCATTTTTAAAAGAAAAGTCAATGCACAAATGGGTCATTAGTATAAAAGTGCTAAGAGCTGTTTGAAAAGTTAACACTATTGTGTACAGTCAGTTATATATTCGAGGCAAACTACAACAAACTTCCAGCTTATTGTGGACAATATTCCAGTAGTTGTTTCAAACAGTTGTTTGAAAAAAAAAAAAAAAAAAAATCCAGGAGCTGATTAGTGATGCAGATAAAAACTGCCATCATTGTCTCTGGCCAGTGAGCGAATTGGAAACCAACCGAAAGCAAATCCAAATGAGAAGGAAGATTTTAATAAAGGAATATTCTCTCCATAGCAGGTACGATGCTGGCTGCTGAAGGTACGTATGTACGTACACGTGTACACACACACACACACACACACACACACACACACACACTCTTACAAACAAATACCTTTCCAATTAAACTGCAGGTAGAATGAGAGTTTGTGTTATTCAAAAAATCTAAGTGATCAAAAGCATTGATATGGAATGCCTGTTTATCTGCCTTTGTTCTGGTTAAAATCTCATAAAAATACATTCAACAGGAAAACATAAATTGTATGTGTATAAATATATATTCATATATATTTATACACATCCACACAAATACTTTTGTTTTTTGAAGCATCATAAGATAGTTACATAAATAGTCCTATAATTGCTAAAGTTTAAAGAGGCATAATTTTTTTTTAGCTTCAACAAAGGTGCTTGAATAATATACAATTAAAATGAAGTAGTTTCTATTTTGTAGAATCAGTATATAATAAAGAAAAAAAATCCCCAAACAGTCTTTTTGTTTTTTTAAAAAAAGTTTCTTAAGCTAGAGCTTCAACAAAAACTATGAACAACCAACAGTATAACAGAAAAAAGCAACAACAAACAATGAAGTATAGCCCCTGGAAATGCCTGGTATCCTTCACCCTCTCCCTCCTTCCTGCCACACTGTTGTAAGAAAAGCTCCAGTGCTCACATCAAGAAATGACTTAGATCTTGTTCATTTGCTGTCTCTGCTACGAACTGGCTGATTGGCTTGGAAGAAAACAAAAGCAGCAAAAAGTATAACTGTATATATCCCTAATAACCCGCTTTAGAGAAATGCAGCTACTGCATTTCCCTGGCTTCCTCACTGCCTATTGCAGTTGTGACTGTGTAGAAAAGAAACTTGTGGCTTTAGACCTGGGATGGCTATCAAAAGTTCTGATGCACGCTTGTCTGGTAGTTCTAAGGTGGCTAGGCAGCTGGATTGCAAGGCCTTTTTTGTTTCCTGCTCATTCAGGCCTGAGCTTTGCAGCAACCAGTGCAGTCTTCAGAGCAACAGGAAAAAGTATCCTCTGGGCCACTGAACTGCTTTTATTTTACTGGATTTTTCCCCGAGCCAGGCTGACCAATTTTTCTTCCCAGCACCACCCTCCCACCCATTTCCCCAACCGAACTCACTGTTCCCCACCCCCAAATATCTCTACAGCTATATTACAAGCAAATATACCTTAGCAACTTTTAAAACTTTGGTTCTAAGAAAACACTTGGTCAGTTATCTTGAGGAAAGGTGGGAATGCTTATCCTGCACACTGCTGTAGACAGAGCCCATCCCAGTAAGTTCTTAGCGCTGTACATCAAGTCACAATCCAATACAATCCACTAAGCAAGTGCACAAATTCTAGTTTACTTTTAAGAGCAGATTTAGTTGTTTTCTGTGTTTTGAAACCTCATCCTGTTGACTTTCTTCACACTGTTTGGTAGAAATTGTCCACCTGTAGATGGCTCTGTTTTTGCATGCTGTAGAAGCCACTGAATCTTGCATCTGGTTCAGCAATTCTTAGCATTCTCTGGGAACCATCCACCTGAACTCGGGTTCCCTTCTTACAGTCCACAGATACTAGTTGATTATTCAAGGAAGAAGGCTATTGAGTGAGAGAACAGGAGAAAAAAAATTAAAAAAAAAAAAAAAAAAAAAACCCACAAAGAATGAGCTGCCCTTACATACCCCATGGGTACAGAAATTTAGGACCTAATTCAGATTCAGATCAGGCAATAGTTTCACATTTTGTTGACGGTCAGACTGTAAGCACGGTATTACATCTTTTTGAATTTCAACTATTTTTATTAGTGAAGTAACGTGATAACTATTTTCAAATACATGAAGTGCAGACTTGTTTTTAAAAGGGTTAGAAAATGCATAGACATTAACAAGTAGGCAGATATTAAAACAAAACAGCAATTCTAATGACAGGTTGTGTGACAGCCTCATATGTTGGACCAGCCTGTCTGTATCCCATCATCTCATGCTCTTTATGAATGGGTCTTTTCCCGGCTTCAGGCAATGTGATTGTGTCTTGCTCAGCACCTTTTCTGACTTAGCATAGAGGCTGTGCCCCATCCTTATTTGTCCAAAAAAAAAAAAAAAAAACCCAAAACAACATCACAGGCAAGATAACCAACCATCTGACAGAAACTTATATGGAAAGGTTAACTAGATGGTAAGTTGGATTAAATATATTGTTGAGACTATTTCTAATTCTCATGGTTGCATAATTAAAAAAAAAAAAAAAACCTAAATGTAACAAAGTAGAATTAGAGTTGGAAGAAATTATGATTTTCTCCATAATTTAGTTCTTTCTCTCCTGTTAAAGCAGGCAGATTCAAAGATCCTTTGTATTTGTATTGAAACAAACATATTTCTCCCTTCACAATAAGTCTGCCTACACTTGGCCAGTATTACCTCACACATTCTTCATCTTGTGCTACCCCATCCCTTCATGTCTGTCTTTTGGACTTCTGTATATCCTCATTATCTTTCAGCTCTCTCTTTGCCCTCTCCTGAGTATTATGTTGCCCCCTTTTGTTATTTCTTCCCTCTCCCACTTCTAAGTTAATAATATAAGGGTTGAGAAATAACAGATGATCGAGTTTTGATTTCTAATATAAATGATGACTCAGGAGTCAATCCAGAGGCATTTGTTCATTTGAAAACTTTAAAGTACACCCAGGTCAGGAAATTAGGTCCATAAGTGGTCAGGATTTACCAACAACTGAATGCTGGATAATTCTCCCAGCGATCAATCCAGCCCTAGGCAAGTACTATATATTCAATTGCTACAGCTTCATGTGCATTTGAGGTTATGAATAGCAAAGTAAAAATTTCATTGGCTGATATAAAGGGTATTGAGCGATTTTAAAGCAACATGAGAACATAAGCTTTCCAAGTTTTATCATTTGAGAGACGTTTTCAGGACGGTACCTTAGTTGGTGTTCGATACCAGCAAAGCAGCGGAATCCACTGTTTTTTCTGATTGATGAATAGGAATGCTATTAATATGGAGAGGCATATTATTATGGGAACCACAACTGAGACAATGGAGTCCAGTGAAGAATCTTCAGTTGGGTGTAGCCTGTTATTATCTCTGTAATCTACCTGGAGGTGACCCATATCTAGGAAAAAAAAAAAAAATTACAAGTATTACTTAAACCCGAATTTTAAAGGATTATTTTAATTATACTACAAATAGACACCAGCAACTTGGTTATACAGCTTTCTAGTACTTTCAGGCTAAAAAACACCATTAAAGTCTAATGTTGATCCAAAGAACTCTTAGTAGATGGTAAAGTACTGAGAGATGGATTAAAAGGGAGAGGGGGTGGGAAATGAACAGGGTGAGAATGTTAATGCCTGGGCAAGATGATATTGGCTCTAGCTAATCAGGAAAATAATAAAATGCTGGGAAGATTTCAAAATGTGACTAAAATTAGACTAATTTAAAAATATTTTGCAGCCGGGCGCAGTGGCGCACGCCTGTAATCCCAGCACTTTGGGAGGACGAGGCAGGAGGATTGCGAGTTCAAAGCCAGCTTCAGCAATGGCGAGGTACTTAGCAACTCAGTGAGACCCTGTCTCTAAATAAAATACAAAAAAGGGCTGGGGATGTGACCCAGTGGTCGAGTGCCCCCGAGTTCAATCCCTGGTACCACCAAAAAAAAAAAAAAAAAAAAGCAATAATATTAAAATATTTTGATTATCACAAATACCTTACTTTTCATATATATATATATATATATATATATATATATATATATATATATATTTAAACTCACAAGGTCTATATTTTCCTGCCTTTATTAAGTACACTACACAGGGGACAACATTTAATTTTGCTCTTTTTTTTGGTAGTGCTGAGGATTGAACCCAGTGCTTTGTGCACGGGAGGCAAGCACTCTACCAACTGAGCTATATCCCCAGCCCTAATTTTGCTCTTATGGAGATCTTTTTGTTCTTTTAAAATATCATTCTTACAATGAGTTGCAGACAGAGATAAGGTTAAAAGGCTCTCCCTGAAGTTATTTTTTTCTTTTGTTTCAAATAAACCATTCTAGTCAGGTTTTCTAAATGCATCAAAGACCATTCAGTGAAAGATAAAGGATACATACAATCAAAAGGAATTACTCTTAAACTGTTCTGGGAACTCAGTTCAAGAAGTAACACAGCTTTGTGATAGTAAGACTGTCTACAGTTTAAAACTAAGATTTTTGCTGATGTGCCTCTATGTACTCTGCAGGTGGGAAGGAATGGGAAGAGAATGTTTCTACTCATTTTAGCCATTGCAGATGGTAGTATATTATAGGAAGGGAAAAAAAGGAAAATATTTATCAGCATCCAGAAAAATGCCAAAGATAACAGTGATTCAGGCTGCAAATACAAAATGAATAAAGCAGTGAATCTTTACCTTCCTATATTCCAAATGACACATGGAGTGATTTCAGGAATGTGTGTCATGCAAGATTATAAAGTAAATTAAGGAAAATCCTGGTGAGAGAAAAATGCAACTAACTGAGGTCTATTTACAATATTGAGTCCTCCAGTTCTGTTTTGATGCTAAAGCAAGCCATGAAAGTTGGCTTTGAGCTTCCTACCAGCCAAAGCAAAAATTAGAAACAAATAAGATTCATAATTTCATTCAGATTAAAACAAATCAGTTGCCTAGGATACACATATACTTCATTGCTACTGACAGAGATATTTCTCTTCAGGGACTTTAGCAGGGATACTATGTAATGTGCAGGTCCTGAACAGACTGCATTAAGTAATACATTCTTATGAGGAAGGCCCAGCATTAGAACAGTGCCAGGCACACAGCAGGCATGGTAGTTGCTGACTGAATGAATGTAAGCATGATGCTGAAGCACATTCAGTTAGAACAAACATATACAGAGCCAAAACACTGGGTCCAGGAATTTGGCTCTCTGGTCATCTGGTTTGATCCAAGCATAACATTTAGAATATCTGAAGTAACAGACTATTAATCTCTCAAGCAACAACTACTCCTACTTCTTCCAAGAGAAATATCGTGAAAATTGTACAGCAATGATTTTGAAAATGTGTTTGGAATCGACAGGAGGCAGTACTGAGCATGGCTCTGAGCAAGTTTATACTAGCCTCCTTTTTAGAAAAGGTGTTGGCAGAACTCGGCCATATTTGACCACTTAGCTACTCAGAAACAAACTAACCTTTTTATTATACACAGCTAAAAGGACAGAACAACAAAAAAGGTATGGAATAAACCCTGGGGAAAAAGTCAACACATTGCAATAGTGAACCCTCATGGAATGAAAATACGCAGAAAGAGAAGGTAACCTTAATGCACAAATGCTTAGTACAGAATCCACAGGGACAGCGAATAACTCATTATTACTCTGCTTACTAAGTTTATTCACACATATAATTTCGAAATATGGCTTAGAAATTTCATACTGAATTCTTATTACTGTTTCTTTCCATTATCACCAAGTCTGAGCATATAGGACCAGGAAGGAGGCATTTATCCAGTTGCCTGCTGACTTATTTTATCAATATTTGGTGTTTAATATGTTTTTAGCCAAGCAGGTCTTCCCTAGAGTAGTTGTTCGAACTTGGGCAAACCATCTAAAAAATTCTGATGGAAAAATTTTAAATAGCAGATCTCAAGTAACTGATGCTTACCTATAGGGGGATGGATGATGTCATTTTCACTAGGTGTGGGCCACCTAGGAACCTCGTGGTCAATCTCTCCATGATAATTTTTCTTCTCGATGGGTATATTGGTTGGTTCTGGGACATACATTTCTACAAGAAAGAAAAGCATTTTTCATAAGAGATGATAGAGAAGCTGCCTTACTATTGGCTTCTATATCCTCAATCCAAATGGAGCATTTAATTCAACACTATATTTCCTGGGACATGAAATATACAGTATCTGTATTTACATCATTAATGCTAGAGAGTCACTCCCTTTGCAGTGATGGGAAACTTACAACATTTAAAAGAACAGAGTTTCTTCTACCCCATCAGGTTTCTTTGTGTCAAATGATGTTGGCTCTAGTTCTGTGTAATCTGATGAGGACGCCAAACTGTTGCTCTTTCATCCATGAATACTGAATCACTTAGATAAAATGTCAGCAGAATTTGAGAGAAAGTTAAAGCATCACCCACTGTTTGGCCATTTTCCTTCCACCCTCTTTCCCTGAGGGGAGTGGGGGTAGGCAGACCTCATGAGTCCCCAAGTCATCTGTTACCAGTGGAACCATTTAGACTGGAAATTGGTCTTCAGTAACTATATTCTCAGTTATCTCGTTTGATCACATAGGCACTTTGATCAACAAAAATACTACAATATGAAACAAACTAAGAAAAATATTCTTTATCCCAAATATCAAGGGATCTGAGAGAAAATGCACACCTTTCCTCAGCAACTACAAATACATTTTTATATCTACATTTCATTGGACTGACAGCTAGCTCAACATTAAAAAAAAAAAAAGAAAGAAATTTGAAGAAAGGGGAAGTGACGGAGAGGGAACTTGCTGAGCTTCTGCTGTGAGTTAACTGAGCACCTCACCAGGGAATTGAACTCAGAGAGGCTAAGGGAAGTGCTCAGGATCACGCCCCCCAGCACTGGCAGAGCTGGGACTCCAATGTAATTCTGTGACTCCAAAGCCTGAGTTTCCCTCCAAGAATAAAGTCTCTTTGGCCTCAGTCCTTTAGTCTTCTGCCTTCTTAATCTTATATAAAGCCTCTAGGAAGTATGGTTTCCAAAGATTCACTGGTTTCCTACAAACTCCAGAATTAAAAACAATTTACTGAAAATATTATCGTTTTCAGGAGCAGGGGACTGGGACTGAATATGAAAGAATGATTCTCAAAATTTATATATCATATCAGAATCACCTCAAGAGCTTATAAACTGTGCTCTCTCACAGGTCGGGATCAGGTGGTTCGGGGAGGTGTGTTTTTAGTGGGATTATCTGCAGGGATTTCCTGGATGAAGGAAGAAAAGCATTCAGTAGCATCTTCCAGTGCGCAGCACCTGTCAGTCCCTGCCCCACCCCGCCCAGCATGGGGCCTTCCTCTTACAAGAAGGTGAGCACCTGCTAGCCTCTGAGGCCTCAGCATGAAAGGTGGATGTGCTATCCATTCCAGCACACCTGTGAATATCAGCAGTAAGATAGTGAAGCCACCAGAGGCCCCACAGCTGGGGTCAACTCTGTTCCACCTCAGGCATTTTCCTGGGTGACAGCAGTGGAGAAGCAGCTTTGAATTCTTAGGCCTGGTATGTACCTGTCTATGGGCAGGTCTCAGGTGAAACGCCCCTGGACAACAGACACTGGACCAGGTGAGCTCTCTTCCCACGGTGCTTAGAAAGACTCTACCTGGCAACCTCAGGGAAAGTGAAAGGGTCTGAGATGAAGCAGGATGGCTTCTTCAGGATTATTTATATCACCATTTGTTCAACAAGTGCTTCCTTAGTGCTTCCCATGCAGAAGGCCAGAGCAGTCCTGGCCTCGAGAGGCTTTCGTGATGACCACTGCCTGAGAGATGGGGCTCACCATCTAACAGTCATGGCCTGTCTATCAGCTGGTGCCACTACACTCAGTTCTGCTCTACTGGAAATCCACCACGACTCCTCCTTCCTCACAAAATACAGCTCCAATTCAGAGCCCTCAAGTCAATGGGATCACTCCCTTTAATTTGAACTTAGAAGGGAAGCTGCCTCTGAACAGTTTTGCCAAAAAGAATAAATCTGCAGCAAAAAGGTTGCTTGAAGAGACAAAAAGGAGAGGAAATGCTATTTGTTCTCAGGCCTAGACCCAGACCTTCCATGACTGAAGACTGCATTCAACCCCAGACTCTAAAATACAACCTTCTGGCATTCACTAAAGAGCCCTCTTTAGCTGCTTATACTGCAGATGGACACAATCAGAAGACTGATACTGAACTACCTTCAGCCAGGCCACAGAGATCACAGGCACAGGCCACAATTAATTCCTTCTGCAGTCATATCTGATCTGAACTTTAGAGGAACCCATGACAACTTAATGTCTTGAGGTACTCTCTCTAAAAATAAAAACTTTTTTTTTTTTTTTTTTTTTTAAATTTCAAAGACATCCGGTCAGTGGTGGGGTCACCTTCCTATTAAAATGCCCTTTTCTGGAATATGGGCAGGTGCCTAAAGCTCACCAGCTGTGGGAAGCTCTCTGCTGGGAGGTGGTGCCTGAGGTACCTTAAGACCTGGAGTCCTTGCTCTTCTGCTGACTGGCTGTAAGACTTTGCACAGTTCACCTGACTTCTCTGAGTCTTGGTTTCTTTTGGAAAATGGAACAAGGACTAACCACCTAACCAGCCCACAGGTTTTACATTCATCCTAAGATAGCAGAACAGAAAAAGGGAATTACTCAGACTCTGGTGTTGTATCTGAGGACAGAGTGAGGCTCCTGTTTGCTGGGTGGGCCAGGTGGCACCCATTACCACCCTTTTGTTTGTCCTCACAGCATTTCTGGGAGGTGTATATACTATCCAGATGAGGAGAAGAAGCTGAAACTCTGAAGGGCCCTGAAGTCCTACAGAGAGGCAACCAGAGAATGGGACTGGAATCCAGGCCACCTTCAGGAAATACAAGGTGGCAAAAATTTGACTGACTGCAAAGTTTGCTTAGAGATAAAATGGAGAACTGATTCACCAATAACATGGCAGAAAGGAGAATCAATCAACAGAGATTAAATGCCAACCCAATAGTAAATCCCAACTCAGAAGTCACAGAGGACTCTGGAGAGATGAACAGGCATGGTGGCAACATCTCCACTCATTATTAACTCACATGCCAAGGAAGACGAATCTTTCCCTCCAATCCTACAGCACCACCTGAACTTGGTCCTGATTATCACACCTCAGGAATATTTGCATGCGTGTCGCAGCTATTCTGTATGCTGCAGTCCCTTCTGCACATTAGTTTTTCCCCCAAACACCTTTGTCATTCATGTCATTTATCTGCTCAAAAATGAGCCTCCCCGCCACTCTTGCAAAGGGCAAGGTTTATGTACTTCATTTGATAATAAAGGCCCTAAAAATCTTGGCCAATGTTTATCTTTTCCTTCCTTCTCTAGCCACTGGAACTTACTGTTCCAGGAGCAGGAGCATTGACCTTGACCTTGCCAATCTCAGGATCTTTGGTCTGATTACCTCTTCATTCCAAAGAAGAGAGTTAACTTGTTCTTCAAAGTCTAGCTCAATTCCTTTCTCAGTGAAGCTCTCCAAGGTCCCTCTGCTTAACAGTAAAATCTTATCTAGGAGCTTAGCACTGGTAGTCTGTGTCAGTCACATAACCACTGTCTCTAACTCACCCTGCCATTCTTTCTTGATACAGGAAACTGCTCTTGTCAAGATGATTATGACAAACAAGTGCTTTTGCTCCAACGTTGGGAGAGTGGGCAGGTGAGGAGGGATTGGCAAAGGAAACAGAGGAGCACTGAGAACAAAGAAGGAGGCCGAGAGAGTTGACCTGGAAGCCAACTGGAAAAAGTGTTTCAGGCAGGAAAGAGCCAACAGCTAAATCCAGTGCCACTATTAGCTAAGTAAGATGAGAAGTGGGAACTAATTGTGCATTTAACGTTGTCCTTTTTAGGGAATAAATGGACATTTTCAAATGGGGCTCGTCTGCAAACACCTAAACAAAAGGCCGACATGTGCACAGCTCGATTAAACACTGTGGGTTTAAGGAACTGCCCCATTTTACAATTGGAGAGTATAGATGTGCTTCTAAGTTGGCCTGAGTCCCAGCTTACCGCACTGAATAGAGCATGATTCTCTAACATAATGCTGCGAGCAAACCAAGGAACTGAGGTAAAAGTGGAAAGGTCTCAACTAGCTTTGGTCTTCAATAGGATTGGATAGTGAGCCCTTCCATCAGTCTGTGTGGTCCATGCTGCCTGGGAAGTCTCTGTTTAGGGGATCAGATTGGGAACACTGCCCAGAGGCTGTCCTGGTGAGCGCTTGGGTCCTGTGTTTCTGGGATTAGGGGCAGGGGATAAAGGAGCTGTTTTGGCAAGAGACACAGACGTAGAAACTAGGAGAAGGCCTGGGGGAGGATCTGGGCAGCTGTGGGGGACGTAGGTCTGAAACTAAGAGATTGAATGACGCAGCTGACATGAAGAGTGGGCTGTGGGGAGAGATGCAGGCCCGGGTCCGCAGCCAGCCGGGGTGTGCTCACTGGCTACATTCCGCAAAGGCGAGATGAGAAGTCCAGCTGAGGCTGAGGAGACGCTGCGTGTGATTGCAGGGCAAAGGCTGGACATGACGGACTGAGAAAAGAACGGATGGCAAGGACTGTACTGTTAAATGAAAGGCTTACATTAGGGTTCTGATACGTATTCATGTCACAACAGCTCTTAAGCATGTACCCCTGCATCTGATCTTGGGACCCTTTTCACTAGGCTGGTCCATCTCTCTGCTAAAACTGTGCTGCTCTGCTAGGGCGGGCATCATTAATAGGCTGATCACACCCATGTGGCTATACTGCCCCAAAAGGTTAAAAAGTCAAATCAGAAGAACCACAGCAACTTTGGCATGGAACCAGAATCGCCCTCACCTGGATGCTTACGGTTTTCCAGACTACCCTGGGGTCCTGAGCTGGGCAGATACGGGACTTTAAGCTTCTGAATTTGTGGATGGGTGAGCAGGTTCTGGGTCTGCCTGAGGTTCATCTTAAATGAAAGTGACAGCCTGATGATGGGAGGACAGCAGCTCAGATACCTGGACACATTGGGCAGCAGCTTCCCTCCACGTTGATGGGCTCGACACAGGGCAGAGGTGGGCAGCTGACAGTCGAGCAGAGGGTCTGGCCCTGCAGGCAGTAGCAGTGTGTGCAGCTGTCAATGTCCCACCGCTCTTCATCAGCATAGGCCTTCCCGCTGAAGTGACACACCACCTTCTTTGGAATTGTGTCTTCTAGAGAAAAGAACACACGTGGTAGAGTTGCCTGATGTGACACACACAGTACCTTACTTACTACACATGGATGATCACATTGTGCTTTAGGTTTTCCAGAATCTGTGAACTGTTTGTTTCCCTAGTTCCTTGTTGCCATTCTCCTAGGAGGACCTTCAGAACCCTTATCTTGTGGTCTGAACACAAATGAGGGCCACTCAGGCTAACACAGGGCGGTAACTGTGATAATCCACTGGGGAAGTGTCATACTGTCATCTAGCAAGAGATACAGGAAGAGATAAAAGATCCAGCAGAATATATTTACATAGACAGATTCAAAAAATGCTAATTTTCATTAGTCTGTTTTGTAAATGATGTGGGTAATGGAAGGAATGGTAATGGCATTATCATAGGTAGCTGGTAGGCTTCCTCTGTGACCCTTCAGAGGGAATTAGCACTGAAAAAACCATGTCCTGCCTTTTCCAGGGATGCTGCAGAATTCCCTCACCTGTTTTGGCCTCTGAGTCTAGAGTTTACTATGCAGAATTCATCATGATGACTCCTTTCATCCTTTATACAGCGGTGCTACTAATACGAAAATCTTCCATTTTAGCAACAATCTTATCCCATTTCAACCCATTTTCTTTTTTCCCCAGCAAACTATTAGTCTTGAGAGCAAAATGTTTTTAAAGTGTTATTTTTAGGCACAGTATAGGAATTTATAGCTTGCACGTTCTGTTCTTTTTTCCCCCACTCTCCCTTGCCATCCTCATTTCTGTCCTCTGTCAACCTTTTTCTTGAAAGTTCCTTTTCTTATTAAGTTACTTACTACAGTCCTTGGTGGCTCTGAGGGAGCCCAAGAAACCAGCAGTTCAGCAGCAACACAGAGATAGTCAAGTCCAAGGAGAAACACAGGAGGTACTACTTGCTGGTGTGTCAGGCCAGTTCAGGTACCTACCAACCAATACAGGCCAGTACAGATGCCTGCCAACCTGGGGAACTTCTGTGCCTGGATTCTAAAGGTAGCTGGCTCACTCACTCCTGGTCGTGAGCCAGTGAAAACTATATAGGAATCTGGAAGGAAAGGTACTTAGGAATGCAGTGGTCCCCAGGCTCAGTGTTCTTCCTGGAAGCCACCTGAGAATCTCTTGCGGGGACAATGTTCACTGAGCACACACGAAGGACAGAACCCTGAATGAGCACAGCAGGAAACGTGCTCCAAGTGTTAAACTGCATTTCTCTTTTCCTCAACATGTTTCTACTGTTTCTCTTGTTCTGCTACATAAGTTTTAATAGGAGACACTGAGTAAGTATGGGAAGTGACAGCTGTAATCGGAAATCCATTTTTCAGTATCTATCAAAATACAGCACTCCACTATATTTGTCAACACGGCACAGAAATGGTTCTGGTGCACTGCCTGTTAGATTAAAAAAACTCATCTGGAGGCTTTCAAACCAAACCCATAATAGATATAAAATTTTTTCTAACATGAATTCCTTAAATGAGGTGACTTCATTAAGACACCCAAAACATACACGTCACATTGGCTGAGCAGAGGCATCCTGTGAGCCCAATTCAAACAGCGATCTGACCTCCAGCCAACATTTCATTGAGCACACTAGTTCTGGCCATCAGGCCTAGAGCTAACTATGCAGAGAATTCATCATGATGACTCCTTTCATCCTTTACACAGCAGTATTACTGATCATATTTTGTAAAAACTTGTAATAGCTCATATGGTGGACTAATATCACTGGATAAAACTTGAGTAACTATATTACTGTGAGAGGAAGTTGGAACCAAGAGAAGGCCAAGCTCTTGCCCCCTCCCTTGTCCATTACTTTCTCTGGACTGTTCTTTTGAGGTATCTTGACAGTTCCCTTCCTGGAGAGGAGGAAGAAGGAAGGGAATGAGGTACAAACATGGAGAAGCTGAAGACTCAGTAAAAAGTCATTCAACTCAAGACAAGCACTGGTCTGTATATTTTGGCAAAGACACTCATTGCATCTTAAAGATATTTAATTAATGCTTCTAATATCTGAGGTCAAAATTATGTTTTACTTTTTTTTTTTTTTTTTTTTTTTTTTTTTGGTAGTGCTGGGGATTGAACCCAGGGCCTTGTGCATGCTAGGCAAGCAAGCTACCAACTGAGCTATCTCCCCAGCCCAATATTATGTTTTAAAATTAGGTCAAGATACTGAAAATAATAATTATGTACTAAACATGATAAAGGCGTTCATACATTTAACAAACTTCTATCATCAATGCTAGGGAAGGTGTGACCCTGAGCTATAGGGCTGCACAGAAGTAGGGCCAGGCCTGGGCTTTCCTCCCCAAAGCCCAGTGCAGCTGCTCTTTGCTAATGTGAAGTAAACGCAGAACTGGACAATGTGGAGGGCAAAACAACTCACTTTGCTGGGCTGGGAAGGCTTCACCTGGGAATTGATGCTTGAGTTTTCCCCTTAGGAAAGAACATGATATTGAAAAACTAAAAGGAAGGCATTCTAAGGAGAAGATGGTGTGCCCAATAGCTTGGCTCTATATGGACAGCAAGACGTGTCAGGGTGAACAGATGACAGGGTGGTGGAGTATGGCTGGAGGTTGGAAATGAATTGTAAAGTGTCTTGAATAACAACCGAGAATTCAAGGGGTGTGTGTTGAGGTGGCAATGCTTATTTCTTTGTCAGGAGAGAACTCAGGAATGTGATATCACAGAAGTCCTAGTAGGGTAAGGCAGCTGAGGATACTGTCCAAGGGGGTGGGATATGGGCCTAAATTAAGGCAGAGGTGGTAGAGATGCAAAGGCAGGGTTGGTCTGAGAGCTATTTCTGAGAAGTAACTGTCAAGAGGTGAATGGGGAAGAGGAGGGAAGCATGAAGGACGACCCTGTTTTCTTGCACAGGAGGGGAGGCAGAGGTAATTCCAACGTGAGTCATTTTCCTGCTTTAAGAAGTAAACAGTTGGTGACCTTGTCAGGAGTCTGGTCAGGCCTTTATCAAACTGTTCCAGATATTCCAGTGGACCAAGCAGTGCTGCAGTGATTGACCTACAAACTCAGCCTTTCTGTGTGAACATGGCCATGAATCTGTCACTAGGTAGAACAGATTTGAGGTTCACCAAGGGTAAGGGACAAATTTATGTCTGTCATTGGAAGTTACAGGCAAGAAAACACAACTGAAGAGGAGGTGAGGTATCAGGCAACACTGGTATATTATACCCTCCATACAGCTTTAAAATATTTATACCCTTTGATCTGATAACTTTAGTAATGTAGCCCAGGGGGGGAGGGGGGAAGAATGCTTCTAAGGCCTAAAAGAAGCTATTTATGGAGGTGTTAATCACAATATATTTATAAGAGTAAGACACTAGGGGAGGAGTCTGTGCCCAACAATAAGTGGCTCCTGATCTAATCATATGAAAGAACAGCATGCTGCCATTCAACTGCATCAGGAGTAGTCTAAACCACGTAAAGAGGTAAAGAGGACAATTAGAAACTATCTAGGAAGGAAGGAAAAATCAACAGTGACTGCTAGACTCCAGGGTGAATCTCTTTTACAGTGAAATGAGTTACTCTTGACAAGTTAAATGAAAGTCTTAAACAGACACACATGCATCCGTACCAGCCAACCTTGGCCACGCAAACCAATGAGAAGACAGCAGGGAAAACCTTACACTGAGCTTGGTTCTAAGAAACCCGCCTGTATGGTTTTCTGAGTGCTACAGACCCACTCAGAATACCAACAGATTACAGGAAAACTAAATTACACGAGCAGTGCCAAAGATCAAATGTTGAGTTACAGCACAACAGTGTCTATGTAAATACTCATTTAGTAACTATGAGATAACTGTAATAATATTTATGAAACAGTTGGAGAGAGAGCAACTACTCTGGACGCCTCGGAGGCAACAACCAAAAACTTCTGACCACCTATTAGGTCTAATTAAAGTTTCTCATTTTGTTACCAAAATAATCCCTTTTCTAAATTCCATGAGGATTAAACATTCAAAGTAGCAAGATGACTACACAAACACCCACTGCACTCAGAGACTCTGCAGGCAAGGCTCAGAGGTGGAGTCTGAAGCCCTGAGCAGCAGGAGCTCATGTGGCCTCAGGCCATTTCCCCATGGGGAGTGGGCAGCCTGCCACAGGCCTAGTTTCTAGGTATTTTTACCAATTCATCTCTGTTCCATTCAAGCTCTACTCATCACTGGTTACTTTAGAAATATCTTGCCTTCAATTTCATTTGCTACCAATTTAATTCAGATTTGAGGTCAGGAAGTTATCTTACTGGGTTTTAACAAATGGGGGTGCTGGGAGGACAGAGCATAGAGATTGATGCCAGTCCCATGCCAGTTGGCTGCACTGCCAGGATCTCTGTGCTGGCTCCAATAGACCTGGGGCTTTCCAGAAAAATTTTGGCCATATAAAACTTTTAGGACCCCAGTGAAAGTAAGCTGGTCTTGATATCTGGTTTGGGGTGAGCCACAGTTAGCAGTGGATGTACTACAGCAGGGCTGGAAGGGATTCCAGGTGTAGCTGTCATGAATCCGTGATGGCCCCCATTTTAGAGACAGCAACAAAGAAAGCTCCCCATTGTTGTTTACAAGGGGTGGCTTTCTAATGGCATCTCAATATCTAATCAGTTTTCATTACAATAATGACACACTGCTTAATAGCAAATTCTGTTCCTTCAAACATGGTGTAAGACCAAGCCACATTTGTCCCTAGGACTTGGGTGAGTTGCTTACTGTTCTACTGAATTTTCACGGGAAGTAGTGAAGGACACATTTTTGGGAAAAGTCCTGGCTAGTCTTCACCAGGGTGGCAGCAACCTCACCAGAAGCAGATCAGATTTTAGTTAATGAAGCATCATAGAAATATTTTTGCTTTTGACTAAAGTTTCTTGAAAGGCCGATGACTTAAACAGAGGCCCATAAGTATACAGACCAAATTTCAATTGGTGGTTGCCCTTGGTGTTCCTATTTCACTAGCTCCTTCCGTGAAAACTTTGGGTTAATCTTAGAAAGCTCTGCTGGAAAGTTTTAGACTATCTGGGGGCTAGCTTATGCAATTTGAAGTTCTAAATAATAAACTAATAAAATTACTATGGTCTTTTGTGGGATCAACACAGAATATTTGAAAACACACATAAAAGCATTTTAAGCACCCAGCCTGAAGAAGAATGTAGAAATAGACTGGGACTATCTAACCAAAAATAACCAGCTTATATTTGGCTATTAAGTGGGCTGTGCCATTTAATTTTCATCAGTGCACTTATCACTCCAACTGATTTGCTTACGCTGAAAATGACATTAACTTTTATTCTTTAATACCTACTAACACTCTTTACTTCTACTTCCCAAATGCCTGCTGTGTTTTAGATGTGACACTAAGCATTTCACCTGAGTCAGTCCCATTTGATCTCCAAAGCTCAATGGACAAAGTAATGTTTTAAACTCAAGAGAACTGAAGCTCATGGAAATTAAATCACTTGCTCAAGATGTGTGACTTGGAAGCATCAGGCGAGGATGCAAATGGGATTGGGTCTGGACCCACAGCCCCCATTCACGCTCTGCCTGCCACACATAGGGAGATGACCCAAGGGAGGCCACTTTTCTGGCAGGCAGTGCCACACAAACCAATGCTGTTACTGACTCTTGGAAATGGACACTTCTTTTCTCAACTGACTGCACATACTTGGCACAGTCCTATCAAAGGAATGGAGATGAGCAAAGTAGTTACTGAGGACTTGTGATTCCCTCTGAAAGAGTCTTCATTGAGCATGCCTCTCTCTTTCTCCCTTATTCTTTCAGAGGATTAGAGGAGACTGTTTCAAGGAAATCATGAGGTATGATACTAAAATAATAAAGTTTATTTCTAAAACAAACACGAGGTGTTACATATCCAAACAAATGTGATCTCCTAATAGCCTAACTTAGCAGGTTATAGATGCATTCCAATGAGACTGCCATTGCTTCATACAGCTCTGGGATTTTCTTTTCACAACAGTATCCAGGGCCAATTTTTAAAATACGCAAGGGAGACACTTGCTATCTTGTGGTTACACCTTGGGTTAGGATCAGCCTTGGTGTTCAGCTTTCTTAGCTCTGGCCTCTATCTTGCAGCTTCACAATCAGCTTGAAATATTCTGCTTGAAGTGACAAAGTCCTAGCTAAAGGATGAAGATATGCTTCTGCAACCACAATCAACACAGCATCAGGAGCCTGCTGGAGGCCTCTTGCCACAGCAGCTGCATCTGCAGGGCTGTTGAATCCACAAAATGCCCACAAATGTGCTGTTTTGGATTCAAACATGAACAGTATCATCTTGTATCACCTATGACTACATAAAAATGCACAGTGTTTTTCAGTGGTGGAGCTGAAGAATATAGCAGTGTTTCCCACCTATTTTCCCCGCATTCTGGCTGATATGAAAAGGGAAGAGAGAAGTGTTGAGACCTTGAAATGCTCACCCTGTCCAGGCTGGCTCCTTTGTTGAAACTCTGCAATCTCACATCTTTTTCAAGACAAGAAGCCTTAACAGGCTGTGAAGTCTGGGCTTTGTTTTTGCTCTTGAGCTACTGTTAATTACACCACAAAGTTGATTCGTGGTCGGGAAAATTTAAAAGTGCCATTTTCTTTCTCTATGAAGATCCAATTTAGAACCTCAAACGTCACTGATGTGGACACATGGCCACTGCAGACTCTGATCACGACACTGGATGGACAAAAGCCCCTGAGAAGAAAGCATCTCCAGACTGTTCCTCTGTGGAAGGATGGAGAACCCACACTCTGCTCTAACCTATGTTATAGTTGGGTTTTCAATTTCTACCTAGGAAATGACTTTCTTGGATGGATACTTCAGGTTCTAATTCTGTTCTGGTGGTCATGGTGTGGGAGTAACTTCCTGGGAGGAAGTCAGGCAGTTTTAGAAACTGCATCAGTTCTTTTAAACCTCCTGTGTGCTATTCAGAGTCCGGAATAGTCATTTACTCTGGGATCCTGGAGTCCAAGAAGCTAAATGCCGCTCTTGCTCTCAGAACAAGTCCCCCTGCAAATCAATCCAACACAGTACTACAGTGGGGTATCAAATCAATCCAACACAGAGACTGAGGACTCACTGAGGGCACTGTTCTGAGTGACACAGCAGCGAGCAGGCATCCAAGGACTTTGCCTCTGAGTCCAGAGGGTCTCACCATATCCAAGTGGTTCTAAAATGACATGCAAATAGCAGGTCCTACTCATAACACTCTACTTCAGGGTAGGAAGTCTGAGGTTTGAAGGATTTATAGAGAAGACTTCAGTGAAACCATTTAGGAAGGTGTAAAAAGTTGCCACATACACTATGGGTAGCATGAGATTAGAGGGGGGTAGAAAAGGCAGCCAAGCATTATCAATGACACGGTTGGCCTGCACAAGCACGTCTTAAGATGTCAGTACACACGGCAACAGTGCATGACAATACTGACACATGACCAGATGACCACTTATTATCTTATCATTTACCTTCTCTGAACTGATAAGACACCTGCATCCCTGGCCTATGAAGTCATTTTTATTTCTGCATCATGAGTTGGGTGCATTGTTAGGCAGAAAAGCTCCACACTTAGAGAAGAAAAATGCAAGAACCTGTTGGACAAACTAGCTTCACCTCCCCCTCCCCCTATTTAATGTAAAGATGAAACGTAAAACGAAATTGTAATTAAGCAGGAATCTGAGCAAATAACATACATGTCTCTTAGAAATGTGCAGAGAATCACAGGCACAGATAACTAAGTTAGAACATGCTGGTCTGTGGTTCAGCACAAATTAGGGGAGTGTGAAGTCGGAGTTCAAGTGAAGTCCTGCGTGGATACTGGGGCCTAGACAATGTCAATGAAGCAGTCTAGTTTCGTTTTTTTTTTTTTTTTTTTTTTTTGGTGCCAGGGATTGAACCCAGGGGTGCTTAACCACTGAGCCATATCCATAGCCCTTTTCATTTTTAATCTTGGACAATCTCTTGATAAGTTGCTTAGGGCTTTGCTAAATTGCTAAGACTTGTGATCCCCCCTGCCTCAGCCTTCCAAGTCACTGTGATTATAGGTGTGCATCACTGCACCCTGAAGAAGTGATCTCATATGTGGTAATTCTGTCAGCAAACGATTGAAGGTTTTGGACTTAAAAACAACTACAAAAATTGTTTATTGATTTAATAAAAAACTGGATTATTTTATCATAATTTTTAGCTTCTAGTAAACAAAACACATCTGATCTTAATCCTTCTTTATAAAAAGAAATTGTGAAAAGTGTTATCATGTAGGTTGACTCATACCTCTATATAATGTCTTAATTTCTGTGGAAGCCCATTTCACTACAGAAGTCCTTTCTTAGAAGCCCACTTTTGTTTTATTTAATTACAGCTATTTTTTGGGATGGGGCATCTATGTCTAAGAAGGTTGAAAAAGCCTTGCAGGTTCCTTTCACACAAGGGAATAAAACAGATTGTCCAGGGTTCCAAGCCAACAGAAGAAATACAGTTTCCTGAGTTTTGTGAAGGGAACTCTCTCTACTGCTGGTGAACACAGGGACTTCTGGCTGATTCTTGTTGAAAAGAGAATATAATTTCTCAGAAATGAAGCACAACTCTTGTATTAAGCGTCCATTAACGGCTTATTAAACCCTCCACTTATAGAAGTTGAAGGAAACACTTCATTTTCAACTTTAAATACAGTTTTAATTTCATAGCAAGGCCCATAATCCAAGATGTGTATATGGGTACATGAAAATTTTACACAGAAATCATTTTGTCAATCAATACAGAAGGAAAAAAAATCTAAGTTCCTTTAGGACTTAAAAGAAGCTGTCTGTGTGTAAAAGTCGGAGGACAGCCTGTTTTTAGGAAAACTTTCAAAGGGAAGCCACTGGACTTGCCAGACTGGCCCATCTGTGTGCCTACAGATGTTCCACCCTGTCACAGTCTAAGTAAATCCTCTGAGGAATATTCCTTCCCGCAGCTTCCAGAGGGTCCTGGCCAGAAAGGCCTCCTTGGACAGGGTCTTTCCCCCATGCCTGACCATCAGTGGATAGAAAATCAGGTTTGGCCTTCTGGAATGAAATAAGAAGACAAAGGGCACATGGTGGACCTCTGGAAACACCAGCGCCAGCCTCCCTTATGAACAGGATACTCTTTACACGAGGATGAGAAGCAGCAGACAACAGGCTGCAGCATAGAGGCTCCTGGAGTTAACTGGGGAGACCCGAGTTTCTGTTCATACTGTTGGGGTCCTGAAATGCACAATGAAGAGCGAAGAGAGGACAGCTTATGGGCGATGCAGGGGGAGATGCTTCCTAGGGTGCAGGGTAAGACCTAAACAAACTGAAATCAAACACTGCTGATTTTTGTTGTGATAACTTTAGACCCATTCTGAAGTTAGTTCAGTATATGACAACCAGACTGTTTTTATCCTCATCCTCTAAGCAATAAAACAGTAAGTTCATGGAGTTTCCAAACAGGACTAGTCTCTCAAATGAACAAAAAACTACGAGTCCCACTTTCTCACTTCTGACAATGTCCAGAGGCGTGAAAGGACAGTGAGGTCTGTAGGTGAGGCTTTGTCACCACGCTTGCACTATGGAAAGCATGCCATTTTCACTGGATTACAATAAGGTGACTCAAGCAGTGAAAGCCTTCTAAAGATAAGAGTAGGCAGGATGAAGCACACCACCCAAGGGGGATCTATAATATTCTCATTCTTCAAAAGTGCATCCTTGAGATGTTATACCCAGGCTTTCTCTTGGAGAAGCCAGGAGCTACCTTTCATTGAGAGATACAAGAATTCACCTGTTACTCAAAGCAACTGCACTCTGTTACAGGAGTAGTAACTCTACTGAACAACACACATCCAGAGTGCTCACTTTATAAAGTACTTTCATGTGTGCACATTATGTCACCTAATTATTATGGCACTTTTGTGACACATAGGACAATATTATTTCTCTCATCTTATCAATGAGGCAACTGAGCCAGGGTTATATCATTATTACCAAGGCACACAGCTAATATACAACAAAGTTGTGATCATGACCCTCTGGCTGCAAGACAAATTCTTTCCAATTGCAGAAGTTTTTAACTTCAAGGAAATATTTTGGAGAAACAGCTGCAAAAAATGTTCCAATGAAGATGCCAGTATCATAACATTATAATTTAAAAATAAATACCATTAAGTTCCATGACTTATGTATTTTAAAGATGCTAGATTATATATTTACTATGTTTGATTCCAGGAATGAGCTAAATAAACAATGATCAACAGATACTCCAAAGAGATTGTGTGTTACACATATCTAAGAAGATACTGTTTTAAAATAGTTAGGTTTTTTCAAGCAGATATGTAAGCAAAAGGTACACTGTATAACAGAGTGACTTGGCAAAGTATAGACCCCTCCTCTATTAGGGAAAAAAATCTTATTTAATCATGTGCTCATTGAAGATGACTATGGAGATCACTGCAGTTATAACATTATAGCCAACTGAGGAGGAAAACAGCTCCAACATAAGCCAGGCTTGCTGGACTCCATGTGAAAGCTCTACTTGAAATATTACTATGCAGCATAGGTAGTGAATATAAAAAAATCACTGACCCCTAATCAGACAAACTACAGGAAAGTAATTTTTATGTATCATCTTAAGAGCTCATTTGCATAGAACCTTAGCTATATGACAACTTGAAACCATGTAATCAGAATATCTTAACTTTGTTCATGTGCAAGTTATAAACCACATATTTATATTTTATATGTTATATATAATAACTATTATCCAAAAATAACTTAACTTTTGACAAAACTATCTTTTTTTTTTTTTTTTTTTTTTTTTTTTTGAGAAAAATATCTTATGTGAGAAAGGTGAAACTGAGACTCAGTGATTTCCTGCCAAGCAATGACTCAGTATTTGACCTCAGGTATCTTCTAGAATAACACCCAGTTACAAATAATTCTTGCCCATCATAATTTTCAAGACAATGTTCTGGGCAGTGAGTAACCCTGTGGACCTGGCCAGCTCAGACTGGCCCTGTTCTCTCTGGCCAGCTTGATGGGGACACACCTTGGCATTTTGCTTCCCAAAGTCAATATGTATAATGCAGCAGCAGCACGGACCTGAGGACCGCATGAATTAGACGAAGAAAGTTCTCTATGATCAAAGCATTGTTCTTTCTGTGTAATATCTGGCCAGGGATGACAGAGCCCCAGTTCCACGGAACACTGACTGAAGCTGCTCTAGTCCAGCACTCAGCAGGAAGGGTGTGCTTTCCCGATGTACAGTGAGTGCTGATGGTCTAAGGGCTGCTAGTTTACTTGTTTGCCATCCTCTGGGGAAATCATGGAATAAAGATCTATTTGAGGCCTGGCACGGAGGTACATGCTTATAATCCTAGTGGCTCTGGAAGCTGAGGCAGGAAGGGCACGAGTTCAAAGCCAGCCTCAGCAATAGCAAGGCACTAAGCAACTCAGTGAGACCCTGTCTCTAAATAAAATACAAAAAAGGGCTGGGGATGTGGCTCAGTGGTTGAGTGCCCTTTAGTACAACCCTTGGTACCCTCCTCAAAACAAAAAAGATCTATTTGAGCACTGAAATCATTTTTGCTCTGGAAAGGATTGAGAGAGGCATGTGGCATGCAGTCAGTAGTAAGACCATGGGATGCTGTAAGCCTGCCCTGGCTTGCATGGTGAAGCATGTCATAACAAGGGACCACGTGTCACATCTGCCATCACACATTAGAAGTCCCACTAGGCCCTTGATTTCTACCTAATTCATACTCAAGTCATCTTTTAAGCCATTTTTAGCCAAGCAGCCTATGTTAAAATAAAATCTTAGTTTGTGTATATTTGTGTAGGAAGCCAGAAGACAAAAATTTAGAAAATCAGAAGATGCTCCATTAAAATGATTAGGTAATTACTACTTAGCTTCTTTCTAGTAGAAGGATGAATTCCCTAATGATGGGTATTACAAGTAATTAGACAAAGCTGTTCACTTTTCAAAATTAATCATCAATCCTATTAATTATGTCTGTATTACACATCCTACTAAATTAGCACACATAATATGAGGACTTCACACATCAAAGGAGAAGCATTATCATTGCACATTAGTGACTTGATAATTTAGCTGAAAGGAACACAAATACTGGTAATTAGGAGACTACTTTTAGTAGGACTGACTGCCATTTTCATTTTTCTTATGGTAAGGAAAAACAGTACCTCACAAGGTAGAAGCAAGCTAACTTTTTTTGACCACTCCAAACACACACACACACACACACACACACACACACACGAATTTAAAAAAAAATATATGAACAAAAGAAAAAGGTCAGTTAATGGTAGGTGTGATGGTTTTAGAGATCTGTATCTAACCAATTTGGGAGAACATTCACCCAGGGACAAGACCAGCAGCACATCAAGGTCAGCACCACAGGCTGGGTGGGGTGAGGGGGTCTGTGAGGCACAGGTGATCCTGTGGACAGACAGGCTGGGTTGAAACTGAGGAAGCCTGAAACAGGTAACAATGCAAACAATGCCCTGTGTAAAAGCCACCAGGTGCTTTAAGACATGGCAAACAGAAGCATGCCCCACCCCCCTTCCTTTTGCTAGGTGATCTCTGCATACGGTAACCATGGTTGCCACTGAGGCACAGCTGGTAAGTGCCTTTGGCTGTGCTGGCCTCGCTCAGGTTGGCACCCTGACAGAGATCAGGCTGACTAGAAGTCAGGACCTCTTAGTTGGTGAGAGAAAAGGCTCCCAAACAAACTTGAGAGTCAGACAGAAAATTCCTACATCAGAGTCATGGCCTGAACTTCCAATGCTTAGACACAGCAGGGCCATGTGAGCAAGGGTGAACTCTAACAAGGTTATTTGCAAAATAACCAACAGGTGGACGGAAGGGCTTATGACTATTAAAATACCACAACAACATACACCCAGTGTTAAGATGAAGGAGTGACCAGAGCACATGGGTACTGCTCATCAAGTGCTAATTCTTCCTAACACCTTCCGGGAAAGAGGACTATGGAACACAATTACACCCGCATCACTGTGGGGGGCAGCTATAGAGCTAGATGTGTTTGAAACAAAATTTCCACTGTACCATTGTGAGCTTCTAAGAACCACAATTTGGTGAAAGTGCTTGTAATCTAACTTAAAACTCAAAATCAAATTGATCTTTCCTTTTTCGACATTGAAGAATGATGTATATTTTAAAATGATCCAGCAATTGGAAATATAAAAGAAAAGTTTAAGAGCAAACGACAAAAGGATGGACACAGAATCCTATGATTTGCAGGTTTCCTTCTACAACTCTGAATTTGCCAGTTTGGTTTTGTGAGGAATAGAAGTGATTTGCTAGTATATAGCAACGAATTTACCAGTTGAGAAATTTACACAATAGGAACTTTCATCTAAACAAAACAATCTCAGAATTTTCAACACAGGAGAGATTTGCTGCTAGATTTTCCCTCTGAAGGTACACAGAATTCTCAAGGTTTCCCAAGGATAATCCAAGTGCTCCTGATTGATTTATGATCTCTCTCCTACCAAAGTACTGATATATAAACAGGTTGACATTAGGTATATTTTCCCTCCTGCAATCAGAAATAGTACCTAGGTATATATCTTTCATTTAGCTCTCACCAAAGGCAGGGCCATTTTTTAATATGAATTTTTGTTCAGTTCTTTGAAAAAGTAAGTTGCACTAAACTAGATGTATGTCATGGTATATTTCTGGCTCCATTTAGGAGCTGCAGAGCTTATGGGTAGTATAGAGAGGCCCACATCCCAGTCGCTAAGAGCTACCATATGTCCCGGTTTGCTGTAGACACTCCTGGTCTATAGCTATTGTCCCATCATGATTATTACCAAGCTCCATTTAACCCTCAAAAGCATCAAGGCTTGAAGAACAAATTACATAGATGGTCACTCTAAAGGAGAGATCCAGCTTCCCAAATATCATTGTTAATTCTCTTTGGTCATTATGCTAAGAAAAATCTAGCTCTTAAGATTCCTGAGAAAGTATCATAACTGTCACAAAACTCTGCGGCCAGAATCTCTCTCTTTTCCCCCAGGTATCACTCCAAATATTTGCAATGATTTGTGTCTAGAAGGCATGTGAAATCTCCAACAATAAATGCAGAATATCTACAGTTAATAAAACGGACCTCGTTTTTCATTTGCTACCCTGTAAGGGTTCACTCTCAGATTGAGATGCGTCTTGTCTTGCCTTTCATTTGACTTTATGAGCTCAACTGGATGCAAAAGCAATAACAGAGTGACAGCCTTGGGAGCAGGGACAGTCCTTGATTAGAGCTGCCAGCTGTTTCAGCCTTGCCTTCTGGTCCCTGGAACAGCATCTGGCTTATGTCCACAGGACCAGTTTGGTAGGGATGTTAGGGGCTAACATACACATGTCTGCTGCTCTCAAGATGTATCATCATGGGTCACAAGAAGGAGAGGGCTCTGTCAGTTACTCAGGCCTCTGTGTGCCTAGGCTATCCACATGACAACCACGAGGCCTAAGTAGAATCAATTAACTGCCACAAGACAGGAAAAGCTGGGAGATTAAATTAACAATTCACACTTAGTAGATCTCAAGGCTGTGGCACATTTTATACACTAAGTGTACTTTAATATGGGAAATGAAAAGAAAAAAAAAAGACCACTGAAATAATCAGGTGGAGAAATATAGTTCTGATATTGAAAATCCTAAACCAGCAAAGGAACCCAATAGAATATCACAGCACTAAAATATCATTACGTTCAGAAAAATTTCTTAATTCTTTATGCGTTTCATCTTGGGAGCACCTCTTCTGCATCCTTTCCCTACTTGATGTTCCTACCTTGGTCTGTGTGGCATATCAACCAGATAAACCAATTTCAAAAATATTAACTGATCTAGCAAATGGCTGTCAATGTCAATTTAGTGGCCACTGGCAGAGATGAAAGATTTTTTTTCTTGGTCTTACCTAGGCAGTATGGACAACACTGGCCTTTTCTCAAAACAGGTCTTTCACAGGATACAGAAGGGCAAGACTCAGAGTAACAGCTAATTACGCTATCCATGCATACACAGCTGGTACAAACGTCAGGCTTCCAGGACTCAGCTGCCAGGAATATATCCCCTTCATCATTTTTGCAGTAACTAGGCACGCTCTCATTATGGGATGAGGAAGGCTGAAGAGGTTCATCTGCAAAAATGAACATACAGGTCAGCAAAGGAGATGCTGGAGGCCACCAACTGTGCAACAGGGTGGGTTGTTACTCAGATTTAGCAAAAATACACTAGTCACTATGGTCTGGGTGCCACCTTAAAAAAAAACAAAACAACAAAACAAAAAAAACTCATTTCCAAATCAGGAAGTCTGATGCAGGCTGGATCTTGAATTTTAAAAGAAAAATAACAAAGATCAAAAAGACTTGCCACAGAGATTCTGTTATTTGTAGATACAACACACATTCTACTCCTCTTCCTTAGCTTACAGTCTTGATTTTCTGGGGTGGTCTCAGGTCTTGGAGCACAATGTGTGAAAGTCAATCAGGAAAATCTGCCTTGCAATTAGGAATGCCATGTCACCTAGCTGTAGCTCATGCATAATGAGGCCATTTCAGGAAAACTTTCACTTTTGACAAAGGGTAGATGTGTTGCTACTACTGTTCTTCTTCACTCTTTCTCTCTAGAAAGCATGCAATATCTCCAGCAATAAATGAGCAATACCTGCAGTTAACAGAACTATTATTTTTCACTTGCTATTCATTTATGGATTCATTACTGGATTGAGAAGCGTCTTGTCTTTTGTTTCACTTAATGAGCTAAACTGGATGCAAAAGCAATGAGGGTGTGCTCACTGTAGCTGTAATATCCTATCATACCTTTATAAAGACCTCAACATCACTGAACCACCTAGTCAATGCTGGTACACATCTGCCCCCAACCTCATATAATGGATGTAAAATAAACCTCTATTTGTCTAAAACTTGTAGTCACTTTTGGTCTTACTTACAGCTACATGCAATTCTAATCAATTAATACCCAAACAGATTTTCATAATATCAGACCCTCAAGAAACACCTAACTGTAACTTCCCAAAGTTCAGGCTTCACATTAATGGTTGAAAGATAAAACAATTTAAATCTCACATAGGGATGTAAACACTTGCAGAGAAACTATCTGCAAGTCATCTGTGTCTTTTCTATTTAAAGACTTAGACTAGAGGGTCCCCAGATCAAAGTACAACTTGAAATAGAAAAGAGCATCATCAGAAATCCCAGGCAGCTCTTTGGATGTTACAGGTTCATTATCAGATTGAGATGTTTACTGTCTTCCATTTGAGTTTATGAACTAAATTGGAATTAATAAAATTAATTAATGAAAACTGAAACTCCAAGCAGAAATCTTTCAGATATGGGAAAAGAAAATGTAAACAGTAAGGTTCCCACTTGAGAAATGTCACAATCTCTCTGATGAAAGAAAGGACTTAAGAGTCCAGAAAGAACCATAGTAGTCATACTTGGCAAACCCCAGAGAGAACTACATTTTCTCAATGATACGTTCCTTTCTGAATCAACTGCATGAACTCTATTTTCAGCCGTGAAACTGAAATAACTGAGACAGACATGAAGTTACTGCATGATGCAGAAACTCTAAATGTCATATTCTCCTTCCATCTGCTTTATGAACACACCCTTATAGCCAACAAATTTGATTTGACAAGAAGTCTCTTTGAGGACCAAGGAAGCTGCTTCATTTGCGGACCTTTCTCAGGGCCAGAGGGAGGCCAGCATAACATAACAGAATTAGCCTAAACCCTCCCCTTAAATATAACCATCTCTCCTATTATTAACCTGGAATGCAGAAGCACAAGGAAAGAACAGTCATTGGTTCTACTGCTCCCAATGCACCCTGGGTCCAATTTCAGGTGGGGTTCCATAGTTCCCATTCATATATTAGGAGAATAAAGACAGTAAAATGGGATTCTTTTCTCTGTGACCATTTTGAAGTCATCTCTGCTCAGGGATCATTTCTTCTTTAAGAGATTGGCCATTGCTAACTTTTGCTTTGTCTGGAAATAAGGACAACTCATGCTTATCCTCACTGGGGCCTGCAAATCACAAAGGTACTATGGGTCACATTAGTTTGGCTCTTGAAGTAATGTCCAACTCTATCTAAAAATTTAGAAGAGGAAGCAGTGATAGCAGTAATGAAGCAATGGAATGACAGTGAAAATGAAACCCCAGAATATAGAGGATTTTTATTTAGGTCCAGAAAGACCCCAAAGGACATCAGGATGTGCAGCAGTGGTGAGTTAAAGCTGGGATGCACAGTGGGCAGTGTTCTTCCACTATGTTAGATGCTCCCACCAAACCAAATTCCAAATGCTCTTGGAATCTTGCCCATTATCTTCTTTCTTGGGGCGTTTCTTCCTATTTTTTTCTGCCTCAGAGACCCGTCTTCTTTCTGCTTCTGCTTCCAAACATTGACTCCTTTCATTTTTATTGCTGCTTTTTACTGATGACCACTCATTCTTTTTATTTCTATCTCCCTTTCTCTTGTATGCTACACTTTTCTTCCAACTTCAGAAAATAAAGAATGAACAACAACAAAAACCTTAGAAGAAACAAACAAATGCTATTCTACTGTGGCTCATTTTTACTTTGGGGAAACAGGTAGCCTGCAGGGATGCTTCATCTGTTTTCATGAGCCCATTTCTGTTCAAGACTTTGCTCTAAGCCAGGCCAGAGGAAGGAGAGGGAATGACAAGGCATCTCAGGGGTGGGGAAACCATGAAGTATGCAGCTCTTCTTATGTCCAGCCCATCACTTCAGACCATTTCAGAATACAAGTATCCTAAGATTAGAGATGGTATTTTTCTAGATGTGTAATATGCTGATCAATGCTACTTCTGAAGTTTACTATGCTGTGGAAAAATTGATGTTTTGATCTTTTCATTGCTATAATACAGCTATGAATGCAAAGTTCAGAAAGATCCATTCAGGAGAGGTCGCTCATTTTAAAATACAGATTATTCTAGACATACATTTATTCACAGACATAAGAGTTGCCTTTGGAATACTGACATGTAAAGTAAAAAGTCCTAAGGTTTAGGATGAGGAATATCATTGAAGTTTCTCTCTCTCTCAAAAAAAAAAAAAAAAAAAAAAAAAAAAAAAAAAAAAAGAGTCACCCAGTTCTAAATTCATAAATGGGAAGTCAAAGCCACATGGGAGCTTGCTCAATCTACGACAGGAGTGCAGGAATGCCCCACTTTGCTTGGCTGGAACCTGTGGGGCTTGGCCCATGTGCACCCTGTCTAAGAAACCACACCTTGGCATTCTCAGGAGGCCCATTTCCACAGAGCTCTCCTTCTCTTCCCAGGCCCAACATCTAGTCAATGAATTTGGGAAGTGCCTTCCCCACTGTCCCTCCCATGGTCAATCCTGTGTTCACTCAGATCCTAGACCATATGGCAGCAGGGGCACTTCTTAACTTCAGTGTAAGCTCTCTGGACTAGGAGAACTCTTAAATCCTCCTTCTCAAGGCATTTCCTCCTCCTCCTTTATCATTATTCACTTGATTGGAACACTGGGTTGTTTGGTTCTTCTTTTGGATTACTGCTCCACATGACAGGAGTCATTTCTATTTTCACTAAATCTCATAATCCCCATGGCTCAATTCTGACATTGCATAGTTATCTGTAACTGAATAGACATAAGCTCATTGTCAGCAATGACTAGAACACTCCAATGGTTTCTACCAGGAGGTTGTGAACAGTCACGGCTCTTTATTAATAGGAACCTCAATCAGCAGGGTATGGATCTGGGAACATTAGTAATAATGATAAAAACACAGCGGGCATGGGTCAAACATATCCTAAAAACTGAACACATACGAACTATTTCTTATGCCAGAAAAGATGTTCATTAATTAAACTTATCAGATTAATAAGGCTGCTCATTACACCAAGAATTTTGTTCTAAGATGATGATACCTTGGCTGCAATGCATGGTGATGTAGCTATCCCTACATGCTCACCTGATGCAGTTTAGATAACACCATCAACATGAACCTGTGAAGGACTTAAGATACTGAATATGCTGGAACAATGGATTCTAAAGAAGCAATTAGATAACCAATGTAAAAAAAAAAAAAAAAAAGCAATAACATACGAGGGTTTACGTTTGAGTAGAAATGCTTTAAGGATATATATTCAGAAGGTTAAGCAGCTACTGATTTAATTTGACAGGTTGGGAAGTTTAAGGAACACCAGAATAAAACCAGTTGTTCTGCCAATTTGGAGATTTTATATATCAAAATAAAATACCTTTTGAAAAAGCCATATATTCTAGTGTTAACTAAAAGTGCTATTTTAGTTATAAACCCCAGTAACTTATGTTTAAAATCCTAAAAATTTTTCTCATTAGACCATATTTCTTTCATGAACATAAATTAACCTGCAAGGTCTAATAAATAAAACAAATAATAATAATAATACTCTATATACATATGCAATGTTAGTCACTTAATACTCTTGGGTCTTAACTAATTCATCATTATAGGCACATTTCAAAGTATCTTCACTACCTTCACATCTTTCAAATAATTTTATTTGCATTATCAATAAATGTTCTTCACGTTTGTTAGAAGCAAAGATGACTTCTCACAATAGCAAAATCTGGAATAATTTGGTGCAGAGTGACTATATTCAGTTTTATTGCTAGAGTCTGAGATTTATTGCTAGAGTCTGAGATATAGGGTTAAGGAAGAAAATGCCTTTCTTCTTCAAAGTCAACTCAGGTGCAAGGCATATTGATTGCACATGTATGTGGCTGATAGAAGGAAATGAATTTAGGAAGCAGGCTGCATGATAATCCTGCCCAAGTTGTAAAGTTTGGCATGCTCCTAGGAGGGGCTCATCCCGATCTGCCGGCCCTGCAAAATGACAACACCCAATTCTGTGTCCTCCCCGGCCAATGGTGGGCCAAAGCGCCACATTAGTTACCTGTACACTGGGGGCAGCAGGAGTCCTGGGTACGTGAGGGGTTCTGGCAGAGCAGCGGTGGGCACACCTCTGTCTCACACAGCACCCGGCCACTGTGGCAAGTACACTGGGTACAGGAGTCGATATTCCACGTTTCTCCTTCCACAAAATACTCTCCTCCGGGTGCATGGCAAATGGAAGGAGTGCTGAGCTCTGGCTTCTGCACCACAAAGTCATCTACGGAATGAAACAAAAATCAAAGTTATTCATCTTTCCAGCTCTTGAAGAACCTTGAAGAACATTTGCTTTAAGGGAGATAAAGGAGGAATTGTCTGAAGAGTATCTTGTTCTACTCTCATCAAGAGGAGAGTGACGAGAAGAGAAATATTCCACACATGGAAATAGAAGACAATGGCAGAAGAGCAAATCTCAGGAAGTGAGGTTCAAGTGGCTTGAGTCTGTCAATGATCATGAAAGAATTCAATAAGAGTTAAATTACAGGGAGGGAACTCCATTTAGGAATCCCTAAGAATGTGCAGTTGTCTAGAATAAAGGTCTTGCATTTACTGAATGCTAGCAATGGTCCAATTCTTTCCAAGTAAACGCTTTACTTTTATTTTATTCTTTACATTGACCTTGTGAGGCAGGCACTGTCATTCTGTTTTCAAATGTGGAAACTGCGAGCTCAGAGTATTGAGAGCAGTCAAGGGCCTGAAACCCATGCCTAGGGTTGTTTGGATAATGGATAGACTTCTAGTTAAACAAAACTTCCAAATGATGTATGCCCTATCCATTTCATTATCTCTGGGATCCTGAGCACTTTTATGCTTGGAAATACGTCCTGCTGTCAACAGGACACACCTAATCTCAGCCGGCCGCCAGCACACTGAGCAGGAATGTTTCTGTGGAATCAACAGTCTGAAAACTCTCACCTGAGACTAAACATTTGTTTGGCGATATCATCGTCCAGAGAGGTAAGTGCCTAGAAGCTGATGATAACTATGATTTCTTTCCCCAGAGGAGAGGTGGTTTTGGTCCCTTGGTGAGATGATAATGATAGAGAGGGAATTTAATGTTGGAATGTCTGGAGAAGCACTGGGAGTTGCCCTAAAGTTGGGCTGGGAAAATGAAAAGAATGAAGACATTAACCATATTCGTGTAGTCCAAACACAACAAGCACTTCAAGGAGGTGTTGACAGTGTGGAGTCCTGCTGAGAAACAGTCTGGAGACATCACGGCTGGCGTATGCCTGAAGCCCCATGGACGTCAGGCCCCAAGAGAAAGACCCTGTCTGTGCAGAGATGCTCAGAGTGCAATCTCCTATGAATGCACTGGGGCCCTTATTTTCAAAGTGGTGGTCGGCATGAGAGCTAATGATACTAATGAAATAAGGTGGCGTGGGCCAATTTCCGGTTAAGGAAGTAACTTTCAGTATGGCTCTCTCTCAAGGGAACTTTGACCAAGTGGACACAGCTAAGAAAACTGAGATTAGTTAGTGCTTACAATCACAAGCAAGTGCTCCAAACTGTCCAGTACAAAAACAGCACAGAGGAAGGTAATTAGAACAAAAGATGTGCTGGGACAAGATGATAAATGTACATTTCCTGTGGTTTATAAAGAAAGAAAAAAAAATTATTTGAGAGTGTGCCAATAAACTAATGTTGGAACAAAGCTCCCTCACTGCACTCAAAAAAGGTTTTGAGAGGACTGACAACTGTTACCCTTTTAAATGTGGACATGGAGTGGGTGGGCAGGAGAGAGATGTGTGTGCCTGCAGGGGTACCTATCTCTCTATTCTCCTTCCTCTATTACCTGACTCAAGGCAAAACACAAGAGGGGCTGGAGAGATGGAGTGGAAGGGAAAAGAAAGGATGAGAATGAGAAAAATAAAAGAGATGCTAACATTTGATGACTATTCCATTGGAAGAGTTTGAATGCTGCTCACTTAATTAAGGAAAAATCAGGCACTCCTGAATGAGAAGAGTCTTTGAAGAAGAGTCCACAAGTACAAATGGCTCTAGGGTCTCTAACAGGAAGAGTCTGCAAGTGGCAATCCATTAAAGACAAGACTTTGGAAAAAGCATTACTACGTGTTCGTATGTAAGAACGTATTTTTGAACATGTACGTGCAGACAGTCACATACCCTCAATTAATACATCAATAACTATCTATATGAGAGTTCTGTCATGTCTGTAACAGAGAAACATACTTCTGGCTTTACTGACTTTCAGTTTTGGGTCAATCATCTGTTCTTGGTCATGACTCTGCCTTTCCACTGATCTGACTCCTAGACTTCCTCACTGAGCGTATGCTTTGAGAGAAAGCCAGATGCAGGTCTGTACTCTATGCATTCACATCTGTAATTAAAGTACAGGTCTTAAGGGAACAAATTATTTTTCCTTCCCCAAAGAATCAACAGAATCCTATCTCATTAAATTGCTTGTTTACCTTCTGATCTGGTGGACACAGTGATTTTTCACATTTAACTAGGAAAATATGTGAAAAAGGAAAAGTTTTAAAGCAGGGCAACTCTAACCGCACTCTGAGGGAACAAAAGAAGCCATTTATTCTGCACTGCAACCTGGTCCTCTATAGGAGTATGGGAGCTGCCTGTTAGGTTAGGTTGATAGTATAATTATTGAGGTATACAGAATCTCAAGAGCTGAAGGGACTTTATGTGTCCCATGCCATGGGATGCAAAGTAGGTGTACTCTGGCTAGCAGGAGCCACCTTCTCTCCCAGGCTAGTCCTGCCTAGCTGCAAAAGGGCCAGACTTCGGGCTCCTGCTTATGTACCCTTTGCACAAAGGGACTCATCCATATGGAGATGCAGGGCCAGAGGAAAAATAATCATGACTTCAAAATATGACAGTAGACTTAAACTTTAAAAGAAATCTGATGTGAGAATCAGGAGACCAAACTTCTCCCTGGCCTTCCAGCTGACTCTCTCTCTGGCTTTCATTAAGAGAGTTAATATTTTTGTGCTTGTTTTCCAAATGTAAGACAGCCTAAGTATTCTTCCCCTAACTCAAAGTGGTCTGCGCAGAGGGAGAAATAATAGATACAGAACTGTGATGAGCACTTTAGGAAAAAGGCAGTAGATGAGAAATTATGGTAATAATTACTGTTATTGACAACTATAATTCAGACCCCCATGAATTACAAATCTGTTCTGTTCTTCTAGCAACTTACTTTGATTACTGTTATTAAGATTTGAAATGTGTGGTCACTCTAGACTTCTCCATTTGGCAAGAGTGCCACATGTCCATTAATTTAAAAAAGAGCAATAGCCACGGACTTTGGTAATTCTTTTCCCTCTCAGGATATCACTGGATAAGAGATAAGCTTTTATATAATAAAACTAACACCAATCCCCTCAAATTAACTAAAGCATTCAGCTTTAATACACTATCAGTAAAACAGAGAGCTGGATTTAAGTACATAAGCCTACATCCCTTACAAACAATAGTTCAAAGATCAATATAATTGAGTAAACCATTCAAAAATAACAACAGTTTCTAGAGATTTAGAAATTTCTCTGGTTTTTCACTAATCATTTCTAGTACTCGGCTGATTCTGTGGCTGTTGTTTACAAAAGGCACAGAGAGCTAAAAAGCGTCCCTGCGGTCATTCCCATATTTCCCCCAGAGTCACAGGTGTGAATGAGGCCCTGCAAGGCAGAAGCCCTCTGCATTTGAAGCACACTCGAGAGGGCAGCCAGCTGTTACCTGCACATGATGGGCAGCACTGTCCAGGATGAATGGTGGGGTTGCCACAGGCAGGCACTGGGCAGGTGATCAGGGCACACATTTCCCGTCCATTGTGACAGTAGCATTCCCGGCACCCATCATGCCAGCTTTCCTCATTTTTATGATGATGGCCATCCATTGACAGACATGTGCCTGACAGGACAGGTGGCCCGGCGGAAGCAGGGACCTCTGGACAGACAGAAGGCAGCCTGGTGAAGAAGCAGCTACAGCACAGGAGAAGCAGCCTGTTGTGTTCATGGGATGAAACCTGGCCACCAACAACTACATCTACGAAGGACAGTCAAGTGACACGGGAAATCTCAGGAAAAGAATTTAAGTAAATAGGCTTTTAATTTTGAAAGAAGAAAAAAGAGAAAAGCTTACTCATATGTTTCTTTCCTATTAGCAGGCTAACTTTTACTCTTTTCCCTGTCGCATTTTATACAATAATGCAACACTGATTTTATGATGGATGTTTATATATATTTTTAATATATGGATATCATTTCTCTAGAAGCTTCATCCAGTGGGGAATTCCTAGTCCTCTTGCAACGAACAGATTTTTGTCCTGTAGAACAACTGAAGCAACTGACTAGAGGTTTGTTTACTCTGACCTCCTCAAAACATCATTAAGGTGGTAACTGTCTAACTTTGAAAAACTGCTGAGCAAACCTTAGGGATCTTGTATTGCCTAATCAATGTGTCATGTTAACAACTACCACAAACTGGATGGGCAGCAGGGCGGGGCTGAGAAAAGGGCAGGAATGGCAATGCAGGTGCACACTCAACAACTTCAGGAGTGGCCTGGTGCAGAAGTCTCGGCAAGTGGAGATGCTCAGGATTTGTGCTTACATACAGTTCTGGGCTGGCATGAGCTTCTTGGCCCATGCCTAAATTCTCACCAAAAACTTAGTTATGAAACATACAAGCAGACCTTTAGTAATACCAACCTCAAGGGCATTGAAATGAAGTTTTTTTTTTTTTTTTTAACCGTTAGTTGTATCAATCCCATTTCTGAACAGAGGGGGACTTTTACAGAGGCCAAGATAAACTTTAGCTCTAGGCTTAAGTTCCTAAGACAAGCAAAAGTGAAGAGCTAAGAAGTGATTAATTTGGTCAATGTGCTTATCCATCATAGGTTTCCTTTAATTTCTGTTCTGAGCCCTTTTATTCCATTAAGATGAAAGAAAAAAGAAGTCCTGTGGGAGGGTCCCTCAGAGAGTGACAATTGTGTCAGAGCAGGCAGCGATCACTTAAACCATTCCATTTACAGGATGTCCTTCTGCTCTTTGTTCCTGTAGCCCTGGCTGCTTTGAGGGGGAAGGGCTGTGTGTTCACACTTACCTCTGCACTTGCAGATAAGACAGCCATGATTGTCTTGTTGGAAGCCCAAGGGGCAGATTTTACTGCATGGAAGCTCTGGACATTTCCTACAGCGACAGATGTCACAGCCATGTTTATTCTTCCTAGGTAATTAAAATTTTGCCAGAGGTCAGAAAATCAAAGTCTCAAATGATGCCCAACCATTCAGACCAAGGGTCAATGAAGTGATATTGTCATTTATGCGACTGGACTCTGCTCTCAAAACTCCTAGGGTAACGTGTAATTAGTTCTCTGTGGCTGTGATCACCACCCACTATGACCAAGGTTTAGAACTGCCTGGGCACTTGTGTGTTTCTGGGACACACTGGTCAGAATCCCAATGACATGACTGTTGATTTAATTAGGAAAAGTGGTGTCAATATAAACAGATGCATGTGTAACCATATAATATGAAGGTGAAGGATAGATCATCGGTCAATGTTGGAGATTAGCATTAGGCACAAAATCTTTCTTTTGTTAGGATTGCAGGATTCCTCACATGATCACATTCCCTGAGAAATTCTAGACACTAGTAAAAAGTTTAATGAGGTATCTTTTGAAACTTATGGAAGACAGGAAGAGAAGACTTAAGGACCCACAAACCAGGAAGGGTTATATGAATGCTGATAAAGAATAGAACCCTTAAGAGGACCTATAATCAAGGTTCAATAATTACTTTATTGAGTCTAGGTAGGAAAGAATGTCCTCCATCCCTGATGTATGAACTAAGTGCAGAGGGGTAAAGGAAAAAGTCTGGAGGAACTTTTTTCCCCTTAATAAGCTTATCCATATTCTATGTTACCATAAAGTCAATATCAAATAAATAAACAGACATTTATAAAAAAAACATTAGTTTAAAGTGGAGATTTTCTGGACAAAACAATTCTTACCAATAATTCATTTTCTCCAAAAAGAGAGTGACACAAGAAGCTCACCCACCCTCTGCTTCTTCCTGTTCACAGCTGCAGGACTGAGCACTCCCAGGCTTAGCCTCTCCTCGACAGGCCCAGCCCTAGCTGACTTCCTGCACCTCTGAGGGAAAAAAACAACTACTCTATTTACCTTTGTGCCTCATCCCAAGTAACATTAAGTGGCAATCAACTGGAACAGAATTCCTGTTCTTTCTCATGGACAAGTGAAGGGGCACTAGAAGAAGATGGTCCTATGAGAAACCTTTGATGAGTGACAACTGAGTGATAACTAAAATACATTTTGCTAAGTGAAATAAGTAGTCAACACTAGGTTCTACTCCTTTATTTCAACCTAATAAGTTAAATAAAAGACAGATTCATGCCATATATTGTATCATTTCTGAGATCTGCTGTTCATTGTTTGTCCATGCATCTGTGAATCCCTCCATCTCAACTGTCAGCATCTGCTGTATGCACAAGGTGATGGTTCACTCAGCAGGTGCACTGAGGGGCACTGATGGCCACCTTCATCCTAACACTCCCATAGTGTATCTGGTCAAGGTTTCTTTTTTAAAGGTTGTTCTTAAAACACATGTTCTAGTTAGTGCAAGAGTCAGTTGTCCATGACAGTCAACTGCCACCCCCCCCACACCCCAAATGAATACAAAGTGAAATCTATACTGTCTCAAGAACTTACCCTCAAAGATGAAGGCTGGAGTTTGAAAGTGGCCTTGATTCTGAACTGGTATAACATTAGCAAGTGGCTGTAACTACTATAATGCTGATGATACTTTATTTTCTATTAGTAGTTAAGTGATGAAATAACTATGCTTTTACTGATATCATATTTTAGAATTAAGAAAATGATGGTTTATGTTTATTTGGAGCATTTTTAAGAAAAATGTTCCCAACTTAATTATCCAATTAAAATGAGAATGAAGATCTATCCCCACATCTGAGAATTTTCAAAGGGAAGAATAAAAGGAATGAATGAAATAAGATGAACAAAACAAGATAGATCTAAGTCCTATAATTTGATATAACTCTCACCAAACTGGAAAGGCAAAAAGATTGAAATGGAAGAAAACAAAAACAACAACAACAAAAAAGATAAATAAGATTCTGAAAAGTGGTTTGTTTTTTAATGGATCAACTTGTTATAAAAGGCTGATATAAATTGGAATAATAGCATTTTGGTCTATATTAAGACCAAAGAAACAAATATGAAATGTTTATTTCCCTGTGAAATTATCTAGACTTTTGTAGGGGTTGACTCAATAAATATTTAAAAATACAGGTCACGGACCTCATCTCCAAGGAAACTCATAAAATCCGCCACATAAAGAAAACATGAAATGTTGACTAGTTCCAGAGTTAGATATCTCAGCATGGCAGATAGGATACTCAGTACTGTGAAGGAATGGCTGTCAACTGTATGGGCTGAATAAATTATCATGTAACAGCTCCTAGAACAGCCATGAAAAGCTGTGGCACTAACAGCACTAGGACCTCATGAAAATTCCATCCCCCCCTCCACCCCCACCCCCCCGGGGTAGTGTCCAAAGGACTTTCCTACAGGAAAGTCTCACACAACATATGCAGAGAGTGTTTCTGGCAGATTTTCACAAAACAGCAAGAATAAAACTTCATTCTCTTCTTTGGAGACACAATTCTTTTCCTGTTTTCTGAATGACTACAAAATCAGCATAGGTATTCTGGACTTGGAACATGACCGATTCCTTCACAAATACACAAAATGCCTAACAGAATGGGTGTGAACATCTCAACAAGTTCCACTTAATGGCAGGTTTTCTGAATTAAGAAATACGTACAGGTATCCAAGTGGACAATACTTGTCACACATTATAGGTCTGCACTTCTTGGGCCGTGGGCGGCACTGACAGATCTCGCAGTTGTGGGCATCGGTTAGGAAGCCAAAGGGACACTCCAAAGAGCAGCCTCGTTTAAGGCCTGAGCACAGCTCCTCCCCTGTGAAGACACACGGATGGCATGTTTCTTCTGAAGGTGAACAGAGCAGGAAACATCATGCTTCAAACCCTTCCCCAAATCCTCCCATCTTACGTAGATTCAAATTTCCCAGCTCAACCACAGCAACAGCATCACAAAGAAGTGCAGATTGTGCTATTGCATGGTTATAACATGACTACACCCTTTGGTAGCAATACACAAAATAAAGTCCAGCTTAGAAGTGGATTTCTGAAGCCTAATCAAATCTGATCAGTTTGAAGTGAAGACTAATGAGTGTATTTTTTCATGAAAAATTTTTATTAGTTCACTGATGGTTATTTATGTTAAAATGAGGGAACTGGAAACTTATGCTCCAAATTTCACTATGTATTTTATTTGTATTGCACATCATCAGAGATGATGAAGGTACTTAAATGCTCACATTATATTTACTCTTGTGGGTGTTAGATGGCTTCACATAATGCTGCATATTGTAGGTAGCCTAAGGGATTTCTTACATTTTTATAAAAACACATCCCTTATAATATAATGGAAGCGAAATTCTCAGTGCTCTATTTAGATATCTTTTTTTCCCTACATGCTGACAAACATCCAGGTATTTGTGTATACTTAGTTGATTAAAAAAGTGTGTTAAAAAATATCCATATTAATATATAACTGCTATACAAATGTTTAAACTATTCCCGATTAGCACAATTTGAAGGGATGTCAAACTGTCCTGTTTGTCAATAGTTACATTATTTTAGAAGTGTGTGTGGGGGGGGAATGGTGACCATTAAAAGAAACTACTGAAGATATTATCTTCACCAAGTCTTTTGAGAGGATTTTAAAGGACATTACAGAGCTTACTGGAAAAAATATAGAAAATAAAAAATATTAAGGCAGGAAAAGCATGCTTGATGATATAAATGAAGCAAGTTGAGACCTGTCTGAACTGAAATGTAAAATTTTAAAGAACATCAAATTTAAAAAAAGAAAGCAGATATGGTGATGATTAAAGGGTGGCAATGTCTGTATGTGGTTCTGCATGGACTGGTAAGACAGGAAGCAGAGATGGTTACTGCTGGAATATAAAGGAATTTTTGTTTAATATTGACATCCTTCAAGCATAAGTACTGCAAAAATGCACAAGTCCCTAGGAAAACCAGAACACATTTGTCTTCTCCACAGACAAATCTTAGAATCTAACATTAAATCTCAACTATAATTAATAGGTGAAATGGGTCCATGTGTTACATAAATATTTTATGACAGCGTCTTTTGTGACTCTTGGCTGGGAATACTGGCATAATTTAATTTGTTATCTTTTAGAAAGGAAAATGTGACTTATGGTATAATTTTCTATTTTGCTGTTATCATAAACCTTTCATTACACATATTTAATATAACCTCATGAGTCTGTATCACCCTGCCAAGCAACTGAATACTAATCTATATCCTTAAAAGATACATTTTAACTGGCTCATCCAAAAATTTGTAATTATGTGACTTGGAAGGAAGGTCATTATTTTTCATTTCCCATTATTATAGGAATGTATGAAACAGTGGAGAAGACTTTCATAACCATACTTTTTTTTTTCCTGACACAGAGACCTTAGGCTATGAACCCATTTTTCTATTATAAGAATTTTTAAGTCATGACACCAAGTGAATTATGTTGGGAATAGATGAATTAAACACACTCCTACAACTTCCCAGAGTCAGCATCCTTGGGGATTAAATTCCTTGAAACTTTCAAGTTTGAGCACATTTGTGTTTTATTTTTTGGTCCTGTAGAAAGGAAATTTTTCCATAGACCTTGATCTAGAATGCTTTTCACTCACCTTAAAAAGAACTATATTATATCACTATTAAGTTTAAACAATTTGATAGTAAATAAATTTGTCTTCAACCTATCTCTGTGCTATCCTTTGAAAGTATCCACCAAGGGCTTGGTGACCAGCCCGTGGCACTATTGGGAGGTGGAAGAACCTTTATGAGGTGGGGCTTAGTGGGTTGAAGTTAGGTCACTGGAGGGGTGCCTTGGAAGTGTATGTTGGGACCCTGGTGCTTCCTGTCTCTCTCTCACTTAGTGGCTGCCATGAAATCAGTAGCTCCTCCCACCATGATACACTCTCTCACCACAAGCTAAGAAACCACTAAAACCTCTGAAACTATGAGCCCAAACAAACCTTTCCTCCTTATGAACTGATTATCTTAGGTGTTTTTGTTGCAGTGACACAAAATTGACCAACACCGTCTCTGCTCAGGACATTCATTAGAAAGTGGACTGGCCATGTCACCTCAAGTGAAGTGCCCCAACCCCTCCCCTGACTTGGGATTACTCACCTGCAGGCTGTGGTTTATATTATCTCAGTTGTGCTTCCCAACAAAGGGAAGTTCTAGGGCAGGGTCCTAATTTCTTTATGTCCACAATTCAGGACTGTCATGGCATTTAGCATGGAGTGGATGTTCAACAAACTAGCTGCTGAATGAATGAATGCATAAATCAACATTGTCGCTACTTGCTATTTCCCTTCTACGAGAACTGCCATACTGACAGGGAAATAAAAGCACAAAAAACTTCACACTGATAGCACTGAAAGTTTTTCAAAATAGTAGCATTTGCTCAAGACTTCAAAATAACATTTTCTAGTTCAGAAACAGAAAACATTAAAGATCAGAAGGTAGTGCTAGATCCATATATATTAATATGAGCTAAATATTTAAATAAAGAGATGAACCAACAAATTGAAAATACTTTGGGTGTGGGGGGGATGCATAGTGGTTTGTTTGGAATGCTTTATCTTAAGGCAACCATAGGGGAAACCAGGGTGGCTTTGTGTTCATTTTTTTTTTGGTACTGGGGATTGAACTCAGGGGCACTCGACCACTGGGCCACATCCCCAGCCCTTTTAAAATATTTTATTAGAGACAGGGTCACACTAGGTTGCTAAGTGCCTCACCATTGCTGAGGCTGGCTTTGAACTCACGATCCTCCTGCCTCAGCCATCCAAGTGCAGGGATTACAGGTGTGTGCCACCGCGCCTGGCTTATGTTCATATTTTTTAGCATTATAACTTTACTGTAATCTAAAAATGCTTTCTAATCCACGGAGAGAAATTATCATTGAGGAGAAAGCCATGAAAATGGCAAAGTACGGGGACTGCATATTATGGCTTGTCAATAGCAACTACACAGTAAACTCTCTATTCATTCTGGAAAAGAGAACTTTGCTCCTAGGGCCAAGATGTAATACAACTGTAAGAAGCATCCCTTAATCATAAGGGAATACAATGTCACTCACATGTACATGAGGTGGGTGGTGGCCTGGAGGTGTCCTGCACACTGCTTTGCTCCAGTACTTTAAACTCTTGGATACTAACAATTTCTACAAACCTATTAACAATTAAAGATGGCTATTAAGTCCCTGAGGCTATGAAACAAAGAAATGCGGCATTGCAAATGGCAGTCCCAATCTTGACACTGATAGTAGGTGTTTGTACAGAAGTATAATAAAATGAAAACAAGGAGTACTCCCCACCCCATGTTTGATGCTGTCAACTTCTTGGAATTCTTGATTCAGATATGTTTCATGAAAGATTTGCCAGCTTGTTCCTCCTTGTTACCATTGATTTTACATATATGTACCAGTTTCTAGATAAAAGCATTATTAATTCCTAGAATAAAATAATGTTAAAACTGAAGAGAGGGCTGGGATTGTGGCTCAGCAGTAGAGCGCTCACCTGGCACTTGCGCGGCCCAGGTTCGATTCTCGGAACCATGTAAAACTAAAAACACATTGTATACAACTAAAGCAAATAAATAAATATTAAAAAAAAAAAAAAAAACCCCAAAACTGAAGAGAATGTACCAATGTATCAGTCAAAAACAGTTGATTTAAAGATGTGGACAATAAGATGCCAAAAGACTGATGCCATTTAATTCATACAGATGTCATTTAATGCATAGAGTTTATAAAGTAAGGTAAAGTGTATTGTGTTTGATAGCAACAGACATTGACAGTTAAAAAGTAATGTTATTAACAGTTTGTACCCCCCCCCCCAACAAATAGAAAACCCCAAAAGTTAGGGGACTAGTATCTTAGTGTTAAATTTTGTTGCTATTGTACTTTCTTCAACATTTTCTACCATACTACTTCTCTTTATTGTAAACATGTCTTTGAGACACTGAGTCAGGGATAATTCAGGTCTCCATATGCCCCTCACATATTACTTTGTTTAGCAGTGTTACAATATGCTATTTGTACAGATTAAAATAGCAAAGCTATAATACACTCAAACAAAAAAACTCCTTTGTCATATACTTTCCACATATTTTTGAAGTACTTGTTTCAACAGGGTTTTATTTTAATCTTAACTTGACTGCCTATGATATATTGGATTATGTTGCAACATATTACAACACATTAGTGCATTACAAATATTACCAATATCTGTCAAGGATAAAGACATTTTTATCTTCTTTGCAACCCTTTAGTGCTTAGCCTATAGTAGCCCTCAACAAATGGTAGGTAAATCAAAGAGTGAAGGAGCAAAAAAACAAACAAACAAAAAAAACACAAATCAATAAGAAAGGAGAACTATTTATTCATTTTTGGCCTTATTTCAAGAAATGTTGGTGCCAGTGGGAACTAGGTCTGATCCCTAAGAGAAAACAAAGCTATATATGATTATGGCTATGACTACACACACACACACACACACACACACACACACATATGGCTTTAACAGGATGTAGAAAAATATTTTTAAGGGAGAATTATGGACAAGATAAAACATTTACCACACAGAGCAATGGGACAAAGAACACCCTATACTCTATCTGAATCTAAAGAACTTAATTTTTTTCTAAAAACAAGGAGAAAGAGCATTTGAAAATTGAAATGGAAACATAAAAAGAAAAGTTGTTGGTAAGAGTCCTGGAGGGCAGGAAGAACTGGAGGCAGGTGAGAATGAGGGAGGAGGTTAAACTGGGGCTTTCCACAAAGGGTCACTTGGGCTGACTAAAAAAAATAATGGATGTTACAGAACAGCTAGTGTGCAGAATCAACAGTCACCACATGCCAGGCAATGAGACTAATTTTGCATTTGTTCATTTACTTGGTCTTTACGATAGCCTATTAGTTACACGCTGTCCTCTGTCCCTTACCAATGAGGGCACAGAGGTTGTAGAAGTAAAGCGACTAGTCCTGATCCCTCAGAAGCAGGTCAGGCTGATGCCAGCACCTGCGAGGGGAGCCGTGTGTGATCACAAGAATTTGACAACCCAGACCCAGCAATGTGATTTGACCTGACTCAACTCCAAAAGACATGGCCTCCAAAGTTGTAAAATAATCAGAATGTTAATAATATATTAAATAATATATCAGAATAGCTAATAAGAGTAGGGGAAGGGAGAGCAAAGTACATATGCTTAGACTTCTGTATGATACAGACAAACTGGCAAGTTCCACCTGGTGTTTTGTTTTCAGGTATAGGGTGGCAGGAGAGAGAGGACAAGACTAACCCAAGTCAAGTATCTCAGGGTGATGAGACGGACATGTGACCAGAATGGTGAACTCTCACAGGGGGACCTTGGACAGAAATGATGTCTACAGGTGTCCATCATCCTGAAGGTTCCCTGCTCCTCAGCCAGCTGATATCTGGGCTGAGCAGTGAGTATGGCCCTGGCGGAGGCGATAACTTCCCTATTCTGGTGTGAAAAGAAGCTTTCTTCTAGCAGGATTTACTTTTGTAGGTAACAGAAGCAGGGTTTAAATGGTGGCATTTCATCAGTTTCTTTTTTTCTTGGAGTAGGTCTGGCATTTTATTCATCTTTGTGGCCTTGACACCTAATATAGTACGTGGAACATGGCAGGTGGTAAAAGAAATAAAGAAAGGAAGAGAAAAGGAAAAAAGACTAGATGTTTTTATAAATAGGCAAAATTTGCAAATAATGAATGGCTAAGTAAAGGTTGGTCCCCGGCACCATATACAATCTTCTTATACATATTTCTTCCTAATGGTGAACAAAACGGAGGTTGCTGCATGGTGTACACACAGATATTACTTCTGAGAAGTCAGAAAAAAACTAACTCAAAGACAAGGTATAGGAGTTCTTCCTAATAGCCTCAATTTGCAAAAGGCCAGTGATGCCTTTTGACTTGCTGTAATGATAACTAAAGGAAATCCCTTATTTGGATTTATGGGGACAAAAGTTCCTCATGAAGTACCAAGAGTCTTACAGAAGCATGACTAGGCACCCCAAATTTTATAATAGCAAAACTCAGATGAAGTATTTGGGTAAGGTGATGGGCACATATGTATTTTTAGATGTTTAAAAGGTTCAGAAAGAATTTACGCACAATTCCATGATTTAAAAAAAAAAAAAAAAGGATGTGTAGCTCAAGAGGCATCACAGGGACTGAAATATAAACATTTCATGACACAATTACCAAATATCTTGGTGTTAAAAAGACAAGGTTGACTATTTATGTAAACAAGTGTAGCTGCCAAGGCAATTCTCCAGTGCACTTGGCTTTCTAAAGGGAGGTATAAAAGGCAGATGGGCATATAGCAGAGACTGGCCCTTCCCTGAACAGAATCAAATGCAGAAAGGCAGGCTAGCCCCAGATGGGTGGAGGCTTGTAGGAAATGTGAAGATGGCAATAACTCAAGAACCGCAGTTTTATAAACTCTTTTAGCACTAATTTCATTGTGTAGACAGCAGGGTGGTAACATGTAACAGAGAACACAGAATTATTCTACTCCTATTTTGTATCTTCTTTATAAAAATATTCTTATAAAATAAAGTGATGAATGATTAAAGTTAAGAAGAATGTTAAGGACTAGAGATATAACTCAGTTGGTAGAGTGCTTGCCTTGCATGCACAAGGCCCTGGGTTTAATCCCCAGCACCACAAAAAGAAGAAAAAAAAAAAAAAATAGAAGAAGAATGTTAAGCCCAAGATAACTGATAAATCAGAAAGTGAGCATCCTTCTATGTTAAGTAAGTTTAAGCCTCTGAGCCCAGGATAATTATATCCAAAGCCCACAGAGAATCTGTTTATTATAGCACGATTGTCTATGTTTGGGAGGGATCAGAGAGAATAGAAAGAAATTTCAGAAAACAAGCCAAATGTCAATTTGAAAGGATAGAGGATTCAAAAAACACACAAAACTTAACTTGACATTAATTGAAAATTCTTCAGGAAGAACTGTTACACATGACTTGTGACAATTAGAAAATCACTGACCACCAAAGCAGCAACTACCAGCACAACAAACTGCTCCCCACCAGCTTCAGTTTATTCTGAAGTGAGGTTTTCAGCAAAAAAATGCTGCAATATAATGCATTTTGATTTCAGACAAGATATCAGGGCATGGGTGTCCAGCCTTCCCTGTGGAGATGGGGGCTGGTGAAGTTAGTTGAACTGAACACTTGAGGAGTAAAGACTATACTCAATGTCACACTAGAAGGCCCTGTCCTTCTGTACAATTTAATCCAATGATTTAGACAAGGACACATAAATGGTACTTACTATAATCTAGGAGGTATAAAGAATAAGATCACATTATCATGATTAAAAAGTATTCCAACTAGTTGGAAAATGGTTTAAAATGATTATCATAGTTCCTTGTTAAATTTGGCTCTACATTTATATTAAAAAAAAATTCAAATGTCCAAATACAGAACAGATGTGAAGCAACTAATAGCAGCTGACATAAAAAGCACCTAGTGATACTAACTGCTTGTAAACTCAATATTAGCCTACAGTGTGCCACTCAAAGAACTAACGCTAGCTTAGGCCACAGAACAGCACTGTAGTCATCAACACAAACTGTAATATTTTGTTTCTAAGCCACATTTGACATAAGGTCAATGACGCATGGCAAAGACCAACTAAATTCTAGCAACTATGTCACCCTAGGAATTGTGAAGGGGACTGAAGATGTTTATTCTGGTAGAGGAATTAGGGGAATTCAAAATAGTTTTTAAACATGTAGGTCATATCCCCTCTACCCCCCATGCAATATACTTAATCTAGTTTCAGAGATCACAGCCTAAAGACATATTTGGAATCTACGTGGAGCTGCAATAAACAAAGTGACACATATTTTAAGGATTATGGCTGCCATACGTGGAATGGGACACCCTACATGTGGGTGACTTAAAGTATATACTCCAAAGCCACTCTGGGCTGCACCTCTAATGAAACTGAACATCAAGGACTATGAGAACACAATGAAATCAAGATGCAAACCAGAATAAAAAAGAGCAGATCTTTCCCCCCCAGATGACTCTGTATTTGTTTGTGTTAAGTATAACATTTTACCCGTTTTTCTTCAGGTTGTCAAGGGAATGTCTGAGCAGGAGTGAGAAAGGTATTCAATCACATAATATGCCTTGACATTGTCATACTAGGCCTCAGAAAAAAATACAGTCTTTTGTCTACTTACTGTTTTTGCACTGACAAGTTCGACAACCGTTGTGATCAAGTTTGAAACCATAAATGCAGTCCTTCTCAGTCAGAGTACAGTTGGATAACTCCCCACATGCAGGTGGATCAATTGTGATGTAGGTTGGTTCTAATAATAAAGAGAGAGAAAAAAAAAATCAATGAAACATATGATTATCTCTAGATGCTATTCAATCTTTGAAATCCCACACTACAGTAAGTTACAAAAATCCAATCAATAATTTTCACCAAATTCTAAAATTTTTATAATATTGTAATGCTGTTAACCCCTGAAATAAATATTTTTATTCATATTTTTTAAAATGTGAATATTCCACTCCATTTTTTTCTTTTTGGTGCTGGGGATCAAACATAGGACCTCACAAGCTAGGCAAGTGTTATACCATTGAGCTACATCCTCAGCTACTTCAATTCTTTATGTTTGAGCAATTTGTACATTTTGGGGTATCCTACAGAGGAGAGGTTAAAATGTTAGCTGTTCTTCTATTTCCTCATGACGACTTCTCAATTTATTTTTTATAATTATTAAGACCTAGCTGCCAAAGGTCAATTATCTCGCTCTGCATTCTGTAATTCTTCTGAAATCTGTTAGCATTTTAAAAAAATTAATAAATCAGAGATGTTTTTGAGAGTAGTTTAACATACCTGAATTTCTTTTATTATCTTTTATGTGACACTCCCTTGCTTATGACAGATGATATGATGGATAATGGCAACTAAGAGTTTATCCTCGGGGCCTGGAGGCCCATGGGAGTGGCAGGGTGAGATATGAGCATTCAGGGGAAAAGAACAAGCAGCCATGCTGGGAAGAGAGGCATGGAGGAAATCAAGACTGGAGGTGATGCTTTACCTTCTCTGCCAAGTTAAGAATGAAGAGCTGCTGTAGGGAATAACAGTAACTGCACACACTAGCGCAAAGCATGCTATGTGTTTACACGATGCTGACAGTGTGTTTTTCCTAAAGGCCTGCAAGCTACACTGTACTCCAGTGAGGAAGGTGCTATCGTTACCTCCAGGTGTCTGTCAGATGAAGAAATTGAGTACAATGACTTGCCAGTGGTCACTGCAGTAGTAAGTTCCACAAGATTCAGACCCAGGCAAGTCTCACTGCAGAGCACCACTCTCAGCTTCCATGCAAAACAAAGCCTGTTCGATGGTACCTGTCCTATGGTGCATCATTAAGGGACAGCTGTGGGTGGGAAGAGTGCCAGCTGTGGGAAGAATGTTGCCAAAGGAAACAGAGATACTAACATATTTAAGTAGCATCTTTCCAACCAAAAGATACCATGAGCTTCTTCTTTAAATTGTTTCTCACAATATCTTTGTGAAGAAGCCAAGTACAGAATGTCTCTACCTACATTTTCACAGATGGAAAATATGAGGTGCAGAGAGGGTGACTGGCTTATCTAAGTTTACATAGCAACCCAGTAGCAGGCTGGGAATAGAACAGAACAGAGGTTCCTGACCTCCTGTCCAACACTCTATCCATTAGTCCACACTGTCTTCTCAAGTTTCACCTTCTGTTACCATGGCAGACAGACCAAAATAAGCATTTTAGCTGCCACTGCTAAGATCAAGAGGTCTACATTTTTATCCACCTCCTAAAATGGGACAGTGATTCAACTCTTTGCAGGTAGGAGACAATGGTAACCTTTTAGAGATGCTCTGACCAGTATTCCCTCAGTAAAAATATGTATGATGTGAACAGCATAGTTTCTCTGCCTTTATTACAATCTACAGTTCAAAGAACATTTTCCTGAAATTTTTATATAAAACTTTCCACTGCTATAAAATTTCTGATTTCCTTCAATGACTAAAGCATTCTTTCTCATAGTTAAGTGTAAACATCTAAAAGTAGAGTTTTAAGCGTGAGTTAGGTACAGTACTGCTTCTTTCCTATATTCTCTTTAAATTTACTGTAAATATTAGTCTTCAAACCTGTTTGTTTTTCTTTAATCATTACTCTTGCTAACCAGACAAAACTATGGTCTTATTCTAGCCATCAGCCCTAAAACTGCTGATGTTTCGTCATAATAGAATCTAACTACAAGTATAAGACAGAGAGAGAACACTCACATCATCTTTAAGTAAACCACACCAAGGGTTACCCCAGTGAGGAAGGACTTCAAGCTCTAGAGAGTAACTTGACCAAGGACTGGGGTGGAGTCTGAACTTTACATACACTGTTTTAGTGGATGGCATGAGGGTAAAGAAAAGTCTCAAGCACATTTACACAGACTAGACCCTTGTATTCTTTACTAACATTTGAGATGTGAGGTTTACAAGAAACTTTTGCCTTCAGAAAACACATTATGGGAAAAGACGTATTTGGGGAAAATTACAATGACACCAACACAAAAAATGCATAATAATCACATGGCAGTATGGAATTCTACTCTCACTGTGTCATAGGGAATTGTTAATAAGAGACTGCATCGTCCAACTTTACAAAGATCTTTCACCTCTGAACGATATTTTTCTCCAATAGCGATATTGTGTTATTTTTTGATACATGTTATGATTAATGGGTAGGACTAGGAACGTGATCTGTGGCTTGAGAGGGAATGAAAACAAAACAAAACAAAACAAAAAAACCAGACTGAGTTGTTTTGAGAATCAGAACAAAACTGACTTGAACAGTCCCATACTCCATTCAAATGGCTTGATGGGTTGGTGAAGAGTCACGTACATCTAACATGACTTTCTCCAGGACAGGAAATAGGTTCAATATGCTTCCCAAAACATTTGGAATAACAGCTTTTGTTCAGTTAAACAAATGAAAAGTAAATGCACAGAAGGGCTGTTGGGTTTGTGCTGGTCATAAAACATGCATGTCAAGTATTTTAGATAAAATTAGCACTTCTGGTTGGATGTGGTCATATGCTAGAGGTAAAAAATTATTTTGTGCCTCTAAAAATCAACATTTTCCCATTCACTTATGACCTACCTTTAGATGGAAGAAATTGGTAAATGTAAACACTGTAAATTCTGGAACCCTTAGTATTTAATATTAAAACATAGAAAAACTTAAATCATTTACTTAAGAAAACTGTCAATTTACACTGGAATTATTTCATTTCTCTTTGATAGATTATTCATTGTGATAAAGTAATCATAGAAAGAAGCATAAATTTTAAAGGCACTTTGCATTTTGTTTTTTTACATAAATTTTAAAGGCACTTTACATTTTGTTTTCTTACATTTAATAAACAGTATCTTTTCTTTTTCTTATTCAGATACAGTATGGAGCAAATTCTAAAAGCTTTTTTGGGGGTGGTAACACATTTCTTGGGTCCTTACTACTGTCATTCTACATCCCTGGAGTAACTTGGTTCATAAGGGGCACATCTGTGGGTACTAGCTAGAGACATTCTAATGTTGTACCTGCAGTCATTTGTTGTATTCCATTGCTTTTCATCATTCTCCCAGTTTTAGAACCTATATCTAAGTAGTTCGATTTCTACACGAATAATATTATAATACAAACATGAAAGTATAAATGAGCTACAAAAATTCTGACTTCATCAAACAGATCTGAGAATTTCCTTTCAGTTCAATACATTAATATGTAATCTCAGAACCACTCCTATTGTTAATGATAGGGCAATTTTTTTGAGAAAGAAGTACTGAGAAAACTGATAATCTACCTCCTTATTCTGAGTAATGAACTCCAAAGTGGGACACACTTAACACCATCCTGAGTTAAATCAACACTGCATTTACAGTCCTGAAAGAAGAATAACCAAGAGCTGGCTAGATTTTTAAAACAGCTTCTAATCCAAGGGAGTGGGAAGAAAGATGATTTTAAAGAATCTAGACTTATAGTATCAAAGTATGACTGTGCATCAAGTAAGTGTTGGTCAAACACATTAAGTGTGCATTCTGCTTGTCTCCAAAGCTAAAGTGTCCTGGAAATTGTTTATAAAAAAAGTTAGTATTCTGTATTTTTCTCTAGTGTATGCAATGGTGTTCTGCATATGGAAAATATCTGATGGGTCTTGGCCTAAAGACCAGAACACTCTCATTTAAATCCTACACTTCCCCATAATAACTACATTATATGGGGTATGGTGCTGAAATCATGTGCCAGAATACCTGCCTTTCCGAAAGGGTGATGGCGACCTCTGTCCTCAGCAGACTGGTAAACAGTTCTGCAGAACAGAGGCCCTGCAGACTTCAGGAGGCATTGCTATACTACCTGTGCTCTGGGCAAAGAAAACTGTCCCCTGTAAACACGTTGGGTAGAGATGTGTCACTGAACATCTTTCAAAGCAGAAAAATGGTTGAGGATCTCCTTGTTTGGGAGAATGAGGAAATGCTCACAGAAGGTGGGATTCTGGCGAGGGTAACGTCAATGGCCTGGTGCTTATAGGATCACTCTGAAATTCCATCTCGTCTGTATTAAATCAGCTGAGGAATTAAAGAAATACCTTAATGTCCTCCAAAGGAAGAAGGCTTGAAACAGCAGGAATTCATTGTCTTTGGCTACAACTATTTCTAAAGGGAACCCTGGAACAGCTTCTTTGTGGAGAAGAATTCTAGAAATAGTTTCTGAGCCTAGAAGCAATAAAGAACAAAAATGGGTGTTTGTTATGTGTGCATCCAGTTTGCTGTTTCCTACTCTGCAGCTGAGTGGGAACCACTGTTCTCCTCAACCTACTGTTTTCTTGAATCTCTTGTAAAGACTCTTTCGGCACCACAGACTGTTCAGAAGAGTTATTTTCACAAGAACCCGTGGGATAGTTTCAGGAGTGCAGATGGGATGCCACCAATTTTTATCCCAGGTCCAGGAGGACCATATTCTGAAGGAACCCTCTTAGAAGATGGAGTAACACAGATACATATTGGTCCATTTCATATCCTAAAAAAGCCCAGCAAACTCCTTATCAGTAAAAATATCTTCAGGAAAATGTTGACAGTTTTCAAGAATTAGTCTCAAAGTTTCTGAATAACACTGTCATATTTTAGACTGATATTCAAGTACTTCCTAGGAGCAATTTTTATCTCTTCAGTTGGGAAATTAAATCACTGTGATCATACTGAATTTGATCAAGAATATAAAATTAAAACAAAAATCATGATTCTAACACCAAGGCTGCAGCAACAGGTCATAAAATAACATATTTGATTATTTTATCATATAATAATTGTTATAATTGTGGTAAGCAAAGCAAAACTAAGTGCTCTACTTTCTTGTAGAGAATCCCCAAAAAAGTGGCAGGGGGACTAGGAAATTAAAACTCAAATTCAACCTTTTAAGATGCCAATTTAGTTTTTATAAGTTTTATCATCACATTATAGATAGTCCACTGACTAGAAGAAAAACAGCAAAAAATAATATATTTTGACTGTTGTCAATATTAAAATAGGCCATAATTATGTTAATTTGCTTTTGAAACTGTTTATATAATCACTGGTTTTATATTTCAGGTATAGGTAGCTTCAACAAAAATATTAACAGATGCTTTTAACTTGGTGCCTTATCTCTATTACTCTACTTCTGGTTTTGAATGAATCCATACAAGGTCCTTCCTGCTACCTTAATTATTAGGAACTGGCTATCTTTCATATTTAATACTAATTACCTCCACTGAGAAATGAGTGAAGTACTTTTTCTTATTAGCAACCTGGTAAGGCTGCAGACAATCAGCAGCTCTTGAGTAGGGGTGGGTGATTCTGGAAATGCACAACCACAGACAGCATATAGGGCCCACCCTCTCAGGTTAGCTGCTGCACTGCCGGTCAGGGTAACTAATTGGTTCCAGGTTTGAGGGTCTCCATGAGTACCCCCTCCAGGCTGAGCTCTGGGTAAATGGCAGGACTGGAGGGTCTGACTGTGGGCGGCAGCTGTCTAGTGGCACCCTTGACTTCCTATGCACCCCTATTCATACACATGTTGTCTTTCTGGAAAAAAAGAAAAAAGAAAAAACTCACTAGAGATAAATTTCTGTAATAAGTGCTTTTTGAGAATGGATCCATTCTTACATGTCTTTCATTAGTAAAAGGAATTTTAACTAGGAGCAATAAGATAAATGAAGCTAATTCCTATCTGTCTTTCACTTCTCTCATTATTTCTCCTTTTGGGCTTTAATAATGCTTTGCATATTTCACATAGCTCTTCTCTCTCAATTCATAAGTCTGCTTATTTGATTATGAGAGACAAAAATGAACAATTATGTTCTCTTTTCAGACTTAATTCAGGCACTCTCTTTCCTAAGTTGTGTTTTTCTTCTGGCTGGACTTGGTTTAGCCATGTGAATATCCAATGAGTGGGAAAATTCCAAAGCTTCACTCACTTTATATGGCAATTCAATGGCTAAATATATCAGGTCTCCTACAGCCCCACCAGTTAATGGTAGCCTGTCCAGGGCCATAAAACTAGAGATAAGGCTGGCCAAGATTGAACGAAAGGAGATAGCTTATCTGTTTTACTGTATCTTCATATGTCATTCTGTTACCACAATTGCTTTTCAAATGTGACCCATAACTAGGCAGAATACCATTTGAATAAATCACCTAGTTGTCAACATAACTGGAGCCTGGGAAGAGAAGCACAGCGAAGATCAAATTTACCCAAATGAAGCCAGAGGGAAAACTATTGATGCAGACAAGAAGAAGAAAAGGGTTTAGGACACAAAATTCCCTAATCTGGAAGTGGGAATTTCCATGGGGTATGAATGTGTACTTCAGAAAATCTCATTAAGTCATGGAAAAAAATCTACAGTGGGAGTTTTCAAATTCTTTTGACCACTGCAGATTTAGTTATCCTTTTTCCCTTTGTATATATTTCTCATGACAACACCTACATCCTTGTAATTTCTGCAGTACTTATCTCAGAGCACTTTCTTTGTTTTATTTGAAAATGAATGGTGTGAAAATGTTCCCAAGATTTGTATTATTTTGTGGTCAGATAGAGAAATAACGACATTATTTATTTTAGACCTATTTATTAGCTCTGTATGCTTTTTCCAAGGAATCTTGGCTATTGTACATATTTTTCATCCTTTACCAATTTCACATTTAATAGGAAAAGACAGTAGTATGATTATGAGATTATTATTAAATGACCATGAAAGACAAATTTTAAAAAAATTCTTATTATCTTTTTCTAGTAATTCAGTTTAAGCAGCTCACAAACTAGCACTGGATTCCAAGAATAACCTAGACTTTATATTAGTCTTATGTTTTATTCTTATAATCTTTTTATTGTTAATTTTCATAGGGAATATATCTTGGTACCCTTTAGGTGAAAATGTGTCACATTTACATGAGCATGTGTGTATATGCACAATTCTGATAGCTATATTCAACTCTGACAGGTAGTCACATGGTCAGAGTTCTGGTCAACCCTTTGGGAAATGGCTGAGAACTAGGGAAGAAAGGTCATCATTTTAGGGACAATGCCTCATTCACTGTTTATAACTTCAGCCCTTAGCATAGCACTTGGCCTACTATTATAGCTTAATGAATGAACAAGGAAGAAAAAAAGACATCCAAGCACCTAAAGTCAGGGCACATCATTCGACAGAGAAGGGCTCAATATTGTCCCCAAAACGGTGAATCTCTGATTTCTCACTTTCAGAGGACTGAACAATTAGTGTTGTAGTGCCTCATCACCACAACAGTCCCCTGTACATAGAAAGAAGACACTCAATGAATGAGGTCCCTTGAAGCAGGAAGCTTGATCCAAGGGTGTTTGTGAACTTGACACACTTAATAATAGTGAAAACAGAATGAAAACCTCCCAAAAGTGAGGTTTTCAAAGTGAGATACTCAGGGATGACACCCAGGTTCCTGCAACGGGCTAAAATATTATCTCCATGGTAGGCTTAAGAATGCACAGAAGGTACATTCTTAGAGGCCTCCAATCAAAGTTTTTACCATAAAGTCTGACACTCCAAATTTTACTTGTTTAGAGGATTTACTTCAGGGACAACTACACTATCCCTTGATGATCCCAAATGAAAAAATGTGGTTAAAATAGTCCTGAAAATAGCTAGGCATTTATCCAACTTAGGACTCATCTTGTACTAGATGAAGTACGGGTATTTTTGACTACTCAGAAAAGTCACTACATGACTACCTGCAAAGACTGGCAGGTATCAGATGAGAAAAGGGAAGAGGCCAGATCAGAATGCATAAGTATTGGTGATGAAATCCCACAGATTGGCACAATGATGGAGGCTGAGGCACTCAGTGATTTTATTCAGTGGGGACCTGAGTGGACATGGTGAGGACCTAGGGAGTTTGATTGGATGTGAACAGGGCTGGGCAGAAAGCTAGAGTGAGCAGGCCAGGGGTCTAGGGCTGAGTGATATTCCCAGGTGGGGAAGGGAGGCAGCCATGGACAAGTGGAAACAGGAAAATAAAAGTCAGCTGTCCCAGAGGTCAAACAGTAAAGGTCAAAAAGGAAAAGAACTGTGAGTCAAAGCCTAGGCTATGCCAGAGGGCAGACCAACAATAACTGGGTCTCAACCATGAGAATGGACCCAGGAGCAAGAATGGCATTTGAATCTGAGCTGTGATAATCAAGGACTTTCCCATTCATCATCTTATTTTCTCATTCTCTTTCTTCTCACGTTGAGGGTGGTCTTAAGAGAAGCAATGCTAAGGTCACAGATTTGGAGACAGAAAACTTAGGTTGAGTCCCCGCTCTCTCATTATCTGACATACCACCATGAACCTTTCCAGGCTTCTATGAAAATGCAAATGTTCCTTATTCCTACCTCATGATAGTCATATAAGGCTCACGTAAGGTTGTAAAGAGGAGAAATTCTAAGGGTTACGTAAATGACTTGATGCTGTAATGATGGTTGTAATGACAACCTTGCCTGCTCAGAGCTAGCACCAGTCTCAGACAATAGCTAATTAATGAAATGTGAGCCCTTTCATGGGTTTCAAATGTTCAGCTGACACACGGGATGACAATTGCTTCAGCACTTTGAACCCTGTCCGTTGTAACTTAAGCATCATTTTCTATCTCCACTGAAAATGTGAAAAGCATCTGGGATGTGGGTGGGTCTGTGGTGTCGTTTTCATATGGTCTGGTAAGCTTTGGAGCATGTTAGTGACCAGCCACTGGCGCCTTTCACCTTTGCTGAGTAGCAGTCTGAGATCATTGTTCCATATTTTGACCGTGCCTATGGTGTCTCCAAGAGCACAGGAATCTCACAGTCATCAGCTTATCCAATGTGAGCTGAAACAATGACTGTGTGCCTGGCTGACTGCGTCCTTCCTCTCTCATGACAGGGGCCTTGCTGGATCTTTAGGGACAAGGGCAAACTCATCACAGTTTCATTTACACTATTCTGGTATCTCTGCCAGCAGTCCGACCATTCTCAAGTTAAAAGAAGGAGGGAAGAGCCATGTCTAAAAGCTGTCTTTGATCAGCACATCACAGTTTCAGTAGGACAGTGATCTCAAACTTGTGTCAACAGTAAGAGAGTTCAACCAGTACTTTCTTAGTATTGGGGGTGTTTTACTCAAAGAATAACATTCTCATTATCTGCCCCCAAGCATAAGGGCTCCCTGACACAAGCGAATTTGTATGGCACAGAATCTTTAGGGAATCTTTTTCTAAAACTTGGTTCACAGAAAGGATGACAGATTCATAGTTTTGAAAAGCTTGGATCTTGCTGATCCCTCTCAATATCCAAGGCCTCAGGCCATCCCAAACTGACAGCTTATTATCTCTGAACATATTTTAGCTTTGCTAACAAATAGAGACTCCCTGAACTATTTTAAAAGTGAGCCGATATGCAAGGCAATAGCTGTCCAATTAAGGTGAAAAAGAACACAGTCTTTGCCTTCCCACTGACAGCCACACTGAGGTGGCTCCATCACACCAGGCCCAGGAGCAGGAGCGTAGAAGAACCAAATATACGAACAAGCATATACACAAAGACCCACCTGGTTCCACCATAGAGCAAAGGCAGCCCAGTTATAGAAGGAAAGAATGCTTTTTTAAAGTACTCAGGTACATGTAAGTAGGAAAAAAAAAAAAAAAAAAAATACCAGCAGCAGGGGATGAGGCTGGCTTACAGAATGCACGCTGCAAGGTTTGGTGCTGGGCTGGGGGCGGCTTACATACTCAGCCAAGGTCTGCTCCAGCAGCCAATGTGGAAAACAAACCCACAATACTACATGACTCTCCAGGTCCACAATGACCAAATCTCAAACACTTCAGAAGTTTCTTGGGGCTTTTTCATCAATGTTTTACTCTGGTGCAAAAGAGAACCTGGAGTTTTGACCTGACTTTTATTTCTGATTGACACCTAACTTTCCAGTGGCCTGGATACCTGAACTGGGCTCTGCTGTAAACAAACCTGATAATATTTAGATAATTTTTCAGATGCAAAAGTAAAATCCACTCAATGTATAAGCAGGTATCCTATGGTAAGTAAAAACTGGGTTGACTTGCTAATAACTCAAATTCAAAGACGTGTACAACCAAAGGCACTACATCCATTACATCTTCTGACAAATTTCAAAAATGTGCTTAGTATTGCACATCCCCTATCAAATTTAGATCAAACTGATGGTTTGTGGACAGGGATCTGGCACTGCTGGATCTCCTATAGCAGACTTCCCCATCTGCACCCTGGGACTGCTGCAGTGAGCATCTAAGGGTCTTAGGCTGAGAGGCAGACACATGGAAATGATGTTGTTCCTGCTACCTCAGCAGCCACAATGATGGGGCAGCAAAGGACATCCTTTAGGATACATTTCTTTACCTTCAGTTGTTCCTATTTTTTTAGATTAATATTGCAACAGACCTTTTATACCCTCATGTAACATTTTATTTTCAATGTTCAGAGACAGCAGAGAAAACAGTTCCAATAGAGTCTTTAACAGTGACACACTGGGGCTATTCACTATCTCCAATGCTAATGCTCATGTCCTAAACAATGTGAAATCATTTTGCTTTAAAATGACACATTTAAGACTATGCCATAGGGGCTGGGATTGTGGCTCAGCGGTAGAGCGCTCGCCTAGCACGCGCACAGCCTGGGTTCGATCCTCAGCACCACATAAAAATAAACGCATTCTGTACAACTAAAGCAAATATATAAATATTAAAAAAAAAGACTATGCCATAAAACTGTTTAAAATGGTATAATCAGAAGCAGAATTAAAGAAAACATTTAAAATAAATTATATTGAGTCATTACTGCCTATTTTAAAAGAGCAATTTCAACAGGTGAATTATTTTTTATCGAAATTTTAAATTTGAAAATGTGTTTGAATTGAACACCTACAATTTCGCAAAAATGTACAATGACCATCTTGATGTATACCTTTAGTCTCTATGAATCACAAAAGTACTTCAACAGTAGGTGAACTTGTGTTTTTTTTTGTTTTGTTTTGTTTTTAAGAAACACACCAGGAGTTATGCTTACAAATGAGTGTTACTGATAAAAGTACTCACTTTTAGAGGCTATATGCTTGTGTCCCCAAATGCTGGTCATGTTAAAATTCTATTTGAAACGCGTCTTCAGATTTGCTTTCAAAGCAAATGACTATGCCATAGGAGACATTTTACTGTCACATCTTGTTTACTCTCAACAATCTCACCCTGGTAGATCACCCACCATTTCCACCAGACATAGAAATGAATGACTTTGGTTATTTCCCAGAATCTAATAAACCTTCAAAGTCGGAGGTTTACAAAGCTGAGGATATTCCAAAGGGATGTGCTGTAAGCTCCAAAGTCAGTTTCAAAAGAGAAGCCCAAAAAATATTTGGAGTGACTGCTTTCCTGGAACAAATGTACAATTTTCCCATATAACCATTTTGAAAGGGCACTTCAGTTTAACACGTAAATCTTGGTATGTTTAAAAATAACCTCATTATATAGTCAGACACTGCAGTGTTGCCGAGAACAAACGTGCTTCATAGGAAAAGTACTGAGACCAATCCATTCCTTAGAATTGAGGCAAACAGAGGAAGAAGATGAAGACGAGGACTTTTAAATAAGATGGTCAAATATAACCATAGTTAAGTAAAGCAGAATTTCTCTTTAAAGCTGCAAACTGTGATTACCAGTTAAAAGGTTAAATCCTATTTGGCTGACAAAAGCTAATTCTTCTACTTATCAATGGCTATACCCTAAGGAAGATGGGATCTTTCTTTTCAAAGTTTGCAGGTCTTTTCCGAAGGGCATGTTTCTTAATAAACTTCATTAACTTCTGTTTGGTTGCCTAAGACTTGTCTCTTATCCAAAAAAGTTTAACACAGTCTCAAAGAGATTGTGTTTATTTAAGCTTGTTGGAAAAACATTCCTATCATTTCAAGAATGACTAAATATTTTTCATTCACATAGTTAGCATTCCAGACCATGTTTTCCTGCCTCTGTTGATTAGATGAAAATTAGCAGGCCCAAGTCTGATCTATTAGATGCAATTATCATCTTAGTAGGGAAATCATGAGACTCCCAGCCCTTTTAGGTATAGGAGGGGGACAGCAGGGGAAATAAAGAGGAACCTGCCCCTTGCACACTACTGCATCAGGGGAACAATCCACAACTGGAACAGCTGAACTCTGCTAACTCAGAGGCAGGGGCCTTTCCACCATGTGCTCAGAATCAGCGCTGAACAATTCTGAACAGTTAAGGCATCAAGCACTGATCATTTGTAAATTAAAAGTGTAGGGCCAATAAACCTTCACTTTTTATTTGTAAAACTTTGGTCAGTGTGTCAGTTTTGCCCCCCCCCCCAAAAAAAAAAATCAAATACAAAATGCAAGGCATTACTGACACAGACTTGGAGAACCAGCAGCAGAACTTCTGGCTCTAATCAAGAACAAGCACTTCTTCTCCACTAACCTGCTTCTGTAACATTTACTTTCACATCTGTTTAGGTGTTCATGTAAGTGGTAGATCTAACAACCAATGAAAGCCACTTGTGGAAAACACATCTTTCTCTAAAGTTATGAAAACCCTCAAATCTTAAAAGTGATAATTTAAGGTCAGAGGGGAAAATATCCATTTCACGTACATTCCAATGTTATTTTACATCATCTAAATATTTTTTAAATGATCAGAGAAAAAAGTAAAAATACTACAGAATTCATAATTGAAAAAATTTCTGATGTTTAGCTGAAAGACCTAGGTTAACACACGGTCATCTGCCATGCATTTGGTACCCAACACTATGACCTTATTTGGACAAGCAGAAAACAGACTGTGTTATATTTTAATTTCCATTTATGGAACTAGTTTCCAGGACATTTAGAGTTAAAGGATGAAACAGCATGCCTGACAATCTTTAGGATATTACGAATATTTTATTATTCTTGGCTTACTAATAATAGCACAGTGATATGGCCCTAAAGCACTACCACCCATAAACTGAGTCTTGAACCCTGTTATGTACCAGAATGTTAATAACATGTGACCTGTGGCATCTTTGACTCCACCTCTCTGGGGTCAGCCAAACTATGCTTGACTCCTTGCCACAGAAGCAGTAGCTTAATCGTCTGAGATACTGTTCAGTGAGGAAGCATTATGGGCAGGGCTGGAAAACATTTTTTCCCTGTTTCAAGGAATTCCACCCAGATATGTGCCTGGTACAGACTTTTCTGGCAACCCTGTGGAAATCTTCCTTGAAGCACAGCTTGGTTCAAACTTTATCATCAACATGCGCAAAAGGATATAGTGCTCCTATACAGTTAGGATTGACAACAAGGAAGACACTGCACTTGACAGCTCATGGACCTCCAGTCTTTTAGAATGCTGCAGGCAATTTCTTGGGTGAGATGATGTTGAAGTGGCTTACTAAATCCACATAGGTTGAGGCATGCCTACCACCTGATCTTCAATATAGTCCTACTTAGGACAGGATTTCTCATCTAAGTAAGGAATCCCAGAAGCCAGGTGGTGGTTGTGGGGGATAGTTGATTTTTCTGGCTCAATCACATTCCATCCTAAATCCAGAAAATTAGAAAGAATCCATGCATAGTGAACCTCTTATTCCTCCACTTCAAGCTGATTAAGTCCAGGTGAACAGAATTATTAGGCCTGCCTGAAACTCAGCTTTGTATCTTATGATAATTCTTTAAATAACACAGCTTCACGCTACCATGGACAAGTTTTAAAAACAGTGAAATAGAATAATATGATAAACCTTCATATGCCCATCACCCAGCTTTGAAAATGTATAAAGGACTTTGACTTCCTGGGACAGAAAATTGATTTCACTTGGATTTCAGAGACACAAAAACTGCAGAAAGGAAACTACCCACTCACCCAACTATAAGCATGGAATTTATTTACTGGCAAGTTGAGTATCATTTTTAATGTTACCTTTTAAAATATTACCTATGTTGTTCTTAGTTCTTGAAAAGTGATACTCTGATTGGCTCCAAAATCCCCAAGATCATCAAAATCATCAACTCCTCCCAGCAGGAGGTTCTGCACATAACCCAGCTTGAAGAACACTCAGGTCACAGTGGCCACCTGGGTGGGGTCCAGATACAGCCCACGATGAGACAGCAAATCAGGTCTGACATTTAGACTTGTAAGTCATGATGAAATGCTTATCACCTGCATCAGGTGTCAAACTACATTAGCCTCACACCTGCCCACGTCTCTTGTATTTTCTTACTGAGCAATCATTAGTATGTCACATACATCTCATGGCCATATTTTCCTCCCCCATGACTTTATCTTACCTTCAACTATAACGCAGTAAGATTTTTAATGGAAATGATATCTTGTCCCTGGCATTCTCCTGACCTTGGGCAACATTTATACATGACAGTACAGGGGTGTGTGTGGTGGGGTGGGGTGGGGGAGATAGCAGATTATTTTAAATACCTGACCCTATCTTGAAACAAAACAAAACAAAATTCTTGCCGGTGTAAGTAACTGAAGTAACAATGCAGTGGTAGCTATAAGTGAATAAGGAATGTCTTAAAAACATTTGGTATTAAATGTGACAGTGAGTATTAGCCCTGGAGAATTCAGGGAAAGGCCACTGAAACTCTTGATCTTGGATTTCAGGGGCAGAACTGGGAAAGAACAAACTGTAGATTACACGCTAGTCATGGGAGGCCCAGCTGGCTGCCACAGGGATGGAGCTAAGAGCGGAGTGTGCATCAGAAGTCGACGTGAAGCCAATCAGCCCAAGTTGCTTGGAGATATGTGGGCCCACTGCATGTCAAACATCCACAGCACTCTGCTTTCTGTTCTCAAAATGTGCTTTCAAATACAAGCATCCCAACATCATTCTTTCTTCAACTGATCAGGGGTTCAAAGGACTGTCAGTTTCTTGGGCTCTGTTTAAATTGGCCCTACATCAGGACCTATCTCAGCTAAGGAGGTGATCTGCAGGAAGGGGTCGATCTATTCATGAAAATCTTTTTGAGCATCTGCTCACACACAGAGACCATTCTAGGGATTCCAAAGAATATGGCAAATTCCTCGATCACTGGGGACAGGCCTCTTTCTGGAGTGCAGTGTCCTGTTTGATTCAGAGGCAATGTATAAGCAGGGTCCAGAGCCTGGGCTCCGGGACACATGGCTGCCAGTTTTGAGCTGTGTGACCTACAGCAGGTCACATGGCCTCTGAACTGGGTGTTCTGCAGTGGTAAACTGGGATGAGAGTCCCTGGCTCTGGAGGGAGCCTGCAGGGATCAGATGAGCAAATGTTCTTCAAACACTCAGGCCTGGCACACAGCAAGTGTGCAAGGAAAGTTAGCTGGAGTTACAAATAAAATGATTAAATGGTGCTGGAGACAGAAAAAGATGGATTTTACTTTTCCCTCCCTATTTTGATTTTAGTTTTTAAAAAGATAAGGTCATGTCTTCCATGTATACACTAAAATCACAAACTTTACATGCTATTCCATGCTTTTCCACCCCAGCTCTTTGCAAGAGTCTGAAAATAAAAACAATGGGACTGATAAATAAGAGAAGATGCAGAGAAAAGTCAGCAAAGCAAAATATGGGAATACAGTTAGTTACAGTCTGACAGAATGGAACGGCTTATCTGTGTACCTGAATTGGGTGTTGACAGTAACTTGCTAAGACTTCATCATAAGAGTACTTAAGTGCCAACTTAAAAAAGCACTTAGGTACTTGTGAATCAAGTTAGCTGTCAAGTAACAACCTTGTCTTTAAGGGCCCCCAGGTTCATGTCCCCAGTCCTCTGGGAATAACCAGGCACATTATGCAGTCACTTGGAAGGTATGTATCTCCAATACAACTAAACCCACAACAAGGTTCTTCCTCCCTGTAAAGGTTAACATGCAATGTATGGTGATGCAGTAACTTATTTAGAAGAAGCTAAAGCCACAATACTTGTGTGGGGTCCTCTCCTCTAACTTCAGACCATGACTATGTACCTTGGGATGCAGATAAGAGGTAAGGGCTAACACTTGTTAAGCAACTGTGTGCAGAGGAATTTACTATGTATCTTAACCGTGTCAAAAGCAGTGCTTCTGTTTTTCTCCAAATGATTGTGGCTGATTGATTATTTATTACACATTAACACCTTGTTTTCTCATTTCATTACAATCCTTTCGCTATTCTGAAATTTAGAATTTAAATTTAATTTCATTTGAAATTATAGTTAAGTATGCTCTTCAATGCTACTGAATGACTGCTAGGAAAAGATATTTTCAAACAGTTCCATAAACTTCCTTGGACTCTACATAATAAGACCCCTACACCTTGTATTATTTTGTAAGTTTATTATTATGAGTAATAAATAAACTTTCACATCATCCTAAGGGGTGTACTGTTTTTGGATTCTACACCAAAGGTTCTTTCTGTCCCTATTACACCTTAAAATGAGAGTTACTAGAGAGCAATACAATCTTACATGAAACTCACTACCCAACTACAGTAAAAAATAAAAAAAACAATAGAAGCAAGATAAATCAGTTCTCTGAGAACTAGAAAATGAAATCTTCTGAAAGATTTGATGAAAAGAGGCAAGTGCCAGAGCACAGAAGAGAGAAGAAATGGGACCCGCAGACTCTTAAAGTTGGAATGACAAGGATTTTGCTGAGGTGAAGAGGGCTGCCAGGACGTGAGGCTGGAGAAGTTCACCCTGCGAGGGTCTCAGGCATCCTTTCCCTGAGGTCTGCCAAGTGGGGTGAGAGGGCAGGCAGGTGATCACATCAAAAACACCTGGAGTAGCTTTCAAACACGCAAATGATTTCCTCCCTTGCCACTCCACTCCAGTCTCTCCCTAACACATGGCCAAAAGACAGAGATGAGGAGAGATTAATAAAGGAGTTAGAAATAGGCGGTGTGAGTAAGCCAGGATGACATCTGGGGGCAGGGAAGCAACAAAAAAAACAGTGGAACCTGACAGAATTTCAGCTTATCCCAGGTATGCCACAACACTGGCAACTTAGGGAAAATTACCTAAATCCCTCTCAACCTTATTTTCCTCATCTCTGAAATGGGATAATACAACTGCCTTCAGCACCGTGTTGTGATGGCAAACGTGTTGGGGACAAATGTCCAGCACCTTACCCACAGTACTCTACGTAGACATCCTTTACCTTCTGGTTTAATATAAAACTTAGCCTAAATATGTTCTTTGAAGTTCAAGTTGTCTCTTATTTATGTTTGCTTTTTTTTTTGGACTACAGGAGGTGCTTCATTCACTTTTTGGAATTAGTGGCTTATTTTGGAATTAGTGGCTCACCCAAACTGTAAATCTTTTCTCAATCAGTAAGGAATTAGATTGCAAGTCTATGCAGAAGCTGTAAAGCATAAACACTAAGAAGACTGAACTCACTCCCTAGCCAAACATCTCCTTGGGGTAACAACCAATCAATTTCCTATATAGAGTTTATAATTCTATTCATTAATAGCTTCTCTTCTCCACTCACACAGATAGGCAAATGGAAGGAAAAGCTGAGTGCAAAAGGATCCACCTTCCTTTCCTTTTGAAAGAAAGGGTTATTCTTTTTATAAGCTTTTAAAATCTTACTTTGAACTTATGAAGCAAGCCACATGAGATTAAAAAGCGGGTGTGGAATGGATTGCATATCTATGCTTTTAATTTTTCTTATGGTGTCACCCACATTGATACTTAAATACTGCAGGCTGACAACAGACTGTCCCTTAACCTTAGGGACAGACATACCCACCTTTATCTGCATTGAGAAGCACCCTTTCCTGTAAAGCCAACTACATAACCATTACACATATTTCTATACACTCCCTTTTTCCAGCACTAAAACACTTGCAGTTCCAGGGATGGGAAGAGTGTATGTGACAGAGGAGGGGCGATTTCCACAATATCATCATCTGGAAGTTATAAAACCTTGCAGTGTGGCAGCTGTACTCCCAGTAGAGTAATGGTGAGAGAACTGGTGATGTCAACAGGACTAGAGTCCTCCACCTTAAATTTTTATATTATTTTTTAAGGTCAATAATATATATCTAACCCCTCAAAGGTTAATGAAACTAGACAGCAAATTTTGTAAAAAGTCTGAATTTACTAAAATTTAGGTGAAAGCAGAAGATTTCTTTATATTTAAAAGACAGTCTAATTAGTTGACTTTCTGGAAAAACCTGTTGTTTCTTTGTATCTATTTTAGAAAGTTCTACAAGGATCCATCCTTAACGTGGATTAATTTTGGACATGCATTAGTTTATTTTACCATGAAAATGTGTTTCTCAATGACAGATAATCTCTACTGGATCTGTCAGTATAAATATCGGATCTGCTGTCTGTTCTAACAGACATGGACAGAAGATTAAGATGACAAGAGTAATGTGCAAAGAATCTTCAAGGTAGAGGAAATGGAGTGGAAGAGTACCTGGGATGGAAAAATCAGTCCAGGACACCTCAGTTTCTCTCCACTGAAAAGAAGAGATGGAGCAAGTGCAGGTAGCCAAGACAGAAGTAGAACCATTAGTGGGATGGCAAAGCCATGGTCATCAAGGCTTCAGAAGGAGGAAGGATGCTCAGAGTGAGTGAATGCAAACGGCCTTTGATGATTTGGTCCTTTTCTTTCAGCTGTCAGAGGACTCTTGGGTTTATGGAAAACAGCACAAGTTGAACATGCTATGCATGAAACATGGATCTTGATTTCCAATTTATTTCCCTGTGTTGACACTGGATATTAATTAGGCTTACAACAAACTGAACTAAAATGTATATGCCCTTATAATGTAATGTATTTATGTAAGTATATGTGCAGTGAGAAAAAGGACTACACTACTCTCATTTTAAATTTGCAACATTTTCCTCAAATGATGAATCAGGGCTGTATAATAAATTGATCTGTAACTAGTAACAGCATGAGGCAGACATAATGACTGAGGAAATAAAAAACAAACAAGAACATACTGGTAGGAGCTTCTCCAACAGGAGACATTTGCCAGACACCCATCAGAACTATAGGGCTTACCTTCACACACAGGGCAGCACTCCCCAGGCACTTTCACGGGGTGCATACAGCTCTGCCCGCAAGCTGTGGCCACGCAGTGGGGCTCTCCATTGATGCACTGGCAGAATGTGCAGTCGTCTTCCCGCCACCGGTCTCCATGAGCACGGATCTGGCCATTGGCATAGCAGCCGGCGGGATTATTAAAAGGATACACTGGATCTAAATTAAAACACGAGTTCAGAGTAAGATCGAGCATAAATTGAATCTTATCTCTACCTAGAGACATTTCGCGCGCCCCCCCCCCCCAGGTTTTATTCATCAATGATCCTATTCCAACTGTGATTAACAGAAGCTGGGGTTACATGACAGATCCCTAGGGTTACATGCAAAAGCAGCTGTCACACCAAATGTACACCTTCTCATCCTGACACTGCAGTCAGGGAGGAGGAGATGTGGCCTAAAAACCAATGTGCAAAGCTGTCACTCCACAAGAGTTGGAAAGCTTTCTGAACAGAGCTGTGGGCTGGCAATTAGAAAACATGGATTTATTCTAGGCTCTGACTTTTTCAAACCTCAATTTTACCACCTGCAAAGTGGAAAGGATACTGCTCCATGGAAATTATCATGATGCTGTTACTTCTGAGACTAAATGACTCGATTCCCATGGTGCCCGCAGCCTATGTAGCAACAGGAAGGAGCAGCCTCCAGGCACCTGCTCAGCCTCAGGCATGACGGGCTGGTTCAGACATGCCTTAGGTCTGGTGCCTCGGAGAAAGACTGAACTTAAGGCAATTTTTCTCCCTGTGATCTGGGAAGTTAAACAAACAGCAGCTAATGTTGGGGGATGGAATTAGCCAAGGCTACTATTAAAAAAAAAAAAATTATCTGAAGCAATTGATAAGAATATAAATACTACATACAAATCCAAGTATCCCTAAAATGACAGCAACTGGATAATCACGCCAGTTTTTAAAATTCACAGAAATATATAAAATCTGGCTTCAACAAACAAGTACTGCTGCACAAGGAGGACAGTCCAGAGAGTTTAGAGTTTGGTCTTTATTCTAAGGAGTTGAGAGGGCATTATGAGAAAATTAAAAGGTCAAAATTCAAAATAATGTAGTCACAACTTTAGAAAGGCAGTTTGCCAGCTGGAAGTGGCCAATAGACCTGAGCTAGATAAGACTTTCTAAATTCCTTGATTAAAAAAAAAAAAAAATACAGTACATACTTCATTTCTACTTTAAGCCTGCATCTGAATTCCAGGAAGTGAGACATAACCAGATCCATGCCCAGACAACTCACTATGATTATTATTTGGAGGTTCATATCTATGTTTTTACACCATTAACCACTGCATAGTTTCAGATGCTATTACAAACTAGGGACAGATACAGAACAAATCAATTGGGAAGGCTAAAAGTTTGATGTGATTTTTTTTTTAATCCCCTCCACCATAATAATATCTAAAAAGTGAACTACTTTTCTCCTGCTTTGGTGAAATTGATTTCTTACAAGGGAAAGGACTCTGTGTTAGGAACGTAGTTTTTGTACTTTAAACACTTCCGGTCTTCAGTATGATGTAGCAAATAAGCTCAAACATTAAAAGGAAAGAATTTTAGTACAACAGAAAAAAAAAAAAAGCAAAGAACCTGACTTGGCACTGTGCCCTCCCACTTTGTGTGCAGATATCAGGCAAAGACAACACATGTGACTGTGGATTGAAGATCTGTGACCTAGTCAGGACAACAATGCTCACGTGACCTTCCTTTCTGGAGAAATAGCATTGTGTGGTCAGAAGAATATGGGAGGCCTATTCAGGCCTTGCTTTATGGTAAACTTAAGACAAGAGATTGCTTTTCTGAACTTCAGTGTCCTAGTGCTTAAAATGGACAGGTGGTAGTAGATAGTCTTTAGAGATACCATTCTGAAATGCTACATATAACTACAGAATGAGAAGGTAGAGTCTGCTGCTGGAACATGGGAATAGTATGTTGTGGAGAATCAAGCAGGTCCCTGAAGAGTTAAACCTGATGCCTAGGGACACTCCTGACACCTGGCCAGATATGGAGTCAGGCTTAGCTGACTGCCTGGGACTGTCAATGATAAAGACCATCCTGCTTTAGCAAAGCATTCCAAGGAAAGCAGGGGGTGAATTCCAATGTCAGGGTGAAGACAAAGTCTTGTCCCATGACTTGCTAAGGCACTGCTAGAACTATAGGAAAGGCACAGAAAGCAACTCCAGAAGTCTCAAGTTTACCTGTAGACTACAGTCATGACCCATTCTCTACACCCAAGGTGAAGTGTTTCTCAGGGAAGTCCTTTTATACCCTGCCTGGTATTGTCAACATTCTAAAAGACAGACGGTGATGTCATTAATAAGGAACTTCAACATTCCTCTCCTTTTTGATGAAACTGAATTTAATTGATAGACATTAAAGCTCTGGACCATGTATTCTCATATCAACCTTCAACCAGCATTTTTCCTTACCTTCACACACTGGGCAGCACTCGCCTTCAGGCACATAGTATCTCTCACAGTTCAGCTCCCCGCACTGGGCAGTGAAGCAGATGGAAACGCCCCCTTGGCATCGACAGAATCGACAATTGTCCATTCGAAACATGTCCCCATCATAGTACTCCACGTTGTTGAAGATGCATGCTGGCTTTGTTTCTGAAGGAATGAAGACAAACAAGGAACATTTGAATTAACTTTTGCAGTACTGAGGATTAAATCCAAGGTTTCACAAGTGAGAGGCAAGTGCTCTACCACTGAGCTGCATCTCTAGACCAAACAAACATATCTGAAGTCCTTAAGTGGTGTCCTTTTATGCTTTCCAAACAGGCCCTAGAAAATTCTATCAGAGATCAGGAAGTTATAATTTGGTGGAAATTTACTAAACTCAGTCTAACTTTAAAATAGAAGCAATAAAGCAAAGTAAAATAAACAAAACACGTTGCTATCCTGTTTACACAAAAGAATTGAAATTCTCTTGAGCAAAATCTACACTGACTTCCTCCTACTCTCAAGTAAAGGTTAACTTTGTGATCATGAAACTTATATATCTGGTACATGTTTTAAAGAGACTATATTTGCTTTGGTAAACCCTTCTTTACCTTGAGAGAATGATCCTGCCTTGACATTAGGTTTGGTTCTTCCACAAATAATTTAGTTTGGAGGTAACAATGTTCTTCTCTTCCTTTGTTCTCTTCTAAACTCTTTTTTTCTATTTGGTTTAATGAGACGGATATCATTTTCCTTAATGCATGATTGAAGACCTAAATTGCACGAATATACTTTGTATACAAACAGTTGTATGTAAAAAGATACTATATATGCACTATGAGTTGTACATATTAAAAATTATAAAAATAAAAATAAAAAAATACAATAAAAAAAAAAAAAAAATAATGTATCATTTTAACAGTGCTTGTCCTTTAACATGTATTACCTCACTTAATTTCAATAACAAAGATCTGATATAGATTCATTATCCTGAGTTTAGAAGTGAGGAAATACTAGGTAATTTGCTTAAAATCACACATTTCACAAATGATAGAAGGAAACAGTAGCCTTCAACTAAAAGCTTGTGCTTGCTCCATTGCTTTAGGTATGTTCTGCTAAGGAATTATGTAAAACACTCTGTTCGATAATAATCATATTTTAAAATTTTCTCTGCCCTGATTTTGGTTGTTTTAAAATAACTCTCAGACAAAGACAACACACACACACACACACACACACACACACACACAACCCAAAACTATACATTGGTACCTCTTATGAATACAGACACAAAAGTTCTCAAAGAAATTACTAGCAGACTACATCCAGCAACACATAAAAAGGATTAAATGCCATGACTAAATAGTATCTATTCCAAGAAGGAAAGGTTGGTTTAACATTCAAAAATCAATAATTTAACATGACATGTCAATCAAATAAAGGACAAAACCCATATCATCTCAATAGATGAAGAACAAGTATTTGATAGAATCCAATACTCTTTCATGACTAAAATGCTTAACAATTAGAAATACAAGGGAAATTCCTCAACTTGATAAATGGCATCTACAAAATCCACAGCTAACATCTTACAATGGCATCTGCTTTCAGCATTTCAATTCAACATTGTAATCAAAGTTCTAATTAGAGAAATTAGGGAAGGAAAAATAAGTAAAAGGAATCCAGATTGGAAAGGAAGAAGTAAAACTTGCAGATGATATAATCTTGTATATAAAAAATTATAAAGAATCACTAAAAACCATCAGAACTCAAAAGAGTTCAAAAATACTGCAGGGTGTACATGCGACTCAAAAACAATCTGTTTTATCTATATCGTAGTAAAGACTAATCAGAATATGAACTTTTTAAAAAAATTCCAGTCTTAACAGCCTTGAAAAGAATAAAATGGGATGAAGTTTACAAAATAAGTGCATAACTTGCACTTCAAAACCAACAAGATACTGTTTAAAAAATTATTTATTTCTATATAAACAGACATGAATTGGAAGACAATATTGTTAAGATGAAAATATTCCCTAGTTGATCTCACAGGCAATGAAAGCCCTATCAATTTCTTTTGTAGAAATTGACAAGCTAATCTCAAAACTCATATGGAAATGCAAGGAACTAAGAATTGTCAAAACAATCTTAAAAAGAAGAACAAAGATAGAGAACCCACACTTCCTGATTTCATAACACCATATAATGCTATAGTCATCAAGGCGGTATGGTTCTAGTGTAAGGACAGATATGATAGTTCAGTGGAATTCAGAGTTCAGAAATAAACCATTGTATTTATTGGTTTTTGACAAGAGTGCCAAGACAATTCCTTAGGGGAAAGAATAGCCTCTTCAACAAATGGTGCTGGGGCAACTGGATATTCACAGGCAAAAGAATGAAGATAAACCTATCCTCACATATACAAAAATTAACTCAAAATGAACCATACAGCTATGATCTCAAAGTTATAGCTACAAGTACAGAACTCTTAGAAGAAAATCTTCATGACCTTGGATCAAGCAAAGATTTCTTAGATATGACACAAAAAGCATAAACAACAAAAGAAAAAAAGTAGATAAAATGAATTTAAATGCTGGGCGCGGTGGCGCACGCCTGTAATCCCAGCACTTTGGGAGGCTGAGGCAGGAGGATCGCGAGTTCAAAGCCAGCCTCAGCAATGGTGAGGCACTTAGTAACTCAGTGAGACCCTGTCTCTAAATAAAATACAAAAAAGGGCTGGGGATGTGACCCAGTGGTCGAGTGCCCCTGAGTTCAATCCCCGGTACCACAAAAAAAAAAAAAAAAAAGAATTTAATCTACTTCTGTAGTTCAAAGGATACTACCGAAAAGTAAGAAAGACAATCCCCAAATTTGGATAAATTATTTTCAAATCAGGTATCTGATTCATAAAACTATTTTTAAAAACCTTAGTTGAAAAATGAACAAAACATTTAATTAGATGTTTCTCCTAATAAGATATAGAAAGGGTCAATAAACACATGAAAGGATGTTCAACCTCATAGCCCACCAGGGGAATGCAAATAAAAAAAGAGTACTGGAAGCTGAAGAAAGTTTTCCTGAACAGATGCACCCTGTTCAATCAGATGGGTAAAGCCACATGATAATAATCACATCTCTCATGGGTTTCTCAGTCCCAAAATTACTTCTTAATATGTCACCCTGCATGTACAAAATACTTGCAGAAACTTCCATTGCATTTTAATTGGAATATATATTTGCATTGCACTTAAGAACAATTACATTCTCATTTGATTTTACAATGACCTTGTTGGGAAGACAAGTATTAATATTCACTTTTTGCAAGGAGGAAAATGAAATTTACAGAGATGAGGTGACTTGCCTAAGGAGTGTGCGATGAGCTGTGTCTGTGCACAAGTGCAGGAATGTGTATGCCCAGGCCTCTTTTCCTTAGTACTGTCTGAATGTGATATTTCTTTTTTCAGAAAATTAATGTAACATTAAAAAGGATCGTATCATTATAGCTCAGAATTCTTTAGTATGTCAACATTCTTATCTGAGCTGGGACTGGAAGGACCTGTGCAGCTAGACCACACATTCCATAAAGCATAGACAACAGAGTGTTTTATAAATAAACCTGTATGCTGTTGGAGTGAGGCACAATACTGTACTCCAACAAAATGTCGAACATTCATTTAAGTGGAAAAAACAATTTATAAACCAATCAATATTAATTACTTATCTGAGTTTATCAACCACATCTACCATCTGGGGAAAGCCATAAATCTTTACCCAGATTTGAATAAGTGAGAAGGGAAGATTCTGGTTGTGCATAAAGCTGCTACAGGCTGACTTGTTTTTATGGTGGGGTGTGCAGAGGCTTACCTGGGGAAGGAATGGGACTGACCATGCTACCAGGCAGTCCAGTCTCACTGGCTAAAACACAGGGGCAGAGGAGCCTTTGAGGAGCAACAGCTAATTGCTTCCTCATCTGATGAGGACAGAGGTGAGACTCAAAACAGTCTAGAGACTTCCACTACCTTCATGAAAGAATGATTTAAGCGGGTATGGAACAGAAAAGTACTAAGAAGTAATTTACTATGTCATTTCTACTCCTCAATGCAAAGATGCATGAAAGTGTCTTTTTAGTGGTTTCTGGATGTGTTTTGTGTCTGCCAATTAAATTTTATGTTTCTAAGTTCTGGGATCTTCCCTTTCTCCTTCATACATTTCAAAACTCCTGAAAAAGAGCCTTATAATATAGACCGTTAGTAAATTCTAAGGCCTGCCAAATTACACTGATTGGCAAACGGTGATAGGTGTATCGTTTTAACAAAGGAAAAGACTAAAATAAAGGACTTCAGGTCCAATGTGCAAATGGAGAAGAATCCCCAATAGATACACTTCTATTCTCAACCTCTCAGTAGGGAACAGTTCATACCTAGTCACTGTTTCATTTCTCTGGGGGTTGGAGTGGGGGTGAGGGTGGGGGTGGGGGTGGTGAGCTGAATGGGAAGTAAATGGGACACAGCCAGAAACCAAGAAAGACAACCCTATGACAGATGGGAACTGTCTGACAATTTCTCCATAAGTCAATAGCAAACTGATGTAATCACAAAGACAGAGTACAAGGGCTTCCAAGGACCTGAAGGGTGGCGGGGAACCTTTTATATTAGGTGTGTATGTACGTGACGGGGTATACCAAGCAAAAACACTATTTTAGGATAAAGGAAAGGGAATAACCCTGAAAAGACAAACCTCTTAAGCATTAACTTAAAAGGCACCAGGGGTGTTCAACAAACACTTACTGAACATAATATTTCTTTTAAAGCACCAGATTCTCCCCATTTCTGTATCAGCAGATGTTTTGTGCCTGCAAACCTGATTTCTATAAGCATGATTTCTATACAACAGGGAGGGGGTTTTCTTGACAGATGTCTTTTGTATGAGTTTTCTTATTAACAGGCTGCAGGTCTGGCTTTTCTGGGTCAAAATCTACCTGAGGAGAAAGCTGATTGGGGTATAGGTAGGTCTCCTGCATGTGATCAATTTTACATGTGAATGTCTGGGAGAAAATTCTGTCCCTGCCAAAATAAGACAGTTTCCAATATCTTATGAGCCTTTTATATATGTTTAAAAGCAAACTATTGAGTGGACAGCATAACCTTAATAGAAACTCCTAGTTATTAGTGCTCTTTTAAAATCTGCATTTTATACTTGTATAAGATTCAAAGTGCTACAGGGACAGACAAGTATTTCCAATGGCACAAAACAGGCTAAAAAGTAATTCTACCTTGTGCTCAGCTCCCCTTCTTCTGAACTTACTTCACACCACCTGAAATTGTGATGGTTGGTTCTGCTGTGTACAAGGGACCCTCCTGCCTCTGTCCACCCATCCACTGCTCTGAGTACCCCTGGGTAACCGAGGGCACTTTTCTTCTTTTGTACCAATGACAGATTCTTACAGTTGAGAATGAGAACTAGCCCCAGGACACACTTGGTCCTGCTTGCTAAAGTCAGCATTGAATATCCTAAGGCTAAAAATAATTCTGGTTATTTCATTTCAGTTGGTTTAAATCCAATAACATAATGCCACAGACAATTCATTTACTCCTGAGGGGAACAGTTCATAACCAAGTCATGACAAAAGAGTCCATTACTGACTCAAAACCAAGATAGTCTATTTTATCTAGCTGTGTGTGTACACTCACTGGCTAGTGATTGTATCCAAGCAACTGAATGATCACTACCACATTTTGTGCCTGGAATTTGAACCCCGAACACCTGCAGGAATGAGAGAGGTGGGTCACACACAAGGCGACAGCGTTACTGCTACAAAAAGGAGTGCACGTGCCTATCTGGAAGTGGAGCCCGAGTTGACTGCTGATAGACATTCACTTGTGGGCAGAACTGACTCTTGAGGGAAGGGTAGGGGCTGTTCACGGCTTTGGAGGTCATACTCTAAGTGATGAGTATAACCACTTCCAAGTTTACATAAAGTAACTCTACCACACCACCTGTCCCTCTGGTTTTAAGCAACAGAGTTCTCGGGTGACAATACCTCTCAAGTCCTACTCTCAGTCCCTGTCAGAGAATCCCACCACAAACTGTCACCAATCTGGTCTCTCCTGTTCCTCCACAGAAATACAAGCAAACCAAATTGCAAAGAGAAGTACAGAGGTCATTCTCACCAATAATTCATCCATACTAGTGTTTTAAACAGGAGTTATAGAGTTCTGAGGGAGAACTTTTAAAAATTATGCTTGCATTTTAACACTTATCTTTAAAAAATTAACATGAGAATACAGATCATTTGAAGGCATCTTAGGGACTAAATGCTGCCCTGCTATCTCTGTTTCAACAAGCGGGTTGGTGATATTAGTGTTCCACCTACTCTCTCCTGAACTGGTGTGGAGTTCTCAAACTGAGATAGAGATTGAGGTGCCTACAGTCTAGCTGTGCCAATCTTACTTCCTGAAACTGCTTTTACTTAGCTGAACTGTAGTATTTTGCTTTTATATTGGGAAGAACCACCACAGGATACCCCTTTCTGCATTTGTGGTGTTGAAGCAACTGAACACACAATCTACTTCATCACTCAGTGCTTCCGTTTTAATTTCCATGTGAGAAATCTCCATTACAGAGAGCATCGACCTGTCCAGCAGTTTACCTCTGAAAGTAAGAACTGTGTATCTGACCCGTTCTCCTCTTTCACTTTGATTGGAGGAGGCTGGGGGACAAATCTGATGTTTAACTCTGGCAACTACACAGACGCTTGTAGCCTGCACACCTGCAGGCACTCTCTGTTTAATTTTCACTTCTCAACTTTCACTTCCAACCTTATGGTCATGCGTCTTCTTGCTAATTAATATTTTACCACTATGTTATAGAACTCATTCTCATTGTAAATTGCCTCAAATTCTTGTGGATAAGCAAGTCTTTGAACATATACAACAGATCTCTGCTTTTCTAAGTGATGATAATGAATCTTTGACATGTAAAATCTCCTAAATGTAACCTTATGACAAGTGCCAAGATTCTTCCAGGACCCTGGATGATAAACAACCACACTTTCACAAAGTAGGTGTGTGTTATGACTATATTTGTCAAAGTAAGTAAAATACAAAATTTGAAAGTCTCTTTAAAAATATCCTGTAGTATTATAAATCTTTATAGCATCACAGTTTTTATTATGTCTCTTCCACACATGAATGAAATAGGTAAAGACACTAAATAGCAGGGCCAGATGTAAAGAACACTCAACAAATTTATGGTGGCAAGAAAGAAGCAACCACCAGAAACCCTGATTCTGTTTGTTGCCTCACCACTTTCTCATAACAAATGGCAAATCCTATTCCTGAAGCCAGGGTTCAATAAAAAGTGGCTATAAATGAGGGCAGGCCCTGGAAATTGATTCCAAGGTCACTGAGACAGAAGTGCAGTTATTAGCTATCCTAGACACAACTGATTGGAGAGACATAAAGCTAATGTCTTGATAAGAAAAGGCACGACAGTTTGGTTTCCAGAATCAAGAAGCAAGAAGAGAAGAAAAGCATTCTTCCCTGCGCAGAGGAAATGAACAAATTTTATCACTGTTGGTGATATTTCCAGGAGACAAATGACTTAAGATGAAAGAGTGGGGTGGTCAACGATGGAGCACTCTCACCAGTAACCATTCCATGGGCTGGCAGTGAATGGCCACCTCTTGAGGGAGCTATTATGACAGGAATCAGATCACTTGGTTGCTTATTTCAGGGAATCTGGGTACCTCAGTGAAGCACATGATATCCTAAGGACCACAGAAGTAAGGGTGAATATGACCAGCTCCTGTCCCCTAGTAGTATCCGAATTATGGTACGAGTTAAGTAGTCACAGAATATCACCTACACTAAATTACATTGCAGCAGCAGGGCCAGAGAGAACAGATCTACTTGTCCATTGGTTAGTGTTCAACAGACAAAACCACTGGCTGGGTGATACCAGGGGTGGGAGAGCACTGAGAAGGAATTTATGCACATGAAACCCTGTCTGCACCCCTCCCTGTATGCTCCTATCTACAAGGTCTATACGTTCCCTTACTGTCTCCTTCTCCTACCCCAATGCCAGAACAGTGTCTCTGGAGGTGAACAGGAGGTGTGCACACAGTATAATAGACTTACTTGCACTTGAGGAACAATTCCAAGAGCTTCACACATTATACCTAACTTAATTTACCATTATCCATGTCATTTGACAGATGTAGAATTGAGGTCCAGAGAGATGAAGAAACTTCCTCAGTTTACACAGCTAATTATGTAGAGAAACTGATTTTCAAACTGAGGTCATCCAGTTCTAGCCTGTATTCTACCTTAACTACAAAACCATATTGCAAGTATTTCCTCAAAGCAAACTTCCAAAACAGCACGTGGTCAGAGAACTAAAAAATTCCAGGGTGCAAACCAATTGGATGCGACTTCAAAATGACCTTTCCTTATGTGTGAGAGAGGGACCTGAGAAGGAGACCTCAGAAGGCTGCATTCTTGCAGGCAGTAGTTAGTGAGGATGTTTCTGTATGTGTATGACGTTTGTTGTGTGTGCCCAAATTCACCTCCATTCTTCTGGGTGCATAGGTACCAATTAAATAATGCTCTATGCAATTAGTGACATCTAACTTATTTCAGTTTTCCTTTTTATTCCTGAAAATTCTGGTGGAGAAACATGTTCTAGGTTCTCTTGCCTAACACCTCAATTCAATAAACATCTAGTCACCAAACATGGAGCTCTTCTGTGAAGGGGAAAGGGAGAGGTAGATTCTGTCTGAAAGAATCTGGTGACTGAAGAATCTTTTTACTGGGATAGGAGGGTCAATCCAAAAGCAGGCCAATACCAATATGACCAAACATGGATCAAAGATGTTCTAAGTAGGAAAACACTAAACTAGAAGAACCATGTCTTTCCTATTTCAAACAGTTGTTGCGCTCATGTGGAAAGTGTGTCCTGTCAGCATTGGGGCAGGTTACTGAGTGACACAGGAGGGATATACACACAGGCTCCGTGATCCTTTTCTGGAGAAATTCTAAAACTTCTGACAATTCCAAAACCCAGCAGAGGAGGACAGCTACCTGCAATCTGCTATTGCATTTCTAAAATTCTCCTTCTGATAGAACCATGGTTCCCATCCTTACTTTCTTTACTGCCCCATGAGATCTAAGTAAACCTCCTTTCTGAGTGACTTTCAGCAACTCCTTGAGTAAATTCCCAGCTTTGTAAAAGACAGAAGCAGCTATGGTCCATTGACCCACCCCCTCCTCCTCCTCCTCCTCCTCCTCCTCCTCTTGCTGCTGTTGCTGTTGCTGCCAAACAAATATACACTCTCTGAGAACAAGAGAAACCCCACGTACCATTAACACATTCAAAGACATCACAGCACTTTCCGGGTGTCCCATCTCCACGAGAGACTATGCGGGGAGTGGATCCCACCTCACACACGGGGAAACCACATAAGCCAGAGAGACACTCGCATCTGAAACCAAAGAAAAGGGAAGGAAAACCCCATGAATAAACAACAACATAGAAGTCGGGAGACCACAAACAAAGTGTCAGTGGTGAAGTACCTGGTCTATACAACACAGCCTCAGTTATCTGGTGTCACTGGAAATGAAGAGGGGGAAGAGGTTCTAACATAATCTGCTTTGCAAAGGACTATGACTCGTCTCCTTTACATACACCCTGATTTTTAACTTTAACCATGTTGGCAGATATATTTCTACAAGGCATTACTTCATTGCTTACTTAACCAGACTGGTATCGAGTGTAACATGCATTTTCATAAAACTTGGGGCCACTGTTATGTGCATACATTCTGGTCTACACATCAGTGATGCTGGAAGGGGCTGAGGTGCTGCTATTTGATATGTAGATATTTTCCAGAATCATTTCTGATTTTATTTTCAACAAGTTACCTGCTTTTTAGACTTGTCAGTGTGATTATCTCTAGAAGCACCCTCATTGTGAGCAACATTTATAAATGTGCAGAACAGAAAGAGACCTCAGAATGATGGGCTCTTTATAAATAGAGGGTGTAAGCCTCAGTAAATGGACTCCATAACAGCTACCTTGGAGGTGGGAAGACTTAATTTTTTGGATCTTCTAGGTTACCATATGTGCATTTATCTCTCCATGCATGAACAAGGTGTTGAATGTATGCAAGCTGGCTGTGCTGGCTCTCAACCTGGGCTTCAACTCTGTTGTGAAACCTGCCTAAACACAGAAACCTGGTGAGCATGGATGGGGAATATAAGAGGAGACCAAATGTCTTAACTGCTATAGAGAAATAGGAGACAGGAAATGAGATGCCCAGGGCAGCTGGGTGGCAGCATGCAAATCATGCAAATGTAATACAAGGTAGAAGCAGCTAGACTGCAGCCCTGGGACTCCCCTAGGGATAGAATTATGGGCCGGAAGGTGGAGAGAATGAAGGAGGGAGTTCCTGGGCTGACAGGAGTGAAAGGAAGGCATCCTGGCAGAAGAGAGCTGGAATTCACGTACATGGGGGTTGGAGGGGGCGGGCGTCAAGATCAGGGGAGGTAACACTCCCAGCAGGGAAGAACTATTAGCACATTCATTAATTCTGCTACTTTTCCTTCTTATTTAAGTGATTTGATTCATTCTTCTATAATTCTTTGGATCTTTAATAAATTAAAATATGCTTGTAGTCCTCAAGTATCTTAATAATCAGGCCCAGAGATTTAATGACATTTAAACTGTTGAACAAGAAAGGAAGAGAAGTTAAAATTTGCACCAAAGACCAAAGCCATTGCAAACTTATGAAAGACCCCCCCCCATGCCCACCCTTTCAGGGTTCTTCCATGTGAAGTGATGGTTAAGGTGGATTCCTGGGAGCACAGAGTGTTAGTTAAGGTTTTGCTGGAATGGTATTTCTGCCTATGGTTCAAAATAAGTGTCTGCCTGTTTAATGTGAGCAGAGATGGGCCGCTGCTTTGGAATTCACTGTATTCCTGCAGGACGATCACCTTCTCAGCTGAGTAACTGAGCTGGGCTTTCAATATTCAGTAAGGTTATCCCAAACTCTTTCATGCTTATGTACCTAGCCACTGCAGTTGTCAGCACATAATCTTATCATTGTGATATGACAGTAATACTATATTAACATTTATTGTACTTGCCACTCTCTAGAACTTAACATTCTTTAGGGTTTACCAATGAATCAGGCTAGAATATTGAGAGGCCACACCCTGATTTTAGTACATAGATGTGGTTACAAAGAAAGCACCTACAAGAATAGCTGACTAATCTTTTCTTAACACATCTGATTCTCACAGTTGCCTGCTGATGTGTTCCATGGAATCATTCTAATTTAAACACCAACAAGCATACCATCAACTGAAAATACTTCTTCAGAAGTTGTCTTTTAATAAATACTTCAGCAATCTTTCCCGAACATATCTGTCTTAGGCTCTCTATTAGGCTGCAGGAAAACACACCATGCTGAAATCCAGGTCTAAGTTTGCCCAATGTCTGACTTATTTCCCAACCTCTACCATTTTCTATAGACCCATACCAGCACCTTGCAAAAGATCTAACACTATGCACAACTATTAACCCACTTAGAGAGAAAAAAAAAAAATCTTCTAAGCAAAATTTTCACTTCTAAATCAAGAACATAAATAGTAAAGAGTGAAAGAGTTTCGCCAGCTGGTGTGCTCCTGGCTTCTGTCCCCTTCTCTACTTTTCCTTTGCAAGTCCCCTCTGTCTGTTCCCATATTTTGACTTCTGACAGCTTCCTCTGAACATGAAATTAGTAACTTAATGAAGAAGGAACTTACAAAGGAGTCTCAAAAGGTGAAAATCTAGGCTCAAGCCAGATATCTGTTTGGCAGTTCAGATTAGGCTGAATTAAAAAAGATAAAAAAAAATAACCTGCCCTTTTTATTTCAACATACAGAAATTAACAAGCATAATTCATCACATCAATAGCCTTAAAGACAATCACATGATAATCTCAATAGATGCAGAAAAAGCATCTGACAAAATACAGCACCTACTCATGTTCAAAACACTAGAAAAACTAGGGATAGTAAGAACATACCATAACATTGTAAAAGCTATTCATGCTAAGCCCAAGGCCAACATCATTCTAAATGGAGAAAAATTGAAAGCATTTCCTCTAAAAACTGGAACAAGACAAGGATGCCCTCTTTCACCACTTCTATTCAATATAGTCCTTGAAACTCTAGCCACAGCAATTAGGCAAAAGAAACAAATTAAAGGGATATGAATAGGAAAATTAGAGCTCAAATTATCCCTATTTGCTGACAACATGATTCTGTATTTAGAAGACCCAAAAAAACTCCATCAGAAAACTTCTAGAACTCATAAATAAATTCAGCAAAGTAACAGGATATAAAATTGTGTTTCTATACACCAATGACAAATCAGCTAAAAGAGAAATTAGGAAAACTATCTCATTCACAATAGTCTCAAAAAATAAAAATAAAATTTTGAGGAATCAATCTAATAAAAGAGGTAAAAGACCTCTACAATGAAAACTACAGAACACTAAAGAAAGAAATTGAAGAAGAACTTAGAAGATGGAAAGATCTCTGATGTTCATAGATAGGCAGAATTAATATTGTCAAAAAGATCATATTACCAAAAGTGCTATACAGATTTAATGCAATTTCTATTAAAATTCCAATGATGTTATTCATAAAACTAGAAAAAGCAATCAGGAAATTCATTCATAAGAGACCCAGAATAGCCAAAGCAATCTTTGCAAGAAAAGTGAAGCAGGAGGCATCACAATACCAGACCTTAAATTATACTACAGAGCTATAGTAACAAAAACAGATTGGTATTGGCACCCAAACTGACATGAATACCAATGGAACAGAACACAAGATACAGAAACAAACCCACATAAATATAGTTATTTCACACTAGACAAAGGAGCCAAAAACATACATTGCAGAAAAGAACCTCCTCTACAAGTGGTGCTGGGAAAACTGGAAATCCACATGTAGCAGAATGAAATTTAACCCCTATCTCTCATCCTGCACAAAATTCAACTCAAAATGGATCAAGGACCTAAATATTAGATCAGAAATCCGATACCTACTAGAAGAAAATGTAGGCCCATTTTTCCATCATGTCAGCTTAAGAACCAACCTCCTTATTAAGACTCCCAAAGTTCAAAGAATTAAAATTAAGAATCAATAAATGGAATGGTATCAAACTAAAAAGCTTCTTCACAGCAAAGGAAACAAGAACGTGAAAAAAGGGCCTATAGAATGGGAGAAAAATCTTTGCTACCTGCACCTCAGATAGAGCATAAAAAGACTAATCTCCAGGATATATAAAGAACTCAAAAAACTTAACACCAAAAAAAAAAAAAAAAATAATAATAATAATCCAATCAATAAATAGACAAAGGAACTGAACAGGCACAAATTCATATATTCGTTGAAGAAATATGGTCAACGAATATGTGAAGAAATGTTCAACTTCACTAGCAATTAGAGAAATGCAAATTAAAACTACACTGAGATCCTATCTCACTCTAGTCAAAATGGCAATTATCAAGAATACAAGTAACAATAAATGTTGACATGGATGTGGGAGAAAAGGTACACTTATACATTGCTGGTGGGACTGCAAACTGGTACAGCTACTCTGGAAAGCAGTATGGATATTCCTTAGTAACTCAGAATGGAACCACCATTTGACTCAGTTATCCCACTCAGTTTGGGTATATATTTGGTATATACCCAAAGGATTTAAAATCAGCATACTATAGTAATAGCACAGCCACATCAACATTTACAGCAGCTCAATTCACAATAGCTAAGCAATGGAACCAACCTAGCTGACCTTCAAAAGATGAATGAACAAAGAAAATGTGGTATATATACACAATGGAATATGACTCAGCAATAAAGAAGAATGAAATTATGGCATTTGCTGGTGAATGGATAGAACTGGAGGCTATCATGCTAAGTGAAATAAGCCAATCCCCAAAACCAAAGGCTGAATATTCTGATACGTAGATGCTAACAAACAACAAGCAGGGTGGTAGAGAATAGCAGTTCACTGGATTAGACAAAGGGGAATGAAGGGAAAGGGGGAAATGGGAACAAGAAAGACAGTAGAATAAATTGGACATAACTTTCCTATGTTCATATGAATATATATGACCAGTGTAACTCCACATCATGTCCGACCATAAGAATGGGAACTTACACTCCATGTATGTATAATATGTCAAAATATACTCTGTTATATATGTATCTAAATAGAATAAAAAGAAACTGTCCTTTTTACAGGTTGACTGACAATGGTCAAATAGCAATTCTGTATAGTTCATCACAATATAACTCACCTGGGTTATCTGGCAGATATACCTACATTCACTCTCAAAAAAGGGGGAACACCATCATGATCCATATTTGTTTAGGAAATGTATCTATAAATTATGTGAGTGCAGTGTAGTTTATAGGATTCTTTTATAAGATTATTCTACATTCCCTGCTTACCCACTGGAGGAAGGTATTTTCCCTTGACAGGTAGGTACAGTGAGGTACAGTGCTCAATCAACCAAGCTGAGATTAAATACAGTTTCCTGTTCTCTGTGTTCCCACTAGAAGAAACCAGATTCTATTCTGAGCCAGGAAGAGGAAATGCTGAATTACAGAACAAAGAAGTATGCAAACTGCACCTTGTCCTTGCCACCTTCTCTCTCTTCATTTCCCCCCAACCTTCCCCTTCCCCTTTACCCCAATCCCTGGCAAGGAGCAAGCTAGGGAAAGGAGAAGACGCCAGATGGATCAAGGGCAGAAGAAACGGAGGACCACAAGACAGATGCTTAATTCTGCTGTGGCTACCACTCACCTCTCCCAACTCCCTGCTCTGATCTGTCTCCCCTCATCTAGCACATGCCACACCCACAGTAACAATCTTCAAACTACTCTTTGTTCCATTTATCAGTGCCTCAGCCCAGCACTCAACACCCTGAAGCCCACATACCTTTCTTTCAAAGCCCGCTCCCAGTATTTCTCTTAGGCTGCAGTCATTTTTCCAGGCACGCCCCTGCTCGGCTGTGTTTCCTCTGCTCACCCTACTGGCTCCTGAGCATTCCTTGTCCAGGCCTGGTGCTGATCCCTCTTCAGATAACAGCCCCTTCTCTGAACCCCACACTTGTCTGCAGCCCTTCTCTCACTCTGCTCTAGCTAACATGAGTTCTCACCTGGCCACAAGGGCTTTTGCACTTCTTATTATATAAATATTTCGTTGATTTCATTATATAAATATTCATCTTTCTCCAGTGAAGAACTGGAGAGTTAGAAGAGAGGGATGATACTGAAGAAATGAAATGAAGATACAAAAGAAAGTGAGAAGCGGAGTGAGTGCTGATTCTACAGGGTGAGCTCAAAAGGATCACTCCAGGCAGAGATATGGACGTGACTGACACCTTGTGCAGAAGTGCTAAAGGCTTTAAAAAACAAAACAGATTTATTGAGATATAATTCATGTACCAGACTATCCATCCTTTTAAAAAAGTGAATGATCCAGTGGTTTTACAGCCATAGGGTTGAGCAACCAACACTGGCACCTAAGTTCAGAGCATTTCTATCACCTCAGAATGAAACCCTGCACACACCAGCAGCCAGACCCCATTCCCCCCACCCCCAGCAACCACTAATTTATGTTCTGTCTCTGTGAACCTGCCTATTCATATAAGTGGAATCATATAATATGAGGCTAAGGGCTTTTTAACTTCAAACAAGAAGCAACCTGTATTTGCAATTTGCCAGGAAAAAAAAAAAAAAAATCAAGCCCTCCATGTTATCCTCAGTATTAAGATAATGATCAATCAAAGCACCACATTAATAAATTTTTGCATAATGTAATCACAGCTGCAGCCAGGTGGGACTTGGTTAAGCTGTCTTTTCTTTTCTCAAGTAGGTAATGGATTCAGCTTAGTGGGCATCTGAGCGCCTGAGCGCAAGGATGAACAGCACTCAGAAATCCTCAAAACCCCTAGAGGGCACTCACCTCCTTAGGAGGCCCACAGCAGCGTGTCTGCCGGCTGAGAGGCAGTGAGCACATACCTCTTCTTTCCCTTTATGTCCTTTGCTTCCTGGACTACACAGACAGTCCAGGGCAGTCCTGGGCAGGCCAGAAGGGCAAAGTCCTGACTCCTGAGCACAGCATACCAGGTGCTTGCCAGTCTGGCCTCCACCTATCTTGTAGCTTCCGTATTCCACCAGGGCTCAGTACATACACACTCCAGCAACAACGGCAATCTACCATTCACCGAATCCACCCACTCCTGCCTCTTACCGCCCCGTGCCCCAGTTCAGATGTCCACCCAACCTCAAGTCCCTGCTTCTCCTTTGTCCCTGGAGAATTTCCCACAGCCTTGAAGACCAACAAACACATCCTATGAGGCTTTCTCTGATCAAAAAATAACCAGGATTAATTTTCCCTCCTCTGACCTTCAATAATACACAGGGGTGTCTCACTCTTGGAGTGTGTCTGCTTACCATACTAAAACAAAAATCATACTGATGGTCCTCTCAATTCCTCTAGTGCAGGGGCATGTCTGACATGTATTATAAACTTAGAAAATGAATGACAAAGAAATCCAAACAAAAATTCAGAATGAACTCCCCCCTCCATGGCTAAAATGTCAGGGGTGAGAGGATGCTTTTTACACATTTAAGACTGAGAAAGGTACAGCACTTTTCAAAATCAGCATGTAGAAGGAAAGACTACAGAATTTGTTTTGAATACAGATTCCAGGGTACCACATTTGGGAATTATTAGTCTGGGGAGAGATTACAGAATCTGCCCATAACATAGCTTTGTAGGGAATCTGGGATCCACTTTCTGAGAACCTTGTGCCCAACCTCCTGCAGGGTTGGGGTTGCTGTATTTCTTTCTTTCTTTCTTTGGTACCAGGGATTGAACTCAGGGGCACTGGACCACTGGGCCACATCCCCAGCCCTTTTGTGTATTTTATTAGAGACAGGGTCTCACTGAGTTGCTAAGTGCCTCGCCATTGCTGAGGCTGGCTTTGAACTTGTGATCCTCCTGCCTCAGCCTCCCAAGTGCTGGGACTAAAGGCATGTGCCACCGCGCCTGGCTTGGGTTGCTGTATTTCAACTTGAGCTTTTTATTGGAAAAAAACAAGTAGTACTCACTTTAACACTTCAAGGGGAGTGTTGCTTACTAGTACGTATTCTCAGTCATTCATATGGACTCCTTTCTATCTAAAGACCACTGCTGAGGAGTGAGAGACATCTGAGTTAAGGGAATGAAAGAGCAACTTTATTTATCCAATATTGTCATCCACCAGAAAAATATGCAACTACCAGCAAGTCACTGAAGCCCTTGGAGGCTTGGTTTCTCATCCATAAAGGGAGATGGTTGGATCACAGCAACCTTTCTTCTAACAATAAAATCCTATGGTCGTACTACTGCCATTACCATCCCCAACACTGCCAGTATCTGATTCCAGCACACTGTATTCTATTGCTTCTAGCCTGCCTGCACCCTGTCCTTAGACCCCTTTGCCCCCACCTAGGTTCTCCCCTAAACACCTAGACTTCCAGGCCTGGCTGAATATGGGGTCTTTTCCCTGAGGCTTTGTGGGTGATTCCCCACCCCCCACTAGCTGTGGCATAATAATTCCATATTTATATTTTTTCCCCTATGAAAGAAGACCTTAAGCAATGCAGGAGAATTAACAGCACGCCAGAGGCTGACGCCCCCGTATCATGAGGCATGTCTGAGACTCTTCAAAATTGCCTCTAAGAACTGATGGTGTGTTTTATCTTTAACGTCTAGAGAAATTGTAAAGATGCTACATATTAGAGGGGTTGCTGGAAGAGCCATAGGGAGGGGCACCTTCTGCTGCTCCTATAGCCCCTTCTGCAAAGAACAGGAGTTCTCCTGGAATGTGCCCTGGGGTGCGGGGGAGCCACTGGGCTGAAGGCAAATGTTGTTCTAATGTTCCCTACAATAAGCTCCCTCTTCAGAGGAGGAAATTCGGAAGCAACTATCAGACTCCTCATCTTCCCCAAGCAGCCGCTTATCTCTGCCCATATCCTGGAGGGAAAACAAGCAGCGGAGGCTCTCTGGAAAATATTTCTTCCACTACTGGCTTTACTCCACATCCGAATGGAGTGCCTGAGTCCTTCCAAAGAGGAGATATCACTGTCTGCACATCAAAAAGTACTATTTACAGGTGGGAGGAGGTTTCCTCTCGAGTTGGGAAACAAGGATAAATGAAGCATTAAAATGGCAAAGCACCTGTACAACTGGGATCCCACACAGTGCATTAATGAAAGAGTTCCTTAGGAAATCACGACAGAGAACACACAATTCTATTCTATAAAAAGTAGCTTTGACTTTAATTAAATTAAATGTACTTTCTACTGACTAAATTTCTTGCTTCTTTCTAGGAATGTATAAGTTTAAAAAAAAAAAAAAAGCTATAAATAAAGCATCCAAAAAGAAATAGGTTTCCCACCAGAGGGTCCGACTATGGATACAGCTGGCCTCCCGCCTCCTATGGAAGTTCCTTGGGCTCTCAATTCCAGCATTTCTCACAGTAAAGAGATTTACCATTGTCTAAAGAACCAGGCCTCCTTCACTCTTTCTCACACTCATCCCTGCATGGTCTTACGTTTCTATCACCCGAGCTGCCTAGAGTAGCCACAAGAGCACCGCTTCCCCAGCAGGCATCTCGCCCATTTACAGTGAGCTGCACTTGTACAACCAGGAACTGCACTTTTTTTTTTTTTTTTTAACCTCTCCCCTTCAGAGAGGAGAGCCAAACTCCTGGGCTTTCTGTGCTGTTGTCATGCTTTGTTTTCTTCTGGCAGGAGGAACTGAAGGCTATGCTCCCACGCAGGGACAGGACAAGCTGAGGACAGTTCGGTATCAATTCCTTTGCATCTCCTATGTCTCCTAATATTAATAATGATGAAGCACACTGCAAGCCCTTAAAAAAGCAGTCACTACAGCTTTTCTATTCCTAGCTTTCTCAGGGGACAGGCAAATTATGGCTTCCTCCTTGAGGCTGGCATGTGGCTCAGGAAGTTTAAGGTGCTAAAAGTTCAAAGAAAAATGGAATGATCGGTAGGAACATACATGCTTTAAGTGCACATGGTTTCTATAATTATTATAAAATTATCTTCTAGAACTACGTCCCACAGTAAGCAGGTGTGTTGAGAAGAAAGCAATGGCCCTTTTGGTAAATTACTGCTTTGATGTGACTGGCTGAGGAAGAGGGTTGGGGCAGCGCTGAAGGTACTTAATCCTGGCAGCAGGGGAACCAGGTGCTCAGACACACAGCTGAAAACAACCCTAGGCCTCCTGTTGGAAGGCTGAGGCGGCATCCTGAACCCCTCAGTCCAGCTCAACAACCAGGCCTCGGGAAGACACTGGCATTTGCTTTCATGGCTGGTGGGATGGGAGGGAGACTAGGCCGATTAAGGGTAAATTTTAACACAGCACTGCATTATAAATGGATGCTTTGGAACATGAAATCAGCTTGCTTATGGACACATAATTACTTTCTAACCATTTACTAAGAGTGTACCTGCAGCAGACACGAGGCTGGTTTGGGGGCTGGGGATACACAGGGTCCTGCTTTACTTGAGGGAGTCTGGTTTAGGAAGGTGTCAGATACATAACTGCAAATGAGACTCTTCTTGTAGACCGCTCAATCCCCTCCTTGGAGCACAGGAAGGAAGAACGCCAGCAACATCTGAACTGACTTACTACTTGAAAACCTGAGCACAGCCTCTACTGCCAGGGCTGTTGACGCTCCTTCAGGCCATCTGGGGCTGGAGCCAGCACTCAGGCAGACGACTTTAAGCACACACCCACTTGCATCCATGCGGACAGTCAATTCCCAGCCTCTCAGCCTTGTCATCAGCGCACACAGTGCAGGATGTGCTGCCTCTCATCCCCTGGGAAATGCACAACCCCAATCTATAGCTCGGCCCCCAGGAACTCACCGTCCAGCGCTGACCTCCCTTCCAACTGCATCACTGCTCTCCCCAATTTTTCCTATGCAGAAAAACCCACCACCTGGGCATCACCACAAAATATATCACTGGAGCCTGCTTCCGACACCTCCCTGCCTGTCCCCCAAAGATGCTCTTTTCTTGCAGCCCTCTCCATAGCACACCGACTCCCCCACACTCGCTTCTTCACCTGTGAGGAAAGGGAGGTCGACGTTCTCCGAGTTGACCACTGGCTACTCCCATTTTGTGACCCTCCTCTCTCAGGCAAACCCTCTCTGTGGCCTTGATTCCAACCCAGTTCCTCAGAGGCAGAGGCCTGGAGAGTGCACTTTGACATCCGAGAGTCTCAGGTTTGAGTTCTGGCCCATTAGGAGCGATGTGACCTAGGGACCTTGGACAAGTGATGCAATCTTGTTAAGCCTCAGTGGAACCTCATGTAAACCGGGGATGGTTAAAGTATCCATACGTCATAACACCGCTACGTGGATCGAGTTAACTGACACAGGAAACACCTGGGATAGTGCCTGACGTAGAGACACTCGACTTATTAGTGATTTTATGTGACTAAGTTGGGAGGCTTCAGGGGATGTGGGAAAAGCATTTTCAACACTGGTCTCACTAGACCCAGTTGCCCTGGCTGCATCCCACTCCCCACTTCACTGCTTTGTCCTGGGACCACAGCTCTCAGATTTGTGAAGTCATGCAACCTATCTGCTCATCACACTACCCCAGCCTTCCAGCTTTTCTGTTCCTGCTCCTGCCGTACTGACTCCTCGACTTCATCGACACATCCACTCCAGACCCTTCCCTTTCTCCCCTGGCCTGAGCCTTATCCCCATGGCACCTCTTTAACAAAACAGACTCTCATCTAGTGTCTCTTTCATCTGAAGCCACCAGCTTCCTAATAACTTTATGTTTACCATCTCTTCTTCCTCCCCTGTTATCTGGAGGAGGACTGGGAATGATTCAAGGTTTCTGACCTCAGAGGCAGCACTACCAATCCTGTGCAGAAACAAATTCAATGTGGCTATACCTTCACTTGTTCAAGAGAACCTCTGTTTTTATTTAAAGTTCTTTTTTTATGTGAAGCTTGCCGATTTTTAAATGTAGGAAATCAATTTAAAGGTGAAAAAAAAAAATCTCAAAACAACAACAACAAAAACATGTCTTAGGGTCAACTTGAGCCCTGAGGCTTCCAACTGCTCCCCTTCCACTTCCTCCGCGCTGAGGCTGCTGGGGAAGAGTGCACTCGCCGCAGTGGCCGTTGCATGTCTTCCACACTGAAGCCCCTCATTGTGCCTTACAGACTTCCATTCATCCCCAAGGAACAGTTCTTCCAAGATGCTTTCTCTCACTCGAGGCACAAAGATAAATGACTGATGTGCTGAGGGTGGGGATGTGGGTGGACAGTCTGTGAAGTACCCGACAGGTAAGAGGGAGTGGAAACAGACAAAGGCATTCCAAATAGAAGAAATATCTCAGAATTTGCAGAGGCAAGAAAGAATAGAGTGGTTAGTTTGCAGAAAATGGTTCAGCCCACCACAAACATCTCGTGTCCTGAGATGAGGACTAGGGAATATTGCTGAGGGACTGGCAGCTAATAGTAGGTGATAGTAGGCTAGTGTTGGGCAATAAGGGGCTCTGCATGCCATTCTAAGACCATCTTTGTTGGTAAGCAGTAGGAAAGTTATAAAACATCTTAAACAAGTGATGTAGTCTTACAATGGGTGGTTATCTCAGGAAAAACCCAACATAGTCATGAATTCCATTTTTCTTGACTCATAAAGATAGGAATTAGTGCTAATGTTTTAAATTGCAGGACACATTAAAAAAAAAAAAAAAAAAAGAAAGAAAGAAAAGAAAAAAAGAAATTCAATAGCCCAGAACGCCCTTTCCTCTTTCTCCATCTAGTGAACTCTGACTCATTCCTAAAGACTCAGCTCAAAAGTCAAATCCGACAGTTTTCCAAATAGGAATTAATATCTCTTTGCTCTGTGAACTTTTTGTTATTTTGCATACTTCTCTTTCCAGAAAGCATTAACACTTGAAACTACAATGATTTGTCCATCCTTGCCTTCCCTTAGACTATACACTCCTTCTATCCTGGCTACATTTTTTTTATTCCTGCCAGGTACCCCAACGCTGGGCAAATGACCAACACTCAAAATGTCTGTTCCCAGAACAAACTAAGAACACTATAGCCTTGTGATCCTGAGACTTGCTACACTGTCTATATAATTGAAACAAATTAATTATTTGCCTGTGCCAGTGTCAGACACTGAGGAGACAGAAACATGTTAAGTTTTGCCTTGACTTCAAACAGTGCAGTCTGGAATAGCCCCCTTTATCTATGGTTTCACTTCCTATGGTTTCAGTTACCCATGGTCAAATCCAAAATTCCAGAAGTAAATAATCATGAGTTTCACATAACTTTTATTATAGTATTACAATTGTTCCATTTATAATTGTTGTCAATCTTGTACTTTACCTGATTTATAAATGTTATCAGAGGCACATATATATAGGAAAAATATAAAATATACAGGGTTTGGTACTATCTGAAAGTTTAGGCTTCCACTGGGGTCCTGGAATATATCTCCTGAGGATAAGGGTGAACTATTTTAATGTAGGAAACCTCACAAGACTTCTCAAGAATCCATGAATGAGCTATGGAAATCAAAGTAACTGATCACATTATCGTAAAAGCCATGATATGCAACTTCTTTCCTTTTCAAACACAAGCATAATTCCAGAAAAGATAATTTTCAATGCACCTGTCTATGTGTTGCAGCCATACAAGACTGAGAAGTCCAAGGGAAACCAGTTGTCTCCACTTCTGGGTTTTCATTAAGCAGTTAAATGTTTAACAGGCAAATAAAACTCTGGCTTGGGTTGGGGCTGTAGCTCAGTGGCAGCGTGCTTGCTTAGCATGTGTGAGGCACTGGGTTCAATCCTCAGCATCACATAAAAATAAATAAAATAAAGGTATTGTGTCCATCTACAACTGAAAAAAAAAAAAAAAAAAAAAAAAAAAAACCACAACCAAACTCTGGCTTCTGCAAACTCAATCAACTTCCATGATGAAGAGTCATGTCACTTACTTCCAATGTAAATGTATAAATCAGTATATTATGTAAAATTTTAGGTTGCTTTGGTATTTCCAGAAAGGTAAAGATTAAAAAAAAATTTTTTTTAAATATTTGGTTATTAGCTCTGTGACCAGTTTTACAAAGTGTTTTGGTAGGACTGTCCAGAGTGGTTCTTTTGTTTTCTGCATGATGATGTTGTTGATGATGATGATGATGATGATGATGATGATGATGATGATGATGGATGACATCAACAACAAGGATACAACAGATAAGAAAGGTGAGGAAAGCCCTTAGAATCACTATTATTCTGATATGAGCTCTGCTTTCAAACTTCACTGAAGTCTTATGGAATTCAGTTAAGTTACAATCTTTCAGATGGAGTCAGAGGTCCATGTACAGGGTCTGCTGATGTCCATGACCACTCAGACCAATTTGTAAGCTACTGAGTGACAGCCCCACTTGTTTTCAGGACTAAAACAAATATAAAATAAGAGTAGATAGTGGGTCAAATTCATGAGGAAACACAGAAGGCATAAGGCCCCAGCGGAGCAAGTAGGGGGTTCACACATCTGAAGTGCATTATTGACAAATCCAACACTCCACTGGGGAGATAGCTCATCTCTAATGGGCAAGGGCTTTACTTCTAGGAAAGCATATTTTCTTCAGTCTGGGGAGAGATCCAGAAATAACATGGAATTCCTACAATTATTTTGTTTTAAAAACATCAGAGTTTAATATAGACTCCGGCTTTTTTAGTCATGAGTTGACTTACTCTTTTGGGCCAAAAATTACTGTGACAGAGGGCAGCAGAATAGTGTTCTTTTCTTAGTTGAGAAAGAAGAGCTTCAAATATACTTCCAAATTTTTTCTGCATGTGTTTTAAAACAAAGAGAACGCTACCATGATAGCATATCAAGAGTCAGGAATGTTTTAATTCTGTGCTATGCTAATGCATATTTTACATATTGTATAATTTAATTTTATTTGTCCCTCAAGGCAGCTGGAGAAATTTTCCAAATTAAAAAGAACAACTGAAAAAATGAGCTGAATTAGAGAAATTTGTCTACTAACAGACCAATCTTAACAAATAACTAAAAAACACTTAGATAGTGTCATCTTCTTTGAGACAAGATCTTGGAACAGATGGACATGATAATTAATTATAACACTCTTAATTTGATATAAAGTCCGTTGAAACTGCATATTCAGGGACAATTTTCACTGGTTAGCCTGAGTAGGCATGATACAAACAACTTAATTTTAATTACCTAGCAAAGTTAAAAAGCATATGGGTCTGTCACAAATATTATTTGATGATCTAAAGAACTTAACACTGTCACAAAAGAAAAAGAGAAGGGATCCCTGAACTCTGAGCTCAAACCTGACAGTTTCAAGCCACCCAAGGACACTTCTGGCTTTGATGTATTTGTCTGGTTGGATTGAAGCGCCATTTGCTGATTGTCCCTGACCCAATACTTCCACCTCCTATCATCCTTTTAAAGGCTTCAAACAGCAGAATTACTGGCTGAGGCTCTGGAGATAAGAGTTGCCTATAGAACCCTTGGAAGCTCAACCACCCAAGTTTAAATACTTTAGCAAACAAAATGCTAAACGATTCTGATACTGTTATTTAGAGCTACTGCTCAGAAATGGATAGATGTTACTGAGCAGAGGAATTACAAAATCCACTGAGTTCTCAGCAGGAAGGGAACTGTATGATCAAGATTTGAAACAACGGGCAAATGAGGGAGAGTAAAAATGATCACCTCTTGTTCTATAATGTGTAAGTGCTTTTCGTTTTTTCTTAGTTTGTGTGTAAAGCTGAATTATCACTAGTAGATTTTTCTTAAATTCAGTTTTCATTATTTGGTAGAAAGCAAGTCTATTTACCGATACCTTTTTTTTTAACTTGAAGACAGATTATTCTGTGTATGTGCTTCTTTCATGTTATACCCCGAAGGTCTGGAGTCTTCTTGAAATCGGCATAGTAATATCTGCAAGGTGTTGAGATCTTTCAAGCCAGACCCATATTTTGTTCACCACAATATCCCACATCAAGACCTGTGTTGTCTGTTTTCCATTAAGTCCTTAATGAGCATTTAATTTCTTAACTATTTTAAAAATTGAGCATTTTCAAATCCGTACCTTGTTTTATACTCACTGTAGCTATGTGGTCAGATTAATTTTGATTTAACTCAAGTGCTTCTGAAGGGAAGGGCTAACTTGCCAAAGATTCCATTCAGCTAGCCTCATCCAGAATGAGTCAATTTCAGCCTGCGAATTTTGGAACTCCAGAAAGCCTCTTTTCCAAACATCTACATCTATTCACAAGAAACAGTATGCTAGCAATCTGCCAAGATTCTGTTATCATAATCCAACACATCACCAACAAGATGAATTTTCTTGAAAGTGCAAAGAAACCAGGATTGAGGAATGGTAACTAAGCATTCTAGGTTTTTTAGCTGAAGCAGTTGAGGATGAACACCTCGATGTTACAATGAAAGTAAATGCATTTCATGACCTTCACTCTGATCATGGGCTGTACATTCAACATATCTTTCTGACACAATGGCATTATCATGCTTCCTTCCATCTTAATTCCTTTCCTGCAGTTACAGTGTTTGGAGCTGTTATGATATGACAGGATATGATTGGGAAATTCTTTTCTAAGGTCAGTGTCAAGAAAAAAAAAAAAAAAAAAAAAACGTGGCTGGAACAAGCAAAAAAGAGACCTTAATTTAGTAGTTTTATTTTAAGAGACATATAAAGAATGGCCCAATCATGAAGGTAGGAACAGAGAACCTAACACTCCTCCATGAAAATAGCATGGTATGTGTGTATGTGTTTACATACAATTAAATGTGAAATACAGAAAAAGGCAATGAGAATATGGAAGGGTTGAATGAAGAAAGAGAAGCAGGGAAGACAGATAGGAGTCAGGACTTCAGGGAAAATGATGAAGCAACAGGTGGGAGGAAACAAGTGTGAATATGGGTCCAGGGCCAGGGAGCAGCCACACATAGTGCAGGGCATGGAATGTCAGGTTCCCTGGGTGGTGGAACTCGGGGCTGGTGGTAACTGATGTCCTTCACACAGGTGGGCATGTGGGGACACTCAGGACCATGCACACACACCACCCTCCCTCTAACACACACACAGGCCTGCCTGACAGGTAGAGATATCTACGTTCTATCAGAGCAGTTTAGCAGAGCACATCCTTATCTTGTGGACTCAGCCTTTGGCCCTATATTCCCAGCTCCTGTTATATAGAGACGGTTTATAGATTTTAAAAAGGTAACTAGCAATATTCAACTAGCCACTGGCCAATTAAACAATCCATTTTATTAGATCATCACCTAGTTTCACAATCCAACCAGTCTGATTACCATGGTTTAAATAATTAATTCAGTAGTTTGTGTATTTCATCTTGCCCTAAGTTTTTTTCTTTTTAAAGAAAATTTGAATAAAAGTAATTTTAGGATTTCCCTTGGACTCACGCCCTTTCCTATCACTGTACAAACCATATATGGTTCCCACTATCTTCTGAGTCCTGGCATTTCTAAAAATGTCCTTCCTCTTTCTTTCCTAGGAGTCTCCTAACACCAGCAGCTTTGGTTCCCTCCTCTCTAAAAAGGTTTGGAAAAGCTGAAGTATCTAGAGAGAGAAGTTACTTGAGGTTACTTTTGAGTTTGATCTCTTCCCCTCCTTCTCTCTCAGATAAGCAAATAGACCCAGATAACATGCATGTCCAAATTCATGCAGAAGCAGCAGGCCCAGATTCCAGCACTCTAAACATCCAGTTTGTGTGATGCAGAGAGGAGAACACTTTAGATACTCAATGATTTATGCACAGGTATGCATTTGCTTACAGAGGATAATAAAGGAAAAGTACAGGACATGGAATGTCAGGTTCCCTGGGTGGAGGAACTAGGGGCTGGTGGTAACTGAGCTCAGGACCTTGGCGGACAGTGCAGCCCAATGGTCGTGCTTGCTCAGCCTGGCTCTGTTGCAGCTCTCTATGCAGAGAACTTCAAGCTCCACATGCTTCATCTATGAAATAGGAGAGTGATATAACCTGCCTCTCCGGTTGAGCTCTGATTCTGGATCCGAATTTCAACCAGAACTGCACTGAAAATCTCAATATATGTTACTTAATATATACATTCATATATATATATACATATATATATATATATAGGTGAAAAGAGAACGCACACATTATTCAACATTTTAGCTAAGAGATAGTCAATCTTTAATTACTTTGGAGCTAGGAAGTAAAACACACACACACACACACACGTCTTGGTTTAAAAATAAAATAGGATTGTTGGTACAGAACTTCAGAAAGCAAGAGAGATAAATGTTCCAGATATAGCTGCTGGAAGAAAATCAGGCCCTTTGGTCAGAGAAAAGGCAGGAGCCAGGAGAAAGCTTGGGAACCTGGCTTTCCACAGCATACACAACCCAGAAGAAACCCTATTTAAGGTTTTTGAACATCATAAACATTGACTTAATTTATTTCTACCTCAAAATAACCGGCTTGGATTTTTCTCAATAATTTTTAAGAAAGGCATATTTATAGACAGAAATTGATAACAGAACCTTTTGGAACAAAAAGTTTATGACAAATCTCATAGAATAGGTGACTGTCAGTTATATTAAGTTCATTCATCTTTTTAATAAAAATATAAAAAGTTACTTAACAAATCAAAAGGTATAGGGTTTAAAAAAACACATTTGGCTTATAGTAAAAGTAAGGTGTGTAGATATTGTCTAAATTTTAATTAGTTAATGTCCACCCTAAGCCCATCTCTAAAAGACTCATGAACAATGACAGAGATAAAGTAAGGACCGTAGAATTAAGCACACACTGAAGCAGTGAAGAGTGAGGGGCACAGAGAAGACACTTATAATCCAGGAGCTGCCTCAAGAAATAGCCCCGCTGGGCTGTAGTTTGGGCCCGGTGACACAGGAGACTGTGGATTCCCAAAAGTATAGCCCAAGTGGATCAACTTTTCAACCTCCTCCAGTGGATCCATTTCACTCAGGCAAGATCAACTACTATAGAGCAGAATTTCTATGCAAGATCCTTCAAAGTTTTGCTTTCAAAAATATGACCTGGTTTCATCAGGCAGATCCTCTGGCATCCCCAAACTCACATTCCCTGTTGTGTGATGAGAGAAAACCCTGTTTACCTAGAGTGGTCAGAACATTCCTCAAGCAGAGGAAGTCAAACTATCCATCAGCTAAATGATGCGTAGAGCTGGGGTGGTGCCCAGAGGCTCCGGCCTCCTTTGTCTACTCCAGGTGAACTGCTGGCTGGCAAGTGAGGAAGGGAACAGACTGATGCTAAGGGACCAGGGAGCTTAACTATAAGGTGGCCTGAGTTGCACCTGAGGGACACGGAGCCCCAAGGCCAGATGGACACTAGCCTTTGGAAAAGGGTCAGACATCTACCAACTTTGTAATCATAAAATAAAATCTAGGAGGCACCTAGTTTGATTAAATATATATTATGGAGGATTAAAAATGGCCACAAATTCCATGAAGTTTCTTCCACCGAGAGGTAGACTCTACTCTCCTACCTTTTGGATAGGGCTTGTCCTGTGACTTGGCTTTGACCATAAGAATGTGGCGGAACAGATGTGTGACTTCCAAGTCTTGGTCTCTAAAGGCTGTGCTACTTCCTCTCTCACTCCTGCCACTGTGTGAGCAGCCTGGGATCCAAGACCACACAGAGAGAGAAGCCCTTGTAGCCATCCCAGTCAACAGACATGTGGATGATATATCCAGACCCAGCTGACCAGCCAGCTGACCACAAAACTGCCCAGTCAACACACACCAGAGTCATGAGAAATAATAAATCTTTGTTGTTTTTAACTACTGCCTTTTGCGGGTAGCATATTACCTAGCAAAGAATAAACGAAGTGTGTGTATTTTGTTAATATGTACCATGCTGATATAAACAAACAAGTCGGTGAGAAATAAATTCATATTCCTTGATTTGTTTCCTGGTTTTAAAGATAACAACAAAAACCCATTGTTATCAAAAACATTGCAACAGAAAAAGAACTACTTAAAACAAAAAAGATACTGCAGCGGAAAGAGCACAGAGTGCAAATAACCTGTGCTAAAGACAGACCTGCTTTGTCTCTTTACCAAGGAGCATTTTGTGCAAGTTATTTATTCTCTCAGCCTACATTTTCATATCTACAAATTCCTCATAGAGCTAAGAGTGATGATAAATTAATAACAAAAGTGAAAATGCTTTGTAAACAGTAAGGCACATTCCACGTTTTAATGGAATTGTGGTTGTTACCTACATGTTGCTTAAGGACATGTTTTTCCTTCCCTGCATATGTACCAGTGCATATGACAAAGGGTTCTCTGCCGTAAACTCTCTTATGCACAACAGCATTTGTACATGCACAAACACCACACACACTCACGCAGACACTACATGAAGAACAAAAGCCTCAAAAACCCCAGGGATAGTCTTAGTTTACCTTTTTGTTCTTTTCCAGCATATGGCCCAGAGCCACTAATTCTCACTGCTTTCACCCTCTCCAGGTATGAGCTGCCTGCAGGTGACATAATGCCCCAGTGCCAACAGAAAAGATGAAAAGACCTGAAAGGCTCTCTGGAGACTGAGACCAGGTTGAATTAACAATGGTTAAAAGAATGATGTCTAAAAAAAGAATGGAGTTTTTGAGAAGAGACACACAGAAGAGCCACATGTGAAGGATGAGCCATCAAGAAAAACTGGAGATGCTGCAAGAAAAGAAGGAATAATCTACACATAGATAGGCCAGAGGCAGGAGGGCAAACCAGTGCTGGTCAGGGACTAAAGACATCCATTCACCATGAGAACATGTAGAGAGCAGTGTCTGCCACACGTCGGCTGAACGAGAAACAATGAATGAAAACGAGAGTTAGGGGCCTGAATGGGTGAGACAGTCTCACTGGGAATGGCAATTCCATGTGGGTGGGAATGGAGGAGGAAGGAATTCATTCTTTACAATGGGGCAGGGGTAGGGAGGGGCACGAGCTCCTTTTCTAATCTGTGAAAATATAACAAATCCTTACCCAAAGGTGTTGTTACTATTGTTAAGGTAAATTTCTACTGCTGAAGTTTCAGACAGTTCACACCATTTGGCCTTCATGTAAAAAGCTTTCCCACTGCATTCTCCAATTATCAGTTTTGCTCTCAGAAGGCTCTAAGTTCTTAGCAAGGCTCTTTATAAATATGCGGGTAAGTGTCAAATAATCACAACAGGAGATTTTATATATTCTATAATGTTCTCTATACCTAAAAACCATGCCTATAAAGACAGAGCATTTGACATGTCTCACAAAATGGCATAAAGTCACATTTTTTTTCCATTTAAAACACTACCAACTATTACAACATGTTAGGATTTCTTCCTTTTATTTTGTTACATGATTGTTTGGGATTTTATTCTCTTATCAAAGTATGGTCTGTTGGTCACCCTCCTTACTAAGTGGGAACCCACTTAATGTACTACCCCAGGCTGAAGAGAGTTAAGTCACAGCCCGAGCATACTCTGCACTTACAAACTCATTCAGTATTCAAGCTTACAGGAAGGAAAAAAACGTAAGTGCTGACCTCCAGAATCATCCTCTGGTTGGTCAGACAAGACTTTATGCATGTAGCAATGGTGCAAGGAAGTGTATGATTAATTGACAGCACAGAAAAGGATGTGCTGGGAGTTCCGAGGGGGTGGGACAGGTGGGGGCTGAAGCACAAGTGGATAAAGTGGAATTTAATTGGAGTCCCGCAGGATGAGTGATGTTAGAAAAGGTGGAATGGAGAGATAAAGGTGACTCATGCTGAGAGAGGTGAGTGCACAGCTTGGAATGCAGGGTTTCTGCAGCGTGGAGGAGCAGTGGTTCATCAAGGAGCGGGTAGGGGATAGTGCCAGGGTTCTGAAAGGAGACAGGAGGACTGCCACTTAAAGGCAGGCTGACAACAACAAACTAAAAGTCATCATTCCTTTTCAACATAGAAGTCAACATGGCCAAGGGAGGGTCTGTTAGTTTATTCATTTGCCGATAAATGTAGGTTGACATTATTACATCTAGAGGCTACAAACACTCCATTTCCTTGAGAATCACAGAGAATGCAAAGACATTAAAAAAAAAAAATCAATGCTTTCAACATATTATAAAAGGGGCTATGATAAAGAGATAAATGGGGAATTACAAGGGAACAGAAAGAAATGTGTATGTTGTCCTTAGGGGCTGAAGACTGAAGACCCTCCAAAGAGAAGGAAATAGTCTTGAAAGGGCAGAGGCTGCCCAGGTGAAAGAGGAAGGGAAGGCTACCGGGGAAGAAGAGACTGCAAATGCAGACTCAGAGCCACAAGATCCAGGGAGGGCCCTGAAAAATGGGAACAAAGCCTGTGTGAGGAGCAGGGGTGGGGATGAGCACGCATTACTGACTACCTAAAACACAGGAAACCAAAGAGCTGTGAGAACTTACCACTTTGCAAATAATTTACTGTGGGATTCTGAATGACTTCCTTCTCTCTCTTTAATTTCATCATTAGAGGCACATTTGACATTGCCCGTTCCTTAGTTGAATGCCAAAATCAAAATTGTTCTATAAAATAAGAACCATCCTAAGGTTTATGTTTGTTATACTCAAAGAAGCTTGGGAATGAAAGGAAGGTCTCTACTTGAACCTCCTTTCCAACATCACAGTTCTTCGGAGCACGGCTGGCAGGTGCCCATCCGGACAAAAAGAAATCAGTCGAGTGCCAGGGAGTTCAGGTAGCCTCGGGACGTAGCCCAAATCACTACTCAACACTACTGGTCATGAGAAAGTGTTCTTTTTTTTTTTTTTTTTTTTTTTTTAAACTGAGGTTTAACATGTGTTCCTACAGCTTCTACCCACTCAGACCCTCCACTGGGCCTCCCCTATGCAGATGGTGATGTACTGCATTAATAACTGAGTTGAGAGTGGTCCCTTTACCTCACTCAAGGGCTTCTTAGTTAACAACTGGCTTGGCTTTGATTAATTAGGTTCTCCAATATAATGTGCCGCCGCCTCCTTCTCAAGAAGACCTTGAAGGAACATCTGCACTGTTATGACTGCTCCATTTGCCTCCTGCAGTAATTAGCAGTAACCTCACAAGTGTGCAGCCTTTCACACCTTTCCAAACATCTTCACAAAAATTACCACATTCTAACGTCATGAGAAGGTGCTGCACCACTTTAACACATTATCGTCACAAAAAAACCTGGCTCTGTTGTATGGTATAGTACGAAGGACACTTTGAGAGAATCTAGGATAAAGACTAGGATACCAAAGATCTAACACAGTCTAAGAGGAAAGAAGGAAAAAGTAATTATCAGAACAAATCCTGGATGTCTACTCCAATTACAGACAATTGATACTTACCACAACTATAGACCACATATAGTCCCAGTTTACCAAACCATTTCTATAACCCACACCAACTCATTCAACAAACCCAGAGGCAAATGCCTAGCACTGGGACTGAACTAAGGGAGAAGAGGTTAGAAAGGGAGTTAAATAAGGCCTGATTTTAACACCTGATATTACATGTGAAACAACAGCTGAAAGAAATGTGATGACTTTATCACAAAGATGACTTAGTGGCCTGCACAAGATGGAGGGGAGGTCATGGCAGAGAAGAGAGACAGGCATCCCAGGTGGAGGGAAGAGACTGTAAACCCTGAGTGTCAGTGCACAATTGCCCCCAAAGCAAAATACAAAGGGCCATGTCCATGGGGGTACTTTGTGGGGTGTCCAGAACAGGACGCAGGAACACTGTGTTCTGGAGAAGCCCATTCTACACAGCCAAGCAGACGTCTTGCTACTAAATTAGAACAATAGTAGCTCCCCCCCCCACCTGCCCCCTGCCCATTAAGCCAAAGAGAGATGTGTTTGTTACTCCACAAAACATGACAGGAATTCACACACCTCTTTGCCTCAGTAAGAAATGGGCCTGGGTAGATGTACAATTCCAAGTGTCAAGGGTCCCTGGGCAGCAGCTCTGTGAAGCATGCCATGTTTCATCACACTGGATTCACTGTTTAAGCACCTATAAGATCTCACGGCAGAGAATCGAAACACATGCCTATTACTGAGACACCTCACTGCCTGCCTCCCTACCTACACAGAGGGGCAGACTTGCCTGTCTAGTTCCCAGTCTTCACAGTGCACAAGCACCCTTACAGGAAGAATCTACGAGGATTAATGATTTAACCTGATGACACCTGGCTTTGATCTGAGGAAAGACCTATGTAAATACCAAGTCATAGTAACAGTTCAGTGATTTCTCCAGAGAAACAGGAAAGTATTAGGTTTCCCAAGGGAAAACAAGCGGCATGCTTGAAACCGTACCTTACATGATGCTAACGTACAAGACAGAGAAGGAAGCTTGATGGACTGAGAGCAAACCGACCTTGCTGGTAGAGTACAGCAGCCGTCCGCTGTGAGTCGTACTTGAGTTTCATAGCTGTCCAGGGGGCACACGGCCTGCTGAACAGAGGGGCACTCCACAGTACTGCAGTCCACGCTGAAAACTGAAAGGGGCAAACAGAGAGGTACCATTTACTGTGGCATCTACTCGCATTCTGAGTCCCAAAATGAAGTATCGACTCTGACAAATTTCCCAAGCTTCCTTGATTCCCAAGAAACCCAGTCCCAGTGCTGGTACTTTTATTTCAGTAATGCTACAAAACTGCAACATAGCTCAAATTTCCTGTAGAAGAGGTGGGGACAAGACATTTTAGAGTTAAGTTGAAGGCAGAGTTAGACCAATGGTGGTTACGTGGATGGTGAAGGTCAGCTGGAGGTGTTTCTGCTAGAACAAGTTCAAGAGATGGATAAGGAGATAGCTTTGCTTCAAGCATTTACCTACCAATAAAAATAAAAGAAACAAACAAATCCCGACCAATCATTAGAAACTTGCAAACAGGAAATCACTATAACCTAGAAGTGTTCACAGACCACATTAGAAATGCTGTCACAAGAGCAAGGATATTAGAAATAATATAAAGCAAGAAACAGCTGAGACATGACAACAAATCAAATGTTGGCAAAGAAGGTGAGTAAATAGTCAAAGATGACTTAGCACATGCTATAAAGTCAAGGCGCTGGATGGTGGGGAATTGGCAAGGAGGAAGATTGGGACTGAGGGTTTCCTTATAAAACTTCTGACATTTTGATGTGTATATTTACTAAAAATAACTTTGTTTTATGTGTGATGATTGCTTTCAAATATAATACTTTGAAGTGACAGGTATATCTGCAAATGAGGGCTCTGACCTTCTCAAGGGGAACTAAGCAGGTAGCCATAGCACCATTAATCTTAATCTCACGTCCCCATTAAGCAGACTTAGAAGGAAAAAAAAAAGAAGAAAAGAGAAAAAGACACACTCCCTCCCTGAAGGAGCTCATGTACCAGTGAATTAACCCTCTGGTTCTGATTAGAAGGCCAGACGTCAGGCTGCCATTAGCCCAACGTGGCAGACTCACAGCATATTGGGCAGGAATGCCCATCTTTGTGGGAAGGAGAGGCCGCGGGCAGCTGAGGAGGGATCTGCCACCCTCTGATGCAGGCTGCTGAGACAGAGCTCGCGCGTACCTGGTTTGCACTCATAGAGGTCACAGCACTCTCCCGGCTTCCCTGAGGCTTTTGACACTAGTATGTTCAGGTATCCCGGCTGGCAGACTTTGCGCAGACAGCCCGCAGGGTCGCACACGCAGCGGCTGGGTAAGGGGCAGCACTCCCCGGGAGGAGCATAACCCTCGATCAGAACGGAATCTTCAGGACAACGTGGAGAGAACTGGACTTCACAGCGGGCCTTGGAGCAATCTGGCTTCTCTTCTAAATGGGAGAGAAAGAATTTAGCTCATGCCCAGGGCAGTGGGGGGCACTTTTGTCAGAAGCACAGACAGTCCTGAGGAGCTATTTACTATCCAAAGAGGAGGGCCAAGAAAGAAACCTGGTAAAAACCCTTTGACTTAGTTTTGCCACCCATGAAGATCTCTCCAGGACACCAGAATAGGGGCCTTGAGTTCCCTTCTTCTGCACCTTTCTGCTCCCTCATGTGGAACCACGGATGCCTAGTGCAATGCCCCAAAGAAAGAAAGGTGACGGAAGATTCACCTTAACATGGACGCTGTCATGGACTAATGGACACATATTTGAATTCAAGAGTTTTAAGGACTCTTTTCCGAAAACAGTGTATGCTTGGACATCAAAACAGATCCTCATGAATGAATCATGGCTTCTTCAGAGACCGTGAACAGCGTGCATGACCATCAACAGGGAAGAACTCTATCTTTAAACTCCTGAGTTCCGATGAGATGGAACTTATTAAGACCTTGCAATTCTACGATGTGGTGGCTTAATAAGACAAGAGAATGAGCCAAATTCCCGGGCAATTCTCCCAAATGGCACCTGGTATGTTTCTATCTCTAACAGAGATTCATTGAATCTCTTTTACCCCATTCTCTTTTCTTTAATATCATCTACTAACCTAAAGAGGAACCTCAATTTTGAGATGAGAAAAATAAAGCTGGGTATTACCCCTAAATTTTAGGAATGGGTATCAAAACCCTAGCTTCTTGAGCTCCAGTCCAAAGCTCATCTTCTTGGTTTAAGCTTTTAGGAAACCTCTACCAACATAAGGTGCTTGAGGAAAAGAGGAAAATAAGTCAGAACAACATCCCTGCACCCCATCACCTCTGAAGAGGGAGCTGGGAAGATGCTGGGTGAAAACAGTGTTGTGTGGCATGGACCACATTTCCAGTGCTCTGTCATTCCTAGGGTAAAACCCATAAACAGGATCACATAATAGGGTCAGACCTAAGAGGTCACCTCGCTTAGTTTCTTCCTTTTGTAGATAAAAGAACCACAGGCAAAAGGCTCAAGTGACCTGGCTAAGCCCAGTGGTGAAATTAAACCTAGGACCCAGGCCTCCTCCACTTCTAGTTCACTCTCCTCTTGATTCCTCAAAAGTAAATCTCTTTTTCCAAAACCAAGCTTGCTCCTTTTCTCTGGCCATTTTTTTTACTTGATTGATACATCTTTCATTTCACTGGCCATCTTCCTTGTGCACCTCCTTCCTGTCTAGTTAAGACATAGGACAGGAGACCAAGCCCACATTCTGTTCTAGGAAATTTATTCAAAAATGTTGACTGAGCACAGGTACACAGCTTTGGATACATTAATAAAGAGTAAAAAACAAGACACCTCACTTCATAGAGTTTACAAGGCAGTGGAGGGTGACAGAAAAGAATAAATATTACAAACAAATTATATAGTAGTAAAGAGTGACAAGTGCTATGGGGAGTGGAACAGAGAAGGAGGAACTGGGGCGTCTGGAAGGAGGGGTGGTTAAATCTGGTAGAATGGCCATGATGGAAAAGCCCAACAGAATTGAAGGAGCGAGGGTGGGTCGTGGAGAATGTAGGGCAAGAACATTCCCAGAGAGGCAACGGCTAGCCACACCTGGGTACCAGACAGAGCCAGCAGGCCAGTGCTGGAGTGGAGCAAGGGAGAGGAGGTTAGATGGGCAACAGGGGACTCTGATCCTCTAGAGGCCCTCATGCCATATTAAAGCCTGGTTGCTCTAACTGTGAGATACATCAGAGCTTTGATTATGTAGGAGTAAGGGCGGGGGAGAAAAAAAATCAGAAAAATGGATGTCCTCTTGGAATAGTAGGCTTAGGGGATGCTGGGCAACAGTAGAGAATGTCTGGGAAGAGGGCAGACACAGGAGGAGACTGGAAAGGCTTTTGGAGAGAGAATATGGAAGGAGTCAGGTGCACACATACTATCTGCCAGAGCTGGGTAGCAGGTGTGCTGGAGGTGGACATGAGCTGGGGTGATTAGACTCCTCATGGTCTTGTGACCTGCCCTCTGCCACCTAACTTACGATGACTGTTCTCTAATTTTCCTGTGGGACAGAATGGTACTTCACAGCACCTATGCTTCCATCAGGGGCAACATTCAACTGCTGGCCTCTGCTCTCTTGGGGCTGCTGTCAACATGCTAATATCCAAAGGGGGGGTGGGGAGCTTAAAGCAGAATGGAAAGTAAAACAGCCTCTGTCCTCAGAGCAGACTTCATTAACATGCACACCATGTACTAATGTCACAAACATCCCCTACAGTGAGTTAGTATCTGTCCACTTAGCAGATTATGAAAACTGAGGTTTGGACAGGTCAAGTTAATTGCCCAAGATCACGCCATTAGTAAATGGACATGTGATGATTTGAAACTTGGCCCCTCAGGTGCCATTCCTGCTCCTCCATAATAGCACTCCTCCTGTCTCAGGAACCACTGGTGCTGGTGGTGTTCAACCCTGGACTGGCCAGTCTTTCCCGGGTAGATGATTTCTCTGGGCTTGTCTTCGTTTTTGATCGGAATTGTGGTTTCTGTTAAAGCTGCCCAGCTTGGCTAGATTCCCGGCTACCTCTTACTCAGCCTTATCTCAAGGCACGAGTCATGGGGTATACAGAGCTTGCTTGCCTGGGCCCAAAAGGAGTTGTTACTTTAGTCTTAGAGGATCCATCTATCTATCCTACCTTCATATTATTACCACAAGGAACTGCCCTGAGAAGAGAACACAATTAAGTAAGGAGGAACTGCAACCCCAGGTTCCTATTTGTGTGTGGCAGAATAAATCAAAGAGCTGAGGAGGAGATGGTGAATCTTGACTATGGGAACTGATCAAGTTGGAGCTGGTAAAGTACAATTCAGTAGACTACTTATCCAGCAAACAAAACCACTGTTTTACAATTAAGAGAAGCTCTGTGACGTTCATTGCAAATAGCACTTAATTCCTACCCTTACTCTTTTGTTGTAATTAACATTATGCATCACATTCTATTATATTCTTATTCTACAAATATTCAGTATGTATAATCTGGCTTTTCAAACATGCCTCACTTAACCATGTTTCCATTCAAACCCAACATATCAGCTCTTGCTAGTTATTCTCCACTTTGCGGTCTCTTTAACAATCCCAACACTATCACTTCTTAAAGTATGTTTTTGCAGCTCAAGCCTTACTTCTTAAGAACTGCTTTGGCAATAGAGGTGGGATAGGTGGCTTGGAAGGATCTAAGAATATTAAAAATGAATGTTCTACCTTATTAAATGCTTTAACTTTTCTCCAGAGGATCACACTGGCTTTCTCTTTATTAATATCCATTAGTAGATGTTATACTATCTTTGTATTCTTAGAATATGCCTTGTTTTTAAGGATACTGCTAACTTTGACTTCCTAACATTTCAAGATTTTTAAACTTATAAACTTGAGGAATATTAGTTATTATTCCTCACTTGCTCTCTCTCGTTTCAGTGCTACACAAACTCTTTCAATGAGTTGTTCAGCATTCTACTTCTTTATTCTATGCAAAACATGTTTTTAAAACACAGGATTAAACAAGAGTAGGAACTAAATTATGGTTTTAATTCCTTCGTCAAGTACTGCTTTGGTAAATTCTAATTTTTGACAGCATTGTTCTCAGTGTGACTTGTTCCTAAATGGTTTTTAATTCAGCTTTGAAGTCTTGGTTGGGGCGGGGGGGGGGGGGTGGCTTTTGATTCTATAATTGTACTTGCTTTTTGCTTTTTGCCAGGAAATACATGAGGTACAATTTTCTACTTTTGCTAATTTCTTAAATTAAAAAATATATATTTGGCACACACATGTGTTATGAGTTATGAGTTTATGGTCAATTTTAAAATATATGGGTATTTAAAAAGATAATGTTTCCTCTGTTTATTGGCTACAAACTGGCCTATCTATTAAATTGAGCTTTTTAATTATGACATTCAGATTGCCTTGGACCTTCCATTTTTGGTCTGATTTTTCAAGACAAATCTGTAGAAATCTCCCCCTGTGAGCCAGTAACTTCTGGTATTTCTAATACTTTCTACTTCAATTTTCAAAGCTATGTTGTTAACTTTGTGGGCTAGCAGGCATAAAGCTTTAAGCCTATTATACTGACTTTGCAAATTATAAAATTATATTTTCAAAGAATTTAGATTTCTGAAATCTATAGTTTTCTTGTTTTGTAATTGTTAAATTCTTTCATTTCCCACCTTCTTTCAATCCTCTATTCATCTCTCTATGGATTACCTAACTAGCATTCAATCCCCACCAAGTCACTCAAACTCAGCAGTTACCAGGAATTATTTTTCTGATAACTTCTTTCTCAGCTGCTTCTAATACATAAATTCTCCCAGAAAATTTTTATTTATTCACTGATGTTTCTATTTCTCTTTCTTCCATGGAGGGAAAAAAAAAAAGGAAGAAAACAATAGCCACACATGACTTTTGTATCAAAGGGCTTTTCTGACATTACTTTTGAATTTTTATCTATTTGAAAAGAATTCTCACCACAGTCTCCCTATGGTGTCAAAAACAATTCTATATATAAAATACTTAATTTAATCAACAAGCATTTATGTCTGGTTACCCTGGCAACGTTGCAACTGGCATCTTAAAAGAAAATAAACTTTTCTCAGATATAGAAAGACTAAAGTGACAATATGATTTGCAATCAAAGAAACTGAGGGAAAAAGGCTGATCTAGCCATATTAATAATATTCCTTTAAGAGGTGAGTCCTTAAAATACTAACAGGGTCACCCAGCATGAAGCCGTACAACAGTAATGGAATATCCAATCAATCCTAGTCACTTCCACCCATGTGATTGTACCACAGCTATTTCTAGAACTTCTCCAGGTTCCTTTGTCAATGAAGTATATACATCATGATATGCAAGCTAAATGCATTCAAAAGTTTTGTGCTTAAACACAGATTTAAATAAAAGACAAATGAAAACTTACTAGATGGAAAGAAGGAAAGAAAAAAAAAAAGAAAGAGAAGATAAGAATTACACTGCCAGATTCCTCTATTTAAATTTTGTAGAGTCCTACACATGACACCAAAGCCTTCCTTCTATTTCAAAATCTCTTGAAATGGTCACTTGAAATAAAAAGAGATACGCTACACATTTACTACAGGCAAACAGGTGTCAAAAAATAGACTAGTAAAATTTAGGAAGTCAACTGCAGAATCGATGCAGTTGGATGCTCAGTGCTTTCACAGTCTCTCCTAATTCCTTCTTTCTCTGTCTCTCTCATACACTTGGCAGACATATCCACTGAGACAATCCTGGGAATCCCACCTACTTTCAGAGATAATTCAAGGGATCCCAAATTTGGCTTAGACCTGTCACAAGGGAGAACATAAAGCCAAAAGAGGAAGAGTCCGGAGTCCTTGTCTCCCCCATGCCTCACTGAGATATGCTTTAGAATCTGGAGACCTAGAGTCACTGTGGCATTGGCCTGGGGCATCCAGGGGTCCTCAGCCAGTTGGTGAGAAAAGGAGGGAGTCAGGTATCCTCATGGTTACCTACTAAAGGGCAACCTACAAAGTCCTCTCAATCTTTCCTCCACTCATTTATTTGACAAATATTAACTGAATGACTTCCATCAGCCAAAGATTCCAGGAGCAGGGCTTAGAGCAGGGCATGAAACAAAGTCCTTGACTTCCTGGATTTATAATTCTGCGGCAGACAGATAACACACACAGCTACACAGGCTCACGCCAGGTGGGGATAAAGGCTCTGATGAGTGTACCTCATTCTTGGACGGGGGAGGTTCTTTGAGGATGAGGCATCTGCGTAGAGACTTGACTAAGAGAAAGAAGGCGGCATGCAAATAACAGGGCAAGAACATTCCAGAGGTAGAAAACAACAAGAGGGGAGAGGGAGGTTATTAGGCAAGACAGCCAACTCTCATGAAGAAATATATACTTCACAATTATTAAGAAATCTAAATTGTATAATTAACATTAGAAAATGCCAATAAGAACTCCTAAGGAAAATATTTTGATGGACAGTATTTCTTGTTAAGGATTCAATTCTTATAGGCAAGCTAGAGAAATGAACATACTTGCTGCTAAATGAGTGCCTCCTGTGAGTGAGGCCTGCCTGGACTCATTCTTAGAAGAGATTACATTTTCATCTGTACTTGACAGATGAGGAGACAGCCCCACAAAGATGAAGACACTTGGCTAGTGTCACAAAGCAAGGGGCAGAGCTGCCAAAGTCCACAATTTTCCCACTAGTCCATAATGCCAAAAGCAAACGGAGCTTCAGCTTTCCGAGTCGACTTGTCTGGTATTTGTATGTTTAGACAACGGCTACATATTTGCTTGAATATAGAGCACAAAATTAATTTGCAAAGATAAAGAGGTTGAGGGTCTTTGGTGAGTCCTCATCACTTTATTGTTGGCTTCAATATTTCATTTGTTCCTTGGCCTCAGACATTCCATGCTACAAAAGGAGGAGTTTTCTAGTATTCAGCATTATTTTGTTCTGAAAATTTCTACTGCAAATGCAATACATATGTCATCCCTGTATTTTTAAACTTAGAGACTGACTCCTTTAAAGTTACATTGTGAGTTCTTCTCATTCACATTCCATGATTTTATCATAACCTTTTTTGGCAAGCTTTGCTGTGAAGACTTGTTCTGTACAATCATAACCCCAAGGGGAAAAAATTAGGCTTGTTGATACAGTCCCAGAAATATTTCATATTTCAGCTCCTTCAGAAACACCCACTCTATTTTCCCAGCACTTTCTTTCACTCTGCCTTTAGGATTTAATAGCAACAGAACCTAGTAGAGCCTTTTCTTGGTGGTTTGTTAAGGATGACATATTAAAACTGTCCTCAATTACCGAATAAAGTTTGTTTGCTTCACAGTGGAATACAACATAGGAAAACAAAAACAAACATTCAATAATCTGTGAAACTCTAATATGTGATACTTTAATCCAGTGGTTCTTGATACTGCCTGTGCATTAAATTAAAATCACAAACCTTTAAAAATTATCACTGTCTTGTTACCACCTCAAACCAATTAAATCAGAACACAGGGGAAGAGGCTGGGCATTTGTATTATTTCAACAGTTCCCAGGGTGATTCCACTGCACCATTCAGGCTGAAAACTACTGCTTTACTCCTTCAAGCAAACTGAGAATATTTACGATGAAATTCACTGCTAATAACAGAGTTTGACCAAAGGCATATTCAAACATCCTGGCAAACCGTGGGTGACCAAGTGCCAAAAGAGCACTGGATCCTCCAGATCCCTCCTCCACTAAGAGCTCCTAGCTTGCATCTGCAGCCACAAGGTACATCTAGGATCTCCTGAACCACACATCTTTCTACACCAAGGACTTTACAAATGGGCTGTTAATGATGCACGAGATTCAAATTTTGCTACTCTTAGTGTGGCCCTGGGCCAGCACCCTCAGCATCACCTTAGAACTGTTAGAATTGCACAGAACTGGTCTGGTTGTAGATCTACTGAATCGGAGTCTGCATTTAGTAAGACGTAAAGTTTGAGACAAGCTGCCCTAGAGTGGTGGTTCTCAGTCATTGTTGTCATCATCATCATCATCTCCCAGGAATTTGCTAGAAATGCAAATAACTGAGGCTCCCCATTAGACCTATAGAATCAGAAACTCTGTGAGGCTCAGCAATCTGTTTGAAAAACCTTCCAGATGCATACTATAGTTTGAGAACCTTCCTGCTAGAATGATTCTCAACTCTTGCTTCCCATTAGAATTGTCTGGGGAACTGAAAATCCAGAAGCTCACAGTACACTCAGGTGAGGTAAATCAGAATTATTGGAAGTATGAGACCCCTCCCCACATATCAGTATTTTTAAAGACTCCCAGGTGACACCAATGTACAGTCGAGGTGGCCCCACAGTTCTTTGTTCACCTGCTCACCCCATCCTCCACACTCCCAGGTAAATCAAAACCTCTTTAATACTTGGGAAATCTGAATCAACCAGACTTCCCTGGAATCTTCCTGGAAGAGGTCAGAGTTACCTGGGAGGAGGGAAAAAAATCTTAGATTGCCTCTGATTGTAGATGGTTGAGTTGCAAGAAGTGAGGAAGATGTGGCCTGTATGTATCCTACTGATTTTTAGACTGTAATTTACAAATGTTCACTAGAATTGAGTCCAGAAACATTTTAATTCATCATCTGTTAATTCACACCAGGAAAACATGTTCAGTTTACTCCCAGGGAGATTTGTCATTCAATTATACTCATGTATTCATACATCATAACTAATTTCAAAATGTAACCATCAATGTGCTTTAAAAAAAAAAATCTGTCAATAAAATAAGACTTAAGGATGGTTTAGATAAACGTGCAAAAAAAACTGGCTTTAAAATGATTAATGCTACCTAATAAACTACTGTCTTCTCTGAATACTTCATCCTCTTCTGTCAAAACCACTAGCCCACAAAACAGTCTAACTTATTAGGGAACAGGCAAATGACTAATGAGGAAAACTCCAAATGAACTAAATTTGTAGAGTAAGCTCAGTAGCATCTTAAGAAGTCTATTCCTAACAGCTTAAAAATGTCACAGTGGCATAAACATTAGAAACGAGGAACTCCCAGGTGGTATTTAATGAAAGGCTATGTCCATTATCTAACAGAAACAAAACCTGGAGGATGGATCCTGTGACTTTGGGTGGGATGCCTTCTACACTTTGATCTTCTCTTCGCTGAGAAATAGATGCTGCAAATTAGCTCTTTCTTTGTGTAATGATGACACAGATTTGAAAAAAGTACAATAAAATGTCAGATTTCAAATACATGAGACTGAAAGGTTTGGTGTTCCTCATCTGTAAGACGAGAGGCTGGCACTGTGGAGGTCTCCGAAGAAGATATCCCAGTCAGAGTTTCTATGAGCACTTCCTCATTGGGTTCTCAGGAGGCTGGACCGCTGCTCATTCAAGGAAGACCAACAAATGCTTCCTGAATTAATGGAGCAACCAATCATGTTCTTTCAAAACAACAGGATTTCCCAGCACTGAGTTTTATGAGTACAGGAGAAAGTATGGTCTTCTGTGATTTAAAAAAACAAAAAACAAACAAACAAACAAAACAAAACAAAACAAAAACAAAAAAAAAACAAGGAACAGTAAACTTGAGTCCCAGAGGAGATATATGGATTTCAAAAGTCTTTAGAAGGACTCTAAAGAATATTATGTGTTGATCTGAGATCTTCAGAGGCTCCTGAAAGTGACTATATTTGTGCAATTAAAATGATATATCAAGAATAAGGAGTAGATGCAGAACAGCATGAAAAAAATGGACAGGTAAGGAGCACAGCAGGCTGCTGCTATTCTGTCCTTGCTGACGACAGCAGCAGAAAATAAAGAACTGCAAGATACTTAACTGTGCGACTGGTAGGATCTCACGAGGGTTTTTGCACATGCTGAAAACAACCATGTAGCTAAAATTATAAATAGATGTTTGGAAAAATATATTTGGGCCATTTATTTCTTTCTGTCTCTTTGTCCTTTTCTCTTTTTTAATTTCTGTTTTATTGGAGATAATCTACTTTTTAGAACCACTAACTTGGCATTAACAGAGGTTACTTTTTAGCGACTTTTTTTTTTTTAAATATAGGAGTCAATATAGCTACTGGTTTACCAGAAAAGTTTAAGAGCCAAGCTAAACTATGTGCAAACTGTGGCTCTTCTACAACTAGCTACGTGCTCTCAGGCAAGTTTCTTGACCTTTCTGGGCCAGAGTTTCCTCAAGATTGTTATGAGTTGAGCAGGTTAACAGATATTGCAAATAGCCCAATGCCTGACAAATCTACATGCTCAAAAGAGTTGCTCCAGACAGGACTATCACCATTATCATTAATTACTAGAAAAGTCTAGGATTAGAGTCAGAGACCTCAGTGTGTGTGTGTGTGTGTGTGTGTGTGTGTGTGTGTGTGTGGTACACCATTTATAATTCATTTATAATCCTCAGCAAGCCACCTAATGTCACAGGGCTTCATGAAATACTCAGATGTTAGGGCCTAAAGACACTTATTTTACAATATTGTTTTGGAGAATAAACAAATCTGTAACCTTTAATATTATACAGATATGTAACATATTTATATAATAAATATTTAAAAATTCATATTTTATATGTTCATAGGTGTGTATGTATGCATATGCATACACACAAATAAACATGCACACACAGAACTTCTAGGCTCTCATACTTTCTACTCCTTAGTTGTTTTAAACTGAACACCTAACAGAGGATGTCCCAGAACACAGGTATGCCATCATTAATACAATTATTGATAAAGGTGAAGTTGATTATGAAAGGCAGACCCAAACACAGGTACAGACCCCCTACACACATTTAGTACAGCATGCTCCATACAATGATCATAATATTCCAAACATTCCACTCACACATCAGTTCTCTTTTAGATTCCATTTCTTTATTAATTCCTTAAAAAGCAGCAGCATTTTGAAAGAATGAACTGCACTCCACCTGGAGGGAAGGAAACTGCCTCGTATAGGTAGTTCTGCCTAGAGATTCTTTGCCAGCTTTCACTACATACAAAGGTGACATGTAATGGTAATGAGTACCTCCGGAAGCACAGGAACACAAAAGGCCTCCCAACATCTATATCTGCACTGCTAGGGCCTTCCCTGGTCAGCAAGTGTTTCCCCGGAGGCAATCAGGGCCTCTGAGAACAGCCTCATTCCCTTCCCACGACTTTCTCTGAAGGCCTCTCCACCCTTCTGGATGGCTCCTTCAGCTCCAGCACAAACTTCCTAATCAGACTTGCAGTGGGGCAAGTCCCTGAAAGGGCCCCATGTTTCTATGCCTTCTTTGTGTCCTTTGTGTACCCACTGTGTAAACCCTGGTCCACCACGACCGCCAAGAGGGCACCCGCAGACTACAAATATGTGAGCTGCAGCTGAGCAAAGGGACGTGTTTACTTTCCATCCTGAACTACAACTTGACCTGTAGCAAAAAACAAAAATACTGCAATGTGTATTTTTTCCCAGAAATGATAATTATAGTACTCCAAACATTTTTCAAACTTCAACTACCAAAATGGAAAAGGCATTTCAAAAAATAATTTATTAAATAGGCACTTATATTCTTGGTAGCCCTTACATGGAAATCATACTTTTTTTTCTTTGTAGCCATTAAAGGCCTAGCTCCTGGCTGAAAGCTGTCCTCTAAGGCGAGGTGGGGCTCAGACTTGGCCTTCTGAATTGAAAGGTGGGAGAAAGGAGTCCTCCCTATGCACTGCAGTTATCATGGGTTTACAGCACCTTTTTCCACTTCAAAAATATCAGCCATTTAAGAATCACAATTCCTGCATGGAGTGTGAGAGATCTTTTGCATATCTGGCTGATACAATGTGCCTGAACCAGAAGATAAGGCCAGATACACCCCTGGTACCAAACACAGGGGGAACCATTTCTAAACTCTTCTTAGGAGCACCACAAGAACCCCAGCCTATTTAAACTCTTCTCTGAAGAGCATGCTTCCTCACTCATTCCTCACCTGGTCCTTTTACCTCTAGTTGAAGCTTTTCTGCAGCCAGGACTCTCATCAAGATACTCTCATTATAAGAGCCACTGTCAGACTTTCCAACACTCTTTGGACCACTGGTTCCCAAACCTGAGCATGCTTGAGTGCTTTCTGAAGCAGATTGCTGAATCTCATGCCCAGAATTGCTGATGTAGTTGGTCTGTAGTAAGGCCTGAGGAGGAGCATTTCTAACAAATTCACAGGTTCCTGTGGTTGCTGTCCAGGTAGCATGCTTTGAAAGCAGCTGCTATAGACCACATCTGCTTGAAAACCTCAGTCTCTTGTAAACTGTGCCATTCTCTCTCCTCCTCCCAGGAAAAGGTGCTTTCCTCTGTCTTCCCTGCCTGTCTTTTCTCCAGCTACAGAGCAGAGCTGGCTCTAAGTATAAGTGGATAGATAGCAACAAGCTTAACAGACCTGAACAACAGAGGCCCCACCCAAGCTCATCCTCTTCTGCAGTGAACAGCAGCACACATGGAGCCTGCCATTTTTATCCTGAGATAGAATTCAAGGAGAAAGGTGCATAACAGAGAGAGAAGGGCTTCCACGGGTAAGGAGAGGTCATGGCTGCTGCCAAAGTGGACATTATGTTCAGCGTTGGTGCTTCTCCCGTGTTCTAGGATGGTCTTTCATTTTCAAAAATGTCAAAGGACATCAAAATAATTTTTAATGAGCCAACAGTCACAAATTCATATTTCAATAATTAAAAATTCATGTTAAGCTGAAGTAGCAGTGTTACGAAATTTAACTTTACATGTGTTATAGGAACTGGGCTCCACAAAGGTGCTAGGGACCTATGTTCTATCTATCTATCTATCTATCCATCCATCCATCCATCCATCCATCGCCCTGGTCCATATAGGATTCCATCCATCTATCTATCCTCCTCAACCCTTAGTGTATTGTCCCGGTCCATACAGGACTCCAACCAGTGGGGAAAGTGGAAGGGGAAGGACTGACTCTAAGTGGCAGGATGTGCTGATATTTCTGCTCACTTCATAGAGGGACTTAGTCATGTGGCCACACCCACCTGGAAGGGAGTCTAGGAAGCATGATCTGGGTGGCCACCTCCCTAGCTAAAATTTTATAGCTATGCAAGAAGAAGAGAATGGACATAGTGGACAAACTAGAAACCTTGGCAACAAGTTTCCTATGAAGATGAACTATCTGAACAACGGAAGTATTTTGCCCTTTTAAGAGTGAAAGTAAATAAAGCATTCTGAGGAAACCCTTGAGAAACACTCCTATGACCAATGTACGTGTTTCTTTCCAGAGTCGTACATTTTTTTTGTTAAAAGTACCTGGAAGATTCTTATCTAGTCTTGCACTTAATAATAGTTAATAATCAACTACCATGAAAGAAACACGAAAATAAGTTGGATATTTTAATAAAAACAATGACGTATAGAAAACCCTTGGTCATCTGTGAACCTAGACTTTCCATACATATGAACTTTCAGTGGAAAGCTTAGACTTCTTTTGAAATGTTCTATAACTCAGAATTTTCAACAAATCAATCTAATCCTTTCCACAATTAAGGTACAGAAAAAAGATGAATTGGAAATTTGAATTTAATTACAGGGGGGAATCAAAATGCTTGTTCTTACATAAAAATGTGAGAATGATTCTGCCTATAAGACTTAGTTGTCAACAGATAAGTAAAATATTCTTAGAGATTCTTAGATGTGCATGAAGAGTGACTCAGAAATGCCAGATGAGTGACTAATGGGTCACTCAGCTAACAGCCAAAAGCCAGGTCCCCTGGGGAACTCTGCAGTGGTTCTATCATGCTGCATAGTCACCATCCTGGCCTCCTCCTTCAGTCTGTCATCAGCATCTTTTCCTGATATAATATTCAAATATGTTACAAGACATTTAAAATTGCTTAGAATTTAGCTTTAAAATGACTTGCTCACAAAGCTCCTTCATCACAAAATCAGCTAAACATACAAATGAACCAAAACAAAAATAACCTTTATGTAAGTGGAGTGGCTAAAGAGGTCAGAAGAGCAACTTCTGGTCAGGGATGGCTGTGGTGCTGTCCACCAGCCAGGTGCTGACAGGATGCCCACCCACACAGGCAGAGCCGGGGCTGAGAGACATGGTGAAACAACATGCTAGGGACAGGATAGTTGGCAGGCCTGTGGAGATGGGGCACAAAGGTAATCTGTTTGCACATCATGGGCTTTGGGATTGGGGCCCCAGAGGAGATAGCTCCTATTAGGAACACCCTGTGGTCTCCATACCACAGGGACTTCTCTGTAACGGCCTAATCCTCCGGAAATTAAGACCTCTGGCAGTTTCTTCAGCCCCTTCAGAACAAGAAGCTCAGGCAGAATAAAATGGGAACACCAAGACCAGAGGATCTGGTAAGACTAGACAGGATGCCTCAGCATTAATGATGGCGTAATGCCTTATTACGGGAAGGGGGGCTATCTCTGCCTGCAGAGCCTCAGCTTGGTGTGGATGCCACCTCTGAAAGCCTGTCTGCAGAGCCCCACCATGCTGCCATGGCTTCTCACAGCTCAAACGGTGCTGCTTTGTTCTTGTTCTGCTCCTGAAGTCTGTCAACATCTCTGGATGGCTGAGAGACTCTGTCCTGACACTAAATGTGCGCTTCTACTTCCCTGGTCTTGTAGAGACAGTGCAGATCTCTGGACTAACAAATGACGAAGACAGAGCCAGCTTCTTTGTCCCTGTCCCCCCCCCCTTTTTCTTTTCTTATTGTTTTTCTGTCTTCCAAGGCACAGCTCCTCTCATTCTCAAGAAAGCTACTCTTTAAATTCAAGGTTGATGTCAAGGCTATCCTCTGTCCCTGTTATCACTAAGAATAGAAAAATATGCCTTGAAAAGGAAAAGCACTACATGTACAAAAAAGAAGCCCCATAGGAGGGCAGACCTGCACACGTGGGGAGGTAATCCTACAGGGCTCTTCAGTGATACTGGGAGCTTAGTATGCTCAGGATGTGTGAATTTCTACTCTGAGTATCTTTCAACAACAGATTAAGAAGCCACCTTTTCTCCTTGACTTACTGCCCATGTCAGCTCCAGCATCCAAGCTGATTACTGACTGCTTACTGCTCCAATTCCTAGTTCTATGTGAAAATGGCCATTTTTCACTATCATTCCTATTCAAGATGTTTCCTCCTAGGAAGCTAATAGAGTTCCATCAGCCTGATACTCTTTTTTAAAAAACATACACAATATTTGTGACAAGTGACTACTGATACATACATACTAGGAATTTTATCCCATCATAAAGCCTTAAACCAGAAATCTCAGACTTCTCAACTGACCTTCAATACGAATGGTATCCAATAGACTAATGATGGAGATTAATATCTGTATTCAAAAAGGCTATTCAGTCAACATACCATTACTGGGCCAGGATCCTAGCAAAAAGCTATGGCGATCCAGTAGCTGGGAGAATCCCACAAGACAGAAGTTCTGAGGTCTTTGCAAAGGCTCTAGTTGGTACACCACACAACAGACTACAACTGACCCAGAAAGCACAATTTTACCCTGGCCAGTGTGCTCACTGAAGTGTTTCCAGAACTGTTCTTCTTCATTCCATACATGTATTTCAGTGACCCAACCTACTGCCAAATCCAAAGATGATAGTTTTTTAATTTGCACCAGATTTCTGTTTTCTGGTTAAAAAAAAAAAAAAAAATCACTTTCTAGTCCTTTGTTTTTCCTCTTCATTCCCAGCACCAGTCTGAGAAGCTGGCAGTATTTATGAAGAAAAGAGTTTTGACCAGTTTGTGGATTCTTGCACATATGATAACAAGTTAAAGCAACTGGGCAGTTGGCTTGTCACCAGATAGGTGATTTGCTCCTGTGCAGGTACTTCAAAGCACACGTGATTCAAATTACAAATTACTACATGCCATGGATCTTCTGGGTCACTGTTCAATGAATAACTGAATTCTTAAATGTTGTTATGAATAGCAAAGGTCTATTATGTTGGCATCTGTAATAAATCATGTATAAATCATGGTTATTCACATTTAGCAGGAACCTAATACCTAACTCTTCTACCACTGCACACTTAAGAATGCAATCTGAAGGCTCTACTTTCTCTGAGCCTCTGAGGAGAGAGAGTGGTGGTAACAGTTTGTCACCAGTAACCCTCCTTTTGAGTCAGAGAGGGACTTTCCAATTACCAATTACATGGGCACTATGGAATCTAATTTCCATCCTTAATTATATCATTGTGAAGAAAAATACTATTAAGGAAATGATTTTTTAAAAAATATTTTTGTAGTTGTAGATGGACAGACTGTCTTTATTTTATTTGTTTATTTTTATGTGGTGCTAAGGATCGAACCCAGTGCCTCACACATGCTAGGCAAACACTCTGCCACTGAGCTACAGCCCCAGCCCAAGGAAATGATTTTTTAGCATTGGAAAATAACACATTAAACTTCTAATCATGACTTAAAAATAAGAAATCCAAGTTTAACCTACCAGAAATATATTAAGCTGATTGAGGTGGTCAAGTGCCTTGTAAGTAATGAATTCAACACCCACCTTTCCCAGTACTCCTGATAAAAAGGTTTTAACAAGAAAATCCTGCCCAGCAGTTGCTCTTCTGATATTTCTGAGCAAACACATCTAACAGTGTGGTCTTACTCTTTATATGTTTAGATGCTATTTTCCAAGCATGGGGACCACTTCATCTGTATGTAACTCAGAGCCACAGAGGTATTCATTCTTTCACTTACACGTTTCCAAGTGGCTCCACAGCCCCCAGTGAGCGTAATACACAGCTTCCTACTTCCATGCACTCACTAGAGTTCAGGAGAAGGAGAGAAGCTCTAGTTCACAGGATCCCACCAGGCCTGTCAGTAACTGCTCACATGATTTTGTACAATACTCATTACCACAGACCTCATTTCCTCCCTTATCAATGGCAAGGTTAGCGTCTGAACTCTTAGGTTCTCTGCCCACCAAGAAGCAGAGTACGATATAAGAAAAGTTAAATAGCAACACAGTGTGGCAATCAAAGGGGTTACCAAGGCAATATGTCATTAAGTGTCAAGAGTAGCAGAGAAACAATGAAATATGACTAGAGATAAAGAAGAAATGAAATCAGTATGCATGGCAGTTGCAGACAGGAATTACAGCAGGTATAGGGAGGATGCTGGGAGCACAGACGATTCCTAGCAGGGGATTTGGTCTAAGTAAAAGGAGTGATGTGTGATGTAGCAGCTGGTCACACTCCCATATGCCCCTGACCAATGACATACCAAGGAAGAGTACCCTACACCCTAACTGGCCTCTGAGTTTTCAATCAAGTACATCCATCCCCTATGATGCTCTTCCCCCATGCTCATCTAGCTGGCCAGAGTGCCACTGTCAACCCACCCAACATTTACTGAGCACTCGAGACATTCTGGGTACTCTGCTAGGGATACAGACACAAAGCTGGACACACGCAGTCCTTCCCTTCCAACAGCTTTCTGGTCATCTTCAAGCAAAAGCCATTTCCTCTGGGCAATACTCCTTCATCTCTGTCTGCCCCACAAGTCTGATTCCTTCCTCTATTCTCTTTTCACAGACTTTGCACATATACCTGTTTTATGAAATGCATACATTGCATCATTAATTATTTATACTTCTATCATGGCAATCCATGACCAAAGTAATTTCCATGGGGGCCTGGACTTGAATCTTGTACCTCTTTGTTTCTCTGCTGCCTAACATAATATTTAGACAACAGACTAGTCTCCATCAATCTCTTTCTCTCTCTCCTGTCTAGTTTGTTGCACCACTTACAGTGTGTGATCCTGGGTAACCTTTCCCAGCCTCAGACTCCTCACATGTAAGAGAATAAGAAAAACCTCCACTTCGTGGAGAGGTTTCACAGAGTAACACCTGGCATATGAGCGAGCCTCCACTGTTAGTTATGATCTTGTTAGCTGCTGACTTGGAAATAATGACAAAAAAAAAAAAAAAAAAATCTTTCTATGTCATGGAACCAAATCAACAATATAAACTCTAAGAACCAAATGATACAAGGGCAAAGGTCTCGAATAATTAAGTATGATAATCAGAAAGCACTAACCCAAAGTAGGCAACAATGTACCGAGTTCACAAAGCCTTTGTCTCCTAGCTATACAACGATCACAAAATGTGTGGGCTCTTAACAACCATGCACTTACTTCTACTATCTTACTTCAAAAATGTCTGTATGAGACAAACTGCACATTACTATACACAATACTTCAAGCATAGTGATTTTGTTAACAAAGGATAATTGTAAAATTGACACAGGGCTTAAGCAGCAAAGGGGAAGGTGTGTCTCAAAGTGTAATTAACTTTATGGACTTTTCAAAGGTCTCCAGGTTCAGCGTGGTTATTATTTTAAATAGTTAAAAGCATGCTCTATGAAAGCCTTAAGTGGTCCCGTGGTTTAAGGCGACTTGGCTGGGTCTGGCTTAAGGTCCCCAGTACAGCACTATTTACCCAGGTACAAAGAAAAGCTCAAAATCAGTTCTGGAAATAAACTGCCTAAATTCATTTGTAACTTTTAAAGCACAATATAAAGCACTGAAATGAATCCTTCTAAAGTACTAAGAATTTCTGATTTAGACAATTAGTGGATCCCACAAAGTTGTAAAACACTCCAGAGTGGAAGTAATTCCTTTCTTCTCCAAGCCATCTACATATCGTTTTCATTTTGTCTAATGCTTATATGCTTAAAAGCTACTTTGAAAGAAGTAAAACAGGTCTAGGCTGGATGCAGTATTTCCATATCCAGACTTTATTTTGACTTATGTAAGGAAACTGAGGAAGCACAATGACAAGAGACAATGGACTCAAACCAAGAGGACAAATTTTAGTCCTGGAACCAATTCTTACTCAGCAGTAGATCCTGGTGAGAAAACTGCCTTTCCAAAGCATGATGTGAAGCATTCCAGGATCTGCAGCTGAGCAGCAAAGGAGTAAAATGGGCCTTATTAAATCTGGGAAATTCAATTTGTGACACAAACCTGCCACATATTTAAAAGTTTTTAATCTCAGGAAATCGCATCACTAACAAACGCTTGGTAACATAAAGACTCTCAGGAGGAGTGCTCACTCCTTCAAGCAATGGTAAATCACTACCTAATGTAAAGGAGAATCTAAGCAGGGAGAGGTAGCCCAGACAACAGAAAAAACACTTGTCAGTTACGGAGAGTAAAACATCTCAGGGGGCAGTTACCAACAGTCTTGGATTTAGGATCTCAAATGGTCCTTAAAACCATTCAGTTCTGCAGGGGAAAGGAAGGTTACCATGCTTCCTTCCACTGGAACTAACTCATGCAGATTACCACACACATACTTAGTAATACACCAACTTACGTTCAAATTAAAGACTGAGATCTATTAAAGTGTCCTAAAGTTCTTTTTTAAATTAAAGAATATTAACAATACTTAATGTGTAAGATGTAATAGCAAACTACAGGGACAAAGTCCCAAGAAGCAAAAAGAAGGAAAAAAAGGATTTGTACATTCAGATCATACTACTACTCTTCAAAGTCACCTTAGGAAGTTATATAGTTATTCCAATTCTGCCATTTCTCAATACTTTTCTGTAATGTTCCCTTTGACATTTTCTTTAAATGCAGTTCATGAAATATACAATAAAATCACTCTCAATGCCTAATAGTTAGAGCATATGTTTTAGCAAAAACACAGAAAAACTCCTCTAAAGTGCCAGCCTATATTATTAACCATATGGCTTTTGGTTATTCTCAAAATAAAAATCTTAAGTTTCAAAGGCATTCAAAAGAAAAGTGCAATAAACACTGTAGGCAATTAAAAAAAAAAAAAGAAAGAAAAGAGAAGGATGGGAGGAAAGGAGTGAGAAAAAAAACACTTATCCCTCACAGGAGGGCAGCCTCACCAGTACAAGGAGAACATTATCTGGATTTTAAAATTTGGAATTTTTTCCCAATAGTCCCCACCTGCTATAATTTGGATCTTGAATGTTCCCCGACGACTGCTGTGTTAAAAGGCTTGGTCTACAGTGGCACCCCTGGGAGATGGTGAAGCCTTTGAGAGGTGGAGCCTTGTGGGAGGTTCTCAAGTCTCTAGGAGCATGTCCCTGAAGGGGACTGTGGAACTCAGGCCTTTCCCCTCTCTTCCTGGCCATGACGTGAGCAGTTCTCCTTTGCCACATGCTCCTGGCCATGATGTGCTGCCTAACCAAAGGTCAAAGTTAACAGGAGCAACTGATCATGAACTGGAACCTACAAAACTGTAAATCAGAACAAACCCTTTCTCTTTGTAAGGTGATTATCTCATGTGTTTTGTTATAGTGATGAAAAGCTGACCAACACCCCGCCTAAGAACCTCAGTGGGAAGCATATCTTATATTTTCCTTTCTTTTTGTCAACTGGTAATTCCCTTTTCCTGAGTAAGGTAGGGAAAAATAATTACAATTTAACTGAAATGCTAACATTTTTTGACTGAAAGTAGGAAAGAATGAACAGGTTTAAAATGAAAATTAAATACTAAGCATATCTTGTTATGACTAAAAAAATGACTAAGAAAAATGTTTTTTGAAAAACATCCCATCAAGAAGTATGCTATTTGCTTTATGAAGGTTAATGTCAATAGTCATTAACAGAAATAAATATTTTAAACAGCATCGATCATAGCTCTTTAACAATGTCCAAATGCCTTTTCATAGTATTATGCAATGCTCAATTTCTCAAAAAAATAATTTTTTTTAATTTAATTTGAAAAAAAAAAAAAACCATAATTGCATGGAAGCTATATATTTAAGCTTATATAAAAACTTATTTGGAAAATACCTCTATATTAATCTTATGAGTTAGGAGTATAAACACTGAAGCTGGGCATGGTGGCACACACCTGTAATCCCAGCACTTGGGAGGCTGAGGCAGGAGGATTGTAAGTTCAAAGCCAGCCTCAGAAATGGCGAAGCACTTAGCAACTCAGTGAGACCCTGTCTCTAATAAAATACAAAAAAGGGCTGGGGATGTGGCCCAGTGGTCAAGTGCCCCTGAGTTCACACCCAGGTACCAAAAAAAAAAAAAAAAAAAAAAAAGAGTGTAAACACTGAAAATAAGTTTCTGTTAATACCTTGAATTTAATAGTAGTTATGCAGTTCCAAGTTTTCAAAGATTATATGAAAACACTAGTTCTTAACAAATGGTATGGCTAAAAAATTTCCTCTAAGTGGATCACTTGGTGCCTTCAGCTGCTGACTAAATTAAACACCCTAGAGGTCCCAGATGTCCAGTGGCCTCCATGGAATGAGGTGACACAGGCAGGAGGGACACCAGATGGGAAACATGATTTGGTCCCCATCTCTATCACCAGCTCCAGGAGCTTAGCTCCGCAGAGGTAAACAATTCCTTGGCTTCTGAAAAGACCTAGGTTAGACAATGGTATACACAGGTACTATGTAAATGCCTCTCAATGACCCCTCTCCAGTGAAACCAAAACTTAGCACTGCAAAAGGAAGGGACCTTTGCTGCAGTCCTACTGGACATGTCTGCATGGTACCTGTGACATCAACGGTGATCGTTAAGTCCTGATGGACTGAGCAGCTGAGGCAAGGAAGTACCTCTACCTGGCTGTGAGCCCCTGCGCAAGTTCCTTCACCCCTTTTACCTCACAGGGCTCCTGCACTAAATTAAAAATCTGTAGAAAGTGCTTGATGATGGCTGGTACATGAGAAGCATGCTATAAATGTTAGTTATTGTTACATCCTATCCCCAATTTCAGAAATAGGACATTTGTTTTTATTTATTTATGCATTTTTGTTTTGTCTGTGGTACTGGGGGTCATGCCCGGGGTCTTGCACATACGAGGCAAGCAGTCTGCCACTGAGCTACACCCCAGTCAGGGATTTGCTTTTAAACATTTGACTCGAACTAATATGAAGTTTGATGGTGGGCAAATCAACATCTTCTCTAAGATGTGGGATGAAAAAATAAGGCAGGAAGTTGGAGAGAGAATAAATATATGTGAGTGAAGGGCTCAAAGAAAGACAGGAAACAATAAGACTAAGAGGAAATAAGAATCAGAAGTGACGAATGGTTAAAATGAACAGAGAAATGAATGGAATTTCCAAGTTGCTGGTCAGTAGAATAACAGCAAAAGCAATCATATCATGGGGCTTTAATACAATCAATCTGGTATAAATTAAAACTATTTACAAATAGTCCTTCTTTCTCAAACACTGAATATAAATACTGTATGTATCAACATCCCAGGTATTTTGGATGTACTGCACACAACACCCATGCAAAAAAACTTCCAAAGCCCCACCCACTTTGATTTATTTACTCAAGCATTTCTCATTTTAAAATAATAACTGGCTCCAGAAAAAGTAAAATGAAACTTTATGTTCAAACTCTAGCATAAACTTTAGAAATCAGAAAATATTAAAAGAGCTAGTTCCCTGGCATGAGATCTTAAAAATCAGTGCAGTCCAATGAACATAATAAATAAGGTAGGTATGCAAAAAACTTGGTACTTTATCAAGAACATAGAATTTGAATAATCTGGGTAAAGCCAATATCAAAACAACCTCTTCTGTGCAGGCAATGAATCTATTTCAAGGGACAATAAAAGATATCCTTGTTAATAATGCAAATGGGGGCTACAATATTAATGTAATTACTTCAAGGAGCTGTAGTTTATACTGAACCATGAGCTCACCCTGACATCAACTGCAGCTGTCCCAAGAGGTATGAGATGTAAACAAAAAGGACAAAGTTATTAATGAAATTGAGTAAAGTACACACACATCTTCATGCTGTATAGAATCACAAGTCCTCTCTCAACAAAAACACTATGCTGTCCTAAGAGTAAAGAGCTTTTCTTATAACTAGAACTTTAATTTCAAACTTTAGGATACCTTTACCTTGGACTGAAGCTTCTTTACTGAATCTTTAGAAATGTTCTTCACATGCTAGTGTTTGATTAGTAGATCCACTTACATTTATCACAGGCATAGTGTCTAGATAAATCTGGTTGATAATTACAGCAGATGAGGGGAAGGAAAGTGGAGCAGGCAGTAGGGGAAGGAGAAGGGAGGGGAGGGGCGGGCAAGGGAGGAGGGGGCCCAAGAGGGGAAGGAGAACCTGGATTTCAAGCAACTTTGAACAGTAGGGATTCAGTGGCCAGGATTACCACCTCACTTTAACCTGTAGGACAAAGCTCCTAGAGGCTAAAGGACTCGCCCAGGGTCACCAGTCCACTAAGACCTTAGGACAGAGGCCCAGAAACAAAACATCTAGACATCATGGCTCCTTCTCTGAACCCTGCTGACAAAAGTTGTAGAGATTTGTAGATAGGATTTCCTGTGGACCACAGGCAGCTTGACCTCTCTGAGGCTGATTCCTTGGTTTAGCAGCTTGAGATCCAACGCCAGGGGCCTGAAGGAAAGTCTGCAGGGCTGGGGAGGGGGAGAGGGAGCTCATACCCTGCTCTGTGCCGGCATTCCTCCCTCTCTGCTGGCTCCTTCCCCTAATCTCTGCACATGCTCGAATTTCTAATATTTAGAAAGTAAAAATACACTATTCCTTGAAGTCTCACTTTGCCTTCTGGCAACAATCCTGACCTGCACCTGATTCTCTCCTCTGTGAAAGCACACTTGGCACTCTCTTAGGTGCACCCCACCCACCACTTAATTGCTCTAGAACTGGGAAGGGTCTGCACTCCAGGGCATGAATCTCCTCCACCACAACCATCTCCTGGCTCTGCAAGGCCCTTTGTCTGTCTTCTCCATCCTTCAAAAGTTAAAATAAAATGCCATCTTCTCCAGAAAGGATAATCACCCCTGATTTCCCCAAAGCATGACTCCTTTTTCTCAGTGCTTTTTCTTGTGCCTCTGAATTAAGAAAGTGCTTTTTCATTTTACTTTTTATTCTACTGAATGAGTTTTATGGCTGTCTTCCTAAGAAACCTAGAAACACCTTGAGTTACATCCCTGCCTTACTTGCTGTTATACACTTTAATTTTTACTGCATTTAAATCTCTGGTTAGAATTTATCTGTTGCCAATTTTATCCTAGGTCACTGTTATGGTATCATGGATGCAGAGGAAATAGCTCTTTAACTTTAAAGGCCTCACAAGGATCCCAAACTCCAACCACCTAGATAAGAGGTCTCTGAAATAAAGTAGATGCATCTAGAATAAGAAAAGCTACAGGACAAAGGTAACAGAAACTTTGATCTGCTATGATAATATTTCAGCCTACCCATGCTACCACAAACTCCACCAGCTTTACTACATTGGTAAATGTTAGGCTGGTAAAATTGAAATGTGTTATTATTGCTGGAAACAGGCCAACATGTGAGGGTGTTTTAGTGTAAAGGTGAAAAATGCAGTGGCGGAGGGGATGAAAGGCAAACAGAAATTAGAGGTGCAGTGGAAGATACAGGGAGAAGAGAGAGGAGAGGGGTGAAGAGGGCATGTCGGGGGAAAAATTACAGAGGAAATTACTCTCTACAGACACAGGAGCTAAGAGGTCTGGATGACAGTCAAGAACAAAAGAAGAAGAACTGGGACATCCAGGCCCTGGAGAGGGGCAGGCTTCTGAGAGGACACATGCCATCGTGGGCCAAGAGGATCTGTGCCGAGGGTGCCCTGCCCACGCTATCGGCTGGAAGGTCCAACCCGATCTGGATGCTCTCTCTTCTACCGTTTGCTCCTGTCCACCACCTCTGAACATGCCGAGGATGGAATCAGAAACAGAGCCCTGGCAGTGGTTTTAGCTGCGCAGCTGGTCATGCTCTGAAGCCAGGACAGACTGGGCTCAGTAAAGAGGCTTTTCGACAACAGAACAGATTCTCCCATTAATCAGGAATGCTCCTGGGAGGAAGGATCGGAGCCAGTCAGCTACTGGTCTGGATATGGCTAATAATTCCTCTCTTAGGTTTCTGGAGGATCTCTGCCAGGGTTTCTTCTAACTGCATACAGCAAATATGATTTTCCCTTTGTATCTAAAAAACTGGCAAGTGATAATACTGAAAGGAAATGTGACCAAGGCCAAGAGGGTGAGCTTAAATAAAATGAGGCATAACTAAAACCAACTACAGGTCAAAAAATACCAAAGCTGTTATGTCTTTTCCTTTCAGAGGACAGTACGAGTTGGTGTCCTGTTTTCTACTGACTGGAAATCTCCAGTCATTGCATACTTTTCTTCTTATGGGTCAATGATAATTACTATTCATGATCATGACCCTGAAATATTTCTAAATTCTGAACATGTTTTATACTTCAGGATACTTTCTGACAATCAAACTGTTTATAGCTTCTCCTTATTGACTGTTTTCGATTAACGAAACTGAACATTTTATTTTTAACTCCACAAGCTACTCCTCTCCTCACAAGCCTGCAAGAGTGCCTCCATAAAGGATGTAAGATAAAGTCTAACGTGTGTTGGCTTTATCATGAGTTATCTGGTATAAATTCATTTTAATCCATTATTTTTTCATTCACCATTTATTAACGATCTCCTGGGTGCTGGGCACTGTCTCTGCTTGTGGGGGGGGACACAGGCAGGCACACAGGAGAGTAAAATAGGGTGTGATAAGACATACAGAGTGCTACAAGGTCCTGCCATATTCAAGCACGTGTCCTGGGTGAGAAAGGGGAGGAGAAGAGGTTCTGCACGTGCTCTGTATCTGCAGGAGATACAGCACACATTGACTTGTATTTCCCTCAGCTGGCCTGGGTTCTCCTGGGATCCTAGTGTAAGAATAATCATGAGTGAAACATTGGGTATACATTGTCAAACTTACAGAAAGAATCTGTGAATCATTTAAAAAGAAGTCAAGTAAACTGGGCTATGAGTTTTGCTGACATTGGGGGGTGTGTGTGTGGGGGGGGTTTGCGGGTGTGACAAAAGCATTCTCCAAAGGTCAGGAGAAAACCAGGGCCTATAAAAGACGCAGGGTATTACATAAAACAGCAGAAGACAAAGCCAAAGAACTGGAACCAGGAGTCACCAAATTGAAATCTTCACAATTTTGCTCATGGGCTCTAGGCAGGGAAATATTTAAATGACTTACTTTCAAATCATCATCCACATATGAAGAAAAGGACTCAAAATCACCTCTACCTTGATATACTTTGATGCATTTCAAATGGTCATTTTGAATCCGCTCAGTTTTTGCCCAGTCTTCCCCCATCTCAGGAAATGGTACCAACTGCTCAAGGTGGAAGCCTGGGGTCATTCTGAAGTCCATGCCCTAACCTGACCCCCCAATATCAAGCCCCTTCAATTTTATTTCCAAGTGACACTACTCCCTTCCCTCCACCTCCTCTACCATCACCCTCGTCTGGCCACCCAGCGTTCTCCTGGCTTCCTGCAGTATTTCAACTAGCCTCCAATTCTACTCTAGATTCCTGCTAATATCCATTTCCCACAGAGCAGCCAGAGTTTATCTAAAAGTGCCCACTTATCATCTTTGCCTGAACCTTAAAACTCCTTTCTGGATTCCCAGTCCCTTGGGCATGAAATCCAAACTCTTTACCTTACTGTCTGTATGACTGAGCTCTTCCCTACCCGCTAGAACATTCTCCAGGAACTCTGTACAGCTAACTCCTTCCTACTTTTCAGTCCAACTTAAATACCATCTCTTCAGAGAGAGGCCCTCTCAAACCATCCTGTCTCAGTCTCAACACCCTGTAAGTCAACAGCAATTATGTAATTTTATTTATGCCCCATGAGACTGAAGGCTTGGGAGGACCAGAACCTCATCTGTCTTGCTCAGCCTGAATCTAGTACAATGTCTGGGGCACAGCAAGTGCCCAATACATATGTGTTGAATGACTGAATAAACAAATAAGGGAAAAGTATATAGGAAACATTTGCTAAGGGCACATAATTACCCTTTTCAATAGAACTATACAGAATAAACACACAAACTCAGAGAAAACAAGCTTAGAAAACAACTTTTGTGCCTTCTTTTGAAACAGTTTTTAGTTGGTAAGTTCATTCATAATAGTGTTGTTTCCTAACTTTTTTCGTGTTGGAAATATACAAATGGCCCACAAGCACTGGTAAGAAGACAGTGATGATTCCAAAGCATGGGGGTCTTCAGTGATAAGAAAGGTGCATGGTACCAGACTGAACCACCACCACACCCAAAAAGTGCATCCCAGGGACACCACTTCATATTGCTTCATATTATTCAAAGAAAAGCTCACAGAGAAATCTACTGGATATAAAAAACTGGAAAAACATGAAGGTATGAAGATGTCTCCAGTTCACTGTTTCGAGTATTTTAACTAATGGAAAAATCAGATCGCACTGTTTTCTCTAAAGTTTAATTGACCCTCTAGGATAAATGACAAATGTGGCTAAAATATTAACACAGCTGAAATAAAGGACTCCTGTCCAAAATGTATATATATGTATGTATGTATACATATATATACACACACACACACACTTTGTATGAGTACTTTAATTAAACTAAGTTATTTTCTCATCTACAGAAGAAACTCTTGAAGAAACATCTTTAAAGAGCTTAAAGTCCAGATGAAGATCCAAAACTATAGGCAGATGAAGTAGCCTGACCACAGGGACAAAGGCTCAAAAACAACACAGCATTCACTGCAGCAAGTTTTGAGTATATACAAATACATTTATGTGCGTTGCAGTAGGTATCTAATTTTATACAGAATTTGTGTTTGTGTGGGATTCCATTTGTTTGCTTTTTGGTCCTAGTCTCCCTCTGAAACAACAAGCCATTCAATCAGGCCCCGCCACAGAGCGCAGAGCAGAAACATATTGCTTTTGGCCTCACGACTATCCTTCCCCACTTGTGTGAAAAGCCTGTGTTGACTGTACTGTGAAAAAAAATTCAAGGAAAGAAAAGCCCTACTGTTGTAACTGTGCCAAAAAAGTATAAAGAAACAAACCCAGATGCTAGAATTTGAGGCATTTCCTCTGCTATGTGACTATGTTCTTTAACTGAAGGTCAAAAGAACATTAAAGGGCTTAGATATTTTAAAGTTTTAAGTGGATATTTTTGTGGTCCCCTCAGTTTATGCATGCCAGTGACATACACTTAACTGACATTTAACACAGAATTTGTTCAGCAGCATTTAAGGAAAATCCTGGTACTGCTTTCAAACATGATTTATTTAGATTTCTAGTGCCTTTATTAATAGAGATTGGCTCACTTTCCTGAAAGCCCAAGTCCCTCCAAAATGCCAGTGAGTGAATAAAGTCATTCTTAAGCCCATTTCACATTACTACCTCCTAACCCCTTAACATGTCTATGTGTTATAACTTTATAATCTCCCCCCTGGGACATTCATTTATTTTTGATGCTACAGAAAGCAGTAAGTAACATGAGATATAATAATTTTATTTCTCTCTATAGGAGTTACTTCACACAAGATTTATAAAGACATGAAATGTTATTTTGGTAACAGAAAACAGTACCTCCGTCCATAGGAAACATGACAAAGTCAATCATTAATGTTAAGCAAAGCACTGTCAAATGGACCATCCATTTGGTGATAGGACTTATATTAAAGTTTTCAAAACATATTTGGAACAAAAGAAAAAAAATTTAAAGAGATGGCAAAAATCTTAATGGAGAGGTTAATATGATGATTGAGGAACAGACAACAAAAATATCAAAGCTAGTATGTGATTTTGTTAAAAATCCTTCTGGACAACAGTGACGCAACTCTTACAGTGGCGAAGACTCCACTTTGATACAAAGAAATGTAAAATACAGTGAAGAATTCCCATTTCAGAGCTCCGAATGGACAAATACAGAGACTTCTCCAAACAAGATTTCACTTTGGGAGCTAGAATGGCTTCAACTCGGTAATCTCGGAGACTTGGTCCTCTGTTGTCTTTACCTCTGTCCCCAGTATCTTCCTCCACATATAGAAAACTGAAGCCAACAGTTGATGAGTTAACAACAATTCCCATCTTGTTTACCAAAACTGTGGGTTATTTGCTGGAATGGTTTAAATAACTGTGTTGGGAGTCACCACGGTTACTAAAGGACATAGCATCTGATCATGACCCCGTAGCAGTTCTTGTCTATCCGGAGGAGACGAGCTTTCTGACTCATGTTGCTCTAGAAATGTCAACAAAAGGAAGACAGTGTTCAACTTTATCTCTCATATTTCCTTTGCTACTCAACAGGGTCAGCTTCCCTGGCGTGTGGGAAGCAGATAGACAACACAGTTTAATAGCAAGCTTGGGTGTGGTTGTTACAAGTGATAAGGGAAATGAAAGTGGAGGGAGTTTAAATAATATTTATGTGAAGAGTCATAACTTATTCTCCACGAGCTGTTTACAAAGTACATAATATTACATCAATTCTTAAAAAGAACCACTGGAATGTAGGTATGGAAAGTGGTTAGGGTCTATGACTAATTTCCACTATCGAAGAAGAGCAAATATTTCAGGAAATTCTTAACCAGAAACTGTAATGCCATTATGATCTCTGTCATATTTAATAGCACACAGGTAAATGTAGACATATATGTATCAGGTAAGATAAAAATAACCACAACTGCATTTATTTCCAGGTACTACCCATTATGTCACCACGTACATGTGTGCTTACATAAATATCTAGCTATACAGAGTCATATATGCACATGGGCATATATGCAGTTTCTTTTGGCACAAAACACATTGTTTCCTGTGCACATGAAGACTTGCTTTTATAAATCCACATGGGATGCACTCTCCTGACTAAAGAGGTTTGTGTAGCCCTTGAGATATTTAAAGGACCCCCAGGGACAACATTATAAGAGGGATTTCAGTCAGGCAGATATTAAGCCAGACCAAGAGGCATGAAAGAACACACAGATAACATTTTTGGGAGCTTCATGTCACACTGAGATGTAACCCCACCACACCATAATTTCAATTGGAAAAATTCCTGATGGGACAGAAACAAGCTGACTCTCCATCTGAAAGCATTGATTCAGAAAGTCCCACTGTGATTAGCAATCAGAATGCCAAAGGGCACTGAGAACATATAAATGAAATAATACAATATTTTATTTTTTCTACCACGGAGATACACGTCACTTTAAATATTATATCCAAGGTACTTGGGCAGTTTAAAACTCTAGTTACCCAGATCTAGGTCAGACACAACAGAGAATACCAGACTTTGTTTCATGCCTTAAAAAAGTGAGCAAGGTTCCCTGAGGTCACAGCAGGACCACCTGTGGACAGGACTCCAGTTCTGCTCCCCAGGGTTTCAGGGACACTTGCAGAAGGATTTAAATGCCCTCTGCCAAGAATACAAACTGCATCACAACACTGAAACAAGCACCCTTTCACATTTGCTGTTGCAAAAAACACCTCTCACATTTATAAAAGGTAGACTGGACAATTTTATTCTTTTCTTTTGCCAAAGGAGGGGAACAGTAAATAACAGTCTTTAATGTAATAAAAATATATACACAAGACTGGAATGTGTTCAGGTCAACCAGTGCTCTTACCCATCTTTCCAATTTCCAGGACCTTACAACAAAATATGGAAACACAGTTTGAAAAGAAAAACTTTAATTCATTTTCTAAACTGCATAAAAGAGGGAGAAACGTGACAAGTGTACAACACTGTAGTAGCTCATTCTACTGACAAACAGCTTTCCTCGATGTCTACAAAAACCTGAATTTCATCTGTAAATATATGGACATATTAAGAAAAAGAAGTATCAATTTCTTAACATTATTAGATTCCTGTATTGTTCTTTTGTTATTGGAACAGGAAAAGAAAGACTACAGATAAGGAGAAAGCACTGTGGTTGCTTTTCGGGAAATTTAAAAAAATTCCAGTAACAGAGAAAAGAATAAAAAGTTTTCCGACACTTGGAAAACTAAAAGTTGTCAGCCAGAAACAAAGAATACATCCTCAATTTGGAGAAACATTCCAGTCTCTGAAAAACTCACACAAACACTAATTCATCTTGTGTTAATCCCTTCCCTCTTCTAATGTCACAGGCACCACTTACTGCTGTCACTTCCTCCTGATGCAAAAAACAGTTAGCAATAGAGGCCACAAATCAAAAGCAGGAAGGTACCCTGTGCAAGAGAATGTCCCGAGCTTCAGATACATCAACAACCAACGTGAGTCCAATCTTCCTATCTTAGTACACACCACCCAAATAATAGCCTCAAAATACATTATTCAAATGCCCCAGAAGAGTTTGCTTAAGAGAAGGTCACTATGCTTTTAGAACACTTCCAACATTTTTTTTTTTAAAGTCCAAATATTGAATTTTAATGCCCACAAATACCTTTATTGAGAAAGGTATACACTTCACAAACAAGGCAGAGGCAGCAGTTCTAAACATTTCTAAAATCATAAAATTAAAGTAGCTTCAATTAGATTTTTTGTTGATGACTATCCCCCAAATGTCTACCCCTTTACAACAATATTCAGCCTGCCCATGGCTGCTCCATCCCACTGGACACTGCCTCTGTGTCCATCTCATGGCCCCTCAAATGTCCTAGGATGAAGTCCTCTTCATATTCATTTCAAATGCCCCTGTGCAGTGGGCCAGCCCAGAGTCTGTCCTCACCAGGTGAGCAGGACACAGTCAGAAAGGGGCAGGTCTGATTGCAGGGGCCCCGTGCTCCATCCTAAAGAGCTCTCTAATTAGAAAGGACTAAAATGTGAATGTTGGCTAAGGGAACCTTCTAGAATGCAATCAATCAGTGAATAAGGGGCAGCAATTTAAACATTTTCTCATCTGAAAGGCAAGAGTGATAAAGACAAAGATGAGGCTAGACTTATGAAGTGGGACGAACAGAATGGGGTGATCATAGAAGAAGAAAAGAAAAATTTGGCAATCTTCACAATTTTCATACAAGGTTAACTCTATTAACCTTCAACAGGAAGTAGAAGAAACTATAGCTTTGCCTACAGGTGCATTTTTGTGTGACTGTATGCATTCAGCCCCCTCCTTTCTTTAAAAAAAGATTTTTGCTTTTTCTTTCTTCTTTAAAAAAATTAAAATCTTCTGTATTCAGAAGAGCTTTTTTCTCAGAGAATGTCCACGTCCTTTTTTTCTTTTTTTTTTCTTTTTGGGAGAATGTCTTTTTTTTAAAAAAAAATATTTATTTATTTGCTTTAGTTGTACACAATGCAACGCATTTATGTTTACGTGGCGCTGAGGATCGAACCTGGGCTGCGCACGTGCTAGGCCAGCGCTCTGCCTCTGAGCCACAACCCCAGCCCTTGGGAGAATGTCTTAATAAAGATATTAGTAAATACATAAAACTGGCAAGACTGGGAAGTGAAACAAACATTCACTAGAGAATTTTTACCTGTAGTAATAAAATAGGAAGAACACTGAAATACTACTTTGATTGAATGCAAATTCTTGCTAAAGTGACTATGTTCCTAAACTGCCCCCCACACCTACCCCGGGGGCCCTGTTTTTTCCACTTGCAGTACTGGGAATTGAAACCACTGGCACTCTACCACTGAGATATATTCCCAGCCCTTTATTTTGAGACAGGGTCTCCCTAAGTTTTCCAGACTGGCCCAGAACTTGCGATCCTCCTGATCCTCTTGCCTCAGCCTTCAGAGTCACTGGGAGTAAAAGTGTACCACCCCACCATGCTTGGCTCCCCAAGTCTTTCTTAATCTTCCTTCCATAGACTTCTTTTCCCCCATTAGCCAAACAAGTAAAAACAGTTTGGCTTGGAAGAGTTGCTACAATCCCAGATAATGGTTTGGGAATACTAATCACACTAATGAAGGGGTTTAGAATGGCCTGAGATAACCAAGGACAGCTCAGGAGAGACAACTCAGGGTGGTACACTCTTTAGGAACACAGTCTCTTCAGCCTGGCTGATGGAGACAAGTTGGCCGGGAGAAGACCTCTGCTCTACAGGAAGTGGAGAACCCCACAGACACAGAAGGCAGCTCCAAGCCTCTGGGAGGAAGGCAGTCCCATGGTGGGGAGTAGTCTCCACTCAGCTCCCTTTGCCAGCAGCTCAGAAGGGATGGGATTTCAGAGCCTTTGCTCATATCAGGAAAAACCTTTGCAGGGGCCAGGGCTTAGCCGGACACAGCTGGTCAAAGCAGCAACTCAGCAGCCTTGCGTGAGAGCATTTGCTGAGCCCTGGGAATAACTGAGAGGTCACCTACAGCCAAGTCTGAAACCACAAACACTCGAGGGGCTCCTCAGGGCTACCCAACAGTGGAAACCTCAACCTGTTCAAGTGAGTCATTAGAACAACATTTTGGTAAGTAATCCCAGAGATGGAAATTGAAAGATTCCAGAAGAACACCATTTCTCTGACTGAAGGTGTCAGGTAGTTCTTTGGCCTTTCAACAATCACAAAAGATGTCTTGTTAAAAATGCATACTAAGTACATTGTATTTAATCTTAAACTAAAATACAGTTATGTAGCAAAAGGTGCCCACCTACAACTGCTGGTTCTTCTTTAACTAACCAGGAGTAGATATGGAAAAAGATCATACAGGTGTTTGGACCAGGAACAACTAAGGACAGAAAACATGGCTTAAAAAAGCCAGAGTTAAGAGTTAAAATAAAATGCAAAGGTTAAAGCAGAGAAGAGGTGGGAAAATTGATAAGTGGTACAGAACACTATTACTTTATTTACCTGTAGAGTATACAGAAAGCATCTCTCTACATGCCACCTTGGAAATTTGGTTTCTATACCCATCCTAATCTGTGAGTCCAAAGTGGTTGAATAAAATGCTCTTCTATACCCATCTACCCATACTTCTCTTGGCAAAAGGATATAAAACATTTAATCATGACTTTTTTTTCTTGATGGGCACAAGAAATTGCAACTACCAGAAGGTCATTCTATGACTTCCCACTGCTAAAATGCAGGTATAATTATCCAACCAACTGCTCCTCTCCAACTGGTCTTAGGCCAAGTTCCTTGAGTTTCCTGTTTTTATTTCCCAGATATTTGAAACTGGTTTCCGCCTTTTGGTAGCCCTTTTTATTTTCCTTTTACCAGTTATCAAGACATCAAAACAACAATGATTTAAAACATGTTTTTAAGGACAATTCTCCTAAAAATTTGTACCTTAAATGTAAACATTTAAAAATATTGATTTAACCAGTCTAAAAGTCTACTATTTATAAAAATAACTTTGTCTAGTTTCTTTCCCCATGAAATACATATATTTAGATTTTAAAGTCACTTTATAATATGTACACACATACCTGTATCTTCATATGCATATGTAAGCATATATTCTCCTTTAAAAAAGGAAAGAAATGCTGTATATCAATTTGTGATTGTCTTTATAAAAAGAGTAGGTCAGCAATATAGATTTTAAATTGCTGACTTAATTTAGCAATACATTCACAAGCATAATTCAGTACTGCTTTTCAGATGTAACTAGCCTAAGAAAAACAACTTATGCTAGAAATTTTAATGAAGTCCCTAACATAAAAATGAGCAATCTGTACAACTTAAAGTCCTAAAACAGAGACAGCATGGTCACTGCAAAACTGACTGCCTGGCTTCAGAACAAAGAAGAATGAGGATTTGAGAGGTTCTTTTTTTTTTTTTTTTTTTGTGTGTGTGTGTGTGTGGTGGGGGGTGGGGAGCATTAAATATACATATTCTCTCATCAAGGAGTACATTGACAGAAGTTTGGAAAGACCATGAGCTTTCCCTGGACTTCATAAACTTCATAAAACATACAGTAGCCACCCCATTTCCATCCTTTCCAACAGAATAATTACAGTCATGCTAAGTTGTAAGAAGAGCCTCCTAAGTTTAACTCTGATACAGCAGAATCTTACACTACTACATCAACTATATTGGGAGGAAATATATAATTTAACTCTTAGTATTTCTGATCCTGTGAATTAACAATTACACTGGATCAGTTCTACTATAGTCCATACTATATTAGGAAAGATTTGGAGATAATGACATTTAATGACAACCAGAAGATAAAGAGACTCACACAAAAAATCCCTAGGCATAAGGTTTTAGATATATTTTTAAAGTTTAAGAAACATCAAATGAGCAAACATAAAGGATGAACCCTACTAAAAACAAATGAGGGGCTGGGGTTGTGGCTCAGTGGTAGAGTGCTTGCCTAGCACATGTGAGGCACTGGATTCAATCCTCAGCACCACATTTAAAAAAAAAAAAAAGGTATTGTGTCCATCTATAACTAAAAAAAAAAATAAGAAAAAACAAACAAACAAATGATTTCCAGCATCCACGTTTCAGGATTGGTTTATTACCTGGTCCTACGCATACAAGATAAAGGCCCCCATATTGTATTTTAACTTCTTTCAACATTTACTTGGGAATTTTTTTTTTAATTTCATAATGAACCCATTATTAGGTATTAATATTTGAAGTAAAGGAATTTTAGCATATACTTTGTTCTAAAAAACAAAACTAAGAAGTAGTAGGGGGCTAGGGCTATGGCTCAGCAGTAGAGCGCTTGTCTCACATGTGCGAGGCCCTGGGTTCAATCCTCAGCACCACATGAATAAAATAAAGGTATGTGTCTAAAGCTAAGAAGAAAAAAAAAGAAAGAAAAAAGAAAAGAAAGAAGTAGTAGAAATTCACAGGGACTGAAGAGCTACACAGCAAATCGGCTTCTTTATGCAGGGAAGTGGACTCCCATGAACAACACTTGGCTACTCAATGTGTGGTGAAAACCAGACAGGAGCACTTTCTCAGAGGGCTTCATGGAAATGCAGCTTCCCCAGCCCTCACCAGGCCTCAGGAATCTCTACGTGAGAAACTTAGGAGGCTCTTTCTATGCATGACACCCAGGCCTCCCATGGACCTTGGGCCCAGGTGCAACGTGCTTGGGAGCAGGGCTAGAGGCATCTGCCTTCCCTGTACTTATGTTATGAAATGACAACAGGTTCCCTGCCACAGCTGAAAGTATCTCCACCAGGCAGTTTCAGAGGCTAAAAGGGAATTGTGTTGCACTACTTCAAAGGTGGTATGAAAGCTAACAGTAAGCCCAGATCCATTCCATCACATTTTCTGTAAGCCTTCCTGCCCTCCCCACCCACATATTAATAGTATACACACACATACACACACACACAGAGTCTCACACACACATTTTGACAAAAAAGTTCTATGAATAAAAGCACAGTATAATATTTCTTTCTAAATACTAAAATTTTTGTTTACTGACAAATATTAGAGATAGTATCAAGAGAATATCTGATGAGGCCACACAGCACAGGTTGTTCCGTAGCCTACAGAACAAGAAACAGATAACAACCAAGAATAACATTCAGCACTTAAACTTCACTTGTGTGAAAAAATGTGAAAGAAGGAAATGTAAAAAACTAAACATGGAGTAAGAGACTCATTATAGCAACATTTCCTTAGGTAGAACTGAAATAGCAAAAATTAAAGTACAGAATAATTAAAAGTTAATGCTCTGAGGTTTTTATAATCTGGAAGGAAAACACCTATAAAACAGAAACCATCTCTATGTCAGAATTAGTTTAGCTTCAGAGTATATAGCCATCCAACACAAAATCAAACTACTTCTTTTGTCTTAACTGGCAGGGGAAAAAAAAAAAACCCACAGATATCAAACTTCATATAAACTAAGTATTTCTCATCCTTACTCTCAATCCTTACTAGCTAGAGGTATAGATTCTATGCAATAGACATTTCCAGAATAAATAAATGCTTAAAATATTACTTAAGGAACTTATAGCATATTTTTAAAAAAAATCAAAAGCAAGCTCCCACAGCACATCTGAAATGTGGCATAATTTTTGTACTTGCCACCCTTAAGGCCATCTAGAAAATGGTCCTTCAGTTAAAGGCAAACCAAAGTCAAACTGGCAAATTGGAGGTGTAGTGGCCCATGGCCTGTGCTCAAAACTTTCTTTCTAAATAAATAAACAATGAAAGCAGCTCTGACATCAAGGAACTTGTGGAGAATACCAAGGAGAGGGCTCTGCTAGAATGAAAGCCTCTGTGACAATAATCTTATTTCTTTATCTCCCTATGCAAGGATTTAATCACCGTAGTGCTCTACTCTGAACTAGCTCTAATCCCAGGGATGGGTCTGATTGACTCTAACACAAACACTTGTAAAGACTTTTCTGAACAGCGGCATGCAAATGAGTCAACCTATTAATAATCAATTAAATTATTATTTTATATTTCTAGTATCATAGGTGCCAACAACAGTGCTTTGGGCTTCCTTTCAGCTGGCTAACAGTACTAGCCCTTAGCCTCTCTTGGACTGTGCAGCAAACTATCAATGTGCCTGTACCAGCCTCACTGCATGTACCCTTTTATCTCACTTTTGGTGTGTTAACATTGCCAGCCACTTTTCCCCTCCATTATACACATTACTGTCACATTAATCTTCCAAAAAATGCTCCCACTCCTCATGTCACTAAGGTACTCAGAAGTCATTAAGGACACACACTCTCCCTGGCCTAAGCATGACTCATAAATCCTATCTCCAGTTCAGATCTTTCTCCGAGTTCCAGACACATAACTCTCATCTTCCTCTTGATTCTCCATAGATACCACAAACATAACAAACAAACAAAAAATGCAGTATGTACCTTATTCAACCTTTCTTAAAGCTGCTCTCCTATATCCCACATTTAGCAAATGACACCATGTACATCCTGGTCATCAGCTCCCCAAACATCCATTCTGACCATCACCACCCAAAGTCGTTTATTGTCACAATCATTCCCCTTCACTCCCAAATCTGTGAGTCTTTCCCCTGATCATCCCCCGAAGTCAATCAGCCACCAAAACTCACTGACTTGACCATATCCACTTCCTCCTACCTGTGCCCTCTGCTCAAGCTCTTTTCTATCCAAGGATGTTCTTACACTCTCCTTTTCCTTCTGTTGGAAAAACCAACAAATTTCTCAGAGTAGGAATCAATTCCCAGTTCCTCCACAAGACCTTCCTTGACTCACCAACTTACAAATGCTGAGTAGTTATTTGTCCACTTGATGTACGACAATGATATACAGTATCACACGTCAATTTTTGACTGCCCATCTTTTCTCAGTAACAGCAAAAATTATGCACCATTTAACATTATCTCTAGGTGCTTTTAGCAAAAACAAAGAGAAAATTGCAAAAGGCCCAAATGTCTTACTCCTGTTTGCAAAATGTTCAAGTCCCAAAGCAGGAATACATTCTACACAATCTATACCACTGTAGAAACCCATTTGTGTGATGCAGCAATGACTGAAATATTTCAGAACACATTTTATGGTTTCCACATAGATATCTCTTCTACTATTGATAAATCAATCTGGTGATAAATCAGTGTGAACTGGGTTATTTTTATTTTCTCTACAATCTTCCAACTAGATTATTCCTCTTTGTAGATAGGTCTGACTTTCCTCAGGGATGTAGTACTCTTATAGTCCTCAGTATACTTAACATGAGCAACCCATATATGAAGGCTAGTCTGTGAATTACGTCAGCAATTACTTAAGTGACAAATAGCTCTATGTAGATGTCAAATTTAATTTGCCCAAAACAAAACTCTTGAGGCCTCCCTGAATCTGCTCCTTTCCCTACTAAAGGGAAAATACATCCTTGATTTATCATTCCTTTCCCACCTATATCACCAAGTCCTGTTACTTCCAAATGCTATATCTATTACTTGCACTATCGTACTACTATTTCAGGTTAGAAATCCTAGGATTATCTTGTGCTTTTTAACCCCTCCCTTATCCACTAAAAGATACTGTCAATTCTTTCATCAAAAGGCTGTTTGTTTATCGATGCTTTGCTGCGATCTCCCCTGCTACCACTCTAGCCCAATCTCTGAAGGCACCATGTGTGAGTAACGGAAACAGCTCTCCAACAGCCTCCTGATGGTAGCATCTCCCTTTGCTATCCACTCTGCACCTGCACCTGCCCCCATTCTGCCTAACATTGATTTCACCACGCTCTGCTTCTCTCTGCTCATAAACCTGTAATGATTTCTGATAGCTAACATTACCAGGCTTCAGCTCCCTGCATGATGTTTAAGACATTTCATAATCTGGTTCCATTCTGCCTTCCCATCTTTATTTCCTATTACCCACCTATGAACATAAAACCTGGCTCCTTTAGAACAGTTCTATAAGTAGCTTACACATAAGTCATAAAAATCCTCACTTCCACATTTTATTCTTTTGTCCATGATGTTCTCATTACTAAAATCCATCATTATCCAAACTCTTCATGATACCTTATCATATGCAATTCTGGGTCATGCTTCTTGGCCTTGAACTCCTATGGTATTCCAACTATCAAACTTCTATACTATTAATGATTTAATTATTTATAAGCAGGATGTCATCACTAATTGTTTCATGACACATATTTGAATATAAGTTAAGGCTTTTTCCTTCCAAGTTATTTTTCAGTAAAGGAAAAATCCCCTAATCTCGATTTCTTATAAAACTCACATACTACTATTTGAATAATAGAGTATTTAACCTCATATGATCTCAACCAATTGTACTTTTGAACTATTCAGAGGTAATCTGACAATAAGATTAAAATTTTTTTAAAAGTAAAGAAATCTAATTAGATACAAAGAAATTTAATCAGATTTTTAAAAAAGCTTTTAAAATTACTTTTTAAAAAAATCAATGAAATTAATCACTACCCTGCAATGATCATAAATATGCACCTAACTAATTACAAATGTACAGACACTGTGTTTGGGGAAATAATTTCCTGTGATAGCATCATACTTAGATCTGCTACATCTCAAACACCTCAGATGGCTGTGCAGAGCATGTACTCAGGAGCAGGCTGTTAAATGACTGGAAAGTGACCCAAATAAAAACAATGATAGCCACAGCCACCATGAGGTACCATTAATGTTTGAATCAAATAGTTTCGCAAAATATAAAAGTAGCAAAAAGCAACGGCTCTAACTGCTGTTATTTCATATAATGTGATTTTAAATATGTTTAAGTAACAAAATTAACTAGTTACATAGACATGTAATTATCTGTATCTATCTATGGATAACTAAGTTTCTATATTGAAGCTGGCAAAACATTCATTTTGGTGGACAGGGCAGACATGAGCAAAGGACAATCAGGACAGGTAACTGACTATATTGGTTCAGAGTCACGATGTGATCAGGGTACACGGATGGCATGGCTACTCCTAGGCCTGCGACTCATCCACTGTGTGAAACCTCTATATAGTTCAAATTCAAAGACTGGATTGAAAATTATGTAAAAGTCTCAACTGTTCCAAAAATTTTATTTCCATTGTTTTCTACTAAATTCTCTTTTAATGATTTGGCAGCACTGGTAAATACAAAGAGCAATGTTATTTTATAGGTTAGTGAAAATTTCTTGTTCTTTGTCGCCATTTAATAGAACTTGGAAATGTAACACAGTTCCAAAACTTCAGTCCTGTCCTACTGCCCTATGAGCTTGTCTTTTGGACGCTAAAAATCCTTGGTATTCCAAACTGTATTACCAACCTTTCTATCTCAGAATGATATAATTACGGAGATAAAAGGTACATTTTGAAATGTCCAATTAACACTCATTTTCTCTATTTCTTTTTTCCCCCAAGAGGAAACTGGGGCTAAAGGATAATCTAGTGCTGGTCAGGGACAGGGATGAGACCCAAGCCCAGGCCTTTCCCATCATTAATATGGGTTGTGAGCCACAGCACCAAGCTCTGGGAGCTCCCCTTGGTATTACTGTGGTTAGGAATCATAATATTTTTAAATTCTCAATCTTTTGTCTAGATTTTTATGCATGAATGTACAAATGTGATGGGTCACAGTAGTACAGTTCTCTTGTTACTTTAACGTAACTTCTGACACTTCTCCAGAGGTGAAGTGCCTCATGATCCAGCCATACCTATGTGATTCCTGCCCCCAGCAAAATCAACATCGGCCCTCATTGCACAATTCTCCCTTCTCTTCTAAAGAGCTCCTCATTTTGCCAGATGAGCTGCCTTTCTAATTAGCAGGCTCTCCTCATGGAGTACCATCTTACGGTCAATCAAGCAGAATGGACCTGGTGACAACAGATGCTGATCTCAAGCACAACACTCACGAGATCATCCATTATGCAGGGGTGACCTAGGCTGGCTGGCACAAGCTACCCTGATCACATGACCACAGCATTTCCATTCCCCCTCCTAGGGAATACACACACTCAACCTCACACCAGCACCTGGTACACTTCACGCATCTCATTCAGGATTCTAAAAGCTACCGAGCTCTGTAAGCATGTCTTTGCCTTTTCAAGCTCAGATACTATCATGGCTCAGAGTTACACAATGCTACACCTTACAAATGGGTGTTTAACAAAAATTAATGCTTACCTTCAATTCTCTTTAAAGCTGAAAGGCACATGTCCTTCCTTGGAAACTCAAAGGGATTGTTGCAGGTCCGAATGGTGTCACATTCACATTTCCCATTGATTATATTGCAGCCAGAGATAAGGTTTTCATTGCATGGTTCAAAACCAAGCAGCTGGTCATCATCCCAGTTCTCATCTGCAAGACAATTACCCAGATAATATTTTCTTGCTGCTTCATTCAAAGACCTGTTTAAGAGCAAGAATACATAGGGATGTCAAGATGAACATCCAACTTTGACACCTCAATTTGTGAGAGCCAATTGTAATTGGCTGAAATTGTACAAAAGAATGAAATTCAACCTCCAACTAATACTGGAGAAGACTAAATATAGCTATACATAGATACATATAAAATGTTTGTGTTCAAAATCCACTACTTCCATGTTATAATAATAATTGATATTTCTTTAGAATTTTTTATTTGAAATAAAGTTTCATTAAATAGTTTCCTGAATTTTTCCATCAATAAAATTAAAGAAGTCAACATTTGTCAATCTATGAAATTATTATTATTTTGGTACTGGGGATTGAATTCAGGGGCACCAGACCACTGAGCCACATCCCCAGGCATATTTTGTATTTTATTTAGAGATGGGGTCTCACTGAGTTGCTTAGCACCTCACCATTACTGAGGCTGGCTTTAAACTCTCAATCCTCCTGCCTCAGCATTCCGAGCCGCTGGAATTACAGGCATGCACTACAAAATTATTCTTAAAACTACATTTTTTTTTCTCTATCAGTAGACACCAGCCTCAGGTTTGAGACAGCTCTTCAACTTAATACATCAAGGCACTAACAGGCATTAAAAAAAAAGAAAAATTAGACACCATTAAGAGTCAAGAATGAGATCCAACGGAGGAGATCCTCCTCTGCTGAATTTTGGAATTGATTGTTAGTGTCCAATCTGCCCACAGCTGAAGCCAGCAATGCCCCAATACTACAGGCTAAGTTAAGAAACTAAGGTCTTCTCATCGTAAAGCTGAGACCAATCTGGGTGAGGATCATGGAATACAATAGATGTTAATAAATACAAAAGATTTAAAAACAAGCTTTCCTGGGACCCAGCTCAAAGAATCCAACAAACATGATAAAACCATAGGCAGGCTTGATTCTTCACAATATTCCTGGTAATTCAAATAGCTCTTGCACGAAACCAGACTATTTCTCTATGGGTCTCTGGGAAATTACATGAGTTTTTCTCCCTCTTAACATTATCTTTAAAAGATACTTTATCACACCTGAACTGAGGACTGACTGCTGAATAGTAAACATGTTTCTGATAACCATATCTGAAGAGAATTTTAAAAAGTACTTGAGTTTGAGAAATCTTAAACCTGTTGCACACACTAAGGCAGGAATAAATGCCATCCTAAGAACGTGTGTTGGGCTTGGGGTACAGCTCAGTGGGAGAGCGCTTGCCTAGCATGTGCAAAGCCCTGGGTTCAATCTTAAGCACTAGGGGAAAAAGAAGAAAAACTAGGAATGTGTTTTCACAGAACAGAGCATAAACAAACAGCTCTAGTTTTTACGGGGCTAACATGTACTTCTGGTGTCACTGCTCAGTGCACAAACTAGGCAAAACTCCCTCAATGAAATAATTTTAATGCCAAGATGTCTTTAGAAGAACATCATTTACAATACAAAGAGCTTCAGGGTAGAAAATCTCCTGTGTTTTGATTTCAGGAGATCACTCTTAATGTGATCGCTTAGCCTCAGCTATCAGTAAAATGACTATCTTTTGGTTTCAAAGTTTAAACAGACACACAAATAATCTGTTTTAAAATGTTTTCTTCCAGTCTGCATCTGGTCCTAGAAGTATATAATGCACATAATATTTACAGGAAGGAACTTTTTATCTTCAAGGTGGCAGCACAACTGTTCAAGTACTCCAAAAGGAAAACTAGAACAATTCAATGGGGAAAATGTGATTTCTGTCTTCAGTTATAACAAAATCGTGCATCTAAATGATATCTTATCTCTGTGTTTAACTGTTGACATGCTATTAGCATCACAGTCCTGAAACAGTTCAGTGAAATGTTCCATGAAGGACTTTTTTCTGAGACTGTGTTGCCCATCTGCAATTCAAAAATCATTCAACTCAGAAGTTCAAGTAACATTTGAGCCACTGAAAGACTTCACATTCCTGAGAGGAAACCCTCCTTACAGTTTTTGTAAATATATGCAAAATCACTGAGATATTGCATATCTACCAAGAAATTTTTCCACAGTGAAAACCCCTTCCCTTCACTAAAATTGGAACTCCCTGAAGATATCACCCTCTTGGGCTACCACAAAATTCTCTAACCTGTCTCCCTGTCATTATTTTCCTGTTCCTCCACCTCATTTCCCAGAGTTACCAGAATCATCTTCCTCTATAACAAACTTACTCAATGTTTCTCTCTTGCCAAGAAGAAAAAGTCCAAACTTTTTATTGTTGAATATGAGGCTCTTCACGACATAATATGCACCTGTTTCTACAAACTCCTCTTTGACCCATCTCTCCCCACAGCCTAATGCTCTAAGCACACTGAAGTTCTTCTGTCTACAAACCCATGGTAATTGCTCCCATGCTTTGTTCATGCAGTTCATTTACTCATAACTTCTATTTATCCTTCAAGGCCCAGTTCTACTGTTACCTCTCTGAAAAGTCTTCTTCAACTGCCTCAGGAGAATGAGCTATTCCATCCCCTTACTCCCTCCTGTAGTGGTTTTATCTAAGTCAAATTTCCCCAATAGACACAGAGTCCTCAGAAGCAAGAGCTGGGGTTTATCCAAACTTTGGAAAAAAGTATATATGTATACACACACATACATACATATATGTGTGTTTACTATATAAAGAACATGTTTAAAAATACAAATATTTTAAATGTTAATCGTCAAAGCGCTGTACATGACACTCATTTTAAAGAAATGCACAGACACATTGGTGCATTTTTCACTAAGCATCATCTGTCATTAGCCTCCTTCCCAGCTCAGCTCTTAGACCGCAACCTCTTATCACAGGGCTAAGCACATCTCAGAGCCAAACTGTTTTCCCTGCCAGATGCATTTCCTTGACTTGCTGTAGGAAGACCACTTCCTCTGATTGTGGAATCAAAACTAAAGGACAACTGCCCTTGATCACTCCCTGGCTCCATACTGTTTGCTTCTTTCTTAGCGGCAACTCTCTGGCAGCAGCACAGGCTGCACCGGAAGAAGCACAGGTAAGTCTGACTCAGAAATATCACAAGTCTGCCTGGAAAGGAAGTATCACTGACTCAGAAGTCACAAAGTCTAAAATGCTTCTTCTTCTTCTTCTTCTTTTTTTTTTTTTTTGGAAAGGAAACATTTCAATCCCCTGCCCCCTCCTAATCAATACTTTGTTCTTTTTGACAAATAGTTCCCTTCACAGCAACTGTTATTTATAAGATCAAATACAATACGCTTCTGAGACAAATGCTTTTATAGTTTTCTATTACAGAACATTATACTTTAAAATGATTTAACTGAAAATCAACAGGGATTGAGAGCAAAAGTATAATGAAATTTGATTAAATCACAGACTAAATGAAATCTGAGTGAATCTGAGCCCAATACAGGCTGAGTATCCCTTATCTAAAATGCTTGGGATTAGAAGTGTTTCAAACTTAGGAGCTTCTCAGACTTTGAAATATCTGAATACACTTTATATTATGTCTGCTCTCAGAAAATTTCAGATTTCAGAACATTTTAGATTTCAGATCAGGGATGCTCAACCTGTAGTGTTGGACAGTACTTGGCAAATTCTCTGTTTTGAAATCTCTGTACAGTGAAGGATCCTAGTTCTGCTTCTCCAATTTAGTTCTTGAATCCCACCCCCGACCCCTGCCCCCAGACTGGTCAGGGAAAAGAAAAAGTTAAAAACAGAGGTGTTGCTTTTTATTTAGAGAAAGTGGGGTTTTTTTTTTCCCTGGTGCTGGACACATAACAGAATGTAGCATCCTAGACTGAAAGGTGAAAATAACTAAGGTACCTCTGTAAATGTATTTTTTTAAAGTTTGTAAATTCTGCACAGTAACAAATCAGGATGTTAAATAAGTTATTTTCTCTAGCTATATAGAAAAGGAAAAATCCTAATAATTTCAGGCATGAATTCAAACCGATAAATTTAATTTGTCCACATATGTGAATACTAGAGCAAAGAGAGCAAAGATAGGTATCTAACTGCTAACCTAAGTATCCACTCAGAAGGCAACTGGCAATACAATGTCCTTCCTTGGCACAAGCACTGTAGCTCAGGGTGCAGCAGAATTACTTTGTGAGTACCCACTACACCCCACAAAACATCAGTAATGCAATCAAGGGCTGAAATTTAATAAAAGTAATAACTTGTACTATATTAAATCAAGGGCATCCTTAAGGGAAACTGACTTTAAAAAAAATTATTACTTATTATTATCACAGTGCATGGTGGTGAGTAGGAAGACACACAGTGCAATTTGGTGCCACAGCCTCAATTACTCAGACTAAGATGCCAACAGTTTTACGTACCACATTTTTACACTGTTGGCAGCAAGACGACAGGATATGGACAACTAAAATTTTAATACTGTAATGGTCATAGTTTGACCTCCTGTACCATCTGAAAAGATCCCAGGGTTTCCCAGGGGCCAGCAGCCCACAACTTGAGAATGCTGTTCTAAAGAGTATGAACGTGCTCTGTTACTACACATTAGCCACCTGAGCACAGGATCCAGGTCTGAGGAATAGCAAAGGACAATGGGTACCTCTTCTCACTGAACCATAAAAATTCATGTTTCTTCAAGGTGATTTAGCTAATACACAATTGGTCAATAGAAAAATGGTGTCAATACATAAAGCAAAAGTTGCATTCGTTTATACCTGGCATTTCCCAGAACAATAATGTTATGAAAAAATCCAAAGCAGTTTTTCTCCCCCTCCCTCAACAATTAAAGAAAAAAGTTTTCGATATATGAAGACCTGAGGCTGAATTTTATTCAAATTCATTTTTTTTAGTATAAAAATGACAGCTCTAGTGGAAGAAATTTCCACATTTAACTATCTAAGGAGCTTGTATATACAAATGAAAAAGCTAGAGACATTTCCCCTGTATGAAAGAAAGAAAGAAAGAAAGAAAAAGAGAAAAAAAGAAAGAAATGACTCCTGATCTTGTGTTTAGTTTTGATGAAACGGTTCTCCATTAAGAATGACTAACTTCAAGGACCTGTGCTCTGAGAGTAAGCAGATGAGCTGTGGAGTATGTGCAACTGGAAAGGATGGGTTGGCAGGGACACAGGTGCAAAAGCCAGGGTGGCTTGCCTGTGTCAGTATTTTTACTTGAGTTCTTATGGTTTACATGTATCCTCCAGGTACAAAGTCCCACAGGTTTTGAGTGGCCTCCTCTAACTCTGTGGTTTCCAATAGCTCTTAATTTTAGTGTAATGAATGATTTTGCAGTATGTGAGTTGTTTCCTTGTTTAAGAGCAAACATTTGATGCCAAAGTAAAATTGTCATCCTTCCGACAGCCACATCCAGTCTTGCCCTGGACCATCTTTCTGCTACACTAAGCATCTCTCAGTATTCCTGGTGATGCCTTAAAGTTCCTTCCTCCTACAATTGATATGGAAGATTTTAATGCAAAGGCGAGTAGGAAAAAAGTTTCCATACCGCGGGTAGCAAAGGGGGAATTGAGAAGGATGTGAAGAGGCCTCATTTACTATGTACGGAGCACATCAACTCCAGACCTGTGGAAAGTAGCTCTGGGGTGCCTCCTCCACCACACACACCATGCCAGGAGCTCTAGGGTCCAGCTGTGGACACTGGAGCCTCTTTAATGACTGCTCCTGGGGTCAACCTCTTTGGCCATCAAAACATCTTTCCTTCATATTGCTCAAGTCTGAATTACTACCAGCATGAAATAAAATGTTCCAGCTATGACTATACTTACGGGACAAAGGACAGTGTGTTAATCTAAAATTTCTGCCTTCCTAAAGGTGGAAGGCATTTGTATACTCAGAGCTTTACCTTTTCTACCTTGTACCTGCTTAGGTTAATGGAGTTTACTCCAAACCAAGAGATAGCTGCACCCCATTATGTAGCAATCCACTTACCAGAAATATGCTAGAGCAGATATTAAAAAGCAAGAAACAAATTCACGGTACACACTTAGAAGCTCACAGTAATGGAATTCTGTTGGCAGCAGAGAGGCTTCTGGGAATATATATCAAATTAATTCTTCAGCTGTTCACATATCCCTGTGGCTACGGTAAGATGCAAATAGCTAATACTGGTATCTCCTTCCATGCCAGCCTAGAAACTCCAGTGTAATGTAAAATTGCTGCTCTGAACTCCCCCAGCTCCCAGCTGGCTGTTATCAGGCGTTCAGTTCTGCTCCAGGAGGACTCTAATGCAGTGAGCTTTCATTCTCCCTGCTTCAGGCTTAAGGCTGATGTTCCAAAGCTGGTGCTTCCCTCTTCCTCTCTTCCTTGTACTGTAATCAGTGCAAAGCAGGAAGGGCAAATTTATGGTTATCAGCAGAAATGACTTGTTACAAAAATCTGTTTTACAGGCATTTCCACAAAGTGAAACCATGTTAGGTGTATTAAACTGTATACCAAAGTGGACAAATCCAGAATCTCTAAAACAATGGAAATGCTAAAATATGCACACAAATATTTGTTGAAGACTTAAATGGATGCAAACCTCTAAATATAAAACAAACGACAGGAACATCAATCCGTACTAGGTATCAGTGAGGAATTCACTGAAAATCAAGCAGTACTGGCCCAATTTACTAAATCAGTTTACAGCACAATGTTTATTAATGGTAAGCACATGTTCCATATCTGTAGTTTTCATCAGATACCATAACAATACAAGTAACAGAGGACCAAAAATGCACTATAGAATGCAAATCATTCATTCATTATTTTTTTCAATCATGTGCTCCTCAAACACATATTGTTATCTATTATGCATCAAAACCTAAGCAAGGTGCGACGGCCTTAGGATGCCAGGAAAGGGGTTTACAGTATAAAGCTCCACAATTCTAACCAAAATCATACCAAATACATTGATAAAATGTTCCTAAGACTCCTGAAACAGAGGAAAAGGTTAAGGGAAGAATAATTTCCTTTCTGACAGCAGGAAGCCAGTGGGAATAAGGAGGAGGCATTTAGATAACCTAAATCTCTAGAAGTAAGGATTTCACGAAATCAGAAAAAAGGACAGGGGAGACTGGGGCTCCAGAACACGCTATCCTCCTTCACTATATTCTGCCTACACCAGGAACTCTATTAAACTGCATTATAAACAAACAGATAATCCAGGGGTGAGGTGTGTAACAGAAGGGCCTTGGCCAGGAGACCACAACCTGGCCCTGGAAGACCCTGAACAAGACATGTAGCTCTCTATGCTACAATTTTTTAATTAAAAAGGAGAAGGAATGGATAATTCATGATGAGGTCACCATAGACTTCATGTTTCTTTGATTCCGCCATCTTTGTTGAAATTGAACAATGCTAACGATTTATTGAGGGTAGTGACAGAGAATCATGTATTTATGACAGTCATAATTTAAATTTAAAATACTTTCCCATTATTACACTATATCAAAAGTTTTGAAAATCCAAGTTACTATGCATAGGTAAGACAAGCCAGGGGTGTTTTTAATATAATGTTCACTTTCAATGACCTCTTTAGCACCTTCATTCTTATGAGCTAAGGTCTCAAAAAGGCTGATTTAATAAAACAGGACTGGCCGTGAATTGACAACTGTCGAAACACTCTGTCATTATACAATTATTTCCACTACTGTATACGTTTGGAAACATCTATGAAAGATTTTATTTTAATGGGAGCAATTTTTAGGGAAATTTACCAAATACTTAAAATGAAGAACAATGGAATCACCACATGTCAATGCTGATGGGACCCAACCAAGGCAATGTTTAACGGGTAACTCCAGGGCACATAAGAAAGGTAAAGAAATGATTTAGCTAAGCATTCAACTGAAGAAAATTAGAGCAACAGAGGAAGTCCAAAGAAACAAGAAGGACTGAAATAATAAAGGCCACAAAGGTGGCTAAGAAAACAAAACAAATTAGCTCTTCAAAAAGATTAAGTCATCTCATGAATGACTTGTGATTAACAGTTTCAGAGAGCACACGAACTCATCTGGGTTATTCTGATATATAAATGTTTTTCAATCAGTTTCTGGATAATAGTTTTACCAGAAAGTTACTCAGTTAGTCATTAAATGGCTACATTTCTGTGAATTTTTTTAAACAATCAAAAGAGGTATTTGGATGTCCATTTACGTTTTCTTCCAGCTACAACTAGTTTGATTGTACTCTGTGCCACAGTACTCCACCTTCCTTACATTTCTTCTGCTTTGACGTTAGATCCCCAAATGTTTTACGGAAAACCTTGAGTCTCCTCCCCTGGCCCACGTCTGTCTGTCGGTGTAATGCCGGACTGGCCTTCTAGTCAGACACATTCCACTGTTAAGCAATGCGGCTGTCTCTGTACTTTTTCATTAAATCATGTAACTTCAAGTGAATCCAGCCCCGAAGAATCTCAGTTATCAAATGCTGCTTAAAAATTAACAAATCTTGGTTGAAGGGAAAATGATCTTGAAGAAGCATCTAGTTGTGTTCTACTCCATCTCTTATTGGAGATGCTCTAAGAGCCATCTTTAGCTACCCCTTTTATGCCTGGTCCTCAGTGTTGGATCCTCCTACAGACGGGCTATAATGTACACAACACCAGCAAGGTGTGTTAAGAGAACAGCCTCATCAAACTTCTTAAGAACACAGTTTCAAAGCAATGTCTACAAAATAAAGTCCAACATCCATGGCACAGAACGTGAAGCCTGTTTAGATCTGATCACAACCCAGTTCTTCCACCTCTTGTCTTTCACACCTATCCCCCTTCCTCCAACAACACTAGGGGACCTGTGTTCCCTATGTCACCCATGTTGCTGCATGGCTCGTGGCTTTCCTTGAGCTGTTCTCCCACCTACAAAGCTTCTTCTTTTCATCTGCTTTGGAAACTCCTCCTCAGTCTTTAATATTTCTGTGGATATCATCCACCCTACAGGGACTAAATTATATATTATTTCCTCTGTAGGACTTCCATTATACATTCAAAATTTTCCACTTATAGCAGTATAATGAAATTGCTCGTCTAATTTCTTCTACCAAAAAGTGACTTCTTTGACAATAAGAATATAGTTTTACTCTTCGTCATTGAGCCATCAGAAGGCTCAGTTAATACCTTAGCAAAATCAAAATCTACACAAGGAATGAACAGGGACAGGGAGGAAGACAAAAGGGCTTGAATTTAAGGAAAGCAATATGAGTCTTTAAAGACCAAACTTTTTCTGGAAAGTGAGTTTGGTGCTAGGGGAAAAAAAAATATTCAATATTTAAGAAATTACTGAGGAATATCTTTGGATCCAAGTCTTCCTACTTGTAAAATATTAATATGAACTCAAGTTTTCTTTTAACTTCAACATTGTATTAACCAACACTTGCACATATCAACACTTACAACATTCTAAATGAATGAATGAACATAATACGCCTCACCCATATCAGACAAACAAATGACAAACTCTCCTATCTCCCTTTCCGCCACTTCTGTATATCACGACATGAGATAATATGACACAAGTTAATGCTGCTTGCAAGAATGGTACTTGAAGATATGAATAATGCATAGTACCATTTAATAAATATTAATGTATGCTCTGACCTAAAATCTGTTGTCAACTAACCAACAACAAACCAGCAGAGTAGGATGGGGATTGCACTCATATAAAAGTATAAACCACTACAGTGAAAATAAATGTGACTAGAACTTCAAATAATAAGAACAACGAAACAAATGCAGTGCTCTGAAAATACTCACTTTGAAAGACATAAATTTTTCATCATTGCAACTGAACAGTTAGCAAAGATTAATGAAGCACACTGCGCCCCAGAGACAAAGCTTCTGGTAACAGCTTGCACTCACGGAGCACCTGCCAGGTGCCAGAGAGTGGAGTAAGTGCTTCCCAGGGGTTGAAGAGTTTGGTTAAAGACAGGAGCTGAGCAACCCAGGGCTGAATTCCACAGCGCTATCATCAGGCAGGCAATGTGAGGAAGTAAAGAAAGCAGGGAAGTGAGGCGGCCAAGGGCTGGGCAAAATTCCAAGTTCCAATGAATGCGCAAGACCTGAGCATCAGGACAAAGAGGGGCAGGGACACCACTGACATTCACTCTGGCCAAGTCTATCTCCAGGCCCACTGTGGATGGTCCCCAAAATGTGGGGACAGGCAGACAGACCCTGGCAGCCAAGAAATGAAGCTGCAGGCGCACCTTTGGAAGAACAGAAAACCGAACAATATAAACATGATCTCAACTCTTCTATCCTCCAGGAAAACAAGGATTTCTTTGTTAAGGCAAACAATGCCTTCATATACAGCCAGACTCCTGAGGAGCAAATAATGATTTTTAAATGGCGTAATGATCTGTAAGTAGCATTAAGGAATCTTTTCAGGATAATAACTTTGTGAAATCAGTTAGCAATTGTTTTGTAAGGAATGTTTTTACAAATCAACTTGAACACTGCTGTGAACTTTACCTTAATAATTTATCTAAATTCTTCAAAATAAACCAAGTGGAAGATGGTAAGTAAAAGGGTAATATTCCAACAATTGTATTTCTAACTGTTCCTTACTACCGCTCTAAAAAGAAATACCTTCCCAAAACATCTTCCCTAAAAACCTAAATCTTTGAAGCTGGGAGTATAGTTCAGTGGTAATGACATGTCCAGCGCGTACAAGGCCCTGAGTTCAAATCCAGCACTGCAAAATAAAACAACAACAACACACACACACAACACCAAAAAAAAAAAAAAAAAAAAAAAAAAACCCAAACCTTTGATTTAAAAACTTTTGCATGTATATAAAGCAAGTTTATCTCTGATCCCATGTGTGCCTACATATTCAAGGAATCTCCTCCTACCAAGTCCTGTCAACAAAGCACAATTTGCCAGTAATATTCAACAAAAACTGTTGCACAGTATACAATTTCCTGTTACCCTGATGTATATGTCTAGAACTTTATTCTTAAAACACCATTAAAATACACTCTGCTATCATCTGTTAGTGAAGCCTACAGTCCTATAAATCTGAAAAGACCACCAGAGAAGCAACTTTAGCCTATTAAGAAAACTCAGCAACACAGAGCCTGTCTGATACCCTAACTTTAAAGGCAGCAAGTCCCTGAAATTCATCCTGGAATTCTCCAGAAAGCAGCAAATGTAAATCAGGGGACAATGAAAAGCAGGATTCATGCCCAAGGGTATGTCAAGAAATGAACATTAGTAATTTGGCTGAACTATGATTCACACAGCATTTAAGTTAACCCCCAAAATGCATGTGAAATAAACCATACAAATAAATATAACAATACAGAAAAAATTTTAAAAATCTTAAAAACATGTTTGAAAGACATATTTGCACATTTCTCACAAAATTAGAGTTTCCTTTGTGTAGTACTGTAATCTTTAAACCCAACAGACCCCGCTCCAAGTCAATGGGTACTTAGTTTGGGGGTCTCAGTGATGACAGCACAAACCAAACCTAAAACCCTATGCTGGCTGTCTCCTGCCCATGGAGTCCAGGTCAACTCTTCACACTGGTAAAAGCAGCCTGTGCCCGGCCCCAGCTGACCTCCAGTTGTTTTCCACTATGCAGCCAGCACCTCTTGTCTTCCCGGCCACAGCAGCCTCAGGGTCTTGGCATTTATGTTTCCTCCCCCAGGTGTGTGCGGGGTTCATACTCCTTCATGTCTAGGATCAGCCTCAATTTCACAAAGAGACTTCCCAGACCACTATAATCCCTGGCCCCTCTCTCTGTTTATTTTCCTCCCTAATGCTGATCTCCTTTGGCATGCGGTATGCTTTAATAACTTGGTTTGTTCTCTGTACCAGAAAACTCCAGGTTGGCCAAGATTCATTGTTGAATCTTCTGCACCTGGAACAGGGCTCAGTACACAGTGGGTCCTCCAGAAACAGTTACTGAATCAATTCCCTGAGTATCAGTACATTCACTTTAATGAGCCTTTGTCAACATCATTTCCTCTGCTTAGGAATGTTCCTTCTCCTGTCCACCTAGAAAGCTGCACTATCCTACCCAGCTTAAATTTTTTTTTTTTTTCAAAGAAGTTTATTTTATTTTCTCCCATCCATTTCTCTCACTTTTCAGCATACTTACTCACAACCCTTCACTATGCTACGACGGCAGCTGTTTACAGCTGGATCCTAAGTTTACTGGGGCCAAAGTTGCCTTCATCATGTCTGTCTCTACTCCATGTTGAGCTGGGAAGACAGCACACAGTGGCTGGCCACAATACCCACTTACGGAAGGGAACCGTGACCCTGACTGAGCAGAGGACTGTTCTAGGAGGTCACAGTCTCTGTTAATAACAACACAGGAAAAAGAACAGCAGCAGCTTTAAAATCCTTCTGTGGGTATCTAAAAATCAAGTTTATTTAATTTCTTTACTACTTACACATTCACATTTAGTTGTCTTTTCAGAATGTTTGAGATGGATGGAAAAAAACCAAAAAACTATAGTAACTTAAGCCTTCTGGGGACTAGAAGGTAACTTTCTATTTTAAAACAGTAGTAACAAAGAAAGTTTATATTTTTCCCTATTTCAGACTAGAGCACATGCATGTATAAACATACAAAGATACAGAATAACTCATTTGCTTTAAAAAGAAAAGGTATATAAAACATGAACCTCAGTCCTTTTTTTTCATGTTACACCAGTATGTATTCACATATGCAGTTAAGTGGATTTTCAAGATCATGATTCTGCAATTTTATTCTGTTAAAAAGTTGGTCTTCATAGTATAAAAGAAATCATGGGAAAACTGTTCAATTGATAAAACAAAACTTTTGGAAATACATCTACCCTAACTCCTACCTGAAAGGTTAAAAGTTACTGAGTATTTTGTTAGGTTCACTACACATTTCAAGAACTTACTATTTTTAGGACATAAAAAGAAACCACAAAATTCAGAAAAATCCCAAAGGATGCTATAATCAAATTCATATCTTCCTTAATATAACTAGAAAGGTCGCCAATTTCCAACGGATTAGGATACACAACAACATGTAGCTTTAAAACTTATAAATGCTTAAAATCTTCTCTAACAATTCATTTGTTCACAACTACCAAATTTATGGAAGACTGTAGAGTTCTCAGGGCAGACCAGAAGATGCACACCTTGACTTGGGAGATGTACACCTTAGCAGCTACACTGCCTATTAAGCTACCTGGTGGCTTTTGATGTCAACCAGGTGGATGAAGAGATGCCACGTACCTCATTTGTAGTCCCAATGAATGAAGCCTAACAACCAAAACATTTCTATTTAAAACCAGGCACTAACCCCAGGGATGTCCTATGAGAAGATAGGAAAGGAGATTAATATTGTTGTTGGGTACAATGTGGCATAACCACTGAGCACTAGTTACCATTCAAGAGATCCCTGGGCATGGGAAGAGCTCATTTTCTCAGAGTGAAGAGGTTCCAGCTTCAGCTCAGGAAGCCCAATCCCTTCAGGTATGGCAGCAGTTAGGATGTCTCTTACCTTTAAATGGGTGTTTCAGAAACAGAATCTACCTATAGTTTCTACTCCTTTTCAAATGCATGGAATTCAATTTTAAATATCTCTAACAAAAAACTGGTATGCCATCCTGGCAAACTTTGCCTGCAGTCTGGAAACAGTAATGATCTGATCATGGTTCCAGAAGATTTTGCATAGGTGGGCCCGAGTCCTGCCTGGTTCAGCATCCTGGTTCTACAAGAGACTTCAACTCCTCTAGAAGTGAAAGACACATGCTGGTGGGAATGACATCACCATGGAACATGTCCCAAATACCTCTCTGAGGGAGGTAAATGACCCCATTGTGCCCCAGGGGCATCCATCAGTAACAGACAACCGAAATGGACAGGTAAGTATTAAATGACCTCACACTGGAATGTGCATCCATGTCCTTCATTAATCTAATACTCTATTTGCCAAGACTGAGCAGGTTAAAGACACCAGTCTTCAAATGAGGGCTGCTCTACTCTAAAATGAAAATGGGGTGCAGTTTCTTTTAGAGGTCCTTCTAACATATTTGGTTTCCAAGCCATACAGTCAAGGGACACTCCTTCTCCCCATCCATCCTCTTCATCATCTCCTCTGAGAATTTCCTCAGCACTCTTGTCTGCACCTCCCTTCTTCACATCTTTTCCTTCTCACCCCAACTGCTGGAGCAGCTCACTTGCCCAAGCCCTGCTCTACCCACGGCGTCCAGCCATGGGTCTGGCCTGAGGAATCTGCTTGTTCCTACCTGCCAGCCCAGCACAAGCTGTGTAGGAGCCTACTGGGCCACTCGAGGGGTAACACTGCCCAGCATTTCCTTTCCCTCCGTCCCACCCCAAGGCCATGGGGCACGCCTTCCTTCTCCAGAGTCTTTCCTGTTTCCCAGGCCAGGTCCATCCAGGACACTTGACTGCCAGGGGTCAGAGTGCCACATTCCAGTGGCTTCACACCACTCCAGGGAGGGCTCCAGATCCTCTACAGGGGGTGGGGGGGTGGAGCAGAGAAGCAGGGAGGGAAAAGTTCAGCAGAGGCTGATCTGGCCAAGTGTGCACTACGTTCTGGGGCAAAGTCATGGGGGCATGGAGGGCAACAGGTCCCCAAGAATTCCGTCCAGAGTGGGCAAGAGGAAGCTCCTCAGCTCTCTGGGTGGGGAAGGAAGATGAGGCCATCACTGCAGATGTGGTAGAAATTTTAGGAGTAGGATGGCCTTGTAAGGATCTCAGTTTTTTTTTTTTTTTAATATTTATTTATTTACTTTAGTTGTACACAATGCAATGCATTTATGTTTACGTGGTGCTGAGGATCGAACCCGGGCCGCGCACGTGCAAGGCAAGCGCTCTGCCGCTGAGCCACAACCCCAGCCCCAAGGATCTCAGTTTTTTTAATCTGTAAAATGAGCAGGCTGGCAGAGATACATTTCTAAGGAAGCTTCCAAGTTCACGATTCTGATTCCTTGTGCAGCAACAGTTCTTTCTCCTCGGCCATTTTCAAAGCTTGGCATAGTTGTGACTAACAAATACAATGCCACTCACACCCAGAAGACACCCAAACTTCCTTAACTTCCCAAAACAAGATTCTCTTCTTAGAATAGTGGGTTTCTTTGCCTCTCAGATTTACATCTCCTAGGGTTTCCTGGTATCTTTCTTTTCTCTCTGTGTCCATTGTTTTAACTCTGTAAAATCAAGGCTCAAATCCCCAGGCTTAGCCTCTGGAGGACCCTCCAGCTCACCCTGATTGTAGGCCCCAAGGCTTATGAAATTAGGTTCCAGGATGGGCATCCTATTGAGGCCACCCTCTGCGTGGACACTAACAATTCTGGCCCCAAGGTAAGCAGCTGGGAGCAACAGAACATGGTGCTCAGGAATGAATCCCTCACACAGAGTTCCCAGTCCACTGAAACCCAAAAAAGAGAAGCTGGGGAGAACTGAGGAGTCTGAGGCCATGACATAGAACAAACAGGTGAACAAGTAGACATCATATGTTCTCAGATCTACTCCTTCCCAAGAAAGCCAAGTCCTCTGGCACAGGAGAACAGGAGAACTGGTGAAATGGACTTTGGGAGAGGGAAGGAAGAGGAAGACAGTGCTACCCATCTTGGGCTGCCATTCATGTGTTAGTCAAAGTCATTAAAAAGCATCTGCTCACCAGGTTTTGCCTTGAGAATTTGAAATCCAACAACTACACTTCAAGTAAATGTCTATCCATCTTTCCCCTTTTTGAAAACCAATCATTGCTTTTAATAAATCTCTTGGAATAAACTTTGAGAGCAAAGACTGACTAAGTTGTGGGTAAGACAATTAATATAACCCTACAAAAAGATATTTTGATAAAAAATTCATCTCATTCTAAGCAACTGCTTTTGTTACTTAAAAAAAGCAGAATTCCTGACCAATTATCACCTCTTTCCTGTCGAGCAACAACTCAACACAGAGCATTCCTTTTATTTACTAAGACCCAGTGAGAAAATATGCTTTCTGTGTAGTAAATCATCAGGAAGTAACTAGAATTTGGAGCCTCCTCTTTCCTGGACCTACCACCCTTCCTAAGAAAATGGCTCCAATGTCCTGTTGAGAAAAATCTATACATTACCACCATGAACTGTGCTCCCCGTGAGCAGACTGCATGTACTCTTGTTGGGGCTGAAATAAAAGTGTTTGAGTTTTACACACAAGCAGAAGCAATCAGATGGCCCCTTCTGAATATTACACTGAACAAACTGTTTAACAAGCACCTATTATGTATAAACCACAGTGCTTGATGCTGAGGTATAAAGATACAACGGTAACTAACACTTACTGTGTGTTCACTATGTACAAAAATACAAGCCTCTAATCCTTTAACATGAATCAGTTAAATTATTTCTCGCAACCACCCAAACGAGAAGATAATAGTGTCTATCCCCATTTTAGTGGAAACTGAACAGAATTGAGGAGCCTTGCCAGGGTAAGCAACAGGCACCAGGCAAGTGGTTAGGATGGGCTGTGAACTGATGTCAGAGACTGAACACCCCCAACAGGACACAATTTTGCCTTCATTAATGAAACACGGTTTCTCCCTGAGGAATTTGTCATCTAGGTTTTTCCTGAGGAAATCATTTCCTGTGGTCAAGTTTCTTAAAACTGTATCAGTAACATTCCCAGACAATGGAAGCAATGTACGCTACATGTACAGGTGAGTAAAATGCCCCAAGGCAAGGCTGATTTGCTGTCTGGGGAGCAAGCAAATGGGCCAGGAATTAGACCAGTGCCACCTATGAAGTAAAAAGAATATACAGTGAAGAGGAGAGCTGCAGTCACTGGCTGGGCAGTGTCCCCAAATACTAACAGCAGAGAGTACCTGCGTGCAAAGCTGGAGCGAGGCCCAAGGATAACTGCTGTATATGGACCTCCCTGAACCACAGGAGTGGACCAAGGGAAAGGAATGCACACCTGCACAGGGATGTCAGTGACCAACCCACAGAGAGACAAAAGACAGGCTCAGAAACTGTACCCCTTGCTCTCCCTCTGCACTGGAGACACTGATGCACAGGCAGGCTGAACCATGTACTCCTGAATCTGCAACTCCATCCCTCAAGTGTCATGTGCTTGTAGTATTTACATAAGTGTCTTTTCCAAGGAGCTTGGTGCTCATTATCTACAAGAAAAATCAACTCCCACAGCAGGTTAGGAAGTTGGGTATTTGAACACAAAAACAAAAAGAAGAGAATGTCTGGAAGAGACTTTTGAGATGTCCACCAAAGGAGACCCAGACACAGAGTGGCCCCTGGAAAGTACCAACTCCAAAAGGCAAAAGCATGAAGCACCTATAAACAAATCATACGTTAAAAAAAAAAAATCAGCCAGCATTTACCCCTGACCAGAGAACCTCCGACCTCCTTCAAACTATATTTATGCCTTCTCCAACAGTCTCAGATCCCAACAGCCAGAAATAAACCCAGGGCTCTCAAAACTGAACTCCTCCTCCCCCCACATCTGTGCTGGCCAAGCTCCAGGGGATGTAGGAGAGGAAATGGTCCTGCGACACGGTGTTAACTTAACACTCACCTACTGTCAAAACACTCGCCTCCAAGAGCTGCCTATACAGCTCACTGAGACTTCATCACCACCACAGAACACAGAAGACACCAATCAATTTCATAATAAATGGACTCAGACATTTATTTCTTAACACATTGTTAAGAAACCTTGGGGGGGGAGACAATTGATGATAAAGATCAACTGATTAAAGATAAACTGCATAGTATTGGGAGAAAATCTATCAATAGATTCCCATCTTTAAATCGTTATAAACTGGATTAGAACAGTCACTACAGACCCAATATTGGGCCAAAGCCCCTTCTCCCTTCTCAAGAACCTTAGTCCAAAAATAAATATCTATGAAACATTGTTTTAATATTTTTCTCTAAAATTGTACATACTAGCATTAGCTACTGTTAAAATTTCAGTTATCCAAGGTTTAAACTGTTATATATAATGTTATTTCATCTTCAAATTACTTTTTTCAAAACAAAATGTGCTCCTGTAAGTCAGTATGTAAGTTAGTATTTTAGGTTCTCATTGGGCATATGCATCCCTTAGCTGTACACTGCGGCTTAATGAAGCTAAACGGATACCTTCTACCTTCAAATAACCGCAGCTAGGAAATTGCTCAGTGTCTTGTGGACTGAACATGCTGACTGGTAGATATTATACATGAACTATATTTTCAAAGATTTCTAATTCAGAAACAGTAAATACTAAAGAAATAATCAAAACGTTCATCTCCCTTTTGATAATCCAAAAGCACTTAAATGTATACAAAATATCTGAAGCCTGGAGATTTCATTTTGCTTATGTTTGTACATATGGTTTGACAGAAAATTTGTATTTTTAAATAAAAACTGCAGAAATGAATCTGAAATATTACACCAGATGCCATATACTTTTTGAATATGAAACCAGTATCTGAGCTGTAAAAACTATTATTATAGAAGTCAATAATATATGAGGGGGGAAAAAGTCTGTTTTCCTGATAGGAATTCAACAAACTCAATCCTGACAATGATCTAAGTTTTTCCACATTTCATATGTGCCTTGCGGAATGACTTCTAGGCCTCCAGTTTTAATTTATAAAATGGTAGAAATGGAAAACTTAAATCCTCAGACAAAAATCCTTGGAAACAAGAACATACAGTATATACAAAGTTTACAAATTCATCTTGAAGTTAATATCTGGTCCTTATTTAGGGCTTGCTAATTATATTCATTTTTCATACTACATAAACATTTCCAACTCTATAATACGCTACCAAAAGAGAAAAAGCAATACAATTAAAGTGTCTCTACCCAGTGGGCTGGCTATTTGCATAAAGCCTACAAATCATTAGTTAACTTTACAGAACTTCAATTCTCTTAGAATCAAGGAAGTCCTTGGAGTAGCAAGTATATATTACAAAACAAGAGCCACGGTCACAGCCTGAGCCTAGACACAAAGGATCAGACACGCGAGCAGTGAGTGGTCCCTGCTTAGTCCAAGGAGACGGCACAGTTGCAGCCCTTCACTTGGAGAGCCTAGGCACGCAGGAAAATAAAATTCCATTAAGGCTACATAGAGTTTTCTATTAAATTCACCTGGAATGACTTTTTTTTTTTCCTTCTTGCTTTTTATATAGCCCAGAAGGGAAAGAGGGAAGGGAAATGAAATGGAAAGACACTGTCCGCACATCTGATTACTCAGCTTAAATTATAAGAATGGAGACTACGTAGTGACATAGGAAAACGGATTTGCTAGAATATTAACTGGAAAGAAGGAAGATTCAAGATGCATGATCTCTTAAAAAATGTATGTATATACAGGAAGACTAGACAGGAATATGTACCCAAAAAAAAAAAAAATCAAATTGTTTTTTTTGTGCTTGGAACAAGAATGTTTTGGATAATTCTCTATCCTATTTCCCAAACTGCCTAGTAAAATTGTGCTGCCTTTATAATAGCTTAAAAAAAAAAAATGGCAGTGGACCCAATATTTGGCCCCAGCACACATAGCCAATAATGGGAAATAAGATGCTTGAAAAACAAACTACAAAGAAGAAACACCTTTCTGGGTGACCACTAAAGAGGCCTGGGTCTCTGTTTAGAAGGAAAGGCCCTTTCCCACATGCAACTTAGTTCCAGGAATCCTTGAGCATGAAAAGTTCTAAGGAATTTCTTTCTAAGGAATTTTCTTTTCTGATGGTCTATCTTTCTGGACAACTGGCCTGGACAGGACATTAGCAACTACAAATCTGATCAGTACTGCAGCAACTGTAGAAGACACGGGAACAGGATACCTATAGCTTTGTGTATGCCACTCAGGAGACAATCTGCATGCATTACCCCTATACATTAACTATTGGTAGCCAGAGATGGGTATTTTCTTCCTAATACAGGAATTTATAGAACCTAACAGCTCTAACTAGAATGGGAAAAAATCTACAACATTTTCAGAATAACGAACAGAAAGGCTGTGAGGACGAGTATGCAACCCTGTGAGGAATCTTTTTGATATGTGGGCACAGGGCACAAATAGATGCACAGATAAAAACATGTGCACATCACACTATCTGCAACATACATGCACCGCTGTCTGCTGTAATGACACGTTTTTTCCACTGTTAGGAAAGAGTGAGAGAGAATGTGGGTTTCCACACATGGAGACTCAGGGACATCTTCCTACTGCCATTCTGTCAGTCCACTAGCTCCCCTGCAAAGCTCCATCCCTAAGTCACTGACTTCTTGTCTATCTCCTCAAAAAGCTCCATCTGTGTGCCTTCTTCAGCCCAAACACGACCTCTTCCCCCCAAGCACCATCTCTGTTCTAGCTGTTGGCACAACGGATTTCCCCCACACAGCTGTGAGAGGTTGTTTTTAGGACTCAGGGCAATTCAGCTATCTCTGTGGCTGAAAAGGGTACTTGCTGCTGGTTGTACTTCACACCCACTTCTCTGGTTCTCTCCTTCCAGGAAGTCTATTTTTCAGTTACAAGGACTGTTTACCTTGGCTACAGTCTGATGGGCACGCCCTCCTTCAAGTGTGCTTCCCAGGCCTTGGCCTCCATTCATTTCTTTGGCTGAAGTCTGAGGATAAGTGTGCTAAGTCAGTAGCAAGAACAGCCCAGAGTCCTTTACCTACCCCACTTGAACTAGCAATGGAATCACAAGTTTGAGAAACACACCCCTCTCATTTGGGCATTATTTGCCATCAGGTCAAATGATCCTTCTGCTGATGAAGTCTTAAGAGAAAACAGCACTCAAAGGGGGACATAGACATCCTGAGTCAGGAGCTGATTTTTAAACTTTCAGCAATAAAGAAGCCACACCAAAGTTAAAAATATTATTTTAAGAAAGAAATTCATCAGTGGACCTTCAAAAAAACAACCTTGCTGAGAAATCTTCATTTTTCATTGCCAACTAAGCATTATGAACCACCAATGCTCTACAGCTTAGCCATCCATTCCAGCTTCCCTCCTTCCCTTTCTCAAGCCTTTTGTAACAAATGAAGGTATCAATAAAAGGATCTAAAGTGGGTATTGGGGAAAGCCACCAATGATGAGACACAAACATCATAAACAATTCCCATCAGGTGTGAGATGAGCATCTTAACCATGGGACAGTTGAAGGAAATGTTGCAGCAGAGACATCAAAATTAAAGCTGCACTAGGAAATGGGGATCTCAGTACACATTCACTTACAGGATAAAACAACACAGGTATCAGAGCTTCTACCCATAATTCTGCATCTGTGACTCTGGATACTTTATCTTGGATAAACCTTTCCTCCTTAGCAGCTGACTAGCTTAGTGCTGAAGGCATCACCCAGAGGTCTAATTTGCTATTGTATCCTTCAGTGTCTAATGGCATATTCTGCCTTAACTTGCAAATCACTTTAAGACCTTTTTTAAAACATCCAACCAATCAACCAAGAGTTCACGACTAGTGGCAAAGGAAAAATAACTCCACACTGCTAAATACAACAAGTTGGGGCTCTAGCCATTAATCATCAAAAATTCCTCAGCCCCTGAAGTTATAGGGCCTGGAGTAAATCCAAATGGGATTCTGCTTTCCTAAATTCCTTATATTACATTCCTGTGGACTTCCTGTTCAAACTATTGTGAGGCATTTTCATTATTCACAGTCACACACTTCCACCCTTACGTTGGTGCCTTAGGATTTCCTTCCGCAAAGTAGCAGTGCAGTTAAATTCCTCAGGACATTTGGAGATCACCAGAAACAGCAAGTAGGTTGCACTGTTCACTGTACTTAACCCTCAGACTTGCGCATTCAATTCACGTTTGTTAAATGAAAACTCCCTTCCTGTTAGTCAACATACATGTTTTAAGACACCATCCCAGATCTGCTGAGAAGCTTGAAGCCTGTTTCACTCTCTTCCAGAATTCACATGGTCATCTCAAGTGTGTTTGTAAACTAACTCATAATTGTTTACTGATTATTGTTTATAAGCCACTGACCACCACAACTGCTCAGTGCACCAGATCCCTGGCAATGGTGAGAAGGTCACAACCTACCGCCCACGGGAAAATTCCTACTCGGGGATGAGGGGTTGTGAAGGAAAGATGACACCTGTATGACAAACTGTCAAGACGAAAAGTCCTTACAAGTAAAAACTACCTTTCAGTATTTGCAAAAACAAATACAGTTGTAACTAACTGATTATGCATGAGGTGAAAAAAATATTAAAACGAACTAGGGTGGACCCTGTGGACAAGTCTGAGCTTCCTTCTGCAACGACAGGGTTTCCTACAGGGATATTCTGAACAGGTAGTGCCGCTTGCTTCTGTCTCCATAACGCAAACCAAACAGTTCAGATGGAAAAGTTTTTGTATAATATCTTGGATGACCTTGAGTCTAGATTTAGTCAACAAATGCACACTGAGTTCTTTCTGTGTGCCAGGCACTAGAATAACACACAATCCTGGCACTCTAGTGGATCACAATCAGGCAGGGAGACAGAAATGTGAACTCTAACACAGTGTAAAAAAGCACTATAAGGAGGGAAGGAGAAAGAGCTAATTATGGGCACTGGGGGTGGGAGATGGCACTGCTCTTCCTGGGTGGGGCAGGAAGGCTTCACAGAGAGAGCATCCTGGAGTACCAGGATGGAAGGGTGAGAACACTTCAAAGGATGTGAAGGCAACTTTAGGGAATTTGAAAGCTGGTACGGAGCCCATTTCTCAGGGGCTGGTCGGTCTTACCTCCAAACCTTTCTTAACTCCAAACCTTTCGTAGCACTAGGTAGTAGAAGCTCTCTCTGTGTTGGGGCTGGGGCTGTAGCTCAGTGGTAGAGCACTTGCCTAGCATGTGTGAGGCACTGGGTTTGATCCTCAGCACAACATAAAAATAAATAAATCAAATGAAGGTATTGTGTCCATCTGCAACTGAAAAATTTTTTAAATAAATTAAAAAAAAAGAAGCTACAGGGGCTGGGGCTGGGGCTGGGGCTGAGTGGTAGAGCGCTCGTCTAGCACATGCGCGACCCAGGTTCGATCCTGAGCACCATGTAAAAATAAAAAGGCATTGTGTGCAATCAAAACAAATAAATGTTTTTTAAAAAAAAAAAAAGAAGAAGCTACATGTAGACCAAGGCTGAGTTCTCCAAGGCTCTTTGCCAAAATAAACTTGAAATAAGATTGGAAAACCTAAAACTTTGGGAACAAGATAGTCAGGTCTTTAATTTAGGAATCTAGTTTTCCCTCACCTGTGGGCTTTTAGTAATATCACGCAAATTACCATGGCCCTGTGGAAAGTTAAATGTTTATTATACAAGATTAAAAATAGTTCAAATAATTATGTATATGAAATATGACCCTTTTAAAGAAGCAAACTTTTACAATCTCTTCTTTGCTAGTAATCATCCTTTAAGCCTTCTTTTTAGCTCCTAATACCTTCTCTACTTTCCTATTCTCTCAAGAAATATTATCATCCAAGTATTTCTGACTCAAGGAAGGGCATATGCTTACATATTCACACACAATTTAAAAAATATAATACATGGACTATTTTCGGTGCCAAATGCAGCTGCAATTATGTATTTCTTTTGGACATGTTTTATGTTATTAAAACATGTAAATACTTTATCTTCCTCAAATTTTCCAGTCCTCTGATGGAAGAGAGTATCTTCTTTTTCCTTTGTCTTTTCAAAGTATTTAATATAATTTCCTGAATAGATAGTTAATAAAGTTGGTTGCTAAAGGCTCACCTTTTCCCAGCACTGTCTTTGAAAATAGTCTGATCTTCTTCTAACAAAAAAACACCTTTGGCTTCTTTTATGTTGCTAATTTCCCTACCTAAATGCCTGCTTTTTGTTTCTGCTATCACATCTTAAATTTATATAAAAGGGCAAACAAAACTATGTTTAATAAAACAAAACTATGTTTAATGATAGCCTGCTATAAATCATCCTACAATGCCATAAAGACAGTAAGACTTCTGTCCTAATCACCAAGAAATGAAATGTCAGTAATATTTCTGAGCTCTACTTGCCTACTTACAGATAGTCCAATTAACTAGGCAGTCTCAAAGCCAAAACACTTTAATAAGAACTGTTCTTTTTTTTCAAATGTAATACATTTCAAAAAATGTACATTCTCTATTGCAGTCATTTTCGCTTTGCTGATCTACAGAGTACAGGCTATCCTTAACTTGCTTCAAGTCCATGAGTTCTTTTCAGCACACTCACTGATAACACAATGTGGAGTATTCTTTGTGTTCTGCCTTCAGACACTAAATACACACATACACACCACCCTACATCATAAAGTAAAACATTAGCTACATCTTTTTCTTTTTTAAATATTTTTTTTAGTTGTAGGTGGACATATTACCTTTATTTTATTTGTGTGATGCTGAGGATCAAACCCAGGGCCTCACACATGCTAGACGAGCACTCTTACCACTAAGCCATAGCCCCAGCCCCTTAACTACATCTTGAAAGAAGGAATTATGGCAGCTTCTTGTGTCTCAAAGACACCTCTGTTGCTGTACCACTCAGGGGCCTAGCTGCTGATACTAGGGAAATATTTTTCATGTTCCAGGCACATCTTTTTAGGCCAGCAAGTCTACCATGACCTTGTAAAGATCCTTGTTTTGTAAACTTTTATCACTTTTTGGCTCAAATTATCACATCCCACAGTATTAAATGTATCTGAGATGGTGGCCAATACTCCTCCTCAGAATCCTTTTGCTATTGGTGCAAGATATAATTACTGGAAGGGCTCCTCACACGGGATAGGACACTTGGCACCAACTTCTGTCAATAGCTAGAGCATACCACCATGCTGGGAAGAATGTGGTGGCAGCAAATGGAAAGACGGCTGGAAAGCATCCTTCCAAAGGCTTTCAGAGCACTTGAGATCCAGCTTGTGCTGGGTCCTGGCAGGAATTTGCCAGAGAGGGAGGGCACAGAGACTTGGGCAAGAGGTGTCCAACAGGCTTCCTAGCATGAATTCTCACTGCAGCAAAGGCACACTGCACTCCCTGGCTGCTTCTCAGACATACACGCTGGGACCCAGGCATTCAGGCTCTCAAAGTTCTTCAGCCAACATGCAGCAACTAAGCAGAAAGAAAAGCAAAGAAAGATCTATTTATATACCAGAGAAGAATACAAGAGAACCTATCTTAGGCAAAAGCTCAGGTTAGTAAATTAACACCACCCACCCCTCAATGGCTATTTCAAACTACTAACAGCTATCCAGAAATCTAGCCTGGAAGAGACATTAAAAGATCCGGAACAGGATTTAGCTTTTGAGATCATCTTTTAAAAAAGAAAAGATAAGATGGAGCAAGCTACAGTATAATATAAAATGTTTACCCAATTATTAGGAAACTTTAAATAGTTTTATAGACTGGAACCAAAAAAAAAATCTTTTGGGACAAAATATCATAAAACTAAGAATTTAAAAAGTTCGCACAGCTAGGGATTGGAGGCTTAGGTAACTGAACTGAAAGTGAGAGTCATGGAAGAGTGCTACATCATAACTAGCTGCTGAGTTTTCTCATGTCACACACTCCCAAGTGGCGTATTTAACATTCAGCAGACTTATTAATGAATAAATGCCCAACTGGAATTAACCAGTACAAGATCTACAAGGCAGAGCAAGGTGATTGGTGGTATAAGCTGGAGGCTGTGCTAAGCTGTCCACATTCTTCAGAATAATATGTATTACACCAAGTTCAGGGCCACAAGTTCACATCACGAACCTGTCTCTGTCTCTCCACCCTGCCACCAAACAACATGCAAAGTAAGAGTGAAGGGCTGGGGTTGTGGCTTAGCGGCAGAGCGCGCTCGCCTCGCACGTGCGCGGCCCGGGTTCGATCCTCAGCACCACGTACAAATAAACCCATTGTGTACAGCTAAAGCAAATAAATAAATATTAAAAAAAAAAAAAAAAAAAAAAAAAAAAAAAAAAAGTAAGAGTGAAGCTTCTAGATCCCAAGAGACAATTTTCCAAAGTTGTCAACTTTTCAAAGTTGGCCTTTACCTGAAAATATATTTAGTGAGGATTTGTTATTCTTACAAGCAGGCAAAAAGGTCTTTGGTTGGTGGCTGAGCTACACTCAGAGGTGAAGGAGCTGGTGCAGCCTGCAGCATATCCTCCTGCAGGGAAGAATCATTTCATATTCAAATTTAAGGTAGCAAAGCTCAGTTGCATCTGGCCAGTGACCCCGCCCGCCCCCCCCCCCCCATGCACTATTACAGTTATGTTTCTTTAAATTCAATCTGCTCCTTAAGGAAACTCCCTGGCAAGTGAAAACAGCAGCAAAGGTAAAAGAATGCAGAGAATTTGGCTGCTGCCTGCAGTATTAGGAAGAACAGCAATTACTCAACTCTCTCCTAGTGTCAAGAGGCAGAAATGAGCATGTGAATTTGGGCAAGTTTTGGCCTGTCTGTTCAAGCCTCTCCCTTTGCATGTGTCACCTACCTACCTCATAGCCATAATAATTAATGAGGCAGATGAGAAAATGGAGAAAGAATGAAGGCAGCAGGCTGGCTCAGAGAAGAGAGGTGTATGGTCCGGATCCAGACTAAGCCATGGTTAGTATGACTGACAGGCTGCAGGCATGTAAAAGATGTCACTAACTTCCCAATAAGCACGTTTGGCTGCTCTGCTGCCTCCCAGTGAACACCACCATGGCAGAATTCTAGGGCTTTTCCTCCAAGCCTTTCCATTTACAGCACCTGGGAGTCAGGTGGACAACACCACTTTTTCTTACCTATAAACACAAGATAATATTTGACTCCCAACCAGCACTTCCAGGTCATGACAACATATATCTTATGACCAAAAGAGCCTTAAGCTATCATCTGATTCAGTTCCCCCACTTGCAGGTAGGTAACTATTTCATTCCCTTTAGACACACTAAGGCAGAGTGAAACTTGAGGAAGTTGAGGGAGTTTTATTTAAGTCACTGAGCCATCAAGGGGATATAGGGGGATCCAGAAGCTGGAGCGATTTTTTCTCTCCTTTACCATGCTACAAGATAAATCCAAGAATTTGGTGATATTTCCCCTTCTGAGCAGCCTCAAATCCTTTCTGAAACAAGCTAGGATATAAACAAACACATTAACATGCTTTTTTAAAAAATATTTATTTATTTGCTTTAGTTGTACACAGTGCAATGCATTTATGTTTACGTGGTGCTGAGGATCAAACCTGGGCCGCGCCCGTGCTAGGCGAGCGCTCTACCACTGAGCCACAACCCCAGCCCCCATTAACATGCTTTTGATACAGGAATTTATTTTGTCTTTCATTTTTATGTCACAGGTAGTGGTAATAAGTTTTCCTAAAATTTGCTTAAAATATAAGAGCATGGAGTTTTGAAAAACACCCAGCATACCCATTCTTTCTCAAGCCATTTAAAAACACTTCTACTTTGATTTCTAAAGATTAAATTTTCTAAACTTCATTCTTTTTCACAGACTATAAATGCCCATATCTTTGAAAAACCAAACTTCCCAACTAGAGTAAGGAAGGAAAGTCTTCATACAATTATAAATATTCTGATGGAACTCGAATCCCAGGGCTCTCAAGTAAGATTCCTCATGTGCTACGATGTGCAAGCCTAGTTCAGGTTGAACATCCTCAAGGCCATACTGCCTTATTTTGGCAGGTCTTTTGGAGTCACAAAGAGGTATCACAACTCTCCCACACAGAGATGCCTTTCCTTTTATCACAGCTGTGAACCGTTTTGCTAGTGGCCTTTGGATAAGGAGCTAAATAAGTTACCTCTTGTAGACCAGGACGCTGCAGGCTCAGGTTTCATCCTGCCCTGCCAGAATTCCTTTCTGTTTTGAATCTGAGATGTTTGTTTATGGTTTTTGTTTTGAAATACTAAATAAAACAGGCATAGTCTCTAGTTACAGTTTATATCTTTTTTTTTTTTTTTTAACCTTGTCACACCTATAGTAGTAGGTTACTAAGAACTTAAGTAAAAATTCTAAAGAGTAGTTGCTTCAAATTCTCAGGAACTGGAAATGCAAAATGACAACATCCTAAAATACATTTAACAGTTTTCTTTCTTAAATATTCCAAAAACAAATGTTCTCAGGATATTTCAAAATTAAGGTGTTATCGGGCTGGGGTTGTGGCTCAGCAGTAGAGCACTCGCCTAGCAGGTGCACGGCCCTGGGTTCAATCCTCAGCACCACATAAAAATAAATAAAATTATTGTGTCCAACTACAACTAAAAAATAAACATTTTTTAAAAATTAAAATGTTGTTTTTGGGTTTAACTAACACATATTTAAAAGAAACCCTAAAACTATCATTGAAGTTTTTTTCCACTTTGCTTACAAGTTACCTGTTCACATATCTGTACTCATGATACAGAGGCCCTATAAAGACAGATATGAAAAGAGTGTCTGGGGGAAAAATTCAGTTTCTACCATGCTTTAAAAAGGTTTGATTGTCAAGAGAAAAATCAGTTATAATCCAGTGATTCCAAGGATTTTATCTCCATCAAGTTCGTTTTCCTTGTTCCATAGTAGCCAATATAAAATATCCACCTTCGGAATTCTCAGCCAATATTTACTGTATAAAAATCATACTCATTTCCAGACATAAAGGAAAAAGTTACAGTTAGTAAGCAGTATTGTGGGACCACACCTACACTAGGAACTAAAGAGAAAAGAATGTCAGATATTTTAAGTCTAGGTGTTCTTCCTTTCCAGGCTTCCTCTGTGGCAGGAAGACTCTCCAGAGCCTCCACCAGGCAAATCTGTAGTAACCCTTTAGTACTTTTGTAAGCACAGATGTACAGAATGCCTGGAACAGAGGAGAACAACACAGGGGTACTCACTTTCATGCAACCACATGCCACAAAACTTAAGATGGCAGCTCTTACAAAATATGTATTTAAAATAGCTCTTTAAGCTGGGCATGGTGGCACACACTTGTAATCCCAGCGGTTTAGGAGGCTGAAGCAAGAGAATAGCAAGTTCAAAGCCAGCCTCAACAACTTAGTGAGGCTCTAAGCAACTTAGTGAGACCCTGTGAAGAAAAAAAAAAAAAAAAAAAAGGCTGGTCATGTGGTTCAGTAGTTATGTGCCCCCTGGGTTCAATCCCTGGTACCAAATAAATAAATAAAATAGTTCTTTAGAAATAATGACTCAAACCACAAAATCAAGCAAATGTTCACACTTGGCAGATATTTCAGAGACTAGGAATTATAGTTGCTCTGGATCAAACCAAGGAACTTCTCAGTACTGCAGAGTCCTCTTCTCCAAGACTAACATCTAAGACCAGAAATTCCCCTCTAAGCCTCCTGCTAAAGATAATTTATGTAAGAGGTATGAATATATCCACAAAATTGATTTCTAAATTATTATTATTATTATTTTGGCAATACTGGGAATAAAACCCAGGGCATTGTGCATTCTAGGCAAGTGCTCTTACCACTGACCTACATCCCCAGAGCCAACTTCTAAGTTTACATACAGAGTAAACAAACAAAGAAGAAAATGATAAAGGATAGAAATTAGAATATTATTTTTTAAATCTATTTGCAACCAAGAATTGTAGTAGCAACTAAATATACAATTTTTAAAAACATACAATTATGTATTCACACACAAGATATATTATCTCTAATCTTCACTACACAATTACTTGATAGAAAGCTACTAGTGATCATTTTCATAGATGAGAAAACTGGAGTCCAGAAATGCTTGAACAAGCAAGTTTGGTCTCAGAGTTGAAATCACAGAGCTGAGATTTGAACAAAGGTTTTTCCTAGCTACAAGGACTTTTTTTTTTTTTTTTTTTTTTTTTTTTTTTTTCGTAAAACACCTTGAACAAGAGGAATGGGAAAAAGGAGGGAGGAGAGGAGACCCCCAGTTCTCCTTTGTTGCTGCATCCTGCACTACCACTTCCCTGTTAGTCAGAGTTAGGGCCCCTCCTAGTTGCTTCTGACATGCTCAGCACTTCCCTATCTCAGGGTTTAGTGTCCTGGACTGCAATGAATTCTCTCAGTTTTCTATATCTACCATCAGGCCATGACCTCTGTGAAAGCAGGGCCTTTATCTTATTTATTTTGGCTGCAAAAGAATTATTGTAATAGCAAATGACATTCATCAGGTCTTATTACACACAATAGTCCATGCTACAAAAGCTTTACACACATGGCATTTTACTATGCAAACTCTGGTCCTGAGACCAGGACCACTGGTGTCAGCTGGGAGTTTGTTAGACCTGCAGAATCACAGGCTCCATCCTAGGCCTACGGAATCAGAGCATGCTTTTTGTTAGTTGGTTTGTTTCGGTGCTGGAGATCTGAGCTAGGCTTTGGGCATGCTTAGCATACATTCTACCATTGAGCTATACCCCCAGTCCAAGAACCTGCATTTTTAAAAAATATTTTTTAGTTGTCAATGTATCTTTTATTTTATTCATTTATTTATATGAGGTGCTGAAGATGGAACCCAGGGCCTCACACATGCCAGGCAAGCCCTCTACGACTGAACCACAACTCCAGCCCCGAGAACCTGCATTTTTAATACATCCCAAGGTGACTCTGCGCACATTAAAATTTCAAAAGCATAGTTTTACAAAAGTGGCATCACTACTTTACAGCACAGTGACCAGATCCATGACAGATAACTTGTGGGTACAAGGCGGCAGGGAGACCAGCTGAGCTAGAAAGAGAATAAATGGTTAAACTAGAAAGGACTGGATTGGTTAAACCTCTGGTCTTGTCTAGTTTGCACCAACTACATCAGTAGGTGGGACTGGGGCCCTGATGGGGTAGAACTACGCCAGGACAAGCCGTTTCCTTGGCTCAAGTCACGTCAATCTTGGGGGGACCACCAGTACGAACACTCTAGAAGTTAAGCAGCAAAATCTTCTTCTAGAATATAATGAAGGAAAATATACATTATGTTACCCCTCCTCCCAAGATTAAATACCAGCCTACAGATAAATGGTTAAATTTACAATTCCTATGACATAATGCAGAAAAAAAGAAAGAATTAATCCAAAAATATACAATTTTTGGCAGGATATAACTATGCATGAAGAAGAGAGGCATCAAACAGCTTCAGAGGCCTTAATAAAGTTTAACTCCATGCACTTGTGGTATTGGGATACAGTTATGTGTGTGTTGGGAGTGAGGAGGACTGCACTCAGTAACAATGCACTCTTTTTGTAAGAGCCCAAATTCCTTAACTACTGACAATCAATGATTCAGGAAGATGAAGATCAGGAGGAACAAGGGAATGAGCCCATGTCTCATTGTTTCACTAATACTAATAGTAATAGTAGCCCTGCTGTTAGCATTTTCCACATTCCATTGCTTCTAGTACTTCCTAGGCATTCAGTGAGTTATTATGTTGAACCTGCTATTTACTCCACTATACAGATGAGAAAACTGAGACACAGAGAATCAAGAGTACAGATTTCAGCTCAGAAACCAAGTTCCTAACCAAAGTATAGGTATTTCATGTGGGGAACCTAGTGGAGCTGGAGGAGGGAGGTAAGGAACTGACATCTGCTCACTTTGCAACTAACAAAGAAAAATAAGATTATTTTTTTAAAACTTGTACCCAAAATGAACACTTATTTCAGTTTTTACTCTGAGGGCATTCTTTAAAATAGGCATATTCAAGCACTCCTCTGTCCACACTGAGGTCTTGTCTAAGTGCAGTTTTCGATGATGTGACCAGGCTAAAGGGCCAGGGAAAGCAGCAGACGAGGGGAAGGTGAGAGGGTGAGAAGTGCTAAGCCAGGGGCACCTCCCAGTCCACCACCTACGCTCCTGTACCTACTACAACAAGCTAGAACAAAGAGAAAACCATTCTCAAAAAGAAACCTGCCACTGTGAATCACAGCTAGTAAAGTGTTGAGAAAGTAGGCTGTTCTCAAACGTGGGGAACCCTCTGATGTGCACTCCACAGGCTCTAAGAAGGATGGGCAGATCCCCTTTCCCACCAAAAAAGGGCTCCAACTGCAGTTCCCCTTTCTCACTTTGCCAGCAGTGTCTCAAGTGATCACCTGAGATCCTTTAGTTCTTAGGACAAAATTCATCCATGGATTTCATTCGCCAATTAACTGCACACAGACTTGCAGAACCAGAACCACTTCTACTTGGCTTGAACTTAACACATTATGATGTTGACTTTTTTTGGTCTTTGCTTCTTTATTGTTTTTCATGATTAAAAGAGTGTAAGGAGTCAAGAATATGTCTGAGTAGTTCCCAGGCTCCCCAGCTGCCCCACTGCCCCAGCAGAAGGCCTTGTACAGAGTAGAAAAAAAAAAAATCAATGAATGAGTGATTGATTTCTATGCAAAAGCAAGTCAGATCTTTGAAAATGCAGCTTTGGGGAATTAGACCTCTAAGAAGGCAGGCTCTTGTTGTGTTCTTTGTGCATGCTTGGCTAGTCTACCATTTCTTCCTCAAATAACTAAATGAGCTTTACTGGGGTGGCTCCAAAATTCTGATACAAAATATGCCATATGGAACACAGTGTTATAGGCACCTGCCTCACCGAACATATTTACCATATTTACCTTCCACTCATTTCACCACCTCCTACCCTGTTGTGTTCACATGATAAAGCTGCTCTGTCATCTCTCCTGCTAGCACCATTGCCCAGTGATGTTAAACACACCCACATTTTTCAGGAATTTCACAATTAATGTCTGGAATGTGTTTTGGGTTATTCTTCAAAGGAAGATATAGTTGTGCTAAGATGAACTCAGTATTTTTTCACATCTCCCATTCATCATCCTTTAGTCTACCTACTCATCATCTTTATATATATATATATATATATATATACACATATATATATATATATTTTTTTTTTTTTTTTAAATCAAACCCTCCAACTTCATAATGCCTTTTCCCTATATCGCCAAACTGTTCACTTGTTCATCTGGACCATTAGTCCTTAATAAGCAAGCCACAAAAATCATAGAAATCTGACCAAATCACTGAACTCTTATAAATGCATATAATGCCCATTGTTTTAGGATCTTCAGACAGTTTTCTTCACAAATGAGCCTGACTGCTCACTACTGTAGCACCAGCACACTGGGTGTAGATTTCCTGGTGACTGTAAACATGAGTTACAAATACCTCAAAACTTGCCATTTTTGTCCTTGCGATACTATGCAATTTACCTGTCCTTTGCCAGGTGTTTCTAGGGACAGGACTCCTCAGCAACACTGAGGACTACCAGCCTAACAAAGCAAAGGTCAAAGAGTCCTGTCATTTGTATATGTACGCTGAATAGTTAGTCACTCCATGTTTTGTCAATATTTACTTTTGGAAGGAACTAATTATTTCCTTGTTTACGTGTACTGGTTTCTCTTCCCATACCCTATTAACATAATTTTATACACCCTCAGCTTGCTTTTTTCTCCAGCATTCAAGCACACTACCCAAAGACTTTTGAAATGGAAAATGAAGCCCATTACTCAACAAAGTCCGGACTGCTGGGTTTTTAAATTTTTCTAAATCTGTAAGTATTACCTTTGCCCCTCTTCTTCTTTATTTAATTGGTAAAAATTAAAATTCATGAGCTCTTCACTCCAAGTCCTAGCACAAATCAATGAGAGCAGCTTTCATGTGACTTGTGCAAACCAAATGCTTTGGTGTATTTCCTGGCCTCCTACAGCCTGTTGTCTGGGCCTCACCTCAGATCAAGACATTTTCTTCCAATCAGCCATCATCCCCACTGAACGTCTTCTACTAATAAAAAAACTCTACCTTCCAATTCTGTTCTTTTCTCTAAGTACAGTTCTCTTCACTGCTCCCATGAAAAACAGGTGGAAGAAAAGGCTAATACACCTGTGGGGTGTGTGTATGTGTGTGTGTATGGGGTGGGGATGGCGCTGCACTCTGAAAGAGACAGTATTTAAACAGCAGTGGTTTTGAAAAATATGGGAAATAAAAGATCACCCTACAACAGTCCTCAGAGCAAAGTGACTCAATAGTGTTCACTTGGTTGGTAAACACTCTGCCCTCACAAACTGTCAAACTCAAGCCATCATGCGCCCTTTTATTACCCAGAGCCAAAAGGGTGGCCATGCTTCTTCACCTTGCCCCACCCCTTGCAGAAGCATAATGTACTAATCCACACAGAAAAAAAAAAAAAAAAAAAATGGTCCTCATCCCCTTAGTTCAAAATACAATTCTCACTGTCCAATCAAAACGTAACTTCTAGAAAATCTCACTTCCTTAGTTTTCCAAAGTTCTGATGCCCCAAAGCAGTCTCCCATCCAGACTTCTTCCTTGGAGATTCAGAACCTCAAAATGTTTCTCTAGCTTCTAGGTGATCTCCCTGGAGGTGAGCAACCCAGCCAAGAAAACAGTCCAGTTAGGATTTTGCAAAGGGCAGCAGTAAGACTTAGCAATGAATGGAAACAGGAAAGGGAACTGTGAACCCCCAGGGACCAGAAAGCACTTTTTAGACTGAGATTTACTTAATAACATTCTAAACTATACTGAGAAGAAATCCTATGTATATCTCACATGATTCATAGCACATAACTCATCACATTATTTAGTCTTTCAGTAAACTATTTTTTTCTACAGGCTTATTTTCTATGGAGAGGATTGTTCATTCATTTATTCCATGTACTTTTATTGAGAGCACACAATGGGTCAGCTGCCTTAAAAACCTAAGGTACTGAGCCTCAAGTTGAAAGGGGTTCATTTCAATCCATGATTTATCTAACTCAGTTATTTTAACTGCAGTTAAAAACATGACCCCCACCCCCTACAACACCAGTATGGGAATAATGCAAAAATAATTGCAAGTTGGCAAACAGCAATGTAATCTGTATTTAAATCATGTCATCAAAAGCAGGTAAGTTAGTCATAATATTTCTGTACCATGCAGTATGTTTCTCTCCCAAAACTTAAAAAGTTTTCAAAAGAGTTTTCATTAACAGATACAACCAGTAGGGGTCATTTTAGTGCAAAAATTGCAGCATGAAAGACTTTAACATGAATAAAATGTCAATTCTTAATGTTAGTTATGATAATCCACATACAGGAATTTCTGAATAAAAATGGAAACTGAGGGAAACACTGGCCATTGAGAAATTTCTTGCAGAGTAACAAAAATAAATCAGAAAAAAGTCTGTACATTCAAGATTATCAGGGACATGTAAAGACCTCTCCAATTCCTAGAAGAAAAGGGTACTCTGTATTCTATGCTTTCTATAAATACTGTAGCAATATGCAAATCTTTGGAATTTTAAACATATTTGAAAATGTCTGTATACACCCAATGATTAGATCAGGCCAGGAAACAATGTCCTTACCTTGGTTTCATGGATTTAGAATGCAACTTGATTGCTGCTTTTAGAATTATTAAAAAAAAAAAAAAAAAAAAAAAAAGTGCCTGAGCATACAGTTATAGTGAGTGAAAACAGGCCTGCTAAATGAAAAGTGCTTCTAGAGAACACTAAGGTACAACCATGTCAACAGATACTTCTAAGCATTTTCAAGGCTAACACCAAGTGCACTGGTGTTACCAGAAAAAAAAGGAAGCCATGAGGGATCGCATCATTTCATTTTAGAAGAATGAAAGGCTTACCAACACACTGCCAAAATAACTCCACAGTGTGACATGGGATGTTGCTGCCAAAACACTTGATTACTGTAAATGTTTTCTGAGCATTTCCTTCACCAGAAATATATAAAGAATGAATAAACAAAGGTTGGAATATTTAGAGCCTCCAAAGTCCTCAGAGTACAGCAGTTTCCACTGCATTTAAGCTTGGTTCATAATGCTTGTTTGCAGATTTATGGGGAGGCTGGATCAAGTTATGTACTTCAAGTGGCAGGGTTCAAAGATGCATCTTTTAGTCTAAGTCATTTAGAATTCCCAAAGTCAAAGACATAATACTGTATGAGTTGGTCTAACAGACATTTTTTCCTGAACTGAGAAACAAAACCATGTTACAAATGGAATTTCATTCCAGGTGAGAGGATTGTGTTTCAGGCAAATGAGATCTTCTAGGACCTAAGGGCACAGTAAGAGCACCACCCTTCCCTCTGAGAAGAGTTCCTTTCCTTCATTACTACCCACCAGCTTTCAAGCCCCGATTTTCCAGAACCATGCAAACCCTAAAAACTACAGATTAAAAAAAAAAAAAAAAGACGTGTGTACTTAAAAAATAATCACAGCAAGGAAGCCTTTCAGTAGATCCATTTTTACCCTTAAGGTTGCCACCTCCTTTTCAGTATCCAAGCACAATAAACACACACATAAGGATGCTTGAGAATAAACCCCTCCTGGTCTCCCGGGTGCTGGCTGTGAGTAGTAGGGCAGAGGGCGTCTGTCCCTTCTTACTGCTCCCCCACAAATGAGACTGCTGCACTCTGTTCACTCACCAGGATCCCTAGAACAGCATCATAGCCCAACGTCAGCCAGAGCAGGGATCCCACTTTTTAACTAGCACTCCCCGAGTCCTGCCCATTTGCCAAATAAAATGAACTTACTGCTTCTCTAGACCCCAAACCAGACCAGCACCCCGAGGTAGAGGCAGGCGGACAAGGGCTAAGGCTGACACAGTGGTTCCCCAACGAGGGAGATTCCACTAATCTAATCTCTGTCTCCCTACATCAGTCTCGACACCGCGCTGCACAATGCTCGGTGGAGAAGCCTACAGAACAATCCCCGCTGTCAAACAGACAAAACGAAGGCACCAGCAACACCACTGGAAAACACGCGTATATCGGATCTTAAAAAGCAACCTCTAATAGTCCGCAACAACTTTTCACTCCCAGGTGCAACCCCCACCTTCCACCCCTTCTGTTCAGGAGAGAAAGCCTTTGACCGTTTTCAATAGGCAAATAAATGAGTAACCACCGTAGGCAACTTCTCTTGGGCTGACATATTCCCGAGCTGAAACTGATTTATATGCAAAGGAGGAGGAAGGAGGTGAAGGAAGAGCACAAGGAAAATATAATAAGAGTCACACAGGGAGTGTGTGTGGAGACGCGACTCCTCCGCCAACGGAAAAGGGCTACACGGACGGTGTGCAGCACTCGGTGCCACACTGCGCTATGCGGGGAGGGCAGCAGGGGCGGACTCCCGAGGGGCTTGCGCGCGGCAGCCTCCGCAGTGCCCCCAGCCCGCGGCACCCCCACCTCGGGGCGAGGGCGGGTCACCCAGCTCAAGCCTAAACCGCCACACGTGTGCGTCTGTGCTGGGCCGGGGTGCAATCCTGCACTCGTCCGCACCCCACCCACGAAATCCAACCTCACCCGCAGCTGGCTAAGCGCTGGGAGGGGCAGGGAGCGGGAACCAGGGGCACAGGGCATCCTCCCGGGGGCGGCGGCTGCCCGTCCTCCCGCGGAGCCCTCTCTCCTCGGGAAAGTCTCAGCCAAACTTTGTTCAGCTCAGCCAGCGCCAAGGGGGCGGCGCGGGCCAGGTGGGAGGGGGCCCGCAGCGGGCGGCCATACCTTCGCAGACGCCCACTTCGTACTCGGTGATGGAGTCGCCATTGAGCGGGGGGCGGATGACACAGCGAAGCCCCCGGTCGCAGGCTCCGTGGAGCCCGAAGGCGCCGCCGCAGCTCTCGTTCCTCTGCCGGGCGCACATGTAGCAGCAGCCGCAGATGCCCTGCACGATGCTCCCCGGGCAGCTCCTGGGCTCCTCGCACTTAGACTCGTCGCAGGGCAGGCAGACCAGCGCCCGGGTGCCGGAGCGCGCCAGCAGCAGCAGCAGCCCCAGCAGCGAGACCAGGAGGTGCCCGCAGCCGGCCAGCCCCCTGCCCCCCGCCACCAAGTACATCCTCCTGCGCCGCCGCCTCCTCCTCGCAGCCGGGCCGGGAGCGGGGCGGGCGCCCTCCCCTGCGCGGGGCACACGCGCCGCCGCCGCCGCACCCGCAGCCCGCGGTCCTCGCCGCCCCCCTCGGGGCCCCCGGGGCGCGCCTCCCCTCGCGGGGCAAGGCCCCCGCCCCTCTTGCGGGCCGCGCCGACCCCGAGCCCACTAGCGTTGGCGCCAGCGGCAGCGGTGGCTTCCCCTCCTCCTCCTCCCGGGAGGGAGGGGGAAAAAAGAAAAAAAAGTTTCCTCCCGGCAGCTCCGGTTCAACCCAAACTTCTGGCGGCGGCGGTGGCTGCGCTCGGCTCCAGCCCGGGCTGGCGGCGCCTCCTCCTTCTCCTAGTCGGTGGGGCCGGCCCCGCGGCGGCGGCGCAGCCTCCGGGCCGGTCCCCGCCTCCCGAGCCGCCGAATGGGCGCGGTGGCGCAGCAGAAGGTCCGCGGCGTCCGCTCTGCGCGCCCGGCTCGCCTCACTCCTGCGCGGCTCCTCCGGGCGCTTGTTTTATGGCTCGAGCCTCCGCCGCTCGGGCTGCGCCCTCCCCCATCCTACCTCATCCCCCAGACCTCGACCCCCCCCCGCGCCGCGCGCCGCTCATTGGCTGCCCCCCCACCCCTCTCGGCCCGGCCGGCCCCCTCCCCCTCCTCCTCCTCCCACCCGGGCGGCCGGGCCCTTCCTCCCTCGCACGCCTCCTCCGCCTCCTCCTCCCCCCTCCTCCTCTTCCTCCCAGAGCCCGGCGCACCGAGCCGGCCCTGCGGCCGCGCTACTGCTCTGACCCTGGCACTGCGAGCGCGCTGCGGCTCGGCTGGGCTTGGTGGGGGCGCACCCAGAGAGCTGGGAGAATCGCCGCGTCCCGAGCGCCGCCAGCACGGTGGTCATCGCGGCTAGCCTAGGAGCAGCCGGGGCCAGACGGCTACACCAGTGCCCGGCAGTTTTGAGTTCGGAGAATGTTGGGGACCCCAGAATCTCCCGGCCAGGGCGATTGCCGTAATCTCCGCTGGGCACCCGCTGGAGCGAACCCCAGGAAAGGGAAGCAAATGCATGGAACCTCCGCAAACTGGACAAGAATCCATCTTCCACTCGAGCTGGGAATAGACTTTGTAAAAGATTATGTAATGGAGTCTCGGGAAGCTCGAGACGTCTCCAGCGAAGCTGCTGGTGAATTAATTAAGTGCTTTAAATGGTCTAGGTAAATATTCCGCCAGGGTTGGGAGGACTACTGGGGATGACTGTAGATTGAGTTGAATTTTAACTGTCCACATCATGTTTTGTCGCTCTGCTGTCTGCCAAGGTGCTGTATTATGGGCGGGGGTGACTGGAAAATAACAGCTGAACCCTTGTCCCTGGAGTAAGACCGAATACTGGATTATTACAAGTCTTGACCTGGGACGAGACCCATAATCTCATGCATCATTAATGTCTTCTGACATCTGACATTGCTTTTTTTGTTTCTCAAGCTCACAAGTGGTGGGTTCTTTTCCCTTTTCTTTTGACAAAATGTATTGTGTATGAATTAATAAAGAAGATCTGTGGTAGAATGCTCTTTGTGATGAACCAAGTGAAGAAGCTACCGAAATTATGCAAAGTGCATGGTGTGGAGATTGTTTCTCTTCTGCAGCTGCCTGAAAAGGTTCTTGCAGTGATGCGTCTAATAATTGATTGGATGAGAACCAGTGATCATTCTGGAAGTTACCCACCATTCACAGGAGGATGTGTACTAGGGTAAATAAAATTGATGAACTTACAAAAAGTGACTTGGATCAGTATGGAGGAGGGGTCTGATCTTGTGGCAAGTATGAAGTGGGCAAGGCTGGTGACCCTCTAATCCAAGATGGTCTGGCTGCAGAAACCTGGCGGCCAAGTGGATTCTGAAAATTCTGACTAATGAACCAAAGTTAATAGCAGCAGTGTAAAGAGAAAGGAAACAAAGATACCTTTGAAATCCTCTGTTTGTGGAACAAATTTGTACTTATGATTAATGTTTTGGTTTAACCACATTAATCCTCAACCAAAACACCAAAGTTGCCAGTGGAATATTCCCCCATCTCTGCCATCAGAAAATTATAAACATTTCTTCAATCATATTCCCTTATTCTGAGGAAAGGAAAAGACTCATTAATCTCTAGTTTGTAGTCTCTTATCACTGATTATTAGGGGGTCACAGGGAAGCTGTTCAACATTGAAAAGGGGGAGGAAGTACCCCATCTTCCAGGAGAGCTTGAAGGGCTGTGGAGGCGAATTAGTTTCCAGGGATACTGGAGAGACAATTCCTGCAATGGTGTAGGGTTCAGGTTAGATGATCTTCAAATGCCCTCATACCCTATGGTCCCATAATAGGTATTAAGTGGTAAAATCATTTAAAACATGCCAGGTTTTTCTACTAGCAAAACCAAAAAATAAAACACAACTCCATTAAATAAAGTTGTTTCTTGCAACCCAACAAGGCACCGGCACTTCTCTATGGGGCTTGCCAACAAACTGTCATCAGTGTACTGTGTTAAAAGGCCACTTCCACTCTTGGAGAGGAGGTTATCTGTTATTTCTGTCTAAATGCAAGTATAAAGACATTATTAAAATGTAGCAAAAAACATCTAGGACTCAACAGGAGAAGCCAAGGTCAAGTGATGGGAAAAAAAGGCAAATGTGAGAGAGCCACTATCATTTTAAAAACGGGGTGGTAATGATCATTGCCAAAGTTTTGCTTTTTTGTTGTTTGTGATTTTCCTCTTTTAAAAGGCAATGTATTAAGGATTGAGACAGTTACAGATTGAGCACAGGCAAGGGACAACATGGAGGTCGATATCCATTCTTAATGGGCCTTCAGAGACAGAACCACCTGTAAGGTAGACAGACACAATATGAGAAAGGTTGACTTCTCTCGGGAATTCTAGTCAAGCTTAGCAAGGATTAAAGAGATTCTTAAGACTAAGATGGATGTATCAGCACAAAAGAATCAAGTTCTTTGCCATAGAATTCATAGTTATAGAAGAAATGGAGAAAATATTTCTTGAAGCTTCCTAGTGGCAAATGAGAAATCTGCAAGGGCCTGGCAGCTTATTTGAAACAGTATGTGAACAAGGAGCTCAGTTAAGCTCTTCTCTTCTCTGGGATTCAGCAGAGACCAGAAGCTGAGGCTCAAACACAAAATGTTTCCCCCATCTTCAGAAGCCAGATTAAGGGTACAGAAAGAAGTTGGGTGAGCCCAACATAATGACAATGGGATGCCATGTGAGAAAGTGGACTGGGAAGGATTACATGGACCCTGAATGGCATGTTCAGATCTAAGAATCAGAGCCGTGCATAGAAAATGACTTAATGCCTCTATCTTTATTCTCTTCTTTGTTTGACAATATTTTGTAAGTACTTCTGCTTATAGCATTTATTATTTTATTTTATCAATACTTCTTTAATTAGCCCTGAACCCAATTAGACCGTCAGCTCATTGGAGGGGGTGGAACTTAGGAATGCATGATGCATGAATGAATTAGTTGAAAGGGGAAAGAGGGAAGAATTAAAGACAAAAAGATGTTTGGATATTTTTGTATGGCCCTTCCCTCTTGGTTTTAGTAAATACCTCTAAAATAAGCACTTAAAAGGGATGCTTGGGATAGGAGGGAGTCTTCCAAACTGAGAAAAAAAACAGTCTGAAAGGAAAATGAATTAGAATGTATTTCTGATGGAGGTCTGGAAGAAGAGAGAGTCCGCCCCCTATTGGCCACTGGGCACGTTGGATGGAGAGGATTAATAACTTGAAAACACTTGAAAATCAAAGTGTCTAATTGGGGGCCTAGCAGAAAGTAGAAATGAGAAAGTAGTGCACTAGACAGAATACTGGTATTAGAGCCTTCCTCCCAGATACAATGTCTAGTCCAGCCTTTCGACTGGACTCACACTCTTTGGGATGTGCATACTACTATTTGTATTTTCCTGAAATTAAAAGTGTAGAAGTTGTTTTTTGAGGTGGATACAAGTATTATTATAGGGGAGTTGCACAAGAGAAAAAGTGTCATCATTTTATAAAAATGTTGCATACGTTTTAGAAGAAATCAGGACAATAGGTCTGGCTCCTTCCCCCTCTTTTTGCCACATCTCTCTGGTCCCCACAGCTGGGATCACTTACATAGACTCTCACCTAATCTAGGCATTGGCCATTTCATGACATAAGTGAACCCTTAAATCTGTGGGCTCAGCTATCTGATTTTGGGATCTGGATTTGGTACTTGGGCTGTGCTATCACCACCTAGTACTTCATATTTACTAAAGGGATCTTGTCTTATCTACTCTACCAGTGAATGGTAGCTGCTCCAGAGATACTAGAAGAGTAACAAGGCCTGAGCATAGAACACAGATTCTCTGCGAGGTTTAGCCTAGAATCCCCCCCCCCTCTCTCACACACACACACACACAATCACATACACAATCACATACACACACACTCCTCCCCCCCTTACTCCAAAAAAGTTATTTATGCATTCTGTGTCTTTTTTCTACTCTATAAAGTGGACACAAGAATAACAACTTTATAGGGTATTGTATAGATAAAAGATTGTTCTTTTATTCTGTTATTTGTTAGAGTTATTCTAATTGTCTTCTCATTTTTCATGCTTGGGTGGGAATCCCTGATATGTGATACCTTAGCATCCATTCCTCTGAAACATCTTGATCTCATTTGAATGAACAATAATTAATGATGATAATAATAAGTAATATCTAACATTTATGAAAAGCATCTTAATTGCTTAGTCAATTTGTTAAGCACTTCATATAGGTTATTTTAATTAATCTACAGAATACCCCTGTAAGTACAAAACCTTATATTATCTCCAGTGTCTTATTATATTTTCTTCATTTTACAGTTGAAGAACATGAGGCATAGAAGGTTGGGCATATGGATATCAGGTTTGGAACTCAGTCCTGTTCTGCCTTAGGAGCCTGTGTATTTAACTGCCTCCTGCAGAAATTGGGTAATGGTGAGTTGTTTTCTTTTCAGTTTTATTGGTTATGTGTGTGTGTGTGTGTGTGTGTGTGTGTGTGTGTATAGCTATTTTAAAATCACTAACATTCACAGTAATATCTTACTTTTTTTGCTAATTTGACTATAAAAAGTTAAAATAGTGATTAGTATTTTTCTTGAAATGGAAATAAGTCCACTGTTTTACTTATTATTTAATAACAAATATTTATGTGGTGTTTGCTGTATCATATTTTCTAGTTCCCTTAGTGTATTATCCCCACCCAATGGTCCTCCATATAGCCTAATGAAGTAGATATTGTAATTACCTGAATTTTATAGTTGGGGAACTTGCAACACAGAAAAATTTAAAAATACACCCAATGCTGCACATATTTAAAAGGAAAGATTAGGATTCAAACCCAGGCAGTATGGCTCCAGAATCCACGCTATGCAATACTAGTAATATATGTTCTTTACAAACACTGTACCTGTTCCCTGGGAGAAAAATATAAACAAGTAAAGTAAAGACAGAGGAAGGAAGGAGGAAAGAAGGGAGGAAGATATTATTCAATATATCATTGAGATATAAACATTGATAACATTTGTTAGGCATCTGTGAAGACTTACTTTTTCCCATAAAGTGTAAAATATAAAATGAGATATACCTCTTAGTTCATAATTGTTTTTTTTCACTTTTACATGGCATATTGATCTTTATTTGTTGTAAGAAAATAGTTTATTCTGAGCCAAATATGAGTGACCATGGTCGAAACATGGATTCATGTTACCCTGGATGACATGTTCCCCATATTGGACTTTAGCATTAATAATTGCATTCATTTTAACATTGAATAGTATTCCACTGAATGGGCATATTACATATATGTAACTGATGTCATGATAGCATACCTTTAGGGGTTGTGTTTGTTTTCTATTTCCACTGCCATAAAAAAAAAAAAAAAAAAAAAAAAAAAAAAAAAAAGCTATGGTAGGGCTGGGGTTGTGGTTCAGTGGTAGACCTCTTGCCTCATGTCTGTGAGGCCCCGGGTTGGATCCTCAGCACCACATAAAAATAAATAAATAAAATATTGTGTCCATCTACAACTATAAAAATATTTTTTTAAAAAGCTATGATGCCTTCCCATCAAATTTTCACATATTTGTTCAATTTATTTTTTTTTTTTTTGGTAAATTCCTAAAGTGGAATTATTGGTGGGTCAAAAGTTATATACACTTTAGCATACATTGCCAGACCCCCCTCCACAAACACATATTCCCTCAAACACTTAGGGAAAGTTCTCATCTTCCCAGCTTGACGGCCCTTCATGTTAAAAACCTTTTTCAGTTGCTTTAAAAGCATCTTACATTGTAGAGCTTTTTACCTTTTTTGTGAACTCAAAAAAATTTATTTTCACATTGATTATTCCATTAGATCCTTAAAAATGTTCAGCATTAGGAGATTTTAGTTATGGATCATCGAATGTTTCAACCTTACAAATTATCAAATCATGTAACCTGGCAAATTGTATGCTCTTATAGTTTTTTAAGGGAAAGTACTAGGTATTTAATTAAAATTTTCTCCTAAGAAGGAATGCTTTGGTAAAACTGAACTTATGAAATTGGATGAATTATTGAGACCTCTCCCACAAAAGCTGAGGCTATTTGAGGCCAGATGGACTTAAAGCCATTCTTTTGGATAGCTAGAAAAAGCAAGAGTAAGAAAATTGAGAAGAGAGAGCCTAGCCAGGCATTGCAACTAAGAGGAGGAAGTTCCACTTAAGTACAATTCTACCTACCTTTCTGTCTTCTCTGTTCAACTCCTTTTCTGCTGCATGTCTTCAATAACCTGAAGATTCACAGCTCTAAATTGCAACCATTCTTCCTCCCAATCTATATGGCGTCTATGTGAATAAATGCAATCAAATTTATTTTAACAATGATGTCATTGCTCAAATGTTCTTATAATATTTGGGAATTGCATTGGGTAGTCCCTTGAAGAAACAAACCTATTGTTTGTCATATCTGGCCCAACATATTATAACTCAAGCAGATTATCTTCTTCATTCACCAGACATGGCTCTACTCTCCTGTCATCTTTACCAAGTTCATCCTCAAAGGAAGCTTTGCATCTGTTGGGAATATTGAAAGGGACCAAATCATGTTCAAAAGAAAATATCAAAAGAAGAGTTAAGAAAAAAAAAAAAAGTAGGCATTGATGGTATTCATGGGAAAAGCATACAGCTTTTCCAGCTGTTGACAAGGAGACCTGATCTGAATGTAAATTCTGGTATGATAATGTTCTTTAGAATGCTAAGGCTTTGCATTCATTCCTACATATCCTACAATTACTTTGTCATTGAGATGAGGGTTCATTACCTATTTTCTGGTGGGAAATGGTAGGTCTCACCATTATCTCTGTTCCTTCTCTTCAATCCGGACACACAGCTAACCAGCATTTACCAACTTCCTTGAAGTTTTTTCTGAAGTCATGAAATGTGCAGGGAAACAATGGGAGATCTTCCATATGCCTGATATCAAAAGCCTCTCCACTGTCCTGCATTTTCTGGTATTCCCTTTCTGCTAGCTGGCTGTAAGGCCTTCCAAAGAGAACTCTGAAGCACTAGAAGATCCTAAGTCCACTTGATGGATGGATCCTGGATCCCTGAATGACTGCATAAATTGAACTTCCTACATACATACACACATTCACATACACCTCATTGAATCTCATTGGACTCTCATTTGAGTGAGAAATTAAGCAGTGTGAAATGTCATGAGATTTGGAGCTTCTTTATTTCGGTACTCAGTCTATCCTAACATAATATTTTAGCTTAAACAGGGCCAATCTTTTGTTTATGCTCTTAGACAAAATGCAATTTTGACACGCACTTACAACTAACTTATATTTGTTGATTGGTTGTGCAATGAATGTATAATGCTTAGGCTACCCATCCTGGCATTCAAAATAGTTTTAATATTATCAAATTACAATAAGATCCAGAAGTTTATTAGTACTGATTAGGGGAAATTAAAATAAGTAATATCAAAACTTTCCACTTATTCAAGTGGGAGAACAGTCATCTCTATTATGCTGCCCTGTGAGTTTTATTTACTGAGCCTCCACACTCTTAGACGCTCTGACTGTGGCTATTGTGAGTAACCAAGATCCTGTGTACTTAAAGGAAAATGAGATTCCTCAGATTCTTATTTTTCTTCTTTTTACAAGTCTTTCAGAGTCTTTTTCTTCCTAAGTCTCCTTTATAGTACTACTATGTGATTTTCCCTTTGGCACCTTTCCCACTCTTCCCATTGCATCAAGATCTACAGATTTATTGTGGACTATAAATAAGTATCTATTTCTATTTATCATGTGAACTTAAGGAATATTTGAACATTTCGATATGGGAGTCTAAGGTCATCAGACTCATGTTCCTTATCATTAATAGCTTAATGTGTTTTAATCATCTTCCAGGCTATATTTGTTGTGCTTCAACAGCTTTTTCAAGCTCAGACTAAAGCTCATACAACAAATAAAGCTCATTACCAAAAGTTACCAATGTATTTTAACTGTTTAAATGACTATTTGTCTTAGATTGGCAAGAAAAAATGGAAGACTGAGCCCTTAAAGCATGAAAACAGGCAAGAAGAAAATAAAGGAAATGGATTCCAAGAGTATTTCCATCCATCATCAACTGATTATTGCCAAAGATCATGTCATGTTTGCCACTGAGATTTTGCCAAGGAGATGAGCTAACCAGCAATGCCAATCACAGGTATTTGAAGAAGAGGACTATTCAGTTTTTCCTTGACAAATAATTGACTGAATCAGGAATGTCTTCAATGATGGTGAGGCACTATGCCATAAAATGCTCTAATGGAAAGAACATGATCGTAGGAATCAGATTGACCTGGGATCAGATTCTGAATATGTTTATCATTGAGCAAGTTATTTAATCTGTCTGATTTTCGTTTTTTCATCAACTGCTTCAGAAATTAGTGTCTACAAGATTCTGAGAATATAATAAATGTTCACCAAGCCTTTTATGATGGCATTTTTATGATGGAATTTAAAAAATTATAATAGATTTTGCTACTTTAAAATATCAACGGATACTTGCTACTTTAAAAGCTTGTAGGACAGGGCCTAGTCTGTGATTCTACAATTTAGGAATACTGCTGTCCCTCTGTGAAGATCAAACCCAAGAACGTCACCTGATAATCACTATGCTCCCTGGCAACTTGTGCTTTCCCTTATAGTGTCAATTTTCCTGTTCATCCCCTCACTTAGAGTATATGAATTTCTATTAGAGAAGATAGGGACTTTAGATCCAATAAGTTGAATCCTACACTCCTAATCACTGCTCTGATTGCAAAAATAAATGTCAATTTCCTTGTGCTTAAAGGGCCCCCTGCCTAGTACCAGCAACTTGTAAAGCACCAGTTTTGACATATTATAATACAGTTTATCCAATTAAGTCTACTTAAGAAAATTAAAGAAAGTTTCACAAAATTTTTTCACAAGAGAAGATAGTTTGAATCTTGAAGGAAAAATAGAGACCAAGTTTATGAGGTAGGGCAGGGACAGGGAAAGAATTCAAGCAAAGAAACAATGAAGTGCCTGAAATAGGGCTTGGTACCTAACTGGTATTCAGTAAATGTTGTTGAAGGAAGAAAGAGAACATGTGCTTTTGCAATGGAAAAAATTATTTTGAGGCAATTGTATGCTCAGTGGTGAATGTTAGGAGGTGAGGCTGGGAAGGTTGGGTTGGCTGGTGAAGGCCTAAAAATCTGAAAGAGTTTAGATTTTTCTATGTGGGAATCTCTGGATCTTTTAGAGACAAAGAACCTCATCAGATTCCTATTTTATAAAGATACCACATTTCATTGAAACTAAGGCACAGTTTTTAAAAAATATTTTAATGACTCTGAAAGTAGGATGCACTTTACAATTGATGATATGTCACAGTTTAATTGACAGTTGCTTATTTTTTCTCAGTGGTATATAAAATAATGTTGTTGTTTACAAATGATGGCATCTTATAGTTAGTGAAAAATTGATATTATGGCAGAAGAGGAACAAAGGGACAATAAAGGGAAGCAAGGAAACCAGTTGGGAGACTATCAAGTAATGTAACATTGAGATAATGAGGTGTGGTGCAAAATCAAATATGCTACAGCAGAGTTTGAAATTCCAAAATAGATTAGAAGTTCCCATTTTTAAGGGGTTGAATCTACCATTTGGTTTTCCACGTTGTTATTCACTTTGCTTTGCTTTACTGCACAGCTAGAAAAAAGCTGCTAGCTTTCCACAAAATCTGTATTTCCTTAGACAAATAAACTAAGTATAAATAGTATTATTTAATATCGACTAGATTTTGAAATTTTGTGAGGGAAGTACAAGCCCTTAGTTCTCCTAAAAGAGAATACCAAGGACTACTGTATTCAAGGTGTCTTCTCTTTGTCCTCAGATTTCTTAGAGAAATAAAGAAAATTTATTGTACTGAATGAGACTTCAAACATCCACAGGCCCAACATCTTCATTTTACAGATGAGGAAAATGAAGTCCTGGGGTGCTGATTACTTTAAATTTGCTGACACTTAGAAGCCTCCTTCATGTGCCCCTGTGACAACAGGCTGCCTATTTTTCTACCTCTGAATTAGTTCTGTCTCCAGTGCTATCCTTGAGCAGACAGTGCTAAAGGATATCCTACCACAAGTGCCACAATTTTCATAATTTTGTTACTAATTCCTCTCTTTCTGACTTGTTTTATAGTTGGAAACTTTTCCCTTTTGTCTAGATACCTGGGTGTCTGTCCTATCTTCTCATTAGATATGGCATCTGGGATTAGGATCTGCTACTTGGCGATTTGGTGCCCAAGTTTCTGATGGGCACAACCTCCTTCTGTACACTAGAGTCTATCATACTACCCTGAAGCATCTCACCTGGCAGCAGAGTTACTATAATACAGAATTCCCCCACATTATAGTTCTTTCCCTCCATCTGATTTCAGATTGTATGTGGCTTGCTACATGGAGCTCTGTTGAGTATTTGCTTCAAGCTCCCAACTCTGGGATCCTTATAAGAACTCCCTTATAAGAACTCCCTTCTCATCTTTAAGAAGCAATATGCACCAATAGGTTATTCAGGGCTGCATCTCTTCTTATTGGTTGGTCCAACTTTCCTATTCATTGGGGATCACTTTTAATCGTCCTCTTTGGTCACGCATCTGTACTGATTGATCAGTGCCCATACAGTTTAGTTCTTAAACATAGTATCTCCTCTGCTTCCTAGCAACCATTAATTGGGCACATGGGCCTGAGTGTATGTTAAATGATTTTGATATCTCTTTTAATCCTCATAGTAATCTCATCATAAGTTATGATCAGATGTATTTTTTTTTACAGGAGAGAAACAGGCTCAAAGAAATGATGTAATTATTCCAAAGGACCATAAGCTATGTGCCTGAGTCAAGATTCAGGTCAAGGTCCTGGTGACTTCATGTTGACACTATGTTGCTTTCCATCCAGGATCAGCTTGTTGTACATGGAGTCTGGTCTGCTTATCATTTTCCACATCAAAATGTCTCTGCTAGGTTGCGCTGTGTTTCCACGTCCCTAGTTGCTGATCAGGGTGGTGGCCATTTACCTGTTCAGAACTAGGAGTACACCCAAGTCTTACTGGCTAACTGGGCTTACAGGTCTTTCTCAATTCCCTAACATCCAGCTCATCCTTATCTTACTACTAGTCTAAATCCTGCTTAGATGAGGCAGAAACTGTACATGTCAGTGCCCAGACCTGTGAAGATTTTACATCTTTATTCTGACATTGTTATATTCTGAAGCCATCAAAGGATTAAAGGGAGAGTTCCTTGTTTCTCATTCTGAACTTTTTTTTAGTTATTAAAGTTTGAGGACTCTAAGCATATCATCAGGGGAGTTTATCTGCCAATGGTACAGTAAAACACACATTAAAAAATGCCTTCAAGAAGTAAAACTGGGGGCTGGGGTTGTGGCTCAGTGGTAGCGTGAGGCACTGGGTTCAATTGTCAGCACCACATAAAAAAAGATAAATAAATAAAGTTATTGTTTCCATCTACAACTAATATAAATATGTATTATATATTATATATATAAATAAAATGAGATAAGATATATATATAAAGAAAGAAAACTGGTGGTTTAGGTTTGAGCAGGTCATGAATCCAAATACTATTACAATTAATGAAATTAATGATAACTATTATTTGTTGATTACGTATATTGTTTCCAGACTTCATGCACATTCTCTTATTTAATCCCCAAATAATTCTACATAACAGGGACTATTCTCTTTGTTTTATAGATGAGGAAACATAGGCACAAAATAGTTAAGTGACTTGTCTTAGATCAGGTTATAGGTTATAAATGGAAGAGTCAGGATTTGGAGATACAGTATCTGATTTCAGAGCATAAGCTTTTTATCCAACCTAAAGAATTATAATGTTTTATTTAAACAAATAGGCAAGTATCAGATAGTGTTGTTTTCAAAATAATAACACTGTCACCTTGAGCTAATATATATACCCATTTTCTAAGAATGTTGACATTTCCCCAAAATATTTTTGGAACTGGCCTTTGATCCAATTATGAATCTACTAGAAAATTAGACTTGTTAGGTTTCTAGCTTGGTTTTGATTTTAAGACACCATTAGCTTAGTATGAAAATAGTTCTTTCAATCAACAAAATTAATGAATATTGTCCCCTATGGAAATATACAAAAACAGTTAATTCCCCAAAGAAGAAGTGGAAATGACAAACACATGAAAATAGTTCAAGCAAATATAGTCAAAGATAAGCAAATTATAATGAGAAAACAATTTTTCCTCTATTAGATTGACAAAAACATTAATGATTGGCAATATCCAGGATTGGCAAGGCTGAAGCCAACAAGTAGTTTCATGAATTATTGGTCTTAGTACAATGCAGCACCTTTTTTCTTTTTTTCCCCCTGGAGAGCAGTTTGGCAACATATGTGAAGTATTAGCTGGACATATCCCTGATCCAGATATCATAATTTGCTGGGGTGGAACCAGGGATTGAACTCAGGGGCATTCGACCACTGAGCCACATCTCCAGCCCTATTTATTTTATTTTACTTTATTTTATTTTATTTTTTTTTTTGTATTTTAACTAGAGGCAGGATCTTACTGAGTTGCTTAGTGCCTCACCTTTGCTGAGGCTGGCTTTGAACTCATGATTCTCCTGCCTCAGCCTCCTGAGCTGCTGGGATTACAGGTGTGTGCCACCATGCCTAGCCCAGATACCACAATTTTAAAAGTTTATTCTAAGAAAAAAAAATTCTTATCGTAAGACAATATTTTATTCTAAGAATTCTTTTTCTAAGAAGAAACAAATAAAGCTAAATGAACAAATATCTAGTGACCAGGATGTGTTGTTTATAGTTAGAAATTTGAAAATATACTAAATGTTCAGTAATAGGTTATTGATTAAACAAATCTATAGAATTACAAATTATACTTATTAAAATAATAATATTTCATATTTATTGTATTCAGAAAGATATTCATAATACATTGTTGATTTTTAAAAAGAAAGCAATAATATGATAATAGTCATGGTAGACTCTCATCTCATTTTATTTACATCTATATTTAACTTTATGTCTATTGCTATACACAAAAATATCACATATAAATATAATTCTGGAAAAAATGTTCACCTACATATGATGAGTCATTGTCTTTGTGTATTAGGATTTCATGCAAATATAATTCTCTTCAGTGTATTTTTTAAAAATTGTTTTATTAGTGTATTATAGCTATACATAATAGTGAAATTTCTTCAGTATATTTTTATATCGTTAAATTTTTTTTTAGTTGTAGATGGACACAATGCCTTTGTTTTATTTATTGCTTTATGTGGTGCTGAGGCTTGAACCCAGTGCCTCACACATGCTAGCCAAGCGCTCTACCACTTAGCCACAACCCCAGCCCGTTAAAGCTTTATTTTACAACAAGTCTTTTCTTTGTAATTAGGGGAAAGAAACAGTTTATATTTTCTTTAAATATTTTTATTTATTTGCTTTAGTTGTACACAATGCGTTTTATTCAATGCATTTGATCGGTACGTGGTGCTGAGGATCGAACCCGGGTCGCCCACGCGCTAGGCGAGCGCTCTACCGCTGAGCCACAATCCCAGCCCACAGTTTATATTTTGGAAAAAAAAATTACTATTACCAAGCTGGATCATTCACTATCTTCTCTGGACACAGGCTGCAATAGTTTTGGACTGTTTTTAAGAAATGAAATATGTTCACAAATGAAGTAGACTTGCCGTGTCTGAAGACAAGCTTTCGTTATGTGAAACGTGGATCAGCCTCAAAAGAGAATTTACAAAATTGTTTTGTAATATCATGGAAAGAAGATCTCCAAATGGTGAAGGCACTCAAGTGCTCAATATTTGAAGGTGTAATTTTGGACTGTTTGTTAACAAAATCGTCATACTGGTTTTATTGTTGTGCCTCATTTGGTCTGTTTATTTACATCAGCTTTCATTAAAAAATTTGAGAACTGAGCCCTAAAGAAATCCCCTCACTCGGTGTATGAACAGACAGTAATTTCTTTAGCTTTGGCATGCATTAGTAAATGAATGCATATTTTTACTTGCTTGACCAAGCTCAGGAATCTGCAAGTCTGCTAACATTGCATTATGTGGATGGTGCCCTGAATAATACCATGTGCCCTGTTGCAAAAGCTGAAGATGCTCTTGTGGAATTTATTTTATTCGGATTTATGAGGACTGCTGCACACAAATAGATTATTGTAGTGTCTGTGATTAATGGGACACCACACGGCTGCATGGACTTCATAAATCATTTGATGCAATGTCTGAGTGAATTTTACTTGCAAAATCAGTTTCAATCAGCCTGGCTTGAAAACTAGGTAAAATAGAAGGAGCTGTCCAGTTGTGGGAGGTATCGAGAGGTAGAGCAGCAGTGAGCACTACATCCAGTTTATATCTCCAGTTATCAGTGCTGCGGAAGAGTGAATACACAGCACGTTAATTAAATCTGCAGATGGAATTGGAAATGTCACAAATGCAGAGAAGGCCAGGGAAATGATACAAATTGGCCTGAAGTGATAAGTGGGGGTTGGAATAAAGGCCAAAAAATGTGACAGATTTGTCCGTGTACACACGTATACACCCATGAAACTGCAAATGCTTTGAGAAGTTGGTTACTTTTTTTTTAATATTTATTTTTTAGTTATAGGTAGACACACAATATTTTATTTTTTACGTGGTGCTGAGGATCGAACCCAGTGCCTCACGCATGCTCGGGGAGCACTCTACCTCTGAGCCACACCCCCAGCCCGAGAAGTTGGTTAATTTTATAACTCTGTTAAGAACTCAAATATCATATAAAATCTATTTGGGAATAATGAATATTTAAAAAGTGACTGCATGGTTTTATTCTAAGATCAACATTCAGCATTTGTTTTTAAAATAATGATTTTATGGCTTTTTCAATACATAGATAATACATATTCATCATAGAAGAATCAGAAGCTATAGATCAGCAACAATAAAAAATATTCTTTAGATTTTCAATGGGATATATACTCATATAAACAAAAATGAGAAAATGAACTCATGCTGCATATTCAATTTGGTATCCAGCTTTTTGTTGTTGTGTTATTGTTTTATTCTTTTTTTGTTTTTTTAGTACTGGGAATTAAACCCAAGGTATTGCACATTCTGGGCAAGCATTCCACCAATGAACTATACCCCACCAGCCCTTTTTTTTAATATTTATTTTTAGTTTTTTTTTTTTTTTTTTTTTTTTTTTTGGTACCGGGGATTGAACTCAGGGGCATTCGACCACTGGGCGACATCCTCAGTCCCTTTTGTATTTTTATTAAAGACAGGGTCTCACTGAGTTGCTCTGTGCCTCACCATTCGCTGAGGCTGGCTTTGAACTTGCAATCCTCCTGCCTCAGCCTCCCAAGTGCTGGGATTACAGGCATGCGCCACGATGCCCGGCTATTTTTAGTTGTTGATGGGCCTTTATTTTATTTATTTGTTTACATGTAATGCTGAGAATCGAACCCAGTGTGTCACACATGCTAGGCAAGCACTCCACCACTAAGTCACAACCTCAGCTCTGCCAACCCTTTTTAAAAATATATATATATTTAGTTGTTGATGGGCCTTTATTATTATTTATTTATATGTGGTGCTGAGAATCAAACCCAGTGTGTCACACATGCTAGGCAAGCACTCTACCACTGAACTACAACTGCAGCCCCACCAGCTCTTTTTGTTGTTTCTTCCATATTTTTATTGGTGCTTTAGAATTACACATAATGGTGAGATCCATTGTTACATACTTGTACATACAGACAACATAACAACATAATTTGAACAATACCATTCCCCAGGATTTCCCAATATATTTTGGTCAGTATCGTTCTCCCTCTTCCTTTTCCCTTTTCCCCTCCTCTACTGATCTCCCTCAATTCTTCCAATTTTCATGAGACCCCCTCATTTTTTTTTTCCTCTTCCCACATGTGATAGAAAACACAGGAACCTTGACTTTCTGAGTTTGGCTTATGTCACTTAACATAATATTTTCAAGTTCCATCCATTTTTCTGCAAATGACATAATTTCATTCATAAAGGCTAAATAAAACTCTATTGTTTACACATGCCACTTTTCCAGTTCTACCTTTTCAGATAGCCATTGAGTAACCAGCGTGTTTCTCAATGGACAAGGCAGACAAGGCCTCTGCTTTTATAGAGCTTATACTAAAATGATTGGAGCATAAATCAGCAAAGAAAAAAAATCTTATTGGTACTAAATGCTTTACACAGAATTAAAATGAATAGTGTGTGAGGGTCATCCCAGATAGACTGAATGGCTATGTTAGAAGGGGTCACGAGAGAGCATTTGTTTAAAGAGGAAATCTTTAAACTGAGATAGGAATGAGTAGAAGTGAGCCATTGAATCTGAGGTAAAAGAGTATTCCTGGCAGGGGGAACAGCTAGTGCCAAGCCCTAGGCTATGGACAAGCCTGGGAGACAAGAGGACATTGGGGTGGTGGTAGAGGAAGAGAGCTGATGAAGAATGCAGGGGTGCCAGACATAATGAGGAAGGGGCAGAGTCAATGGATTGGAAGTCTTAATGAATTGCTGATGCAAAGGAAAACTCAGAGTAGTGAACTATAAAGAATAGAAAAGACATGAGCAGAGAAGAGCATGCTTGAAACTGAGATGATAGAGGAGCTATAGTCATTGGTGATGATGAGGTTAAGGGTAGGAACCAGTGAGTGGGGAAAGTGTGATGGAAAAATAGATCATTCAGGGATGACCAAAGTTCATTAATGGTTTGATTACCATCTTTTTCTTTTTTTGGCTTTGTTTTGTTCTGCTTTTTTTTTTTTTTTTCCTTCCGCATTGATTGTTTAGTGTGTTTATCTGCTTCCGCTCCCTTTTTTCTTTCATTCTTTTACTCCTTCTCACCCTTGTATCTTTTCTTCCTCCTTCATCTTTCATGTTTACATGCTGCCAGTGCATACTAAACAGAGCCAAAAACAAGTTTATACGCAAAACTTGGGATTTCTAGAACCGGCGCAATTGAATTGGGTAGCAAAGTGGTGTTATATAACAGTTTACTCTCTATTTCCTTGATTCTCTCTCTCCTCTCTCTTACACCAATTCCTACTCTTTATCATTTTTTTTTTCTTTTCCAACTTACTATATATATAAATTGATCTTTTTACCTAATTGTCAACCCCATTCTCTTTCTTCCATCGTCTACTGATACTAAACCACTTCCACTAAACCATTTCAATAGATATCTCTTTTCATACTTTCCAAGAAAGAACAATTCAAGACACTTCCTTCTTCCCAAACATAACACCTCTGTATCCAATACTTGAAGCTATAAAACCCTATCAGAAACATACAGAGTAAATTGGAAATAATATCTGGGATAACAAAATCTGTACATTGTGACCAAACTTGGATTTTCTGAATAGAAAGTGTTAGGTTTTAAAAGTATAAAGGAATTATAAGGTGATCTGATAGCATTGTACTACAGGAACAACATAAGGCTTTAAGGTAAAATCGAAACAGTCAAGGTCCCACAGTGCAGGAAGAATAGACACACAAGCAACATGAAAAAACAAGGAAAGAAAATGACACAAACAAATCAAGATACCTCATCGGCAGATGTCATGGCAAGCACAGTTGGTCAAATGCCAGAGATGGAATTTAGAAATTACATATGCCAAATGTTTATGGAACTTAAGAATGAACTCAAAAATGAGATGAGGGAGCAGGTACAGGAGGCAAAAGATCATTTTGACAAAGAACTCCAAAAACAAATACAGGAAGTAAAAGATTACTTCAATAGGGAAATAGAGGCTCTAAAGAGAATCCAAACAGAAATTCCAGAAATGAAAGAAGCAATAAACCAAAATAAAAGCTCAATTGAAAACATCTCCAACAGAATAGACCATCTGGAAGATAGAACCTCAGACAATGAAGACAAAATATATGTCTTAGAGAAGAATTTAAACCATACAGCAAAACTTGTTAATAATCATGAACATAACATCCAGGAATTATGGGACAGCATAAAAAGACCAAACTTAAGAGTGATTGGCGTAGAGGAAGGGGCAGAGTTTCAAGCCAAAGGAATGAGTAATCTATTTAATGAAATAATTTACAGAAAATTTTCCAAGCTTGAGGAATGAAATGGAAAACCAAGTTCAAGAGGCATACCGAACACCAAACAAACAAAATCTCAACAGAGCCACACCTAGACACATTATAATGAAAATGCCTAATACACTGAGCAAGGAGAGAATACTAAAAGCCACAAGAGAAAGGAAGCAAATTACATATAGGGGGAAACCAATCAGATTATGTTCAGATTTTTCAACCCAGACCTTAAAAGCAAGAAGATCCTGGAATAGCATATTTCAAGCTCTGAAAGAAAAGGGATGTCAACCAAGAATCTTATATCCAGCAAAATTGAGCTTTAGATTCGAAGATGAAATAAAAACCTTCCACGACAAGCAAAAGTTAAAAGATTTCACAACTCGAAAGCCAGCACTTCTGAACATCCTGGGCAACATATTTCATGAAGAAGAAGAGAAAGATGATAACGAAAATCAACAAAGGGAGATATTAAACTAAAGGAAATACCAACCAGAAGAGAAACCAAATCAAGCTAAAGACCATAAGTCAAATAAAAATGGATGGGAATAAAAATCACATCTCAATAATAACCCTGAATGTTAATGGCCTAAACTCGCCAATCAAAAGACACAGATTATCAGAATGGATTAAAAGAAATGACCCAACAATTTGCTGTCTCCAAGAAACACACCTCATAGAAAAAGACATCAACAGACTGAAAGTGAAAGGCTGGGAAAAGTCTTATCACTCACATGGCCGGCGGAAGCAAGCAGGGGTTTCCATTCTCATATCAAATAAGGTAGACTTCAAACCAAAATTAATCAAGAGGGACAAAGATGGATATTTCTTATTACTTAAGGGAACCATCCATCAACAGGATATAACAATCATAAATCTGTATGCCCCAAATAATGGAGCACCTACATTCATCAAACAAACGCTTCTTAAGTTCAAGAGTAAAATAGACCACAACACAGTTATTCTAGGGGACTTCAACACACCTCTCTCACCAATGGATAGATCATCCAAACAAAAGCTAAACAAAGAAACTTTAAGCCTCCTCAAAACAATTAACAATTTAGACCTAACAGACATATATAGAATATTTCATCCCTCAGTAAACGAATACACATTTTTCTCAGCAGCACATGGCTCCTTCTCCAAAATAGACCATATATTATGTCACAAGGCAACTCTCAGCAAATATAAAAAAATAGAGATACTACCCTGCATGCTATCGGACCATAAAGGGATAAAATTGGAAATCAACGACAAAACAAGGAATAAGAAAAAACTACTCCATCAACTGGAAGCTAAACAACATGCTACTGAATGAACAAGGGGTTGAAGAAGACATCAAAGAGGAGATCAAAAAATTCCTAGAGGTAAATGAGAACACAGATACATCATATAGAAATCTCTGGGACACTATGAAGGCAGTAGTAAGAGGAAAATTCATTGCACTGAGTTCATTCCTTAAGAGGAAAAAAAACCAACAAATAAATGACTTAACATCACACCTCAAAGCATTAGAAAAAGAAGAACAGACCAACACCAAGAGCAGTAGAAGACAGGAAATAATTAAAATCAGAGCAGAAATTAATGAAATTGAGACTAAGGAAACCATTCAAAGAATTGACAAAACTAAAAGTTGGTTCTTTGAAAAAATAAACAAAATTGACAGACCCTTAGCAATGCTAACGAAAAGAAGAAGAGAAAAAACTCAAATTATTAACATTCGTGATGAAAAAGGGAATATCACAACAAACACCTCAGATATACAGAATATAATTAGAAATTACTTTGAAAACTTGTACTCTAATAAAATAGAAAATACTGAATGCATTGACAGATTTCTAGAGTCATATGATTTGCCTAAACTGGATGTGGAGGCTATACATAATTTAAATAGATCAATTACAAGCGAAGAAATAGAAGATGTCATCAAAAAGCTACCAACAAGGAAAAGTCCAGGACCTGATGGGTTTACAGCCGAGTTCTATAAGACTTTCAAAGAAGAACTAATACCAATGCTCTTCAAACTATTTCAAGAAATAGAAAAAGAGGGAGCTCTTCCAGACTCTTTCTATGAGGCCAATATTACATTAATTCCAAAGCCTGGCAAAGACACATCCAAAAAAGAAAACTTCAGGCCCATATCTTTAATGAACATAGATGCAAAAATCCTCAACAAAATCCTGGCAAATCGGATACAAAAACATATCAAAAAGATAGTGCACCACGATCAAGTGGGGTTTATCCCGGGGATGCAAGGCTGGTTCAATATTCGGAAATCAATAAACATAATACATCACATCAATAGACTTAAAGACAAAAATCATATGATCATCTCAATTGACGCAGAAAAAGCATTTGACAAAATACAACACCCCTTTATGTTGAAAACACTAGAAAAACTAGGAATATCAGGAACATATCTTAACATAATAAAAGCTATTTATGCAAGGCCCCGAGCTAACATTATCTTAAATGGAGAAAAATTGAAAGCATTCCCTCTAAAAACTGGAACAAGACAGGGATGTCCCCTTTCACCACTGCTATTTAACATAGTACTGGAAACTCTGGCCAGAGCAATTAGACAGACGAAAGAAATTAAAGGGATTGAGATAGGAAAAGAAGAGCTCAAATTAGCACTATTTGCTGATGACATGATAATCTACCTAGAAGACCCAAAAAACTCTACCAGAAAACTTTTACAACTAGTAAACGAATTTGGCAAAGTTGCAGGATACAAAATCAATACACATAAGTCAAAGGCATTTGTGTACATCAGCGACAAAGACTCTGAAAGGGAAATGATGAAAAATACCCCATTTGCAATAGCATCAAAAAAAATAAAATACCTGGGAATCAACCTAACGAAAGAGGTGAAAGACCTGTATAACGAAAATTATAGAACACTAAAGAAAGAAATTATAGATGAACTCAGAAGATGGAAAGACCTACCTTGCTCTTGGATAGGTAGAATTAATATTGTCAAAATGTCCATACTACCAAAAGCATTATACAGATTTAATGCAATTCCTATCAAAATCCCAATGTCATTCTTCAAAGAAATAGAAATAGCAGTCATGAAATTCATCTGGAAAAATAAGAGACCCAGAATAGCCAAAGCAATCCTGAGCAAGAAAAGTGAAGCAGGGGGCATCACCATACCAGACTTTAAATTATACTATAGAGCAATAGTAACAAAAACAGCATGGTATTGGCACCAAAACAGACTGGTGGACCAATGGTACAGAATTGAGGATACAGAGACTAATACATTTTAATTACAGCTATCTTATATTAGACAAAGGTGCCAAAAATGTACAGTGGAGAAAGGATAGCCTCTTCAACAAATGGTGCTGGGAAAACTGGAAATCCATATGCAACAAAATGAAATTAAACCTTTATCTCTCACCATGCACAAAACTCAATTCAAAGTGGATCAAAGACCTAGGAATTAGATCAGAGACAATACACCTAATAGAAGAAAAAGTAAGCTCCAATTTCCAACATGTTGGATTAGGCCCCAAGTTCCTTAATAAGAATCCTGTAGCGCAAGAATTACTACCAAGAATTAATGAATGGGATAGATTTAAACTAAAAAGCTTCTTTTCAGCAAAAGAAACAATCAGTGAGGTGAATAGAGAGCCAACTAATTGGGAACAAATATTTAATACATGCACATCAGATAGAGCACTAATCTCTAGAATATATAAAGAACTCAAAAAACTTTACACTAAAAAAACAAATAACCCAATCAATAAATGGGCTAAGGAATTGAGAAGACACCTCTCAGAAGAAGATACACGATTAATCAACAAATACATGAAAAAATGTTCAACATCGCTGGCAATTAGAGAAATGCAAATCAAAACTACTCTAAGATTTCACTTCACTCCAGTCAGAATGGCAGCCATCAAGAACACAAGCAACAATAAATGTTGGAGAGGATGTGGAGAAAAAGGCACACTCATACATTGCTGGTGGGACTGCAAAATGGTGCAACCGTTATGGAAAGCAGTATGGAGATTTCTTGGAAAACTGGGAATGGAACCATCCTATGACCCAGCCATCCCACTCTTGGGTCTATTCCCAAAGGACTTAAAAACAGCATATTACAGTGACACAGCTATCTCAATGTTTGTAGCTGCACAATTCACAATAGCTAGGTTGTGGAATCAACCTAGATGTCCCTCAGTAAATGAGTGGATTAAGAAAATGTGGTATATACGCACAATGGAATTTTACTCAGCAATAAAAGAAAATAAATTAATGGCATTTGCAGGTAAATGGATGAAGTTGGAAGACATAATGCTAAGTGAAGTTAGTCAGTCTCAAAAATCCAAGTACCAAATGTTCTCTCTATATATAAGGAGGCTATTTCAAAGTATTGTTGGATGGGGTACATAGGAGGATTAGAGGAACACTAGAATGGTCAAGGGAAGGGAGGGTAAGGGAGGGAGCAAGAGGGGAGGGAGGGGGGGAAAAAAAAGGTGGTTGAATGAGACGGATATCATTTTCCTTAATGCATGATTGAAGACCTAAATTGCACGAATATACTTTGTATACAAACAGTTGTATGTAAAAAGATACTAAATATATGCACTATGAGTTGTACATATTAAAAATTATAAAAATAAAAATAAAAAAAAAATACAATTAAAAAAAAAAAAAAAAAAAAAAAAAGAAAAGTTCAGGACAGGTTTTTCTGCTGTAAATGTGTGCCAGTCAAGCACATGAATTACAAACTCAACAAAAGCTGGTATGGAGCAGTAGGAAACTTGGAAAAATATTAGTGAGATAAATGCTCTAAAATGTACAATATTATAGACTATAATAAATGTTAGAAGAAAGTATATATAAAAAAAAAATGCTCCTTGAAAAAAAAAAAAAAAAGAAAAAATATTTTGTACAGATTTCATAGTTAACCTACATAAGCACATTAAAAAAAATACAATTCTCTAGCTAAAATACAAGGATAAATTAAAAGAAAATACTTATAATAAAATTTTATGTATTTCAATATGTAAGTGCTTAGATACAATTACATTAGACATAGAAGAGTAGACATAGGCTTGCACCCATGCATAGTACCTCCTGTGAATTTAACAGCTACAAATACAGATTAATACATTAATGTGTAATGTATTAATACAAATACAGATTAATTACATTAATGTGTAATGGGGGTGACTTAAGTAGCATTGCTTCCAGTGATACACACACACACACACACACACACACACACACACATTTCTAAAATGGCAAAGACCTACTTACCAAGACCTCTTGGTATAGTTCTGAATTTAAAAAAAGAACAATCTTCTATTTACTTGATACTTGCATTCCTGAAAAAATTCTGTATTAAAACTTCAAAAATCCTGTAGTAAAGAGGCTGAGGAGGCTGAGGCAGGAGGATCGAGAGTTCAAAGCCAGCCTCAGCAAAAGCGAGGTGCTAAGCAACTCAGTGAGACCCTGTCTCTAAATAAAATACAAAATAGGGCTGGGGATGTGGCTCAGTGGTTTAGTGCCCCTGAATTCAATCCTGGGTACTTAACAACAACAATAACAACAAATTTCAAAAATACGTTGTGTTTATAAGTAAAACATAATTAGGTTCAAGGATAAAACAGCTATAAACAATTCTTTTTAGCAACATGAAAAAATCCAAGACATTAAATAACGGTGCAGGATGTAAGATGAGTCTTTGTTTCAGGGACTGGCCAATATAGTGTAGGAAGCATATGGTCTGTAAGGTTTTGCCTACTGAGGATCATCAACTTCCTACAATCATTGTGTCCACAGAAAATGACCCATAGATGTTGAAAAGCTGATATGTGTGTCTGCCCCCAGAATCTATTTAACTGGTTTAATGCAAAGCCCCGTTAAATTACTAATCTAGGAGAAGCCCAGCTGAGAGCAAAGAGAGAATTATCTATAATGAAGGACAGACCTCTTGCTTTACATCAAGGCCATCAAGAATGGTGGTTCAGGTTGTACACTGCATTGTCCTAGGTGGCAAAACTAGTTACAAGACTATTTTTTTTTTTTTTTTTTTTTGGTACCGGGGATTGAACTCAGGGGCACTCGACCACTGGGCAACATCCCCAGACCTTTTTTGTATTTTATTTAGAGACAGGGTCTCACTGAGTTGCTAAGTGCCTTGCCATTGCTGAGGCTGGCTTTGAACTCGTGATCCTCCTGCCTCAGCCTCCCAAAGTGCTGGGATTACAGGCGTGCGCCACCGCGCCCGGCTACAAGACTATTTTTCTCTATCAAATAAGAACCATAAGCTTGCTGGGTGGCTCAAGTGAAATTACACGTGAAAATATCATATTCATATTTTAGGTAACATTTTTAAAAATGACTTTAAATTAGTAGTGCTTTGAGTTACTTAGTATGTTTCGCTCTTCATAGAGACCTATAAGATTTATTGCATATATTAAAATTAAGCCTTATAAGGTTTTGTAAATTAAAATTTTTATATAAACATGAATTCACATGCCATTCTTTTGTCTTTTTCTAAGAAACCCTATTCTATCAGAAGTTGGAATACAACAAACTCTGAGGTACTCAAAAAAAAACCAACCAACCAACCAAACAAACAAAAACCCAAGAAACTTCCTGATTTAGAAAGACACTGGAAATTGCAGACACTCTTAAAAAAATAATAGGCATGCTGCCATATTAGGATAATAATAGATGTGAAAATACTGTTACAGAGAAATTGGAATTGATTATTTTATATATTACAGAGTAATTCTTTTGTTCGCAAAATGGCTCTCTGATTTATAAAGGGGTTTACTTCATGCACTTTTATAAAGCTTCCTTATTACAGTGATAAAGTGAATTGACCTACAACAATATTCCTTGGGGCATACTTCTTAAGAATCTGAATATTCACTTGACAGTATTTATTGAGTTTCTACAATGTGTCCCTCACTGTGCTTGGCTCTGTGTATCTCAATTAAGACGAGACACTATCTCTGCCCAAGAACAGCTTCCAGTTTGAGAAGACAATGTATGAAGTGTGAATTCAAACACAATATTACAAGTAATGAATTTAGAGTCCTGATTGAGGTGCCCAGAGGACAGTGCATGTAATTCAGCTTGGAGGAGGTGGCAAGGGTCTTACCAAGCAGATGGCAGTTCAATTGAGTCTTTTGAGTAGTAAACATTTTCCCAGGGAAAAAGTAAGGAGAGGAGCAATCCAGGCAGAGGAAATAGCAGGCACAAAGGCACTGAGGTCTGACAAGTGAATTGTTAGAGACTGGCAAGTGAATTGGCAGAAGTGTGATGCTGGGGTGAGGGGAGCAATAACAATGAAGTTCAGGATCTAAATTAGTTCCAGCCTGTGGAGAGCTTTGGATGTTATGCTAAGGAGTTTGGATTTGATCCTGCAGAAAACTAGAAATCCGCAGGAAATTTTAGGCAGAGGGCGATATCAATTTTGTTCTTTAGGGAAGCAACTGCAAGGGGAAAGACAGATGACAAGAGAGAGCAGTTTGGAGACCTGTCCCCAGTGGCTTTCATGTGTAGATTTCACCCTCTGCAGTCAGGTCAGGAGCTGTGGGCAGGAAGTAGGTTGAAAATGAAACATGAAGTTGGCTTTTATAGGCAGCAGGTGAGAGACTGAGCCTAGAAGAGTGGGTAAATGCAGGAATGAGGTGCCTATGTGGACTTCAGTCTAGAGCAGTCAACAGAGGCTGGAATCCAGAACCTAACCTAGGAGAAACAAAGTGGGAGGGACGCAAAACCATGGAACAGAAATCCAAGCCACAGGATGTGGGGAGAGGGAAGGGCTTTAGGCACAAGGTCAGGGTATTAGTGGCACCAGATAACAGACATGCCAAGGCTTCTCAGACTTTACTTAATATCAGAATCACCTGAAGGCTTTGAAACTATAGCCCCCAAAATTATGATTCGGTCAAGGTCTGGAAGAGCCTCTAACAGTTGGCATTTCTGCAAGTTTCTGAGACACTGATACTGCAGGTCCATGGACTAAATGTAAGGTAATGAGGTTCTAAGGGGTACTTCCAGCCCTACAATAACCTGAGTTGTCTACAAGGTTTAAAAACACTTGAAACTTCAGGTGTAGACATTCAGTTACTAGAGAGAGGTCTGAATCTGTGGAGGAAGGCCAGTTCTGACAGATCAAACACACAGTCTGAGAGGCAGCCCAGGAAAGTAGACAGCTGTCCACAAAGACCAAAGGAGACTTGATTTAAATTGTTTTGTTTTGTTCCTTTTCTCTGCAGGCAGCAGCTACAAAATGGGACTAATGGTTGTGCGAGAAGTGAGAGAAAGAGGCAGGCCTGTGCAAGCACTGTGCTCAGAAACTGTCTCTGAAACTGGATCTGTCAGGCTAGACCTGGGGTTTCTGCCCACCCCATCCTTGCTCAGGCAGCCAGCCACCCAGGAACGTCCGGGGCTCCCTGGGACCAATGAACTCAGCCTCATTGTGAAGCTCACCAGTTTTTCTGGGACCCTCTTCAAATGGGACTGAAGGGTTTTGTTGCACTATTAAAAAGGCCGGGGGGGGGGGGAGGACATATGTGCAGATAATCAAATTCTTGAGTTGATTAAATTGTCGTGCATCTTTTAATAGGACAGACTGAAGAGGCTTCTAGAAACTAGGCCACGTTTTCTGGAGAGCTGCCAGTAATCATACAGTATGAATGCATATACAAGCGAGATGTTAATGCTCAACAATTTTTCCTATTCCTTTTTCTTTGACTTAAGCTGTGAAGGTAACAGTAACACTGAAGCCATAACCAGTACAACCCAAGCAACAGATGGCAATTTGCTTAAATTGCAAGATAGATTTGAAATTGGAATTGATTAAAATACTGATGCCTATAGTAGATGAAAAGAGTTGATTCATTTTCTGAGATCCTTCAAAATATGGAAATTATTAATCAGCGAGTCTGCTAGTTTATCACTAGGTATTAGCACATACAAACACCAAATTCCTCCAACATTATTACCTATGTGACATAAATCCCTTTGGTTGCATAAGAAAATAAACACTCCATTTCCACATCATGAATAAACATAAAAGGTAATCAAGGCAACAGGGCAACTCGAACAGCATGGGGTTACTTGGTATGAATTTTTGACTGACTGATTGAATGAATGAATGAGCACTAAAGCAGAAGATGGAGGTAACCATCAACCTGACACTAGACCAGGACAATAAAAAATGGTTAAATATTCACTATTTGGAAACAGAGTTCCAAACTGGGTGGGGGAGATGCTAGAAGGACAGGACAGATGGAGGAAGAAGAGAGATAGGAAAGAGTAGGGGCTGGATTATTGGTCAGGAGGGACCGGGGAGACTAAAGGGAAGCACTAGAGAGAATTGGATGACTGAACTCCTGATGAAAAACACTCCAGCAAAGTAGCTCTTCAGACAAGGAATGGATTAAAATCAGCATTGACATAAACAAGCTCTTGGTTCTAATTACTTGGCAAGCAACTGCTGCAAATCTCAAAGAAGTGGAGTGGGCGAGTCTGGATCTGTGGTTTCTGAAGTCTACTCAAGTCATCTCAAAGGCTCTTAGACAAACACTAGGTGTTGGAAAACCCAAAATGTTGGGGATACCAATTAATTCAGCAGGGTACATGGTACAAATATTTTGCTTGACACAAAGGTGAGTGATATGTAATACATATCCTCAGTCTTCATGCAACCTGTAAGGGGAGAAATAATGTTCAGAAATCATTATATAATAGGATAAACTTTGGTAAATGCTCAGAAGTATGAGAATGATTTAGAATATCCATCTATTCATTTTTTAAAGTATGCAAGTCAGTAGTATTAGTATATTCACAAAATTGTACAATTATCACCACTATGCCATTCCACAATATTTTTACCACTCAAAACGAAAGCCCTCTCTTTCTAGCCCCTGACAACTCTAATCCATTTTTCCTTCTCTATGGATTTCCCTATTTTCAGTTGATACCTCAAAATAAACTGACCATAAATGTAGGGTTTATTTCCGGACTCTGGAATCGTTCTAAGGATCTTTATGTCTACCCTTACAACAGCATCACACTTTGATTTCTGTAGCTTCATAATGAGCTTTGAAGTCAGGAAATTTCAGCCCTCCAACTTTTTTCTTTTTCAGATTCTTTTGGTTATTCTGAGTCTCTTACATTTCCATCTATATTTCAGATGAGCTTGTCAGTTTCTGAAAAAAAAAAATCAGCTGGAACTTTGATAGGGATTCCCTTGATCTATAGATTAATTTGGGGAGTATTATTATCTTAATAATATTAACATTCCAACTCATGGGATGTCTTTCTACTTATTTTAATCTTAATTTATTTCAATAATATTTTATAATTTTCAGAGTATATGTTTAAATGTATTTTGTTAAAACTATCCCTAGGTATTTTATTCTTTTTGGTACTATTGAAATGGAATTTTCTTAATTTTATTTTCAGATCATCCATTGCTAGTATATAAAAATACAATTGACCTTTGTATGTTGATCTGATATTCTTCAGTCTTGCTGAATTTGTTTATTTCTTCTAATATGATCTGTATTGAGTGAATTTTTTAGGATTTTTGTATATACAAAATCATGACATCTAGAAATAGAGATGCTTTTAAATCTTGTTTTTCAATATGGATGATTATCATTTCCTTTTCTTGTCTGATTTACCTAGCCAGAACCACCAGTAGAATGGTGACTAAAAGTATATAGAATGGGCATATTTGTCTTATTTAGAGGAGAAAATTTCAGCCTTCCACCCCCTTTCCCCCCCCCCATTAAGTACAATGTTAGCTGTGTTTTCTGTAGGTGCTCTTTATTGGGTTAAAGAACTTCTCTCTATCCTAATTTGTTGAATATTTTTATTCATAAAATGATGGTGGATTTTGTCAAATTCTTTTTCTGTGTCTAGTGAGATGATTGTGTTGTTTTTATTCTATATTCTGTTACTATGGCATATTACATGACTGATTTTTATATATTGAACCAACCTTACATTCCTGGGACAAATCTCACTGGGTCATGTTTTTTTTTTTTTTTTTTTCGTGGTACCGGGGATTGAACTCAGGGGCACTCAACCACTGGGTCACATCCCCAGCCTTTTTTTGTTTTTTATGAGAGACAGGGTCTCACTGAGTTGCTAAGTGCCTCGCCATTACTGAGGCTGGCTTTGAACTCGCGATCCTCCTGCCTCAGCCTCCCAAAGTACTGGGATTACAGGCGTGCGACACCGCGCCCAGCATGTTTTTTTTTTAATATATATTTCTGTATTTGGTTTGCTAGCATTTTATTGAGGAATTTTGCATTCATTTTCATAAGGGGTATTCCATAGTTTTCCTTTCTTGTAATGTCTTTGTCTGTTTGGAATCGAGGTAATACTGGCCTCATAGAATAAAATGGGAAATATTTTCTTCTCTTCTAAATTGTTGAAAGGTTTGTGAGGAATTGGTATTCCTCCTCCTCCTCCTTCTCCTCCTCCTTCTTATTTTGCAGTACTGGGGATTGAATCCAAGACCTCACACATGCTAGGCAAGTACCAGTGAGCTAAATTGCCAGCACTTTGATTTTATTTTGAGATAAGAGTTTTACTAATTTTCTGTCTTGTCCATAGCCTAGTTGTGCCAGTGAAATAGGTTAGGTTGCCCACAGATCAAAGATAGACAGCATGGGAGATGCATGGTTTATTGAGGAAAGCTTATAAGAGATTAGTGACTGCTCCAGGGAGAGTTCAATTGTGATACTTGGACAGCTCCTCTGTCCCTCACTGTGTCCTGTCCAGTAGTGGGTGATTAGGATGCTATATTCCTTTCCAAAATGCTCTCAGTTCTATGCCTGTCCCCACTTGGAAATAGGTTTTTAATGTTAGGCTGCAGAAGTAGTGACATCATCAGCACATTTGCTTAGTTTGCTTGAATTACCAACATTCCAAGGAGCAACGGTCCTGGCATATATGCAAGAAAGTAGCTTTCAACAGAAAACACTAACTTGCCCTAGTTTCCAGAGTGCCTAAGAGAAAACCAGTGGCCTTCAAGATAAGATGTAGCTGGAGTTTCCAGTCCAGGCTTGATCTCATTGTTCCCTTAGCTTGGCTAGGTTTTTGGAAACAGAAAGGGATATTCAAAGATGTGGTGTTTTACTGTCCTCCTTTTCTTTAGGGAAAATATAGTTAGTTGCCTAGACTGGCCCTGAACTTGTGATTCTCCTGTTTCAGTCTGATGAGTAGCTGGGATTAGAGGTGTGTGCTATCACTCCTGGTCATTCATTCTTCTTTACATACTTAGTGGAATTCACCAGTGAAGCCAACTCATCCTGGGAAGATTAGAGACATTTCTTATCACTGATTTAATCTCTTTACTTTGGTATATGTCTGTTCAGACATTTTACTTCTTCTTGAGTCAGCTTTGGTAGTTTGTATCTTTCTAGGAATTTATCCATTTTATCTAGATTTTTATCTAGATCAGATTTTATTTAGATTTTTATCTACTTTATTGGCATGTAATAGTTTTCCAATTCTCCTAAAATCTTTTTTTTTGTTTGTTAGCTTCTGTAGGGTTGGTGGTAATGTTTCTTCTTTCATTTATTCTTTGACACATTGGTTATTTAAAAGTGTGTTGTTTAATTTCCACATATTTGTGACTTTCTCAAAATTCCTGTTTTGACTTATCTAATTTCATTTCATTGTGGTCAGATAATATACTTTGTATCATTTCTCTCTTTTTTTTAAAAAATAGTAAGATTTATTTTATGTCCTCTCACATAGTCTGCCCTGGAGACTGTCCTGTGTGCACCTCAGAAGAAAATGTTTGCTGCTACTGTGGGATGGCATGTTCTATCCCTGTTAGTTTAAAATCTGGTTGGTTTATAGTGTTCTTCATGTCCTCTATTTCTGTGTTGATATTCTCTTACGTTCTTTCCATTATTGGAAGTGAGGTATTGAAATTTCTAAAAATTCTTGTAGAATTGTCTGTTTTATATTCAATTCTGTCAGGTTTTGTTTCACATATTTTGAGGCCCTGTGATTTGGGAATCCTTAAGGGGGAAAACATCGGGCAATGGGTGTTCCTAGACACATATGCACACAGATCATGTGCAAGTGCTTTCACCCCCACCCAAAAGGCTCTTCTAAACAATCCGTTCTTCTGCTTTTGGTGTCTCTCCAAGAAACACTCGAGAGACAGTTAGGCAATTGGTATACGAGCTGCCAGAAAAGCACCAGGCAATTTTCTGTTTGAATTAGACAGGTTGGAGCAGAGGATCAGGCAGGTGGGTGGAGTGGAAGACAGAATTATATTCCCTTTATGTTATGTGGAAAATTGTATTGCAGCATCCAGGGATAAGGAAGGAACGTATTACCTCAATGGTCCAGAAAGTTAGAAGGCTGTTTGAACTTGCATGTTTTCCACGTTATCTTGGGACCTTGACTGTAACATTCCTAAAGAAGCTAATCCATGTCAATGGAAACAAGAACACATGTCTTCTAGAATCTGACATCATCCAGACACACCAAGATTTTTTTTTTAACATTTTACCTGTAACTGGAAAAATAGATACATTTCTACACATACACAGGCACATGGATACACACACTCATGAATATTCATATATTCTGCTAATACATATATTTATCTTCCATGATTTTATCTCAAAAGAATACAGATACATTTCAAACTTTTCTAGGAAAACAAGTTTAGGAAGGTCTAACTTTTTTAATTGATTTATGCTTTTAATTAATGCTGCTTCTTGAGCAGTAATTTCCTATGTTTGTTAATTTACTTTTCTTAACTTACCTTCTTGATTCAAGATGTGGTTATAGACCTACCAAAGATTTTCTGTAAGTATTATTTTTGTAAGTATTATTAACCTCAATTCAACTTTTTAAAAATGTCGAGTGACTTTGAGATCAAAGTACTCATCTCTGATGTGAATAGCACCAGGTAGAATTTTTGTGAAATATTGTTAGTGAAGGAGGGTGAGGACTCTTCCATTGAGCAGAGCTGGGGATAGGGCCTTCTCCTCTCTCAAGAAAGCAAAGAACCTGAGAAGGACACATACTCAGAATAAAACACCATTCCTCCCTGATAACTTCCCTGGAGCCCTGCATGAAAAATTGAAGACAGGTGGCACCCCTAGGCTGGGCCTAAACTCTCAAATAGAAGTTGTTTTGGATTCATTCCAATCTATTGAAACCCTAAAATTTTGAATACTTAATTATGTCCACAATATTATTAGGCTAGAGATATTTTTTAAGATGTATCATCAAATGCCCATATAGGTCATATTGGTAAAACACCAATACAATGTGTTACCTTGGACAAGCTAAGAATTATAAAATGTTCATCCAAGTACTTTAATTAATTACTTTGTTTTATGGGTTTTTAACCTATATCTCGTGAATGTTTGTGCTGTGGAACTCTTTCAGAAATGATACCCTAGGCTACTACCTGTTTGTAATTTTTGGTGTAGGAAGTAAGGCTGACAGTCTGTTAACAATGTTATTACCTGGAACAATCACAAAATGCATGACAACAGAATGAAGAAGCCACACATGAGAAGATACTTATCTTGGGTCTGAGGTTGTGGCTCAGCGGTAGAGGGCTCGCCTAGCACCTGCGTGGCCTGGGTTTGATCCTCAGCACCATGTAAAAATAAAACACATTGTGTACAACTACAACAAATAAATAAATATTAAAAATGATACTTATCTTTATAATTTTATTTTAGTTTCTGAGGATGGGAGTACATGGATTCAGGTCATTAAAAAGATAAAAAAAAAAAAAAAAAAACCCAAACCCTCAAACCAAGCACTATATTTGATTAAAGGGGAGGTAAGACATGTACTTTATTACCCTGTTTGAAATTATTTCTTAAAAAAAAAAAAGATCTTGGGAAAATGGGAATGGAACCACCCTATGACCCAGCCATCCCACTCCTGGGTCTATTCCCAAAAGACTTAAAAACAGCATATTACAGTGACACAGCCACTTCAATGTTTATAGCAGCACAATTCACAATAGCTAGGTTATGGAACCAACCTAGATGCCCCTCAGTAGATGAGTGGATAAAGAAAATATGGTATATATACAAAATGGAATTTTACTCAGCAATAAGAGAGAATAAAATAATGGCATTTGCAGGTAAATGGATGAAGTTGGAGAATATAATGCTAAGTGAAATTAGTCAATCTCAAAAATCCAAGTACCGAATGTTTTCTCTGATATAAGGAGGCTGGTTCACAGAGTTGTTGGAAGGGGGTACATAGGATCAGAGGAACACTAGAATGGTCAACGGAAAGGGAGGGGAGGGAGGGAGTAAGGGGGGGGTTGGAAAAAAAATTGGTGGTTGAATGAGATGGATATCATTATCCTAAATGCATGATTGAAGATCTGAATGGTACTTATATACTTTGTATACAAGCAGTTGTATGTAAAAAGATACTATACTTGTGCATGATGAATAAGTAAATAAATAATAAAAAAATTAAAAAAAAAAGATTTTTAAGGTAACATTTAAAACATTGTACTAACATATTAACAGCCATATCCTTAAGCATATGGTAAGACACAGGTTCTGTATTCATTTTAAAAATGGGAAATCTGGGCTGGGGTTGTGGCTCAGTGGCAGAGCGCTTGTCTCACACATGTGAGGCACTAGGTTAGAACCTCAGCACCACATAAAACTAAACAAACAAAATAAAGATAATGTGTCCATATGTAACTAAAAAATAAAAAAAATATATATATATAAATGGGAAATCTGCTGGGCATGGTGACACGTGACTGTAATCCCAGTGGCTCAGGAGGTTGAGTCAGGAGGATCACAAGTTTAAAGCCAGCCTTAGCAACTTAGGGAGGTCCTAATCAATTTAGGGAGAACCCCGATACAAAACAAAACAGGGCTGAGGATCAAGGTCAGTGGTAAAGCACCCCTGGTTTCAATCCCCAGTGCCCTCCCCCACCAAAAAAGGAAATATTTATTGAGCTAATGCAATGTAGGTTATAATTGACTAATTATAGAATTGAAAGTGTTATACAGGGCAAAATTGTTGTAATTTTAACAGATTTTACTTCAAGATGACAAAATCCACAAAACTTTAGTGAGTTGAGAGAGAAATATGCCTAAAGTTTGCTTGTTCTTTGGGTTGAACAGATGTGAGATATGTCAAGAAGGAAACTAATGTGTTTGAGATTGAACAACTGATAAGGTAATGGGTTGGCAGAGCCAGTATTCTAAGTACAACAAGAGGGTCTTTCCTGCAGAGATGGCAAAGAAAAGCACATTTGCAAATCATTAGGACATACCAACAATTCTGTGATAGGAAATATTTTTTTTGCATACTGTGGCCTGAGCTTTTAAAATCAGCTATAAAATATAATAAAGTGATACCAGGTCCCAGGTAAAAAATGACCTAGGACCTGCAAATTTGGGGCCAGTTAAACTTTAGTTTTTCCAATTGGGAAAACAAGTTCTCCCAGATTTCTACTGGGAGAATGTGAGCTACTTGAAATTCTTCCAGCAAATGTTTTCCTCCAGTTATTATTTTCCAGGATCTACTCTCATTACCTGTTTCGGTGTCCAATCTCAGTCATATTTATTATATTCTAATTCTGTGATCCTCAAAATAAAATTTATAAGAAGGTTTAAATTTGATACATTCTAGAGGGGTACTGTTCCCAGAGGAGAAGCTATCATTTCCTCAGTACATTATAAATGTCTCAGCCTCCAGCTTCCCCTGTCCTACCAGGATAGTGCAAAAGGCGCAGTGAGGATTCTTGGGATTTAATTCTGACATGAATCCGGAGGAATCCATCTACAAAAGCAACTGGGTCCTTTGAAATCTATTGGGTTGGATACAGTGCTTTTGTTTAACACTGTGCCTTTAATATTCTAGATTTGGAAAAAAAAATTTCTCTCAACTATAAGAATCACTGTTTCTTTCCACTCAGTGACTTCTACGGGCGCTCAAGTATTAAATATTAATTCTCTCTGTGATTTAACAATGAGTGTATATGCAGCCAGAGAGTTGCTGTTTTGGAATCAAAACCAATTAACAACTTAGCTTGTTCATAGCTTATGAATATGTAGGAAAAAAAATGACTCCTTTACAAATGCTCAAACACACGCACCTTCTTAGCCACTCTAGCTTCTAAAGAAGTTCTGGCGACCACTAGGTGTCGCTCTGCACAGATTCCTGCGCTTGACGCAAAGGCCACGAAGAACTCCGTTCCTTGGCAAAGCTGTTCTCTTGCTTCCTGAGACAGGGAGAAAACTGTACTGTACTCTCAGGGCTCTGGTCTGCCTTCAGCCATTGGAGTCCTAGAAATAAGGCCCAACTCCACCCTCCCCCATATTAGTGCTGCTGATGAAGCAATAGGAGTACTAGAGTGGAAGGTGGGGGGGAGGTGGACCTCGAGCTCCTCCAGGCAGAGCAAGCTTTAAGTGAGGGGAGCCACCTTCATGGTGAGATTTGAAGCTATGACTTCAAGCCTTTTTACTGTCTCAACATTTGCTTCATTACTGGGTCTTTCCTATCAGGTGTGAAGGCTGTCCAGCGAGATCCTACCCCTGGGCTAGGTAGACTATGGAACTTAAACATATTGTTATTTAGATGTATACGTTACCCGGTGCTCCTCAATAGCACATTAACATTACATTGAGTTATATAAATATATTAAGTTAAAGTTATATTATCTAAACGTCTCTTTGAAAGACACAGAGTATGGATTTAAGAGTGTATGTTTCAGTTAATAAAAAGGCAAGCCTGCCTAGGCGGTGCACATCTCTCTGTAATCCCAGTGACTTGGGAGGCTGAAGCAGGAGAGTCACAAATTGAAAATCAGCCTCAGCAACTTAGCAAGGCCCTAAGCAACTCAGGAGACCCCGTCTCTAAATAAACTATATAAAGGGCTGGGGAAGTGGCTCAGTGGTTAAGCGCCTCCGGGGTTCAATCCCAGGTACAAAAATATAAAATAAAATAAAATAAAAATTGGACTATTGCATTGAGTATCATGGGGTGGGAAAAAAAATATATATATATATATGGTGGTGTGTGTGTGTGTGTGTTCTAAGGAAGAGAAGCTGAGAGATGTAAGTAAAAGGGAAACAAGAATGATGAGTATAACAAAAAGGATGCTTTCACTTTAAAAAGTTGAGAGTGAAGATGATAAGGATAGGAGACCATGGAGGAAACTTGTAATATAAGCTGTCAAGTATGTGTGTGGTGAGTGGTGGGGCAGGGTTACTGACCAGTTTCTGCTTCTTCAGGTTGCTGAAGCCATCTCCACATTTGGAACTGAGCACTGGGGATTTAATGCATTTAGAGAGTAATAATTAGTACTGTTTCTGTGTGTTTGGGGAAATGAGGAAAAGGTAGAATACAAAGTCTGAATTAAGCATTAGGGTCATGTCAGTGTGACCAATTTCTTCTTTGCTTTTTTCCTTTAGAGCTGAATTGCCCAGGTGTTGGATGAAAACAAAACAAAACAAAACAAAACAAAACAAAAAACAACCCAAAAACCAAAATCCCAACACCACACTTGTGACCAGAATCTTTTCATCACTAAATATTATGTTTTAATTGCTAGGCATGTCAAGTTTAAATATCACCAAATCTGCTCATCTAAAGCACATAAAATGAAAGCTTTTAAAAGAAATCAAGGTTGATATAGGTCTTCCAGACAAATTTTGTTTGGGAAATGTATTTAAAAATATCAATTTCTCTTTTCCCAACTTAATGAGAGATTTAAGTGTAACTGTCTTGTATAAATCATCAGTAAGGAGTATGCATCATAGTTAAATGATAATCCATGCTAATAGATGTAGTCACATAAACATATACTTACCTTCCACCAGCACCAACCTGACTCTCAGGGCTCTGGTCTGCCTTCAGCCATTGAAGTCCTAGAAATAAGGCCCAACTCCACCCTCCCCCACATTAGTGCTGCTGATGAAGCAATAGGGGTACTAGAGTGGAAGGTGGGGGGGGGGGAGGTGGACCTCAAGTTTCAGCCTCCTTTTGTCATGTGGCTATTCAGATTCTGTTTAAATATTTCCAAGGATTAAAAGCTCACTGTATCCCAAAGAGCAATAAATAGAAAGATGTAACTTTCCACTATTTAAGCAGACATCTGCACCCATTTGGTAGCCTCCTATTAGTCTTATTTCTGACCTTTTGGGTGGAAGGGGGAGAAAAATACTGCTTATTTCTAGTGATAGCATTTGGAAAGAATCTGTCATTTCAATGCCAAAAGGTTCCCTTTGTTAAGAAAAATACTTCCAATTTTCACAAATCCCCTGAGTTTGAAGTTTATTCATCATCTTGGTAATTATCCTCTGGATACCTCATTTTCCAATGACCCTCAAACTGTGGTACTCGGAACTGAGGATAATCCTCAAAGAATAAGAGACTAAAAAGAGGAGAAATATCCCAGAATAAAATGGGACCAGGATGGTGGGGAAGTATAAGTCTGGGGTTTTAAATTCTCATAATATATACTTTAAAATTCAAGATGGTTAATATAACTACACAGTTAGAATATGCTTTTTTTTTAAAAAAGGGAAAGTAATATATGGCAGTATTAAAATATTAAAGTTCATAAAACTTAATAAGTGCAAGGTCAGTGGAAATGAGGAAACAGTCTTCTTTAGAGTCAGAGCAAACACCACAATCATTTTCCACTAAAAGAGGTAATTGAGAGCTGGGTGAGGCAGTGCATACCTGTAATCCCAGTGACACGGGAGACTGAGGCAAGAGGATCGCAAGTTCAAGGCCAGCTTTAGCAACTTAGTGAGATCCTGTTTCAAAATAAAAAATAAAAAGGGCTGGGGGTGTAGCTAAGGAGTAGAGTGCCCTTGAGTTCAATCCTGGGTATTGCCCCTGCTCAACACTAAACACAATAATACACTGCATTATTTGGGAGACTGATATGCCACCATGAATCCCACTATAAACTGTAATTTCAATGCTTTAATAAAAAAAAATTAAAAACCCCAAAGTACCAGGGTAACACTCAACTAATGAACATCTTCAGCTGTGATTTGGTATTAGTGTATATTAAAATTAAAGTGAATTGTGTCACATACTTGAAAAAAAGAAAATCCACAATTGCCTTTCAAAAAAATAAAGAAGGAATTGAATATTTAAATTAGTTTTGCATAGAACCCAAAGGTTTTATCTGTAACCCCAATATATAATCAATATTTCATATTAAGAATGTTTGAATGTGAGGTATTATGTAAAGTACTTTATTCACATTATCATATTAAATCTTCATAATAACCTATTGCTTAGTATTTTATGTCAAATTTATTGATAAAAAGTTGAAACTCAAAGGGGTGAAATAACTTGCCCAAAGTGACATACTAATAAGAGGTAGAACAGGATCTAAACTCAGATTAGAGGGTCCTCAGGGTCAGAGCCCTTAGCCACAGTGATTATTACAATTCAAAAATAGTAGATCACTGGGGGTGTGGCCTTGGACTCTACCTTGTTTCTGATTTCTCGAGCTCTCTCTTTCTCACTACTTCCTGTCCATCATAAGCTGAGCAACTTTCCTCTGTCATGCCCTTCCTTCCACCATGATGTTCTGACTCCTCTTGGGCCCAAAGCAATGTAGTCAACTGACCATGAACTGAACCACTGAGACTGTGAGCCTCAAATAAACTTTTGCTCCTTTAAGTTGTTCTTGACAGGTATTGTTGCCATAGTGATGCACTCCCATATGCGATACTCTCTCATCCTCTCCCTACCAGAGTTGAAGAGAACAGGGTCCATGACCAATTCAATTAATTTCTATGAGTGGCCAGAATGGCAGACCATGCAAAAACTGAGCATCAGTGGAAATGTGTGGGTTAGAGACTGAATTGAGAAACAGGAAAAATAGTTCTTAGAAAAAAAAAAAAAAAATGAATCAATGAGGCAAGCAGAGGTGAAAAATAAACAAAGAGAGAGAACATATTCTGGACTCCTAATGCAGTTCCAGTTTCTGGTCTCACTTTTGTCAGGATACCTGATCCTTTTCTGGCAATCTGGCTAGAGTTAGGTTTGGCTATTTATATGGCAAGGTGGTACTGAGCCAAGTTCCCATTTCAGTTGGTTATTGTCTCTGTTTCTCCCTTTGGAGGATGCAGTGGTCTGAATGTTTTTGTCCATCCCCGAATTCAATGTTGAGATTTAATCCTCAATGAGATAATTTTTAAAAGGTGGGCCTTTTTGATGGGGATTAAGTTATGAGGCCTTATGAATGGAATTAATATCCTTATAACAGAGAGACCCGAGACAAGTATCTAGTGCCTTCCACCATGCAAGGACAGTGAAGGTACCATATATGAGAAGATGTGCCCTCACTGGTCACCAACTCTGTTGGTGCATTGATCTTTCACTTCCCAGCCTCAAGAACTTTCAGATAAATTTTGTTGATTCTAAGATATCCAGTTTATGGTATTTTGTTATAACAACCTCAGAGGAGGAAGAGAGAAGGGAAGTGAGGAGTGGAAAGAGCAGGCCCAGAAAAGACATGTGGAGGCCACAACTGAAGTCACAGCCTTGGAGTTGATGGTCATTGTACAAACAGAAATAATCAGGCAATTCCTTGGGACATATATGGATATAAAAATGAACAAAAATCATGACAGGACTCATTTACGTGGAAAAGGGAAGAGGCTTTTGTTCATCCATAAAAAGCATGCACATTTGTACTGTCTTTCTGATTTTCCTTTTTTAGTTACCATAGCAGTAGCATTGGGCTTCACTATGGCTTCCTCCTAGGTGCCTGCCTGTCTTTCTTTCTTTCTTTCTTTCTTTCTTTCTTTCTTTCTTTCTTTCTTTCTTTCTTTCTTTCTTTCTTTCACCAGGGATTGAACTCAGGGGCACTTAACCACTAGGGCACTTCCCCAGCCCTTTCTTGTATTTTACTTAGAGACAGGGTCTCACTGAGTTGTTTAGGGCCTCACTAAGTTGCTGAGGCTGATTTTGAACTCATGAATCTCCTGCCTCAGCCTCCTGAGCCACTCGGATTATAGACATGCACGACCACACCCGGCCTCCTTGGTGCTTTTCTATGTATTACCATTATAACAAGTCTAGCTATGCAGTGTCAAGAGAGGGTAATGCTATAACTAACATTTATATGTAGTGCTTTAGCTGAGAAAGTACTTTGACTTATTAATATTTTACAGTGCTATGTTTTATGAAGCACCCACTGTGTACCATGTGCCCTGTTAGGGCTTTGTGTATAATAGCTGACTCCCACAACTGTACCCAGGAAAAGGCATTTTATCCTTAATTTACAAGTTAGAAAACTGAAGTTCAGCGAGCAGAAATGATCTGCCTATGAATATTCAGGCAGCAGGGTTCGAACCATGCTTTGGAGCTGCAGTTTTCACTCTTTTTGCCATATGAGGATACGTTCCTCCTTCCTTCATTTCACTCCATTCATCCATACAGTTGAGAGGTAATCACTTCCATAAAAATATACATGATTAGGTCAAAGTAATGTCAAGTAAAGTATTCAAAAATAATTGAGAACTATAAAATGGAAGTATAGACTGACTTAATGAAGTCAAGTGTGAAAGTATCAGATCAATTCCATCCAATTTCTCTTGCAGAGATGAGAAATGAGGCTATCATCAATTTTAATTTAATTTAATTATTTAACAAATTTAACAAATACTTATTGAATGCCTGTCTGTTCCATGCCAGGTATTGCACTAGACATTGGAGATTGAAGTTGATAAGACAGGGATGCAATTCATACTCCTAATGGGCTCACAAACCAGTGGGGAGGCCAATTTATAAACAACCCGATACTAGAAGGTACTGAGAGAAGTATGTATGAGTACAATAGGAACTCAAGTAAAATGTGTATAAAATGTTCATTTTTTTGCTGTGCAAGGACACTGAAAATATCGCAAAAGAGGTAGAAATTGAGCTGAAATGTTAAGGATGCATAAGAATTTGCTAGGTGTACAAGGAAGTTGGCATGAAAAGGATCACTGTTCTATTTGCTTTGAAAATTCTTGTGAAGGAGATTCAAGAATTTTCACAGCCAGTTCCTCCTGGGATGTGTGAACCCATTTTCTTGGAGTGAACATGGACTAGGAGAGGGAGTTGAGCTACAATGGGAGGTGCTTAATTCTAACTCTGCTACTGTAGAATTTTCTCTCCTGAACTTCGATATCTAGCTCTTTTTTGAAATTTTTTTTCCTCTTTGGGCACCAGGAATTGAACTCAGGGGCACTTGACTACTGAGCCACATCCCCAGCCCTATTTTGTATTTTATTTAGAGACAGGGTCTCACTGAGTTGCTTAGCACCTCGTTTTTGCTGAGGCTAGCTTTAAACTTGCATCCTCCTGCCTCAGCCTCCCAAGCTGCTGAGATTATAGGTGCGTGCCATCACGCCTGTCTGATATCTAGCTCTTTTAAATGCAGGGTTGTGTAGGTACGTGTGTGTGTATGTGTGTGTGTGTGTTTAGATTCATATTTCTGGGATTTAGCTCCTTTTGCCATTGGAAGACAGAATACAGTACCCACTGACTATATCATTTGATAAAGCACTGATTGTATTTATTATTTTCTTACCACAGTCAGTGTTTCATTAGTTAAGTATTACATTACGTATGTGATGCTTACATATCATACTGAAATGCTTGGTAATAACTTTTTGCATACTCTGGTCATTGCTTAAAGGAATACTTAGACAAGAAGTTGTTGGATGATATAAAAAAACTGGAAAAATAGCAAGAAATCAATGAATTCTTAAAACTCAGGTTTTCCAGATCAGTGAGAGCATCCTGTGAAATCCTGAATTGATATGACTTAGTTTAATAACTGCATTCATAATTGGCATCTAAAGAACATGTGAATTGATTTGTCCCTTTGCCCAATACATTATAGGACAGGCTCTTAAATGAATATAGGTTGTGCAATGACAAAGATAGGATATTATAGGTTATATGTGTTGTGGCTGACATAGTCCCATTGAAAAATATTCTTTGAAGTTTTAATTGAAGTCATTGGTACATCTTTCTTTCTTTTTTTTCCTTCTTTCTTTCTTTCTTTAGTGTGTGTGTGTGTGTGTGTGTGTGTGTGCGCAAGGGCGCGCGCGCGCGCGAGCTAGGGATTGAACCCAAGACCTCCCGGGGAATATTTTTAAAAGTTTATTTACATAAAATCTCAGGAAAATAAAACCCAAACCACAGCAATGTTAAATGTGAATAGCCTCTAGTAATTCAATTCATGCTGAGTGTGACACAAAAAAGTCCCCAGGAAAATTGCCTCTGATGTGGGGTCATAAAGGGATCAAAACTTAGGTTGGAAAATACAGGGAATACCTGAGAATACTGCACGGTCATCCAGTTATTCTATGAAGAGCTATTCATGTCAAGAGACTTTCGTTTCCTTTGGGCAGAGTGCCAATGGAGTAGGCAATACAGACAAAATGTATTTTGATTTTAGTGCATTTTATTTTGTTTCACATGACATTAACATCAATAAGGAGTGGCTTTTATGATAGCATTGACTTAATATCTATCCACCTGGGTTTCCATTGTCAGTGGATAACACTGGATTAATACATTTTTAAAATCTCTAACCTGGATAATGCAATTATGAGCATTATCAAATTTGCAGACAGCACCAAGATGGAAGGACTTAACACCTCACAGCTCACATACAAAGACTGTAGCATAATCCTTCGAGTTAAGTAGCTTGAATGCAGTTTCCAATACTCTTTAATGACCTGATGGTAGTCTGTGGCTTATCATTAAAATGAAAAAAGTACAGTGTGCTGCCTTCTGTAGGACTGTTGAGTTATAAGAATCACCTGTACCATGTTTTATTTCAACTCATGGCCTCTGCACTAGGTAACACATAAAGGGACAGTAGAACATTGTCACAAACTCCAGAACTGGAGACTATTGTGTTTTGTGTCTAGGTGTGCTTATGAAGATCTCTCCATCAGTGTAGATTTTTTTTCCCCATCACACTGTCTTAGTAACTATATATTTGTTTGTTGGACTTGTCAGTTTCACAAGCATATGGAGTGTGTCTTTTAAAAAAATTATCAATATATTCCCAGTATCCAATATTTAATAGGTGTTCTGCATTTTTTAAAGAATAAATGAACTACATTAATGTTTACTGGCTTTTTCACAGGAGTCCAAAATTCAGCAGGGTTTTCATCAAGGACTCCAGTTTCAACTTGAGCTATGTTGGCCATTGGGTTCAGAAATGCCTAGCTGCAGTCAGGAACTGAAGAACTTGTCTCCCTGAGGACTCTGTGAGACCTGGGACACACATGATGTGTGACTTGAGTGAAAGATAATCCCCCTGGTGGCTGTCAAAGCTATTCTGGACCTCAAGGATTGGCATCTTCAGGAGGCTACGTGTATCACAAGACAGGAGTGGTACCGGTGATATAAAAGACACGTTTGATGAGTGGATGTCAAGTGGAGGGAGGGTGGAGGAAAAGCATGTGGCAGGAAGTGTGCTTCTTGGATTGTCTCCTGATTCTGAGATGCCTTTGGGCATTCCTAGATAGAAGCAGGGGGATGTTTTGACCTTTTTAGTAGGTGAGAATAGGAGCCAATGAAGGGTGCATTATTTCTGCTTGAGTGACATCATCTGTGCCTATAAGTTCGTGAGGCCTGGAGAAATTGGAGGTTACATTTCTGTCAGGCGAAATTGTTATACCTTGCCAGCTCTTTTGTTGGCAACCTTTAGTTAATAAGGCCAAGTGACATTTTAACTGTACCTAATTGTCTTTCAAACGTCCGATTAGAAAGAAGTTCTGAGTTGGAGATTTCATGAATCATATCAAGTCCATTTCTAATTTGTCATGTGTATGTCCTGAAAGGAAAACCCATAGCCCCAGCTTCATCCTCAAGGAGAATGCGGGTTCTGAATGTGAATGCCTATTCTAGCTGGGAAGCTCCAGGAGGGTCAGGTTGGCGTTTTAGTCACCTCTGTCTCCTCGGTGGCTTGCCCCGGGTCTGGCACAGAGGAGACACTTAGGAAATATTTGTTGAACAATTTGTTATTTGAGTTCATAAGCCTCACGGGGCAGAGGGGGCAGAGTACATGTAAGTTGTTCAAAAAAATCATTATTTTCATGGGAAAAGAGAAAGGAAAAGTGAATGTGGGCCTCAGCAGATCTCATATTGCAAGGTTTCTAAACATATTGCACTACACAACTATTGTGTTACTAAATTAACTTTCCCACTTCTCCATTTTTCACTGGAACAGCTGATATTGGCTCAATTATATCTTAGGTTTATTTCCCCCTTGCCTTTCCTTTTCTTTCCTGTACCCTTTTTCTCTCCTTCCCTCCATTTATTCTTCCCTTCCCTTCCCTCACTCCCTTCCTTCTTTCCTTCCTTCGTCTCTTTTTCTTTCTTTCTAGCAGTGTTAGTCAAGTGTCACAAGCACATGAAAGACAGTGACTGACAATAATAACAAAAAATTAAAGTCTAGCATGTCACAAGGAAGTAGAAAACCAAAGAGCTAGAGGCATGCAGGCACCGCCACCTCAGAAACAGAATTCTAGCTACACTTGTTATTTTCCTTTCCCTTTTGTAGCAGTTTGGTGACCTGTACATTCAAAAAGCATTAGGGATTCACTTACTATATTAAGTGATAAAGGGTCTGAGCGACACAGTAGTTGTTTAGTGCAAGTCTGTCAGGTATACCTTTTCTGGTAGTCTCCTACCTTAAATCAACCCATCAATTAATATCTACAGACACATGTATCTTTCTTGACGGAGAACACGTTATATGGGAGACAGCTCGAAAGGGACCCTAACTGACTGAGTTTGTAGGAGATGCTTTTGTGTAGGCTTCTTCTGATGTTGGGAGGAGGGCATCACCACAATTTGCAGTGTCCATTGATTCTAAGAAACTCCCAACAGTCCCTGACTTCTGTAGGTGGTATACAAAGTCCTGCTTTTCTCATTTTTGTTCTAATTCATCATCTCTTTCTGCTCAGAATGCATGCTCTCCCTGCACTTGGTCCCTTGGTCACCTCTGCAGTGCATCTGCTAGGTTGGGCAATAACCTTAGAGGAGCTGAGCTGCAGGATGCTAGGCTGTGGTGAGGAGCTGTGGTCCGAAGGGGAAAGTGATCTGAGATTTGACTCTTCTGGAAGTCCAGAGGGACCTGAGGCTCTACCTCCTTTCTTGTCTACAAGATCATTGCCCAGGTTCCCGCTTCCTCTGGTATCACTGCTGCTGACTTCAGTCCTGTGGCTACTGCAACCTCCAGTGGCTTGGCAGGAGTGAAATGGGTTTTGCATAACACTGTGATTTTTTATGATCATATGTTTTTTATGATCATATGTGCTTCTTTATGATCATATGTTTCTTATTGTGTTTTTCTGTCCCCTTTAGTTTGAATGCTACATCAGAATTGAGACTACCTATGTGTTTTCACATTTCAACAAATATAAACTAAGCATTTAAGTGGCTGGGGATGTAGCTCAGTGATAGAATACTGCCTAACATGTGCAAGGTCCTGGATCCAAACCTGCCTGCCCCCCAACCTGCCAAAACAAAACCAAACAAAAAAAAAAAAAAAAACTATTTCCCATTCTTGCCTCCAATCTCCATGGCAATTCCTATCTCACCTACCTTCAAAACTAAGTCCCTGTGGTTTTCAGGTGTATACTTGCACACAAAGAAATACTCGTGTTTGCTTTGAAATTAAAATCTAACTTGTGTCCTGTGCTTTATCTGGCAACCCTACCACCCCAATGCCTCAACCCAGCTGAAAATACTTCATCTCTCTTATGAACTGTCACTTCCTTCCTCTCTTAAGGCATGGTGGCCCAGCATCACATAGGGGCATAGTATCATCCCTCCTCTACTGAAGCACACTGAAATCAAACCTCACTTGATTCTTTATCTCCACAAGCTGCTGAGAACTTGTACCTGGTAGGTGTGCTGGTATGCTCATATTTGTTTGTTGGATGCACAGGCTTTGAGCTGAGAACATTTACTCAGTAAGGCAAGTTCTTCATGGCCACAGTCTTTTACCTGAGAGTAAAATGATCTGCCCCCTAAGGTTTGAGTTTCACAAAATGTAAATTAGAACCCTAAGCATTCCAACCATCTTCTCTAACATTTTCTCCTCTTGGATGGTGGGCTACGCTGACAAGGTGTTTAGGCTGCTCTTGCTCAAAGTGTACATGAGCACAGTTGTGCACTGAATAACTTACATCTATTTGGAAGATCCTCTCCCCCCACCCCACACTAGATATAAGTGGATATCCTGATGCTTTGCAGTTAGTCTGAATTCCTAGGCTGGATCTCTGAAGACTTTGATCCGGTTGGAATTACAGAGTTCTTTTTGCCCCAACTTCACCAGATTTTCAAGGTTTCCCTCTCTTCTGTCTCACCCAACTATTTGTCAGCCAGCAGGGGCTGAGCATTTGTAGTAATGTGAACCATTCGACTTTCCCTCTATTCCTTATGGGTTTTAGCTCCTTTCCTCACTCCCTCATTTTTGCCTTCCAAGAGTGTGAAGGAATCTTTGGAGGGACCTGCTGGGCAGCTGTATCAGGTTTCCATCCCAGTCCCTACTGCACCAGTTCCTGGGGCAGCTTCCTCTGCTACGTGGTATCTGTCGCTGCTGCATCTGTTCTCTGCAACACAGAGATCTGTTATTATATATCTTCCTTGGGTAGCTTTCATCCTCCAGTTTCTTGCTGTAGGTTTATACACTTTTTAGCTTTTAGCATTTTTAAAGGGTTCCCCGGAGGGAGAGGAATTAAGCATGAAGGTAATTTTGCTGTCTTGCAGAAGTCCTTGATGCAATCTAAAGTGTTCTGTGAGACCTCTTTTGCCCTAAAATATTCCTTTTTCTTTCTTTCTCTATTTTACTTCTTGCAGTACTGAAGATTGAACCCAGGGTCTCATACATGCTAGGAAAGCACTCTCCCATTGAGCTACATCCCCAGCCATTTAAAAAAAATATTTCAAGACAGGTTCTCGTTAAGTTGCTCAGGCTGACCTCAAAATTGCCATTCTCCTGCCTTAGCCTCCCAAGCAGCTAGAATTACAGGTGTGTCCCACCTGACTAAATATTTCTTTCTTTCTTTCTTTCTTTCTTTCTTTCTTTCATAATTAAGAAGTGACATTTTTTTTAAACCTTTATTTTTATTTATGTTGTGCTGAGGATCAAACCCCGGGCCTCCCACATGTGAGACGAGCACTCTATTGCTGAGCCATAGCCCCAGCCCCATAACCAATTAAATCTAGTCATAAAATTTTCACTCCCCAGGAGTAATGACACTTTCTTTAGGAAACTGTTGTGAACCATGCAGTGTTCAGGGTATTTGTATGGCTCTGTGAACGCTGTTCCTGTACATCTCTTCCCAACTCTGCCGCTCTAGAAGGTTAACATTGGCCATGATGGTGGGATTTTTACACCATGGAAACTGGCAAATGCTTGAAATTGTGCTCTTCGCCCCCAATAGAGCCAGTTTACCTGCAGACCTTTAAATATATTCTATGGGAAGGAGGTTAAGGTGGGATAAAGTCCTTTCCCAGTAATACTCAGGACTCATACCTCAGCAGAATTGCATTCTCAGCCTGGCTGAGGATTCCCTTGAAAGTCAAGGAGTAGGATCTGAGAGAATGTGGTAAGATTCAAGATAGAAGGATTTCAGTTGCAGAAAATCAGGTCAGAAAGGCCCAGAGCACAGCACGTTCCAAGGGAGCTGTCTGCAAAGAGCCATCATAAGGAAGTATTACTAAATGGGAGCAGGAGGAGGGCAAAAGCCGAGTTCAAAATTAGCTGAGGATTTTAGAAGATGATCAAAGATGGTGCCTGATGCAGAAACGGAAAGTTTGCTTTCTCTTCCTGGGAGGAGTTGACCTTGCTAGAGCTAGGGAGGACCATTTGTTTCACCCTCTTTCTCCCCGCGACAGGGGCCTGACACATATGCTCAACTACCAGGAACAGCAGCAAGTGCAAACACCTGCTGGCCCTGCTAATTACCAAAGGCCCCCTCAGGAAGAGGGCTTTGGTTTAACACCTGGGCAGAGGTAGCTGACTCTGTTAGAACTACAGAATGTTGGCTTTGCAGTTATTGCAGATTCCTGGATCATTAATCAGAGAAACAGTGCTTAGTACCCGGGAAGCAGGGCCAGAGAGAGCATCTTTTACTTTCGATTAGCGGGTGTTTGTTACAAAAAGAACATAAACAAATTTCCTTAGCTTTCTTGTAAGCGGAGAATGTTGATACTTTAGAAGAGCCTGATGTGAACTCATTTGTATTTAGGGAAAATTTGTTGCCTGAAACGTTAATGAAAGGTGTACTCACCAGGTTGCCCTCTTTATAAATGACAACTCCTTTTATATGATCAGATTGTGCAGCCATTTATTTTAAATGTAGGCACTTGGCTAATGTGAGCAATGTCATGACTGTTATAAGACATTGGAGAACACTATTCAACAATTTCTCTTTCCTTTTTACTATGCCCTGCAGCCTTTTCAGCATTTCTAATTTATTTATTGTTGGAGGAATAATAGTGGCAACATTTTTGAAGTATTTTCCACATGCCATTGTGCCAGGTACTCTTGTAAGAGCTCCATAAAAATGATCTTAATTTAATTCTTATAGCACCTCTATTAGAAAGGGTCTCTCAGCTCCCCATCCCCTAACCCCATTTTATAGATGAGGAAACTGAGGCTTATAAAAGTTAAGTGGTTTGACTAAAGCCTTGCTTTCCCCTCCATGTCTGGCCAGACTGCCCATTTTGATGCTTTTGAGGGCAATATCCAGGTGGGCGCTGACTCTTGACACCTTTTCTCAGAATAGGATATTTTGACATTCATCCAATGCTGACTCACTGTCCCATCTCATGTTCACTTCATCAGAGACTCTGATCTCTGACCAGGGTCTCCTCTCCTTTCCTAGGGGTATGGGTCCAGCATGTGGCCTGTGTTTTCTGGAAGGAGAACTCGTGATCTGTGCCTGGAGCCAAATGCTCACTATCAGCATGGAAAGGGGAATGACACCAAGATCAGATCTGGACTTTGAGGTTAAATGAAGTCATTGTTTTTCTGGTTCCGCACATATATTTCTTTATTGATATTATCGTATCCTGTGTTGTAAATGGTAGTAATTTTCTATTCATCTGCACTGCAGATGTTGAAAGGATTTTGGTAGTTATTTTGGAATAAGAAAAAATGGGCAAGTCTGTGTCTTCAAGATAATGTAAAAGGAAGTATATTTCATGCAGGCACCATGGCTAGAACACAGAAAACAACCACCATCACTTTTTGCAAACAATTAATCTTTCTCAGAGTGGTATCTCTGTTGCAGATACAACCCCAAAGGGACCTTGGTTGTTTTTCTGCTGCCATTTCAGGAGATAACTACAGATTTTCTTGGAGCAAACACAAATCACGCAACTTTTATCCAAACCTTTAAACATCAACACAAAAACCATCATTTTAAGAAATATTTGGGCCGGGTGTAGTTGTGCATGCCTGTAATCCCAGAAGCTCAGGAGGCTGATACAGGAGGATTGTGTGTTCAAAGCCAGCCTCAATAATGGTGAGGCACTAATCAACTCAGTGAGACCCTGTCTCTAAATAAAATACAAAATAGGGCTGGGGATGTGGCTCAGTGGTTCAGTGGTCCTGAGTTCAATCCCTGGTACCACAAAAAAAAAAAAAAAAAAAAAAAAAGGAAAGAAATATTTTGGACTTTATAATTTAAAATCAAATAAGACATATTGTACTGAGTAGTGGTTCCCAAAATGTGGGCTGTGACTGCCTGCTTCAGAATCCCATGAACTACCTATTAACAATGTCGGTTTCAGGCCCCAAACTGGGCCTAGTGTACCAGAATCTTTGTTCATTGGGCCCACAAGTTGGAGTTTTAGAACGTTTTTCAGGTAACTCTCCCACTTCCACTAATGTTTGAGAGCTACTGGAATTGAGAGAAAGGCCTGAGGTTTATTGTTGTATGGACTTGAATCTTAGCTCTGTTTTGTAGTAGTGTTACCTTGGGTAAAATGCTTAACTTCTTGTTGTTCCAGTTTCTTCATCTGTAAAACAAGAATGATATTCTTTCCCTGAAAAGGGTAGATGCTACGTATAATAACTCCCTGGTACAGTAAGCAAATACAACTCACCGAACTATTATTACTCATGCATCACTCTGGTGAAATAGACTCTCTTGACGCCAACGGAATTGAGAGTCTCATAAGAAATCACTTTACACTTTGCATCAATTAACTTTTCAAGGAGTTACTTGAAGTAGAAGAAAGAAATCGATGGAACGGAAGAATGAGTCCCTTTGGAAATCTGTGGTCACCAGTGGCTTGAGGGGGTGCTCTCTTCCAGAGCAGTGATTCCTAAACCTCAGACACCACCAGAAACTCTTGGATGGCATGGTATACATACAGATGATGAGGTTTCATACCATGTTTGCTAAGTCAGACCTTTGGGGAGAGAACCAGAAGTTTCTACATTGATTCTCAGCCCGATTTAAGGGGAAGTACAGCCCAGAGAACATAAATGTTTTATCCCTATGAAGTTTTATCACTCTTTTCTTCCTTCTAATCCAAATACTGAATCCAGGGAATATGATTTTGATGGGCAATGGTGATAACAGCAGTAATAATAATAATTAATAATAATAGCTAACATTTATGAGCCCTGCCTGTGAGTGAGTCATCATTCTAAAGTTTAAATGCAGTAACTCTTTAATTCTTACATACGGATATTTTTTAAATTAAAAAAAAAAAAAAAAAAAGGTGGTGCTGGGGATTGAATCCAGGGCCTTGTGCATACGAGGCAAGCACTCTACAAACTGAGCTGCATCCCCAACCCAAAATAGGTGTTTTAATCATCTACATTTCACAGAGAGAAAACAGGGACAGCAGTTAAGTACAGAGCAGGACTAGGGAACTGTGCCCCTGACCACTAGGCTACTGCATCTCCTTATTCAAGCGAAGAGCAGAGGCATGTGCAAGGGAGCCAAGCTGCAGCAGGCGTTTCTAAAGTAAGAAGGTTTTACCTCTTTGCTTTAAAGGAGCTCCAAGTTCTGCTAGCTGGGAGGAGGGGACCAGGTCTGGAGCCAGGTCAGCCTTCTGGGAAGTTGATGTGGGTAAGGGAGAGAACTGCATAGATAGCCACAGACATTCTGGAACATTCTCATTAAGTAGCTGAAACTGGAGTGTGGTTAGTCTGAGGCATTAGGCCCAGCCTTCTCCCTGTGTCCTTGCAACATACCTGGGGTACTATGGGACTCATAGGGAGAACCCATGCTGCCTTTTGTCCTACAAATGACAGTGAGCTGAGAAAAGTCTTGGAGGCTCAGCATCATGGCTCCTGTTGGGAAACAAGGATGTTTTGCTTGTAAACCTCCAGGGCTCATGTGTCAGGTTTGGAGGTAAATTCTTTTTGCCTTATGCCTTATTCACTAGGTTCTTGAGATGTATCTTATGACTGTGAGGTGGGTATGGTTAATGTTTGTACAGAGAAAGATGACCAACTGACGAGGCTTCAAAGTTACACTTTTGTTTTCTACTACTAATGCTATACCTAAAAGTAGTAGGAGATTTCTTTGACCTATACTATAATAGTGAGATGGATCTTGAAATTGTGGAATAAATCAATCCCATGAGCCTTAAGTTTAGTTAGAGTTTAACTTCTAAGGGTTTGTCCCCCAACTTCTGGTCATTTTCAAAAGTATAACTCTATTAGAATTCACAGGCCAGCATCGTTGTGAAGACAGCAGGGTTCGGACCTTACTGGTCTCCTTAAATTTCTGGAGTGAATATTTAGAAGGACAATTTAATCTTCTTCTGAATACTAATAATTCTGATCCGAAGAGCAATGTCTTGAAACATTTTTCCAGCAACACAGTCTTATTTCCAGGCACCTTAATTTTAAAGCTAATTACCCTCAGGCTTTATTTTTATTTTTTTTTTCTCTGAGGAATAGAGCCCTGTTAAGTATTTGTATTACAATTCTAAAACCTACCCTTGTTTGAGAAACAGATGTTAGAAGAGAATGCAGTCAAAAGTGGGAAGAAATGACTGGGGCAGAGAACGTTTATAATAATAATTACCAATGAGTGAAAAGTCAAATAATAAATGTATCTCTTGTTTGTGTGCAAGAATGTTATTGCTAAACCACTATTATAAGTGGCGTGGTTTTTGAGTGTTTTTCCATTAGCGCTGATGCATTTGGGCAGTGGCAATCACAGTCTCTTGCCTGACCCTACTGGTAATCAGTAGCAGGCATCTGCAAAGGAGATAGCCAAGATTTTCTGATGTTTTCTGTGGTGAAATAAAAGGGGCAAATTTCTACTCCTAAGGAGCAGTGAGCGTATTTTCCCATCCAGTATTGTGCTTTTGCGTCACACAGCATGTGCTGTGACACAGACAGTGATGGAGGAGATTTGGAGGCTTAATAAGTGTCAAAGTTGAAAGGTCTGTAAGTTTTCCTACCAGGAAACCCTGTTTATTCTATTCCTTCTCTATACTTGATGTGCTATCTAAAGACCAAATACAGCAGCAGGAAAAACCAGTAGCTAGTTAATGAGTTCTTTGTTCCAAACCAATAAGCCTAGTTTTTTTGTTTGTTTGTTTGTTTGTTTGTTTGGCTTAACAGATTGTGCTTTGTTTACAAGCCATTAGCAGTCATTAATAAATGAGGTTGGATTTGACAAATATTTTTGAATTTCACACAACTCATTTGATATTTTGATACCATGAAAGAACATTTATTTTAGGTGAAACACAGAACTTGACTGAGATCCTGTTACCTGTGGACAGCCCCAACTTTCTGATATAGTTCAGTGGAGCATGAGGGGGACGGGCAGGGGGGCACTGCAGACAGACTGCCTTCATTCAGCTCATGGCTCTGCATTTACTAGAGTGTGACCTTGGGCAAGCCAAGTTCTCTGTGCCTCAGCAAGCTAATTTTTGTCAAATAGAGGCAATCATATTACCAACCTTAAAGAGAACTTTCCAGCATTATGTGAGATAATGAACTCTGTGATTAGCAAAGAGTGAGCACTCAACTAGCTAATAATAGAATAAACTGAAACAAAATTTAACCTCTGTCCTTGGCTATATCTTGATTCATCTCTTGTTACATTTTGTAATTATTGCATGAAATAGAGACTTTGTTAGATAACTAATGAAATTTAACCAATGAATATTTGAATTTTGGAATAAATACATCTATGCTCTGATTAGGGACTCAGTGGTTACCAGTACTAAATATATTACAGGTACATTTAATAAAATCAAAGACCCTTTATATATGAAGTCATTATTTTAGAATAAACTTTTGTCTAAATTCATGTAGAGACAGTACTAAATGCATATAGTTTCATTGAATGTACTCATTTCTACTCTTATTATCTTTACATTTATTAGTAGGCTTTAGTAATTAAAAATTATCTTAAATACTCCTTCCTGTAATAATAATCAAGCAGTATTTCAACCTACCTAGCCTGGTAAACTACACATTAATTATATGCATTTAGACTGAACATTTCAACTCTGATTTTCTATTTCTATTCAATGGAGATTTTTTTTCATATTCTTAAGGAGAAGATGTTTTCCCTCACAAATGCTAAATAAGTATTAAAGTTATTAAAACACACAATAATGCAATGGTAATGACATGCAACAAATTACATGCGATAATACAATGCAATATTTATAATTATTTTGATTGATCAAACTGCCCTTATTATAGTTGTTTGGATTTGGCCTTGGGGCTTTAGTGCACATGTATTATAATTTGGTGTTTTCTCCATTACAGGGAATGAGGAGGGAAAATGAATGTGTTTATGGTGCCAAGAATGAGTGGGTACTTAGTAAAATGTTGGCTGTGCCAAACTAAAGTGACTGGCTAATTTTGGTAGACACTAACATTTTCCTGCTTGAGTCATTGCTAAAATGAGGATGAAAGCTGCACTTGGGGAAGGTCTTAGACAAGAAAGGTTGAAATGGAGGGACACTAGGTTCTTGAGATGTATCTTATGACTGTGAGGTGGGTATGGTTAATGTTTGTGCAGAGAAAGATGACCAACTGACTAGGCTTCAAAGTTACACTTTTATTATAAACTTATCGTGATTTTCCCTTCCAAGTCATGGCCTATGTAATTGCTCCTAATTACAGAGGCCAGTTACCATTGTTTTTAAGTTATTTGCTTCATTTATTTCTTCATATGATTGTTTTGCCTAGTGTTTCTCCTAAACTTCTTTGCTGAAATCTTCCAGGAAACCTTTCCTCTTGTAAAAGCTCCTATAAGTCCAACTGCCTTTTGCTATGCCCATTACTGTATTGGGAATATCATCCATTAACTATAGTCCCAGGGATCTCTCCTTGCTGTAGCAGTCCTGGTGTGGTGGGCAGGGAGGGTAGGAATGCAAGAGAGTTAGGCAAGGGAGATAGGGTGGTGTCAGTGGTAATATGGTGGTGAGACCCTTCTAATTATGAAAATTTAGTATTGGTGACTTCCTGGCTGCAACGCTTTTCTTTGTTTGTGTCTTCCAGTTGCCATGACCAAAGAGGCCCAAGAATCAACAGGCATGAATAAAGCAAAAAAAGGGTTGGACTAAGGGAACATTGCAGATCAGCAAGGCTTCCAATGTCCAATTTGCTCTTCTACTTGGCTTGAGGAACTTGAGAATACCTGTGGGAGTATACTTTTTTTTTAAAATATTTATTTATTTACTTTAGTTGTACACAATGCAATGCATTTATGTTTACGTGGTGCTGAGGATCGAACCCGGGCCGCACATGTGTGAGGCGAGCGCTCTGCCGCTGAGCCACAACCCCCGCCCCACCTGTGGGAGTATACTTTTAAAACTGCTTTGATATTTTCAATTTCAATGGACAATTGCAATTATTAATTGGCTGTCCCCTTTGCAGATGCCTGCTATTGGTTACTAGTGTGGTGAGGCAAGTCTCTCTCTGTGTGGTCAATGATCAAGACTTCACTTCTGTGGTTTTGCTTCCATGAAGAATTCTACATAAGTTATGAATGTTCTTACATATTGTCTCTGCAAAAGTGAAATACACATTTTCTGGCTCAATTATTCTGTGAATTGTTTTGGTAAAATTGACTCCTATTTTTTATCTTAAATGTTTCGCATACCCAGCACACAAGTCTGGGCTTTCCCCAATTCAAAAAGGCCCATTTCTACTGTGTCCTGTGTTGATGTATCTTGTCTCCTTTTGTTCAATTAATTGCTGATGTCCTCTCTTAGCTATTTCCAAAAGAGTGTCTGAGTTGCTTTGTTTATTTTTTTACATACTAGTCCATATGAAGTCACTTTAGACAGACCTACCATTATCAAGCACACACTATATATGCTGTATATACTGAGGCCTATCAGGATACCTTATCTATGTTGTCTTATCTGAGTCTTCTCTCAAGTCTTCAAGATAGATATTCCTTTCACTCACCATAAGAGGTTCTGAAGCTCAGAGAGCTTAAATAATATGTTCAGTGACACAGCTACCTCAATGTTTATAGCAGCACAATTCACAATAGGTAGGTTGTGGAACCAACCTAGATGTCCCTCGGTAGATGAATGATAAAGAAAATGTGGTATATTAGGTTGTGGAACCAACCTAGATGTCCCTCGGTAGATGAATGATAAAGAAAATGTGGTATATATACACAATGGAATTTTACTCAGCAATAAAAGAGAATAAAATAATGACATTCGCAGGTAAATGGATGAAGTTGGAGAATATAATGCTAAGTGAAATCAGTCAATCTCAAAAATCTAAATACCAAATGTTTCCTCTGATATAAGGAAGCTGGTTCACAGTATTGTTGGGTCAGGGTACATAGGAGGATTAGAGGAACACTATAATGGTCAAAGGGAAGGGAGGTGAAGGGAGGAGCAAGGGGGGAAGAGGGAAAAAAGTGGTTGAATAAGACAGATATCATTATTCTAAATGCATGATTGAAGACTTGAATGCTGTGAATATACTTTGTATACAAACTGTTTTGTGTAAAAAGATGCTATATATGTATAGTATGAACTGTAATACATACTACTATAAATAAAAATTAAAAAAAAAAGGTTCTGAAGCTCAGAGAGCTTAAATAATATGTTCAAACTTAAACATCTTGTGAATGGTAGATGCATATTCAAAACCCATTCAGTTCAACTCCAAAGTCCATGTTCCTTCACTAGGTTATGGTGACTAAAAACTTTGCCTTTGGAGGGCTGGATCACAACACTGCTTTCATGCTATTTTGCTATTTCCTATTCTCTCATTCAATTCTAGCATTGTTTAGCCTCTACACAAATCAAGACTTCTTTTTCTTTTTAAAAATATTTTTATTAGTTATTTATGGACCTTTATTTGTTTATTTGTTTATATGTGGTGCTGAGAATTGAACACAGTGTCTCACACATGCTAGGCAAGCACTCTACCACTGAGCCACAACCCCAGCCCCCGAAGATTCCTTTTTCTATGTTTCAAATATATAATATTGAGTCAAACTATTTTTAGCACAGTGCAAGGCACTATATGGGATGCAAAAATAAATGAGTCTTGTGGATACAACCTTGGAAGCTTCTGTTTTAATGGCAAAAGCATGAGTACGAAAAGCCTGCATGCAGATATCTGCAGAGTAAAAGTAACATTACTGAGCTCACCATAGAGATTTACAAGAAGGAGAAAGCAACTCCAGAAACCTCTCCTCTGTGGATCTTGGTTGCATTTGGTTTGTTTGCTGTGGTGTTTACAGGGATAGAGAGCAGAAGAAAGGTTGATGACCACATTTTATTGGTTCACTGTCACTGCTAGTTTGTACAATTAGACTTAGTTTTGGTGAGAAACAAGAATGTCAAAGAGAATCTATGCAGGGATGGGGCATGCAGAGACTTTTTTTATTTCGCAGATACTTTCTCCTTGCTGTGACAGTGGAGAGGGGGAGGGAAGGAGAGAGAGAGAGAGAGAGAGAGAGAGAGAGAGAGAGAGAGAGAGAAATATCCTTTCTCTTTACCCTGGTTGAATTTAATCTGACAACCCCAAATTCAACCCCAAATCTATTCATTCAATGTAATGGTAGATACATTAAATTTATGGAGTGGGGATACACAATGATGAACTGAAATGTATATACTATGGAGAAATAGACTGTCAACATAAATATTCCATGGTAGGAAGTGATAGGAAGGGATAGAAAAAAAAACTATTATACAATATAAGAGAAGGAAGATGCTGTTTTCCCCTGGAAGCATCAGGGAAAACTGCAAGAAGAAGGGGATAGTTAATATGAATAGTCAATCTCTATTAATTGCTAACCACATTCCAAACTTGTGTTGTCTTATGCCTAAATTGACTCTTGCAAAACCCCTGTGAGAATAGCTGCTATCATTCTCTGCCCTTCCACCCTCCTATTTGTCCACGAAGAAAAACCACTGCATAGAGAAGTTGAATAACTTGCCAGTAAATAGTTTGCTGTTTAGCTCTAGAGTCTGGCCATTTAACCACACAGCTGTATTCCCGAGCAGCTGTGTCCTGGAGGATGGAGGGGAGTGGATTTCCCACAGGAGAACTAGCAGAGCAAGTAGAGAAATAATAGCAGGAAAGGGTGAGGGGAACATGGGGTGTCACACAATTTAGAAAGAGCAATGTACAAAGAAAAGTCAATGTAAATAAGAAAATCTTTAACAAAAAGGCTGGAGCAGGTCATGGAGGACATAAAGTCACTCTCTGAAGGGTGAGCCTTGACTTTTTATCCTTGGAAGGTTTTGAAAGGCCTCATCTTATGACATAGGTGGGCTGTAGGAAGGCTGATCTGACAGTCACACAGGAGATGCACATGACAGTTGCATAGAGGGCAGCGAGACTAGTTAAGGAGATTATAATCAATAACAGAGAACATGACTTAGAGTGACAGAAGTGACATTGACAATGAGAATTGCCAAATAGGAAGTGAGGAATTACAAGTGGAAGTGCAAGACTGAGAGTTTAGTGATTGAGAAAGAGGAGTCAGAAGAGAAATGTGAGCGTTGAGCTTGGGTAATTGCAAGGGTAGGGATGTGAGCCACACAGCTCTGAGACAGGAGGCCTCCAGGGCTGTGTAACAAATGAAGAAGTTAATTTTGCACATGGGGCCATGTAGACTGAGCTGTCAGCTGGCTAATCCTCTGACAGTAAGTATGATAATTAGTTCTGATAATGTTTGAGTACATTCTATAGGGTATAACTTCTTAAAAACTGAATCAAAGTCAGGGCCTGATAGGAAGAGTGTACCCCAGGGTTTAGGATGAGAACCTTGAACTGACAGGTTTTCTTGAAACTTCTGGGTCTTCTCCGTTATTAGAAGATAGGATCCCCCATCTCCTTTACTCGAAGATATGGAGAAGGCTCAAATAAAATAAATGCTTTATAAGACTATGCTGTTTTTCTCAGGACCTTTCCCCACTTTTCTCCTGGTTGCTGAAGCAATTACCAGGGATCTATCTCAGCAAGACCCAACTGGGAAATTACTGGGACTATCAAAGGACCTGGATCATCTGTATCAGTGGAGGGGATGCCCAAGAGTGGCTCCTGAGAGGGCTGGGTTGATGGAGACAGAATAGAAAGCTGGATAATAAAGAGCTGTCAATGTTGGGAGGCTGAGGCAGGAGGATCACAAGTTCAAAGCCAGCCTCTGCAATGGTGAGGCACTTAGTGAGACCCTGTCTCTAATAAAATACAAAAAAGGGCTGGGATGTGGCCCAGTGGTCCAGTGCCCCTAGTTCAATCCCCAGTACTACAAAAAAAAAAAAAAAAAAAAAAAAAAAAAAAAAAAAAAGAGCTGTCAATGTGGGGACATTCTCTCATAATACAGCATTTAACACCCTGGAAAGGGATTTCCCTTCCTTTCCTTTCCCTTTCTTCCTTCCTTCCTTCCTTCCTTCCTTTCTTTCTTTCTTCAAAATACAGGGACATTTTACTACTGAGCTACATCCTTTTTTTAAGTTTGAGATAGGGTCTCACTTAGTTGAGGAGGCTGGCCTCAAACTTGAGATTTTCCTGCCTTAGCATCCTTAGTAACTGGTATTACTGGTATGTGCCACTGTGACCAGCCCCAGGATATGATTTCTTTTACACTGCTGGGATAGACGTCCAGAAGCTTGGAAAAAGTGATGGTCCACATGAAATGAAGTAGATATGTCAGAACAGTCAGGGCAGACTGTAGAGGAAAGTTCAACAGGTACAGAGAAGTTGTTATGCTAAGTCACTTTAAAATGGAAGAACAGATGAGTCACAGGCTGACTGTATTCTTTGGGAGGCCCAGGGGACATTCTGTCTAGGTGATAAAAGATGCACTGTTGAGGGGGACCTTGGCATTATTGAGAAGCTCAGTAGCCACCTCTTTCTACAGGCCAAGCTAACAGTAGGAGTTGCTGCCTCAGAACTGAACAACGTAGCAGTGTTGGTAAATAAAATATCTGGGATCCTTGTTTAAAAAAACAGGATAAAACATTTTTATTTCTTTCATGTTTCCTTGACCGGTTGTTTGTTTTATTTGCTATTTAAAGTGTGCTTCCAGGAATGCAAGATATTTGTAGGGTGAGAGTAGACCCTTATATTAGGAAGAATTCTCAAGAGAAACAGAACCAATGATATTGATTGAATGAATGATTGATTGGAATTGGCTTAGGCAATTATGGGGGCTAAGTCCCACAGTTTGCACCAAGCTGGAGATTCAGGAGGCCTGTAGTGTAGTTCCAGTCTGAGTCCATGTTCAAAGGCAGGAAATGACCAGTGTTTCAGCTAGAAGACAACCAGACACAGAGAGTGAATGCTCCATTACTCAGTCTTTCTATTGCATTCACTCCTTCAATGAAATGAATGAGGACCGTTCACTTTGGGGAGGGCAATCAGTTCATTGATTTAAAAGTTGGTTTCATCAAGAAGCACCCTCACAGGCACATCTGGGATAATTTTTAGTCAAATATCTGGGCACCCTGTGACCTGGTCAAGTTGGCACATTAAAATTAACCATCAAAGTGCTACAGATAGCAAGTACGCTGGAAGTTTTAGTAAGATACCTGTGTTGCAGAGAGTGGAAGCCAAAACACAATAAATTCAGGGCCCACTATATGACTAAGAAAATAGCATTTCACTTGGTAAGCCTCCTCAGCTTTTGGAGTCAGCATATTCTGCACTTTAGATACTGCTACAACCACATTCCAGGTGACGTGAAAGATGGCTAAATTTGGGTGAGGGCCAGAGCAAGAAAGTATTTTGTCGCACATTGAAGCTGTAGTACAGGTGTTCCTGTTGTTTGACCAAGTGATCAGGTAGACTTCATGGTATTAGAGATGTCTGTGGGGATAAAGGAGGCTGCACTGAAGCCTAAGCCAAGCCCCAGCCAGGAGAGTTTAGAATAGATCTCTAGCGTCTTGGGCCAAGCATGTGCCATCTGCAGCAGAGAAATATGTATCACTTGGAAAAACAGATTCTGTTTTGCTGACCCCCTAGCAGAGAACATTAAATGATTGGCCAGAACTTATAAGGTAAGCACTATCAGAATCACCAAGTTGGGCCCCTCAATAATCCATGTGCGTGGAAGTAGAACATCTGCTATTAATCTTGAATAAGTGTAGAGGGTAGGTTTCACATCTATGTTGGATACCGTCCTTTGCCAGATAAGTGTTTTGCAAATATGTTCTCCCAGCCTGTGGCTAGCCTTCTCCTTCTCTTGACAGTGTGCTTTGCAGAGCAATTTTTAAATTTTAACAAAATCTGCTTGTCAATTATTTCTTCCATGGATTATGCCTTTGGTGTTATATCTAAGAAATCATCACTGTACCCAAATTTGTCTAGATTTTTGTCTATGTCATCTTCTAGGAGTTTTGTGTTTTTACCTAGGTATATATGATCCATTTTGAGTTACGATTTTGTAAAGGGCCTATCCTTTTCAGTTTTTATTTTGGCTTACACATTATTTCTCTTTTATGCTGCTGTAGAGAACCAGGAGATTTATTTTGTTGACATAAATCTATACATATTTGCAACTAGCCTTTGCCCGCCAGTTTTAATCAACCAGGTAATTAGAAGTGCCCCCTAAGTTGCTTAAAGATACCACTTAGAGCAAAAGTTTGCTTACTGAACAATTAACTATTAAACCACAGATGGTTAATGGAAGTTCTAATGTACCAAACATTTATTAATGATAATGATGGATTTATATTTTTAAAGATTTTCTATTAAATTTATAATATACTCCACATATCTCTGTCTCAGTTTTTTTGCCCTTGGTAGACTAGGCCCGAGAATTAAAATTTGTGTGCATTTGGTGGAAGGAATAATTTGATGATGCATGTTTTCACTTGTGTGTTGTCTTGTGCTCATTTATTGTCTGTATTCTTGAAATGTTCTGGAGGGATTTTCCCATTGGGGTGTGGATGAAATAAGTCATGTCTACAACGCTTTGTGGAGTTCATGGTTGATGCTTGGTGACTCTTGGTCTGTGTTTAATTCATGTAGATGCTCAAAAAAAAAAAAAAATAAAGGCAATAAAATAAATAATCACAATAATAAAACACAGAAACAAGAAAAAATTGACCACACATTTGTAATGGAAAAATAATTTTCATACTAAGCCAAAGAATGAAACAATGTTGCACAGAATGATGGTTAATTTAATGTGTTCATTTGATTGGGTTATGAGATTGCCAGATATTTGTTCAAACATTATTTTGGGGGTTTCTATGGAAGTATTTTTGGTTAAGACTAGCATTTAAATTTACAGACTGAGTAAAGATTATTGCCCTCCCTAATGTGGGTGGGCTTCATCTAATCAGTCGAAGGCCTGATTAGAACAAAAAGGCTAAGCCTTCAACTAGTGGGAAATTTTTTTTTCTGTCTGACTTCTTCAAATTGGGATGTTAACTTTTTTTCTATTTTCAGCCTCAAACAGAAATATGGATTCTTCTTGGATCTTGAGCCTGCTGTTTCTGGGAAATGTATCATTGGCTTTACTGGTCCTAGGCTTTCAGGTTTAGGGTGTACCCCACTATCAGCTCTCCTGGGTCTCTAGCATGCTTGATCTTGAACTTTCCAGCCTGCATAATTTCATGGACATTTCCTTATAACCAATTCCTCTGTGTATATCCCACTGGTTCTGTTTCTCTAGAGAATCCTGGTGAATACACATGGGTTTGTTCGCTAGTCTTTCAACACTAATGGCTACATTTTCTTTGAAATGTATGAAATTGGCCAATCGATAATTTAAGAAAGCTCATTACTAGGCAAATACAAAAAAAGCCATTTACCTTTGAAAGATAATATTTACATTACAGAAACAGTGAAAAAGAACTTAGGAAACTAATAAAAAACATAAAAATGCAAATTGCTTGCAGCTAATTGGTTATGTCTTCAAACACATTCTAAATTATTAATTTACCAAAGAGTAAATATCTCTCTTTAAATATAATGTAACTATGGTTAACATAAAAATTATAATGTTTCATTTTTCTTTAGTATAGTTGTATTAAAAGTTTGTTGAGGGGGAAATAGAAGAAAAGCCAAAGAATTAGAATTTTCTCTGAACTTCTGAATTCTTTTTTTGAACCGTTAATTATGTGTTCGATTCCCAATCTCTGTATGCAGTTGAAGAACCAAGTTGGAGGTGTACATATTAGACTGTAAATTCCAAGGTATTATCACTTCTGCTTTATTCACTGTGGCATTTCAAGTACAATTTTTTGTTTTAAAAATGGCATTACATTTTTTAAGAGAAGATTTAGATTCACAACAAACCTAAGAGGAAGATATGGAGATTTCTCATAAAATCCTTTTGCCATTCTCTGTCTTCCCTATTAAAAAATATCCCCACCCAAATGGTGCACTTATTAAACCTGATGAAGCTACATCGCTACATCATTATTGCCTGAAGTCCAGTTTATATGAGGGATGACTCTTGGTGCTGTACATTTTACGGGCTTGGACAAATTTAAAATAACATTGTATGGGGCTGGGGTTGTGGCTCAGCAGTAGAGTGCTCACCTAGTACGTGCACAGCCCTGGGTTAGATCCTCAGCACCAAGTAAAAATAAATAAATAAAATAAAGGTATTGTGTCCAGCTATAACTAAAAAATAATATTATTAAAAAATAATAACACTGTACTATCATCACTGAGTGGTGATGGGCCCTAAATTCCGTGCTTCACCTGTTGATCGTCCCTCTCTCTAATCTCCAGCAACCAGTGACATTTTTAACTGTCTTCATAGTTTTCCCAAATGTTTTTCAACTTCTGGCACAGGGCTATTAAAAAAGCACTTATCAAGGTAACTGACAGTTTCCAGTTTGATAAATAAATGGTAAGAACTCACTTTACTCCATAATTGATGCAGTCGACCAATCTCTCCCCCTTTTGAAATGCTTCCTTTTTGGTTTAACTTTATAATATTTCTTGTTTACTAGATATTTCTTACCAATATTCTGGCTCCTTTACCTCATTGTAACACTCTGAAGGCCTCCAGGTCGATCCTCCATTTTCCCTTTGGATGATGGCTAATCCCATGGTTTTAAACACTATCCAGATGTTGAGACTCCAAATTTTTTCTCTAGATCTTTCTCCTGAGGCCCAGACTTGTATATATTCTTTTCCAGCTTTATTCAAGTATGATGAACAAATGAAAATTGTATATATTTGAACATCTCCCATTACCCCCAGCACTAGCCCCTGTTAACATCATTCTATTCTCCTTTACTATGAGTTTTTCTTTTTTCTTTTTTTAAATTATTTTTTATTTCTAGTAATACCTTTATTTTATTTATTTTTATATGGTGCTGAGGATTGAACCCAGGGCCTCTCACATGGTAGGTGAGCACTCTACCACTGAGCCACAACCCCAGCCCCTTTTTTTCTGCAGATGGAATATTGAAGTGAAGAGTACACAGTATTTGTGTTTCTGTATCTAGCTTATTTCACTTAGGATAAACTCCTCCAGGTTCATCTATATTGTCATCAATGGTAGGATATCCTTCTCTTTGAAGGCTGAATAATATTTAATTTTATATATACACCATGGTATGGTTTAGATAGTAGGTGTCCCCAAAAGCTCAGGTGTGAGACAATGCAAGAACATTCAGAGGTGAAATGATTGGGTTATGAGAGCCTTAACCCAATCAGTGAATTAATCCCCTGACAGGGATTAATGGAGTGGTAACTGTAGGCTGGTAAGGTGTAGCTGGAGAAGGTGGGTCCCTGGGTTTCATGTCTTTGGAGTACATATTTGGTGAGCTGAGCTTAGTGTCTCTCTGTGCTTCCTGATCCTCATGTGAGTTGATTCCCTCCACCACGCTCTTCTGCCATAATGTTTTGCCACACTTCAGGCCTGGAGGAATGAAGCTGGCTGTCTGTGGACTGAAGCCTCTGAATGAGCCCCCAAATAAACTTTTCCTCCTCTGAAATTGCTCTTTATGCTAAGCCCGAGGCCAACATCATCCTAAATGGAGAAAAATTGAAAGCATTCCCTCTAAAAACTGGAACAAGACAGGGATGCCCTCTTTCACCACTCCTATTTAACATAGTTCTTGAAGCCCTAGCTAGAGCAATTAGACAGACTAAAGAAATTAAAGGGATATGGATAGGAAAAAAAGAACTCAAATTATCACTATTTGTGGACGATATGATTCTATACATAGAAGATCCAAAAAACCCCAACAGAAATCTTCTAGACCTAATAAATGAATTCAGCAAAGTAGCTGGATATAAAATCAATACCCATAAATCAAAGGCATTTCTTTTCTTTTTTTTTTTAAATATTTATTTATTTGCTGTTCAGTTGTACACAATGCATTTGTTTTTATGTGGTGCTGAGGATTGAACCTGGGCCGCACATGTGCTAGGCGAGCGCTCTACTGCTGAGTCACAACCCCAGACCCAATCAAAGGCATTTCTGTACATCAGCTTCAAATCCTCAGAAAGAGAAACTAGGAAATCCACCCTATTTACTATAGCCTCAAAAAAAAAAAAAAAAAAAAAAATGCTTGGGAATCAACAAAAGAAGTGAAAGACCTCTACAATGAAAACTACAGCACGTTAAAGAAAGAAATTAAAGAAGATCTTAGAAGATGGAAAGACCTACCTTGTTCATGGATAGGTAGAATATTGTCAAAATGTCCTTTCTCCCAAAAGCACTATATAGTTTCAATGCAATCCCAATCAAAATCCCAATAGAAATAGAAAAAGCAATCATGAAATTCATCTGGAAAAATAAGAGACCCAGAATAGCCAAAGCAATTCTTATCAAAAAGAGTGAAGCTGGTGGCATTACTATTCCAGACCTTAAATTGTATTACAAAGCAATAGTAACGAAAACAGCATGGTATTGGCACCAATATAGACCAGTTGGCCAATGGTACAGAATGGAAGACACAGAGACTAACCCATACACCTACAGTTATCTTATATTAGACAAAGATGCCAAAAACATTCATTGGAAAAAAGACAGCCTCTTCAACAAATGGTGTTGGGAAAACTGGAAATTCTCATGTAATAAAATGAAATTAAATCTCTATCTCTCTCCATGCACAAAACTCAACTCAAAGTGGACCAAGGATCTAGGAATTAAACCAGAGACCTTGAACCTAATAGAAGAAAAAGTAGGCCCAAATTGCCATCATGTTGGATTAGGCCCCAAGTTCCTCAATAAAACCCCTATAGCTCAAGAATTAAAATGGAGAATTAATAAATGGGATAGATTCGAACTAAAAAGCTTCTTCTCAGCAAAAGATACAATTAGTGAGGTGAATAGAGAACCTACAGAATGGGAACAAATCTTTACCACAAACTCATCAGATGGAACACTAACCTCAAGGATATATAAAGCTCTCAAAAACTTTAACACCAAGAAAACAAATAACCCAATCAATAAATGGGCCAAGGAATTAAACAGACACTTCTCAGAAGATGATATACAATCAATCAACAAATATATGAAAAAAATCTTCAACATCTCTAGCAATTAGAGAAATGCAAATCAAAACTACTCTAAGATTTCATCTTACTCCAGTCAGAATGGCAGCTATCAAAAATACAAACAACAATAAATGCTGTGAGGATGTGGGGGGAAAGGCACACTCATACATTGCTGTGGGACTGCAAATTGGTGAAGCCAATCTGGAAAGTAATATGGAGATTCCTAGGAAAACTTGGAATGGAACTGCCATTTGACCCAGCTATTCCACTCCTTGGTTTATACCCAAAAGACTTAAAAACAGTTTACTACAGGGACACAGCCACATCAATGTTTATAGCAGCATAATTCACAATAGCTAGATTGTGGAACCAACCCTGATGCCCATCAGCAGATGAATGGATAGGAACTGTGGTATATATACACAATGGAACACTACTCAGCACTAAAAGCATTTGCAGGTAAATGGTTGGAGTTGGAGAAAATAATGCTAAGTGAAGTTAGCCAGCCCCCCACCCCCAACAAAAGATCATCTCTTTGTTATGAAGATACTGACTTTAAAGGCAAGGGAGGGGGGATGAGAGGAATGAAGAAACTTTAAATAGAACAAAGGGGGGGAGGGGAAGGAGAAAGGGGATAGGAATAATGGTAGAATGAGCTAGACATCATTACCCTAAGTACATGTATTATTGTGAAAATACTTTATGTAAAACCAGAGACATGGAAAATTGTGCTCTATATATGTAATATGAAATGAATTGCACTCTGCAAGCATGTATAACAAATTAGAATAAAAATATATTTTTAAAAAATTGCTCTTTTCAGGCCTTTTAGTCATAGCAGCAAAAAAGTTGACTAAAACACTTCACAATTTCTTTATTTATTGATCCACTGATAGACACTTAGGTTGATTCTATTTCTTGACTATTCTAAAAGATGGTGCAGTGAACAGGAAAACACAGTTCTCCTTAACACACTGACTTCATTTCCTTTGGATATATACCCAGAAGCAGGATTGCTAGATCATGTGATGGTTTCATTTTTAACTTTTTGAGGAGCTTCCATACAGTTCCCCAATAGCTGCACCAATTTACAATAAGGTTTTCTCTAACCCACCAATAGGGTTTTCTCTATTCCATATCATTCCAATGTTTGTTATCTTATGCAATAAGATGAATGAAACTCAGAAGCATTATGTTAAAGAGGCCAGAAGACTACACAATCTATACTTATATTAGTCAATTTATTTGGCAGCCTTATTGATTCCACTTATATGGCAACTGCAGCAATTTATAGTGCTTGTGCAGGGAGGGACACTGACTGCAAAAATGTCACGAGGGGGGCTGGGGTTGTGGCTCAGCGGCAGAGCGCTCGCCTTGCACATGCGCGACCTGGGTTCAATCCTCAGCACCACGTAAACATAAATGCATTGCATTGTGTACAACTAAAGTAAATAAATAAATATTTGAAAAAAACAAACAAAAAAAATGGCACTAGGCAACTTTTTGGAGTGATGGAAATATTCTATAGCTTAATTGTGGAGTGGGGTGGTATTTAGAAGATTATATACATTTGACAAAATTCATCACACTACATCTGTACAATGTGTGATATTTTTTGCATGTGTGTAAATTATTCTTCAATAAGCCTAACTTAAAACACTCCTCAGGGGCTGGGGTTGCAGCTCAGTGGTAGAGCACTTGCCTAGCACATGTGAGGCACTGGGTTTGATCCACTGCACCACATAAAAATAAATAAATAAAATAAAGACATTATATCCATTTACAACTAAAAAAAAAACTACATATTTAAAAAATTAAAAAAAAAATCCCTTCTCAGATGTATTCTCATTGCAATTAGATAGATTCAAAATAGTTGTTCTTCTTTGGCCATATTGGTCCTTTGTTCCTCAATGTAATTAAAATCATCCCCATGTCTTGCCTTTGCCCCAACTCTTCTGTCTGCCTGAAAACTTCTTTCTCTAGGTATTTGAATGGCTAACTACATTTAGTTCAGAAGCCAATCTGTCAGAATCTTTTCCTCTGAGGAAAGTTTAAAATAGGTTCTTTCCTCTCCTTCAAGTCAAACTCTATCCCATTCCCTGTCTTATACACTTAGCACTTTGGTGTCTAAAATAGTTCTTCCCTCTCTTTCAAGTCCAACTCTATTCTATTTTCCTGTTTTATGCACTAAACACCTCTGGAATGGTCTTATGGATACATTTATTCCCCCCCACCCCCCCAGCCACCTCCCCGTCCTCATTGGTCTGCAAAGGACAGTAGAAAAATGGAAACTGTCAACTGGATTCACTGCTGATTCTCCCAAAGGCTAGTGCCTGGCATATTGTAGTCACTGAATGAATAAATAAATGAATAGCAGGTGAACGGATGACTAACTGAACCTTTTAAAGCAGAATTGTAAAACACTGGCACTTCTGTTTAATTGAAACATTATGGTGCTAAGAATGTGGATCCATGATCGTAATGGAGTATGTACTTAAAACACACACATCCATCAGTAGGCATTTGTTAAGGTCTTTCCATGCGAATGGCACTGAGTTATATGTGGAGGTCACTTATTTTGAAGGAAACAGTCTGTCAATCATTTTCACCCAATTTTTCGAACTTTCTTAAAAGAATTTCAGGGAAAAAAGTCTCTTAGTTCTTACTTCTGCAAGAAGCTTGTGGAGAGTGTGAAACTAACTTACATTTTCCCTCGTGTATGTAGAAATTTGTTCTTAGACCACTTGTTAGGAGTGTTTATAGATTCTTTGATAGATTTAAGAAACTCTGAAACCAACTATTATTTTCTGTAACAAATCATAATCAACATAGTAAAACCATAGTTGCTTTTATAAATAGCATATTTTTTAAAATAATAATGTCCCAACTCTATTTTTAGAAACATGAAGGGTGGCCCTGCATTGGATATCTGAAAGTATGAGTAATGGGGCAGAAAACAATCACTCCACTGGTGTTTAACCTGGTGATCATTTTAAGAAATGCTTATTAAAATATATTACAAATGTGTGTGTGTATAGTGGTTTGATATGAGGTGTCCCCTAAAAGTTTATGTATGAGACAACGTAAGAACATTTAGCAGTGAAATGATCACATTATGAGAGCTGTAGCCCAATCAGTGGATTAATCCACTAATGTGGATTGACTGGATGATAACTGTAGGCAGGCAGGATGTGGCTGGAGGAAGTAGGCCACTGGGGGTTTGACTTTTGTGTTTAAATTTTGTCCCTGGTAAGTAAAAAGCACTTTCTTGTTTCTGATTGCCATGTCCTGAACTGCTTTCCTCCTCCATGCCCTTCCACCATGATGTTCTGCCTCACCTCAGGCCCAGCTGTCTATGGACTGAGACCTCTTACACTGTAAGCCAAAATATACTTTTTCTCCTCTCATCATTCTCATCAGATATTTTGGTCATAAGGATGGAAAACTAGCTAAAATTATATATATGCATACATATAGACTGTGTGTGTGTGTGTGTGTGTTTATATGGTTTAGTTTTTTTGAGGGGCTGTGGATCAAACCTAGGACCTTGCACATACTAAACATGTGCTTTGCCACTGAGCCACATCTCTGTCCCTGAGCATGTAGGTTTTCATGTGTAAAGAAGTCTGAACCCAGAGTACCTGTGGGAACATAATTGAAGAATAATAGATAAAGATAGAGCAGTTAAATCACTAATAAGACACACACACACACACACACACACACACACACACACACGTACTGGAACACAGAACTGTTCTTTTTGGTGGCTGTGATCTAGAACTGATTCTAGTACCTTATATTATTTCCTTTTTGTCTTGTTATATTTTGTTTTTGAAGAGCTTATATTATTTCCTTTTTGTCTTGTTATATTTTGTTTTTGAAGAGCTTATCAGGCCAAACAAATCAAGGCGGAAAAAGCCTCTTCCTGGATTCAGCACTGGGCTTCAGGGGCCCAAGTGATTCACTGCAGTAACACCTCTCCCTCCTGGAGGTGGAAGCAGGGGATGGCAGATATAGATGTGATAGCAGTTCATGATGCTGTTTGTCATCTCTGCTTCAGACCTCTCACTTCTTCTCAGAAGTGAATAACATATACTTAGTATGAATAACATAAACTTATTAAAATACTTAGTGACAGTGACAATCAAACATTCCTGCTAATTATGTCTTAACTAAAGTAGCACTAGCTCAAATGAAGTAACAGCAATTCTGATGCTTCACTTATTAAATGGCATATGTTCATTAGAGGGTTCAAAGTGTTGAGTCCTAATCTTTGGGCTGGGGTGTATGTAGCTCAGTGGAAGAATGTTAGTCTAGCATGCTTGAGACCCAGGTTTGATCCCTAGCAGCTAAAAAGTAATCCTAATCTTAAATATTTTGCTATAATTTCTATTTTCCTGTTAGCTAGAATGTCTGGAATTTAGCTGCATTTAGTGTCACTAGGAGATTAGAGCATGATTTCATTTCATAAGTAAAATGATTATTTTGTAACTGGTAGACATGGTTTTCATTTCTTTCATTGTGAATGAAAAAACAGGATGTACTTACTTTGTACTTTATTTTTCATTTCCTTTTTTTTAAATTTGTTTTTCAATTCCACATATACTTGATAGAATAAATCTAGACTGCCACTATGTACTTCATCTTGAACCCTTTATAAGAGACATTTTAAAGATTCTATTGTCTAGGATTCTTTGATCTAAAAATCATAGTAAAAGTAATACTTTTGTGACCTCCTTCAAGCAATTATCTCCTGTTTCCTGAACTCTTTTAAGTACTAAACATTATATTCTTAGCACCCAAAACAGGCACTGGCTTGTTAGGCCACCTCTTTGGAGTAGGCATTGCTTACTTACTTTTGCTTCTTGACTTTGACCAGAGGAGTTTTTAAACTCTGCTATTAGAAAGAAAACATAAACGCTATTTGAAAGTAACTAAAATGACACAGCAGAATGAGAACCATAAACAGTATCTTACTTGTTCCTCTCAAAGGAGTAACTAGGGCAACAAGAGAATGAGGAACACAAGAAAAATAGGTCTTACTTGCTGTCCATTTGCAACCTGGTGGGTACCAGAGTAGAGGCTTTCAAATAAAGTAAAGTAAGTCCCACTGAGACACACAATGGCTGGTTTCCTATTCTCAGGATCAATAGTTAGAAAACACCAAAGCTGGGATCTGAGCCAACTCTGCTCAGACTAGTGCACTACAATACCTCCACTTCAGGAGACGACTGTATGATGTACAATCATATCTTTGTACTAATATTTTTGTATCTTTTCTAGTAGGGCTTGGATTTGTGTCTGTTTAACTGACTCTGGTCTAGGATTATGTTCAGTGTGTCTTAAACCATTCTTGTCCGGTGCTGTCTTTTATGGGGCTGCTTGTTCTCTGTATCAGGGTCTTTATTACTAATTGATCAGTCTACTTAGCTTGAAATCCAGGTTATAAATATATTGCTTACTGTCTTGTTGAAAGGATGCAGCTTTCCTGTACTTTCTTTTTTTTTTTTTTTCTGTTATATTTCTGATTATTTCCTCAGGATAATTTTTTTTTATTCTAAGTTGTTATATATGACAGAAGAATGCATTACAATTCATATTACACATATAGAGCATATTTTTTTCATATCTCTGGTTGTATACAAAGTATATTCACACCATTTGTGTCTTCATACATGCACTTAGGGCAATGATATCCATCTCATTCTACCATCTATTTTTTTTTTCGTTTTTTACCCTCTTGCCCCCTCCATTCCCCTCACTCCCCATTGGCCTTTCTAGTGTTCCTCTAATCCTCCTATGCTCCCTGTCCCAATCCCACTGTGAATCAGCCTCCTTATATTAGAGAAAACATCTGGCATTTGGATTTTTGGGATTGGCTAACTTCACTTAGCATTATATTCTCCAACTTCATCCATTTACCTGCGAATGCCATTATTTTATTCTCTTTTATTGTTGAGTAATATTCCATTGTGTGTATACACCACATTTTCTTTATCCATTCATCTACTGAAGGGCATCTAGGTTGGTTCCACAGTTTAGCTATTGTGAATTGTGCTACTATAAACATTGAGTGGCTATGTCCCTGTAGTATGCTGTTTTTAAGTCCTTTGGGTATAGACCGAGGAGAGGGATAGCTGGGTCATAAGGTGATTCCATTCCCAGTTTTCCAAGGACTTTCTTTCTGTAACCTGAAAGCCTCCAGATATTTACCACTCTGGGAGTGATTTCGCTGAGGGCCTTGAGGTCCTGAATTTCTGTTTCTGAGCTCTCTGCTTGCTGTCTTCATGGTCAATGTTCTGTTGCTTAAGGGGCCGGGGAAGACTTTTTGAAGGGACAGGAACTCCTGAATGCTGGGTCAGAGCTGAAACCAAATAGTTGTCATACTTCATAGGAAGTATCATGGGAAGTATGTACTTAAATCCCTTGTCTGGGAAAAAAACAGCCCTGGTTTCTATGCTTGAATCATTTTATGTCCTCTGATTGTGTCAATGTTGGTTTTAAAATATGCATACCATCCAAACTGGTTGTCTTAAATTTTTCCATTGAAAGTTATTTTCTTAACTAAGTATTTCAGCATTTTCCCTCACATTGATAATGAAAAATTAGAAACCAAAACTTATTATGAAAATAAACATTTAGACATCATCTGAATAATTAAGATGAAATTCAAGCTGATACAGTAAATTGTACTTTACTTTTTGATAGTCAGATCTCCCAAAGTGCATTTTTGACACATTTCATCAGATGTTTTACTAATTATAATTCAATTTAACAAATATTTTTTAAGACTGCCTGCTATCTACTTTGTCCTGAACTATAAAGTAGCACATGTAAAATACATATAAAATGGTTTTCCCATTGAAAGAGTTCACAATCTAGTGAGAATATGCTCATATATGGGTGTATGCATATGTGTGCATATGAAACAATTAGGTAAAATACGTGTGTGTCAAAACAAGGTATTTAGACACAAAGTACAATGGGATGTGACAATATTGATGGCATTTTGAGAAGTTTCTTCAATGTGTTGGCTGTTTTTCAGACTCTTTCATCTTAGCTGTGAGGCTTTGACTTGGTTTGGAAAAAAATAATATCCTCAACAAAACAATTTTAAACCTGTGGCTTTTTGGGTATCTACTATTATTGCTTTTCTCTCATGTAATAAAGGGGCAATGTGTTCCTTTATCCTCTTCTTATTCCGGAGTCACTGAGCTTTTTTTTTTTTTTTTTTACTGTCCTTCCTGACAGTTGCATCTTATTTCTTATTTTGGTTTTCCTGACTGTATTCTGAAAGCCTGACCTAAAGTCAAGCTATTCAGTTTCCTGGGAAATACAGTTTCTTTCTTACTTTTGTCGCCTAGTTCTCCAGCTTCAGGCTTAATTTTTTAAAAAAAAATATATTTATTTATTTACTTTAGTTGTACACAATGCAATGCATTTATGTTTATGTGGTGCTGAGGATCAAACCCGGGCCGCACACGTGCGAGGCGAGCGCTCTGCCGCTGAGCCACAACCCCAGTCCCTTCAGGCTTAAATTTTAATCCACTAATATTTTGTATAGTTTCATCATGTCCCCTCTTAAGGACAGCATAGGGCACCATGTATTTTTTTTTTTCCAAAATACGTCTTTGCATGTTATAATGTTAGAATTCTAAGTTGCCAACATTACCAAAATGCATTTCTTAAAAACTTACATGGGGAAAGTTGACACTACTCTACAAATACAATATTCAGAATGTGTACTATAATAAAAACTGAAACTGCATCCTTAGCTGAAAATTGTTGCTTTCTTGATGAAGTCACAAAAATCTATCTCATGCTATATTTAGTGCTTTTGTAAAGAGTAAACTTTGGAAAAAGAATCTGAAAGTATGCCTAGCTGTAGTAATGGAAAAGGAGTGTGGTACATCATGAATCAATATAAGTTTATTTTTGAGGAAAGCAAAATGACCAGCACAGACAATGAAATGTTTCAAGCACCGTAAAATGCATTGAGTTCCAGAAACCAGACAATTTTGTGTAAAATGCCCTTTAGATTCATTTTTCCCATGATAATAAACAGTGGAAAAATGTACTAAAATATAGAAAAAATTATATTCAGAGAAGCATATTAAATTGGAGAAATGATAGCATCATAATTGATTCCATAAAAAACACTCTCAGAAAAGTAAACTTGATACAACTAATATGAGGCTTAAAATAGCATATCCAGCTATCAGTGGTCAATGAGAAACAACTGAAAAATTGTGTCAATAAGTTTGGAAAAAGTCTCCAAATGAAGCTCCTAAAAGCAAACCCCGAGGACTGGGGTTGTGGCTCAGAGATAGAGCACTCACCTAGCATGGGCGCGGGCCCTGGTTGGATCCTCAGCACCATGTAAAGATAAAAGGCATTGTGTACAACTAAAACAAATAAAATAAATATATTAAGAAAAAAGCAAACCCTGAAATCACTCTGGCATACTCATAAGATGAGGAATCATACTGTGTGCCTGCTGACTAGCCCTGTATCCTTCACAGCTGCTCCAGGTAAGCCCCTCCAAGAAGCTTAGAGGCTTCAATTCTTTCTTGAGGCTTGATCTTGTACTCTATCTTAGGTTCCTGTGGTCTTGACATTTTTTTATTGATATATTAATATTGATTTACTTCTTAGAATCTTTGTAAAATAAGCCAAATGTGTATGAATAAAATCTTATATACATAAATATGCATGTTTCTCAACCAGGGATGATGATATATGAATTTTTGCTTTATATTCTAAATGTTCAGTGATTTATATGCCATTTAAGTTTTGCTCTGCCTAGAAAACTAATCTTCTAAAATGAATACTTTTAAGTATGAAAACATCTAATAATTATACCCAAACTATTCATTTAGAATATGATTTAAAATACAAAAATGGACTCATGGATTGTTTTGAGAATTGAGTTCATATTTTTAAAGTTCTTGGAACAGTAAGCAAATACTTAAACATTGTCTATTTTTATGTTATTATCCATCTTCCAATTCAATGATTGTTTCTCCAGCTTCATTAAATGTGTTGTTAAATTCATCCTCTGTTTTAGACTTCAATTATTGAATTTTAAATTATGAAACTTTATTTATTTTAAAATCTATTTTAAAATTCATTTCTTTTGTTATTTGCTTTTTGTTCATATTTTCAAAACAAAACTTAGATATATTAAACACAATCATTTTATCTTATATGTTCACAAAAGTCCTCAAGTCTGAGATCACTTGAATTTAAATTCTTGACTTGAAGATTTCTATGTCATCTAGAAGAAAGGATTTAGTATGGGAAGCTGCATTATGACTACATAAATGATTCTGGTTGAGAAATTTCAAGAAAAACTTTTTTCCATTCCTCTGTACCCAGGGGCAAATGTTCAAGATGTGCAATTTAACTTGGGTTTATTCAATTGATTTTAAAAACAGTTAATAGTGAAGGGAGAAGAAATATGCATTTTTACTATTTTTTATAATTTCATAGTTATCTTTACTTTGCACTTTTTTTTGTTATTGATTTCAATCGTTCTCTGTGGCTACTTGCTTTTAGCATGAAAGAACCCCTTTAGTACTTCCTGTCAGTATAGTCTGCTAGCATCAAATTATCTCAGTTTTTGTTTACCCAAAAAAATCTCTGTATTTGCCTTTATTTTTGAAAGATAGATTTGTTGTATATATGATTCTTGCTTTTTCAGCTTTTTTCTCTTTTATCTCTTGGCTATGTTATCCCATTAGCCATCTAGCCTGCATTGTTTCTAATGAGAAGTCAGCTGCTTATCTTATTAAGTTTCTCTTGTATGTGATGATTTGTTTTTCTTTTGCTTATTTCAAGATCTTTCTCTTTGTATTTGACTGTCATCATTTATCCTTTTTGGGGTTCATTGAGTTTTGGGATGAGTAGATTAATGTTTTTAAATAATTTTGGGAAGTTTTTAGACATTTTTTTTTTTTTTTTTTTTTTTGCAGTGCTGGGGTTTGAACCCAGGGCCTTGTGATTGTGAGGCAAGCACTCTACCAACTGAGCTATACCCCCAGCTCAGCCCCTAGACATTATTTCTTTAAATATTTTTTCTTCTCTTTCTGGTTCTTACATTATGTATGTGTTGGTGTGCTTAAGATCTTATATTTCTCTAAATCTCTGTTTTTTTTTTCTTTAGATTTCATAATTTCTACCAATCTATCTTCATGCTAATTCTTCTCCTTTTAGTTCAAATCTACTTTGAGCACTTCTCATGAATTGCCCATTTTAGCTATTAACTATTCAACTCCAGAATTTCTATCTCATTTTCCTCTTGTTTCTTAAAAATTTCTGCCTCTGTATTGATATTTTTTATTTGATGTGATCTTGTCATTATTGATTACTTTACTTATAGTTCATTGAAGATTTTCATAATGACTTCCTTTAAGACTTTGTCTAGGGCTGGGGCTGTAGCTCAGTGGTAGAGCACCGGCCTCACACATGTGAGGCACTGGGTTCGATCCTCAGCACCACATAAAAATAAATAAATAAAGATATTGTGACTATCTACAACTAAATAAATGACTTTGTCTATTCGATTCAACATCTGGTCACTCTCACAAACAATTTCTATTGCCTGATTTTCTCCACAATATATAGATTATGCTTTTTTGTTTTTCTGCATGTCATACTTTTTTTTGGAACCTGGGTATTTTACATAATGTACTATAGCAACTTGGCTCTGGCCATCCCGTTATAGGGCTTGTTATTGTTATTGTTTTTTTTCTTATTTATTCTTTTAATAATTGACTATAATAATATTAAAGTCTATTCCTTGAACACAGTGCAAAGTTTCTCATGTTGTTCTTCAAGGGCACAGTGTTGGGAATGTCCACAACCACCCTGGGATGATAGAGTTTTGCTTGTTGATTATTCCATTATTTTCAAAAATGCCCCGAGGCATAGATTGTTCCTTACACTTAGCTAAACAAATTTGGTCACTTTGAAGAAATAGTTTCTGAGTTCAGTGTTGGAAAGTTTGGTTTTTAATTTTAATTTGATTTTATTATTACTATTTTTAACCTCAGGAGGGCTCCTCTCAGCTGTCTCTTTCTTTGGTTCTTTTAGACAAACTAGCTGGCTAACAGTGTATCCTTTATATTCAATGAATCTGCCAATCTTCTCCTGATTGCTTTTTACCACAACATCTGGGGGTGTCCATAAGAGGCTTGAATTTTTTCCGCACTCTGCTGCAAATGAAGCCCATTTCTTTGAGGAGAGGTCAAAAGCTATCTGTGGAAGGCTGTTTCTTTGAGGAGAGGTTAGGAGCTATATTTTTTCCTGCCTGCTCTCTTCTTAGGCAAAGTCTCTGAACAATGACTCTAAAAATACAGTTTCTATCTCTAGAAGAGATACCACCTTGCCTCTCTCTCTGATCTTAAGTCCAGTCACCTAGGGAAAAAAATTCATTGGCCCAACTTGCTAAGGTGGCTGTTCTTGGGCTAGTCAATAGTGGCCTGATGGATGAGGCAATGTAAGAACTCAGAAGCTCCTGTGGGGACCATGAATGGGATCAGGCAAACAGAATTAGAGGATTTGGGGTACATCTATAGTAGTTGTCCTTGATAGGCTTATTGAGAAAAACAAAACATAACTCACTCTCTATTGGCCAATGCTAGGTTAGTGGTGTTCTCCTGATCTTGGTTCTGGTGAAACATAAGCTCCCATACACTTGCCTTGATACTATAACATACTACAAAGCACTCGCTTTATGTACTGAAGTCTGGAATAAATTATGTTTTTGGAGTTAAGGGACACAAACATTTATTTTCTTACATTATGATTTCTTTTTTTTGGTACCGGGGATTGAACTCAGGGGCACTCGACCACTGAGCCACATCCCCAGCCCTTTTTTTGTATTTTATTAGAGACAGGGTCTCACTGAGTTGCTAAGTGCCTCGCCATTGCTGAGGCTGGCTTTGAACTCGCGATCCTCCTGCCTCAGCCTCCCAAGTACTGGGATTACAGGCGTGCGCCACCACGCCCGGCTACTTACATTATGATTTCTACTCAGTAGTATTCCACCCCTGTAAAATTGAAAACTACCCCCATCCAATGAAGTTTGGGTAAATGTGGTAAAATTCTATCTAGTCACACTAAGAAATTATCATTTTGTTCTATCAGAATATGGGTTTTATGTACTTCCAATTATGTGTATGAGAAACCCCTAATACTTCAATCCCTTGTTCCAGTATTCTGTGACCTTTCTCACTCCATCCTCTAAAATCTTGTTCTTTTTACTTCAGGAAATGTTAAATGATTTCTTTGATTCAGAACTGATTCTCTCGGGTAATCATTCTACCATTTCACTGGGGTTAAGTGAGTAGAAAGATTATGATGATTCCTAAGAAGGAAAATGAAAAAATAAATTGCTTGTGACTAAGAAGGAAAAAATTGAAACACAATTGCTTGAGTGTAGATGACTTAGGCAAAGGGGAAAAGCCAATTATCTTATGTTGAAAGATTACACACAATAGTTGTAAAAGCTTTCTATTTGCATAATCATTTTGCATTAGTGTCGGATTGTTTATTTCCCTTTGCATGTTCATATTGATAAATTACAAATTGTACTTCCCATGATAGTGACACACATAAAACATTCTCTTTCCTTCATGTAAACACACTGTTTTATGACTTCTTAAAAGGCAAGGAGGGTTATTTAGATCACATTGCACTTTGACTTTTAATTGGAGATATTGTTCATGTTTCTCTTCCGTTATGTTTTCTTTGAGAAAATCAAGGTGCTGTTTGGCATACAGCAATATTAAAATTAAAGAGTTAAAAATATCTTCTAGTTAAAAAGAGCAGAAGAAGGCTCATATTTTTATGTTTTAAATGTTTTGAGATTTTTTTCAAAATTATAACAACTCCAAATAAGACAGGTATTGTAATAACAGCTGAATTTGAAAAAAGGAAAACCACTAGCTAGGATTAGGTTACTACTCTCATTTTATCAAGGGGTATAGCCAAGTGTAAGCAAAATCTTTTCAAACGTCAGATTTAAATAAGATAAGCCATATTTTGTATGCTTCTATTACTCCCAATTTTCATGTACTGTATTTGTGGGTACACTTCCAGTGAATATCCACCTAAATTTTTAAGAATTATCCTCTGACTTAGAAGTGATTTTTAGGATATGGAGAAATTTATAGACTCTCTTATTATTACATATATTTCATAGGTACTAGAAGGGAATGATATGGTGAGAGGAGAGGGAAGTCAACATATAGTTTTTCTCACTGTTGATACTTCTGTCCTTCATTAATTCATTTATTCATCCATAATTGTTAAGCATTGATTGTGTTTCAAAGACTGAGGGAACATCCAGGCAGTGCAAGCAATCATTGCTCTCACAGAACTCCCTGTTAGTGTGAAAGAAAAGTATGTGAACCAGTTATTACACTGCATAGTGACTGATGGCATGAAGTGGAATGGAAGTATAGAGGGGCAATTACATAAGAGACCAGAGTGAGAGAGGCTGTCGAAGGGGGTAAGTATCACTTGAACTTAACAATGAGGAATGAGTTGTTTTTTGAGTGAAATGAAGAGAAAGGATATTTTAGTTAGGAGGAATCACCTGTGCATAAGTGTGCAGAGGCTAAGCTCATTGGGGGTAAGGTGTGTGCCTTTCCATGGCTAGACCTTTGGGTGCCTCTGAAAAGTGGCAGGTGAACCTGGGGAGAAACACAGCATCCAAGGAATGATTTACAAAGTGATAGGAAGCACTTTTTTTTTTCCTGCTTTATCCATGAGACACTGTTATTATCATTTTCTTGATTTTGTGAAATCTTCCCCACAGCAATTGTCTACCTTGAAAGTCATCATAAGTCAGATTTGTATAGCTTTGACTTTTCCTGATTAACCATCATTTCTCTATTTTACTTTGCAATATGCAGGCTAAGCCCAACTTTTATAACTATTTTTTTAAGTTAATAAGTGAAATGCAATTCCATTCCTTCAATTTTAAATACCAATGAGTGCTATTGTGAATTGATGAACCCCTGTTATTTGTGAAATTACCTCTATTGTTACGGTCTGACAAATTACTAACAGATACACATCACAAAAATGTCAGGTACCTCAGCTCATTTCACTGCTTTCCTTGGCATTTTATTCCCCCCCACCCCATGATTACTGTCATTTAATTTTTTCAGCTCTGTGTTAAATCACCATCTAATTATGCATCATCACATCAACTCATAACAGTTGAGCATGTCTCACTCTTAAATTCTAAAAGCAGCTCTGTTGAGTCAGGCATACAATGAGAGTGTTGTCACTTTTCTTGACCTTGCTTTACCCTCTGGGTGTTTGGGATTTTTCTACCACCATGATTATGGTGGGAATCTGCTCAGAGAGAATGAGGTGCAGGGCGAGGTAAAGTTCTTTGGTTATGTGGGTAAGGTGAGGAATAAGGACCAAAACAGTCTCACAGTTGTTCCATTGCCAAATTCAGATGCCTTTGCCTGTTTTCTCATTTCTAATGCATGTATCTAATGAAAAGGCATTGAGAACTGACAGGAAGCTGGAGGTTGGATCTTGAGTATTTAGCTATTTTAAATATGATCAAACTGCTTTGCATTTGGGGTTAAAAATTCTTAGTATATTTGTGAATCAGTATCTATTTCACCATTTTTCAAATGAACACAATCCCACTTAATATTTGAGGATAGAAGATCCTAAATTACTGTTTGGTCTTCACTCATTGAAGGCAGATAGTTTGACATGACTTCCAGCGAAAGTTGGCTTTTCTTAATATGTAGTTATGATTGGAATTTGAGACTTAGAATTGCTCTGTTGGTACTTTCTGGAAAATTCCAGGTGGTAATTTTCCAGGTGGTAAATTTATTAAGTCATGTGGAAAGAGTATCAATTCCCATCCTTTCCATTTAGAATGTAGAGCCTTTAGTTGAGTGGGACATGTGGGAGAGCTCATTCCCTATGATTCTCAGTATATTCTGGGGGGCTCCATAACTTTTTTTTCACTTTTTATATATTTTTTATTTTGATACATCTATAAGAATACTGAAGAATTTCAATAGGTTCATTCATAATCATAATTTTCTCTGGGATCATCACCTGTCCCCATTTATCAGCACTGCCATGGAAAAGTGGTACATTTTTATTTTTATTTAATGAAGAAGCAGCTGCTTTAACAGATGGTTCATAAATTTAGAAGGTGCCCTGAACTTCATCAGCAAAAGAACACCTAAATGCTCTCTGCATGTACAGCAACTAGCATAATTTTTGCTATTTTGACCATTCCATTTCTTGAAATAAATTCATTTATTTAACTCTCCAAATCAATAAGCAATATATAATGGTAGAATACAAAGGCACATTTGATTTCCTTTGTGTTTCATCTTGGGAACAATCATTCAAAAATCAAAGAGCATAATTTCTTGGTGTGTCTACAGACTAACTTAGTATACAACCCATCATTGTTAAGTACTTAAAGATGAAGAACTGGGGACTCAGAGACTCAGCTAACTAGAAATGGCAGAGTTAAACTCCAGCCTTGGTGGCTTCTAAACACATTTTCTCATTGCTACCTGCTTTGTCAGCCAGGCATAGTTCCATATAAATTTCCTGGTGAATGGCCAAGATGTGCTCCTTCATAATTCTCTGAAGACATATGTGTTCAAGGGACTTGAGGAAGTACCTCTTAATAACCTCGGGGTATTGACATTGATTAGAAAAAGAATTGGAATTTCAACAGAGGCAATAGAGACAGAAGATGGCATGTATTCTTCGTCAAACAGTGTCCAGTCAGAGCACACTGGGGTCATGGGTCAATTTTCTGTGAAGGTCAGGGTAGCCAGGTAGGGTCAGAGGGTTCTGCAATGTTCTAAAATGATCTTGGTGGCAGGGATCTAACACCCCCCAGCCCCCACCCCATGTCTATGAAAACAACTTCCTTCTCCAAGAGGAGTTCACTATGCCTAAGGTTAGTTATTGCTTCTCATTTCCAAATCTTCCACGTTGCTCTGCATCTCTGAAGCAACTATGCTGGAAGGTGGGAGATTAGAACATAGTTTATAATATGTTTCAATTTCCAAAACTTCACCATCTTACTCCCAGTTGGCTTCACACCAACACCTGTTTTACTCAAGCAGTCTCTAGTGTTTTACTTTCTGAGAAGGGAAGCTTTTGTTGATGTTTCATTTTATTCTCTTGAAATCAACTAGAGAAGACACCAAACATGATTTTCAATGGTTTCCCTCAATGAGGGAAAGCACATTGTCTGCCACATAGTATGTGCTCAGTACTACACATATTAAATGAATATATGAATTTGTGTTAAGAATTATTTTTGCCAGCCGGGCACGGTGGCGCACGCCTGTAATCCCAGAATTTTGGGAGGCTGAGGCAGGAGGATCGCGAGTTCAAAGCCAGCCTCAGCAATGGCGAGGCACTTAGCAACACAGTGAGACCCTGTCTCTAATAAAATACAAAATAGGGCTGGGGGTGTGGCCTAGTGGTTGAGTATCCCTGAGTTCAATCCCCAGTACAACAACAACAAATAAAAGAATTACTTTTGCCAGTACACGGATGGATCTGAGATTATTATACTAAGTGAAATTTCTATACTAAGTTCTTTTCTTTCTCTATCAAAGCTGAGTTACATTTCTGCTGTTGCCCTGATCACTCCATGGAATGAGGTAACCCCCTTTTCCCATTTACTCCTCTCACGTGTATCATCTGTGGCCAAATGACTACTTACTCAATATTCCTCTGATCATCCATTTGTCTATCCCTTCATTAATTCAGTCAGTCATTGCTTTATCATTCAACTCTCACTGTATTTGTACTTTATTGAAATCTTTTATAAAAGTACCAATAATTAAAGTGGCTTATGTTTTTCATGTGCATGTATTTATTTCTTTTACTATAATAATAAAAAAGGACATTATAGAAAATTCATAATGCATAAGTTCATAGATACCCTGATGGTGAGAGTATAAATTGATGTACACTCATAAAAGGCAAATTGGCAATGTCTTTCAAAATTTATAATGCACCTACTTTATGACCCAGTGAATCCACTAGTAGTAATTCATTCTAAAAACATATTTACATATTTGTATAGGCAAAGACATATGAATAAAGATGATAGAAGTGTTGTTAAGCTACAGATAACCTAAAAGTTTACCAATAGAAGTCTGATAAAAATAGCTTTGTGGGGGCTGGGATTGTGGCTCAGCTGTAGAGCGCTTGCCTAACGCATGTGCGGCCCGGGTTTGATCCTCAGCACCACATAAAAATAAATGCATTGTGTACAACTAAGGCAAATAAATAAATATTAAATAAATATTTAAAAAAATAGCTTTGTATGTTATTTTAAGACTATTTTTTCTTTTTTTAAATTTTTAAATTTAATTATTTATTTACTTATTCATAATGCACAAGTATAGCATCTTTTTACATACAACTGCTTGTATACAAAGTATGTAAGTACCACTCAGATCTTCAATCATGCATTTAGGATAATGATATCCATCTCATTCAACCACCAATATTTTTTTTCCTCCCCCCCCCTCCACCCTTCCTCCCTCCCTTCCCCTCCCTTTCCTTTGACCATTCTAGTGTTCCTCTCATCCTATGTACCTCCATCCAACAACACTGTGAACTAGCCTCCTTATATCAGAGAAAACATTTGGTATTTGGATTTTTGAGATTGACTAATTTCACTTAGCATTATATTCTCCAACTTCATCCATTTACCTGCAAAGGCCATTATTTTATTCTCTCTTATTGCTGAGTAAAATTCCATTTTGTATATATACCACATTTTCTTTATCCACTCATCTACTGAGGGACATCTAGGTTTGTTCCACAACCTAGCTATTGTGAATTGTGCTGCTATAAACATTGAAGTGGCTGTGTCACTATAATATGCTGTTTTTAAGTCCTTTGGGAATAGACCCAGGAGTGGGATGGCTGGGTCATAGGGCGGTTCCATTCCCATTTTCCCAAGAAATCTCCATACTGCTTTCCATAGTGGTTGCACCATTTTGCAGTCCCACCAGCAATTTATTAGTGTGCCTTTTTCCCCACATCCTCTCCAACATTTATTGTTGTTTGTGTTCTTGATAGCTGCCATTCTGACTGGAGTGAGATGAAATCTTAGAGTAGTTTTGATTTGCATTTCTCTAATTGCCAGCGATGTTGAACATTTTTTCATGTATTTGTTGATTGAATGTGTATCTTCTTCTGAGAAGTGTCTTTTCAATTCCTTAGCCCATTTATTGATTGGGTTATTTGCTTTTTTGGTGTTAAGTTTTTTGAGTTCTTTATATATTCTAGAAATTAGTGCTCTATCTGATGTGCATGTATTAAATATTTGTTCCCAATTAGTTGGCTCTCTATTCATTCACCTCACTGATTGTTTCTTTTGCAGAGAAGAAGCTTTTTAGTTTAAATCTATCCCATTTATTAATTCTTGGTAATAGGTCTTGCGCTACAGGATTCTTATTAAGGAACTTGGGGCCTAATCTGACATGTTGGAAATTGGAGCTTACTTTTTCTTCTATTAGGCGTATTGTCTCTGGTCTAATTCCTAGGTCCTTGATCCACTTTGATCCACTTTGTATATGGTGAGATAAAGGAAAATAGCTTTTATAATGTTAAGATATGTTCCTGATATTCCTAGTTTTTCCAGTGTTTTGAACTTAAAGGGGTTCTGTATTTTGTCAAATGCTTTTTGCGTCTATTGAGATAATCATATAATTTTTATCTTTAAGTCTATTGATGTGATGTATTATGTTTATTGATTTCCGAATGTTGAACCAGCCTTGCATCCCTGGAATAAACCCCACTTGATCGTGGTGCACTATCTTTTTGATATGTTTTTGTATCCGATTTGCCAGGATTTTGTTGAGGATTTTGCATCTATGTTCATTAAAGATATTGGCCTGAAATATTCTTTTTTGGATGCGTCTTTGCTTGGCTTTGGAATTAATGTGATATTGGCCTCATAGAAAGAGTCTGGAAGAGCTCCCTCTTTTTCTATTTCTTGAAATAGTTTAAAGAGCATTGGTATTAGTTCTTCTTTGAAAGTCTTGTAGAACTCGGCTGTAAACCCATCAGGTCCTGGACTTTTCCTTGTTGGTAGCTTTTTGATGACATCTTCTATTTCTTCACTTGTAATCGATCTGTTTAAATTGTGTATAGCCTCCAGATCCAGTTTAGGCAAATCATTTGACTCTAGAAATCTGTCAATGCATTCAGTATTTTCTATTTTATTAGAGTACAAGTTTTCAAAGTAATTTCTAATTATCTTCTGTATATCTGAGGTGTTTGTTCTGATATTCCCTTTTTCATCACGAATGTTAGTAATTTGAGTTTTTCTCTTCTTTTCGGTAGCATCCCTAAGGGTCTGTCAATTATGTTTATTTTTTCAAAGAACCACCTTTTAGTTTTGTCAATTCTTTGAATTGTTTCCTTAGTCTCAATTTCATTAATTTCTACTCTGATTTTAATTATTTCCTGTCTTCTGCTGCTCTTGGTGTTGATCTGTTCTTCTTTTTCTAGTGCTTTGAGGTGTGATGTTAAGTCATTTATTTGTTGGTTTTTTTTCCTTTTAAGGAATGAACTCAGTGCAATGAATTTTCCTCTTACTACTGCCTTCATAGTGTCCCAGATATTTCTATATGATGTATCTGTGTTCTCATTTAGCTCTAGGAATTTTTTAATCTCCTCTTTGATGTCTTCTTCAACCCCTTGTTCATTCAGTAGCATGTTGTTTAGCTTCCAGTTGTTGGAGTAGTTTTTCTTATTCCTTGTTTTGTTGTTGATTTCCAATTTCATCCCTTTTTGGTCTGATAGAATGCAGGGTAGTATCTCTGTTTTTTTATATTTGCTGAGAGTTGCCTTGTCACATAATATATGGTCTATTTTGGAGAAGGAGGCATGTACTGCTGAGAAAAAAGTGTATTATTTTACTGAGGGATGAAATATTCTATATATGTCCATTAGGTCTAAGTTATTAATTGTTTTAAGGAGGCCTAAGTTTTCTTTGTTTAGCTTTTGTTTGGATGATCTATCCATTGTTTAGAGAGGTGTGTTGAAATCCCCTAGAATAACTGTGTTGTGGTCAATTTTACTCTTGAACTTGAGAAGAGTTTGTTTGATGAATGTAGGTGCTCCTTTATTTGGGGCATATACATTTATGATTGTTATATCCTGTTGATGAATGGTTCCCTTAAGTAGTAAGAAATATCCATGTTTGTCCCTTTTGATTAGCTTTGGCTTGAAGTCTACCTTATTTGAAATGAGAATGGAAACCCCTGCTTGCTTCCGCAGGCCATGTGAGTGATAAGACTTTTCCCAGCCTTTCACCTTCAGTCTATTGATGTCTTTTTCTATGAGGTGTTTTTCTTGGAGGCAGCAAATTGTTGGGTCATTTCTTTTAATCCATTCAGGTAATCTGTGTCTTTTGAATGGCAAGTTTAGGCTGTTAACATTCAGGGTTATTATTGAGAAGTGATTTTTATTCCCATCCATTTTTATTTGTATTATGATGTTTAGCTCGATTTGGTTTCTCTTCTGGTTGGTATTTCCCTTAGTTTAATATCTCCCTTTGTTGATTTTTGTTGTTATTTTTCTCTTCTTCTTCATAAAAAATTTTGCCCAGGATGTTCAGAAGTGCTGGCTTTCAAGATGCAAAATCTTTTAACTTTTGTTTGTTGAGGAAGGTTTTATTTCATCTTCGAATCTAAAGCTCAATTTTGCTGGATATTAGATTCTTGGTTGACATCCCTTTTCTTTCAGAGCTTGAAATATACTATTCCAGGATCTTCTTGCTTTTAAGGTCTGGGTTGAAAAATCTGAACATAGTTTGATTGGTTTCCCCTTATATGTAATCTGCTTCCTTTCTCTTGTTGCTTTTAATATTCTCTCCTTGCTCAGTGTATTAGGCATTTTCATTATAATTGTCTTGGTGTGGATCTGTTGTGATTTTGTATGTTTGGTGTTTAGTAAGCCTCTTGAACTTGGTTTTCCCATTCATTCCTCAAGTTTGGAAAATTTTCTGTAATTATTTCATTAAATAAATTACTCATTCCTTTGGCTTGAAACTCTGCCCCTTCCTCTACTCCAATCACTCTTAAGTTTGGTCTTTTTATGTTGTCCCATAATTCTTGAATGTTCTGTTCTTGGTTTTTTACCATTTTTGCTGTGTAATCTAGATTTTTCTCTAGGATATATATTTTGTCTTCATTGTCTGAAGTTCTTTCTTCCAAGTGATCTACTCTGTTGGTGATACTTTCAATTGAGCTTTTATTTTGGTTTATTGCTTCTTTCATTTCCGGAATTTCTGTTTGGTTTCTCTTTAGAGCCTCTATCTCCCTATTGAAGTAATCTTTTACTTCCTGTATTTGTTCATGGAGTTTTTTGTCAAAATGGTCTTTCGCTACCTATATTTGCTCCCTCATCTCATTTTTGAGTTCATTCTTAAGTTCCACAAACATTTGGAATATGTAATTTCTAAATTCCATCTCTGGCATTTCACCAACTGTGTATGCCATGGAATCTACTGAGGAGGCATATTGATTTGTTTGTGTCTATTTCTTCCCTTGTTTCTTCATATTGCTTGTGCATCTATTCTTCTTCCTGCACTGTGGGACCTTGACTATTTTGATTTTACCTTAAAACCTTACGTTGCTCCTGTAGTACAATGCTATCAGATCCCCTTATATTTCCTTTACACTTTAAAATCAAAAACTTTCTATTTAGAGAATCCCAGTTTGATCACAATGTACAGATTTAGTTAACCCAGATATTGTTTCCAATTTACTCTGTACGCTTCTGATGGGGTTTTATAGTTTCATGTAATGGACACAGAGGTGATATGTTCAGGAAGAAGGAAGTGAGTGTATTGACTTGTTCTTTCTTAGAAAGTATGAAAAGAGAGTTCTATGGAAGTGGTTTAGTATCAGCAGATGAGAGAGGAAAGAGAGTGGAGTGAATGATTAGGTGGAAAGACCAATTTATATATAAACCTAACTTATGCAGCGGTTGAGAGAAGAAATAAAGAAAGATGGAAAAGAAAAAAAGAAGAAGAAAAAAATGACCAAGGAGTAGAAATTAGTGTAAGAGAGAGGAGAGAGAGAGAGTGAGTCTAGAAAATAGAGAATAAACTATATATAACACCACTTTGCTATATATTTCAATCGTACCCGTTCTAAAAATCCCAATTTCTGTGTATAACTTGTTTTTGTCTCTGTTGAGTATGCAATGGCAGGGTGTAAATAAGGAAGATGAAGGAAGAAGAAAAAATACAAAAGTGAGAAGGAAGGAAAGAAAGAAAGAAGAGAGGAGCAGAAGCAAACAAACACACTGTCAATCAAAACAAAAACAAAGCAAAAACAAACAAAAAACCTCTACGAAACAACAAAACAAACAAACAAACAAACAAACAGAAAAACGTTGAACCCAGGAACAAGTCTCGAACAAAATGGACCCTTGGAAGCCCTTCTTTTTTCCCTTTCAGTTTAAGCCAATTGACCCGGATCATGTCCAGTCAGTAATCCTGTTAGTGGAGTCAAGACTGCACCTTTGGCCAGTTGCAGAATGGCACAGTGGAAGAGTGGAGGGGGCCCTTCCCCAGACCTGGCCCTGAGTGCAGCAGCAGGGAGCTGCCACTCTGGGCCCTGGAGGCCAGGCAAACTGGCGGCTGGGCCTCTCCTTCTGGCGGGCGGGTGCCTACCTCTTGCTCTGGTTGCAGCTGGGCAGGTCACACTCCTCCAGGGAGTGGAGGAAGCCCTTCCCCAGGTGTGACCCTGCGTACAGCAGCAGGGAGCTGCCACTCTGGGCCCTGGAGGCCAGGCCTCAAGACTATTTTTAAACTCAAGTATTTCCTTAATCTTTTCCCTTCAGTATTAATTTTGTATATTAATTGAAATTGACAACAGGTGACTTCTATTTGTTAATCAACTCTCCTTTTCCTTTTCTGTTCCATTACCCCCATACCTATGTTTAATTCTGGTAGTTTTACCGTTTCAGGTTTAAAAAAATTATTTATTTATTGTTCTTTTTAGTTATACATGAACGTAGAGTATATTTTGACAAATTTATACAATCATGGAGTACATCTTATTCTAATTAGGATCCCAGTCTTGTGGTTGTACATGATGTCTCCACATCATGACTGTGGTGTATTCATATATGTACACAGGAAAGTTAAGTCAGATTTATTCCACTGTCTTTCCTATTCCTGCCCCCCTCTCTTCATTCCCCTTTATCTAATCTATTGAACTTCTATTCTTCCCTTCCCCTTGTTGTGTGTTAGCATCTACATATCAGATAGAACATTCAAGCTTTGGTTTGTTGGGATTGGCTTATTTCACTTATAGTAGTCTCAGATCCATCCATTTACTGGCAAAAGCTATTCTTTTTTTTTAATATTTATTTTTTAGTTGTAGTTGGACACAATACCTTTATTTTATTTATTTATTTTTATGTGGTACTGAGGATAGAACGCAGGGCCTTGCATGTGCCAGGTGAACACTCTACCACTGAGCCACAACCCCAGCTCCACAAAAGCTATTCTTAACACAAATTCACATATTCATTTAATATGTATAGTATTGAGCACATGCTATGTGGCAGAAAATGCTCGAAGTGCTTGGAGATAAAAATATCTTCCTTCACAGAGCTTACATTACAGAGATGGAAGTAAAAAATCCACACTAAACATAATAAAAAAAGGAAATTATATAGGACAGCAGAGAGAAAGTGATTTGGGAAAAAATGAGCTAGACACAGGTATTTGGAACACTGAGAATTGTTAAAATAGATTTCATTGAGAAGTCAACATTTGGACACAAATTTAAAGGAGAAGAGAGAGTTATGAGAGGTCAGTGGAGCTGGACTGAAGAAAGAGGAAAATATAAGAGAAGACAAAGTTAGATGAAGAGCGCAAACTAGATCATATGGGGCCTTGAGAACACCCAAAGAGGTGGGGAACCATTGGTGATTCTGAGAAGAAGAATGATAGAATCTGATTCTGTGTTAAAGAGGAGCTGTGTTGAGAAGATCTGGCAGGAGGAAATCCAGTTAGGAGTCGATTGCAGTCAATCATTTAGGTCAAAGATGCTGTTGGCTTGAATGAGTGTCATAGTGAACGTTGTAACAAATAGATAAGGTTGAAAGGAGAGCTGACCAAGTTTTTTATACAGATTAGACATGGGACTCAGAAGAGTGGAGTCAAAGATGATTCCACAATCAATACAAATGAGGAAAATGAGATGGACAAAATTGGGAGGAAGACTCGGTGTTCAGTTTTAGATATATGAAATGTCCAAATGGAGGTATTAGCTAAGCAGGCAGATATATAAATCTGGATTTCCAAAGAGAGGTCTGGTCTGGATATTTAAATTGGGGAGTCACTGGCATTTAGTGGCATTTGAGGCCAGATGAGATCATGTAAGGAATGCATGTAGGTTTCCCAAAATTGAAAGGTTGGGGAGGAGACATGGAGGCAGAAAGGAACATGAGAAACAATTTGTGAAGTAGGAAGAAAACAAAGGGAGTGGAAACCAAATGAAGAAAGTGTGTCAAGGAGGAGAAGAGATCAACTCTGTCCAATGCTGTTGATAGGTCCAGCAAGCTAAGGACTAAGAAGTAGATCCTAGGGGTCATTAATAACACTTAAAAGAGTAAAATGCTAGATTCTTAAGCATTATGAAGGAATTTCCATTTTAAAGATGAAATTGAAAAAAATTATCATTAAGATAAATGTTAAAGAAAACACATTAGCAGTATAACTTTAGGAAAAAATGTACCTATTTGGAACCAATATAGATTTAAAAAATTTTAAATAACAATGCAAAGCACAATAATATAGGTTAGTTTACACAATAATTCTTTTTAATTGTCTCCATTTTTTTTTTTTTTTTTTTTTTTTTTGGTACCAGGGATTGAACTCAGGGGCACTCGACCACTGGGCCATGGCCCCAGCACTTTTTTGTATTTTATTAGAGACAGCTTCTCACTGAGTTGCTGAGTGCCTTGCCATTGCTGATGCTGGCTTTGAACTTGTGATCCTCCTGCCTCAGCCTCCCAAGTGCTGGGATTACAGGTGTGTGCCACCGCGCCTGGCTCCAATTCTTAATATGAAGAGAAGACTTTAATGAATTGACAACCTATATTTAAATGTACTTTGTTAAGTCACTGTATTTCTGTCTCTCTTTAGCCCATTAACCTATCCCTATATTTTTCATACTTTCAGTATTTATTATCACATATATTACCAAATGCAAATATACATTCTGATCTCTAATTTCTTATTCAATGGGTAGCATACCATAAACATATAAGCATTCATACTTTGTTCCTTTACTAAATGATATAATCTGGAGTTCTTTCTACATCAGTATAAAAAGACCTTCATCATTCTTTCTTTATGGCTAATGCTTCATTGGATAGATGACATTAAAGTATATTTAAACAGTTTTATTTTGATGAATAAATATTTGGATATTTTTCTAATTTTCAACATTAGATCATTGTATAACTATTCCACATGTTCAAACATATGCATAGGACACATTCTCTGCTTACTTGAGATTGTGTAAAACTTATATGCATTGTCAAATCCATCTGTAGGGGTTGTACTAGTTTGTAATCTCAGCAAGATATACAAACACCTATTACCTTAAGTCTTAGAGAAGGTAATGTCAAACTTTTGGATTGTTGCCAGTATGATAGATGAAAAATGGCATCTGTGATGGTTGAATTTGAGTGCTTTTTATATTTATTGAAGGACCATTTGCATTTGTTCCCTGTGAGCCTTCTAATTGTATCCTTTATATTTTTTTCTATTGGATTTTTCAGCTTTTATTCTAGATTTTAAGAGTCTTTTTATATATTAGGAACCCTTGTCTATGACACGAGTTGTAAGTATATATTTTTTTAGCTTGGGTTTTTAATTTTTTTCCATGCAGAAATTTATTTTAAATGCAGGTGTGTGCATTTGAATTTATATTTTTATTTTATAGCTTATAGATTTTAATCCACAGATTAGTTTCAAGATCATAAAAGAACTTGATATATTTTCTTCTAGTACATTTCGATTCACTGGCATTTCTCCTGGCATGTGGTATGAAAACAATTTGATCTTTTCCCAGATGACTCAACTTCATTTATTAAAAAGTTTACCTTCCTGCCAATGATTTGAGATTTTGCCTTTATAGTACATCAAATTTCCACTTGTTTAAATCTATTTTTGGACTTCCTGTTCTGTTCTATTGATCTGTCCACATAATACTATCTTACTGCTGTAATTATTGGGGCTTGAGTGGATGCTTTTATTTCTCTTTAGATTTACTTCTATTTCAGAGTTTTCATGTCTTCCTACCATACTTTGAATACTTGTGGGAACATTGGTACTTATAAAATAAAAAGTAAGCTAAAAGAAGTTCTTATTTTGTGATTATTTAAATTCATTTAGTTCTCCGTTTATTTCATCAGTATTCATTGAGCACCTACTGTGTGCTTAGCACATTTCTGTGGGTTTTGGAACATTAGCAAACAGAAAAAACTTCTGCTTTCTTGTAGATTTTTTAAAAAAATTTTCATTTATAGTAGTATGTACTACAGTTCATACTATACATATATAGCATCTTTTTACACAAAACAGTTTGTATACAAAGTATATTTCTTGTAGATTTGTAGTCACACATTTTAGTCCTTAGTCTTTCAAGATAAAGTTCTATGTGATTATTCTTCACATCATCAGAGACTACATTGATGCAGAGCATCATTTTTGCCTTCTCAACATCTCCAAAATTGTGTGTAACAATATTTATAATAAATTATCTTGAATCCAGAATATTAAAGAATAAGCAGAGTAGGAAGAAAAGAAGAACATGCTGAAGAAAAGCAATATACCCAAATGATTTCTTGGTTTTCCATGTACCTCTTTTGAAATTAAGTGTCTATTTAGGATCATAAATTTCTAGTACTGTGACCATAGGGCATTTAAGCAGTTGACAAGATCAAGAAATGATTGTTCCTGCTCTTTGTTAAGATCTTAAAATTTTGACTTTAGAACTGTTAATCGCAATAAAACTGTAATTTTTGGTTAAAATTCAAGACTTATGTCAATTCCCAGAAGATAAGATGGGATGTTCAGCATCAACCTCATTTATGGCTGAATATCGACAGGCATGCCTAACAGTTGCATGCATTAGCAAGGTGGTTCTCAAGTTTTGCATTTACTAGAGTCACCTGAAGGGCTTGCTAAACCATAGATTGGTGAGTTCTACCCTAGGATTGATTGATTGTTGAGAAGGTCTGGAATGGCGTCCAAAAATTTCCATTTATTGGGGGTACTAGGGATTGATCAAGGGCACTTGACCACTGAGCCACATTCCCAGCCCTGTTTTGTATTTTATTTAGAGACAGGATCTCACTGAGTTATTTAGCACCTTGCATTTTTTTCCCCCTGAGGTTGGCTTTGAACTCTCAAACCTTCTGTGTCAGCCTCCTGAGCTGCTGGGATTACAGATGTGTGCCACCACACCTGGCTAAAGAATTTCCATTTCTGACAGGTTCCAAGATGATACTAATGTTGCTGATGTAAGTTTACTCTTTAACGACCATTGATATATTATGAAAATGGTTTAGGTTTTTACTTCTTCACTTCTATTTTATTGGCAACAGATACAATTCAGTTTCATGTCAGTATATAGAAACTAGAAAAATATGTGGCACATTAAGATACTTAATGAATAATGATTGACAAAATGCATAAAGAGTTTTAATAAGCAGAGTTACCACCACAGGTTCAGTTCACTTGCTGCATAATGAAAGTCAATTAGTTGAGCAATGTAGTAGCATTATTATGAAGACCTGGTTGATGGGAAGATGGAAGACCATCATGCTAAATGGTCTATGTTTCCAGGAGGCTGATTTAGGGATGGTTTCTATAGGATATGGATAATGGCAGACTGGTGGGTGGAGGTTCGTGTCTAAGTGACGTACATCAGATCCTAGTAAGGTCATGAGATGCTTTTCAGTTCTGCAAACTTCAAGAACAAAAATCATTATTTCCTTGGTACTTTTGTCACTGATTAATTTGCCCACGTGCAGTTCCTGACATATTACACAATGGACAGGCTAGAGGAGGCAGCTGCCCCAAGGCAACATTTCTCCGGATTATCAGGGAAGACAAGGGTCAGGTGCGTTTAAACAGGGAGTTTTGCTTAAGATCTGATCTCAATGCTTGGCTTCAATAGTACTATTTATTGCATAAACTTTTGCAGATTCTGTGTTTGTGGCTTCCCTTCTGGTAGCCACCAGTTATGTTCTGGGAAGTGAAAAATTTGAAAGTTAGTGATAACTTTAATGTAAAATCTGAAGCACTTACACAGGATATTTTAACTTACTTTATTAGTCACTAGTTAATATCAGAGACATTTTTAAATTAATATTTTACTTATGGAGCAAGAGAAATAAATTCTTAGTGTGTGAGTTTTTATGTACTGTCAAAAAAATCTCAGCAAAGATTTCAGATAGTAATTATCAATTTTACCATTGCCTTAAATTGAATGCAGTTTTCTAAATTGCTACCAATAACTTTCAAAAAGAAAATCACACAAATAATAAAAAAACCAAAGACCCTAGCATGAATGTGTGTCTCTATATAGATATATATACACACATATATACATATATATACATGTATATGTGTCTATATATACACATATCTATATATAGACATATATATAAACATATATAATATGTATATATATATTTAGAACATTGGGAATGGAGAGGGATGAAGAAAAGAATTCTCCATCAAGCACTGAAATGATGTTAGGTCATAATAAACAAATTTATTTCACTTAGAAACAGATCACTACTTCAGTGTTGGTTTGCAGAATAACCAGACCCTCACTGCATTCTCTTTTCTCTCTTTAGCAAGAATTCTCCCACCCCACCCCACAGCAACCTCCAGAACAACAGCAAGCTTGGCTGGGTTGGACCTTCTTCCCCAGGGCTGGCAGGTAACTCTAGCTGCTCCTCTTCCATGTGGAACTGAAGAAGCTGAACTAATTCTGGACCAAAAAAAAAAAAAAAAAAAAAAAAATGTTCTGTTCACTACTGAGTCAAAATACAGCTTGAGACACAAGATGCCAGGAGCAAATATTTTGAAATATCTGAAAGCAAAGGTTAAACATGTTGACAATAACACATGCATTGGGATTTGCTGCCCATTTCCATTTCCTGATTTAAAGATTGTCTTATTCTCTGTGCAAATATTTGTTGACTTGGGAACTGATAAGAGGACAGAAATGAAATAAACCTTTGTCTGTGACCTTACTCTTTGACTTATATTCATTAAAATGATAAAACGGAATGAGGTAATTTTTATTCTGCCATTTTCTTTCTTTCCTTTATTTAAAAAAATTCTTCTCTCCTACTTTCCCTAGATATATCTTCCATTGTTAGCACTCTCTATAGTTCAAAAGTCTTTTCAGATGTAAAATTCTCTCTTGCAGTTATTGTCTGGCTTTTAATTTTTAATGCTTTTCTTTTTTCTCCCCACACCTCCTGTTTGTAGTTTCCTTTTCCATGGATTTGATCTCCTTGGCAGTTGTCATTGTCTACATTTTTTCATCCTGCTCACATAAATATTGTCAAAGCACTCACCTCTATTTCACACTTTTTATTTATTTCAAAGAGCAGATAGCTATTTCTCACCAAGTGCCTCCCTTATAAATTTCTTTATATTTCCCTTTAATAATTAATCTAGTCTCTGTTATTTAAAAAGCAGTGCCATCCTGCTCTAAGGATTTGTTCTATGTTATAATCTTATAAATTCTTTTTTTTGGGGGGTGGGGTGGGGTGGGGTGGGGAGTGCTGGGGATTGAATCCAGGGCATTGTGGATGTAAGGCAAGCACTCCACCAACTAAGCTATATCCCCAGCCCCTAATCTCATAAATTCTTATCACCCATAGAAAAGGAAAACATTATCAGGTGTGGAGAAAGATCAAAAGGGAGGAAAAGAGCAGCATTTCATCTATCATTTCTTCTCTTTTCTTTAAAACAATTGTGCAGTGCTCTAAGTTTTATATAAATGCTTTAATTCTTGATGGATTTGCTTCCCAGCTTTCATTAAACTCAAAAACTTAGGCAATTAATTAATAATACTAAAATACGTCTCATAAAATATAAAATGTATGTTTTAATGATACTTATTGTAATAATTTAATGAAATGGGCTTATCTCTAGGTGATATGTCCTCAACATGTTATCTGCAAATTCTGGTCAAATTTTTTATTTTAGTTTTAATGACCGGCATAAGTAGATGACTTCAAGAATGTATGCCTTCCAAGGGTCCAGTCAAAGCATCTTTACATGAATTTTATTGAAACTTTTCTAGCAGGCACAGAGGATAATATTGGTGGCTTGTAAAATTTTTGCCTTTTTGATAAAATGTGTGACCTGGAACAAAGAAAAAAAAATTTTTTTTTAAATTGAATGCAGGTGGTCTCACCTATCCCATGTCTCAGAATCATCTGGAGGGTTTTTAACACTTCAGATGCTTGAGCCCAACATCCAGTGATCAGTTTCAACTGACTGGGGTGGAGTGGGGCAAGAATGAATCTTTTTTAAAACCTGCCAAGTTGATTCTAATGTGCATCCAGATTTTCAAACTGAGGATTTATGACCAAATTGATAGATTGTGTGCATAGAAGTCCAAGATCATTTTCAAGGGACTAGGCAAGCTATGGCTTCTTATCATGTCTCTCTCTCTCTCTTTTTTTTTTTTTTTTACTTTTTGGTAATTTCCTTGGATTCCTAAAAAATGGCTTCAACTCTGGTCCCACAATAGTTAAGTTTGCCTCTGCCTTTTTTTTTTTTTTTTTGTTGTTTTGTATGTGTATGTGAAGAGCAAGCACATGACATTCCTTTGAGAATAAATGTAAATGCCCAAATTATTGATGACTATCTGGGTGAGAGGATTAAGGGTAGGAAGGGCAGAGAGCATCTCTCACAGTGTGGAATAATGGAAGGGAGCACATGGGCTTTTGTTTCCAAACCTGGCAAAGTAAACCACTAATCTAGCTACATTTATCATGTCAACCCCACTTACAAACTTATTGTTGGCTGTCTGTATAGATGTGACATTAAGTAGCCCATATACTGTGTTATTTATTTGTTTATAGGTTAATTGTTCAGAATATTGATCTCCTGGGCTCATTTTCCCATTCTTTTTCAAATACCCTTTCAAATCAACAAACATAAAATAGGACAGCTTCTTCCACACAGGGGACTCTTAAATGATGCAGATTCTCACCAATTGGTAACTTTTAAAAAATTATTCTTACAAGAAAGTGTAATTCAGTATAAATATTGCTATCACTTCAGAAGTTACTACATGGTTTGGGGTCCTAATTTTGGGATGCAAGGCTCTAATCAGGATGCAATAAATTTTTGACTCTTTTGTCCTTGTATTTAATCCAGCTATATGTGCACAAAAATACAGTAATATTGGAATATATATCTATACTTTAAGGTTGTAATAAAATTTTATAAATTTAAATTCAAAAAAGTATTTAATGATGAATTACTGAGTTAAGTGAGAACTGCTGTGAGCCTCTAAATCTGCCTGAAAAAAAAATGTATAATATAAAGTAAAATTCCAGTACTGCCATCACAACCACTATGAAAAACTGTATGGCGTCTCCTTAAAAGAATTAAAAATAGAACTACCATATGTGAACTGAAGTTCTCCATAGAGGTCAATTTGGTATTTGGGAACTTCCAGGTTGTTTGGATTTTGCTGATTGGATCAATAAGAACTTGTGGAGAGATGGAGTAGAACTGGAAGCTTAGGTTGTGTTGAATTACTTTTGATCCTTTTTGAGAGCCATCAACCTCGGTTTTCTGACCTGACATTTTTGTGACAACTGGGTAATATAAGTTAACCTCTGGCTTCCCCCAACCTTAAGTCTGGGAATGAGATGGCACCACAATCCTATCAGAAATTTCTCCCATCTTGTTGAAAACAACATTTGGATCTTGTAGATTTCTTGGCCTCTGTAGTCTGCCTGTTGAAGACTCTGCCTGCCTTCTTTGAGGAATGTAGAAGCTTGTGTAAGCTTCACAGAAAAGTATGTTTTTCAGGGTAACTTGCATTCCCAGGGCATGTTTGCTCATATTTGATTTAGAATAAACTACTCCCTTATTTCCAGAAAGCAGATTTATTTTTCCATAGACATATATGTTTCAGCAATCCCATAATTAGGTATATATATATAAAGGAAATGAAATAAGCATATCAAAGAGATATCTGCACTCCCAAGTTATTGCAGCATTTTTTACACACACACACACACACACACACACACACACACAAATGCATGATCTTATGAATAGAATCTAACAAAATAGAACTTGGGGAAGCAGAGAGTAGAATGGTGGTTATCAAGGGCTGGGGATAGGTGGGACTGGGAAGATTTTGGTCAAAGTGTAAAGAGTTTCAGTTAGATAGGATGATCAAATTCTGGAGATCTCTTATACAGTATGCTGACTATAGTTAATAATAATGTATTCCAGACTTGAAATTTATTGAAAGTAGATTTTAAATCTTTTCATTGCAAAAAAAGGTGAGTATGTGAGGTGATGATATGTTTGTTTGTTTTATTCATTCCACAGTTTATATATATTATATGTGTGTATATATAATACACATATATAATATATAAACTTCATATATGTAAACTTATCAGAACTTCACATTTTATTCCATAAAAATATACAATTTTTGTCATTTAAAAGATAGATTACAAAATATAAACAAACGAAAATAAAAAGGAAAAAGAAGGCTTACAGTATCTCATAGCATTCTGAGCACTTCACAGAAGAAGAAGTAAGAATGGTCAAAGAATACATGAAAAAATGTTCAGCATCTCTAGCAATTAGAGAAATGCAAATCAAAACTACACAGGATTCCATCTCACTCTAGTCAAATGGCAATTATCAAGAGTACAAGTAACATAAATGTTGGCAAGGATGAGGGGGAAAAGTTTTACTCATATTGCTGGTAGGGTGACAAATTGGTACAACTGCTCTGAAAAGCAGTTTGGAGATTCCTCAGAAAACTTAGAATGAAACCACCATTTGATCCAGTTATCCACTCCTCAGCATATACCCAAAGGACTTAGAATCAGCATACTACAGTGACATAGCCTCATCAATGTTCATAGCAGCTCAATTCATAATAGTGAAGCTGTTGAACTTAACTAGGTGCCCTTCAACAGATTAATGAATAAATAAAATGTGGTATATATACACAATGGAATATTAATCATAAAGAAGAATGAAATCATGGTATTTTCCAGTAAATGGGTGGAACTAGAGACTATTATGCTAAGTGAAATAAGCCAATCACCCAAAAAAACAAAGATCAATATTCTCTCTGATATGTAGATGCTAACACACAATAAGGTTGTGGGAGGGAAGAATAGAAGTTCATTGGATTAAATGACATGAAGGGAAGGGAGAAGGGATGAGAATAGGGAAGACGGTAGAATGAATAGCACATAATTTTCCTTTATTCACATATGAATACATGACCAGTGAAACTTCATGTGCAACCACAAGAATGGGATCGTAATTAGAATAAGTTATACACCATGTATGTATGTCAAAATACACTCTACTGTAATGTATATATAAAAAGAACAAATTTTAAAAAGTACTTGTGAATTGGACCTACTAAAAGGCTAATGTCTAAATTAGTAGAGAGATTGGTCAAATAACGTCTGTATCAGTCACAATGAATGAACAAAATCTGGGGCAATTTTCTGCATAAGGGTGTTAGTGTTTTTGTAAATTCAAAACTAGAGACCTTAAAAACAGAGTTTTGTTAGTGTTCCATAAAAGTCACATATTTTTATGGAATACAATATGCCATTTTATGAATATGATTAAATCTCTCTAGGTTTGGATCTGTTTCTACTCTCTAGCTCCTTTCTCCATTCCACTCATTCTAAGCCAGAAACATAACCGTGGCTCTTTAGTAATAATATGAAATTTTGACCTGTAGCTCTATGTATTGTTTATTTTCCATAAAGCATTCTATTTCAAAAATTAGTTCTGAATGTCACATTTCAGTAGAATAGATTTAGAAGTGTGTGATTGGATTTTTGTATTGCATTTTTACTTTGCAATAATTGAACATATTGTTTTTTATTTTCCCTTCTTTCTTACACAAGAGGTAGTATTTCAAACTGTATTTATTTTCATTTACCTTTTATTTTTTTCTTTACTTTTTTTTTTTTTTTTTTTTTGTACTGGGGATTGAACCCTAGGGTGCTTAATCCCTGTACAACATATGCAGCTTTTAAAATTTTATATATATTTTTTAAAATTTTGAGACAGGATCTTGATAAGTTATTTAGGGCCTTGCTAATTTGCTGAGGCTGGCTTTGAACTTGTAATCCTCCTGACTTAGCTTCCAGAGCTGCTGGAATTATAGGCTTGAGCCATCATGGCCCACTTCATTTACCATTTCTTGGAAATAAGCATCCCATTCATAATGATCTTTTCTTTATTCTCTTTCACTGTTGCCTGGTACTTCATTGTGTGAATGTACCACAATTTATTCCAACAATCTTGTACCTCCAGATATTAAAATTATTTCCAATATTTTGTAATTATTGGAAAGAGATTGCATGTATGTGTTTTGGTAGGGTTGAAAGTATTTCTTCAATAGGAATTCCTAGAAGAGAGAATGTTGTGTCAGAATGTAAACATCTATGTGGTTTTGTTAGACACGGCCAAATTCCCCTCCATTAAGGTTGCAACAGTTTGAATCCTGTATGAGTGTCTGTATCCCCCACCGCCTCATGCACAAAGTAAAATTTTGCCAAACTGACACAAAGAAATGGTATCTCAGTGTGGTTTCTGAGGTATTTCCCCTATTACGAGTGAAGAGGAACATCTTTTCGTATGTTGAACAGCCAGGTGTACATATTTTGTGAATTGTCTGTTCATGCTTGTTGCCAGTTTGCTATTGGCTTCCTGAAACCCTGCTGCTTTTCTTATTCTCCTTCCAACAGCCTCACCACCTAAGGAAGGGAACCTAAGTATTATGTGCAAGCAAAATCTCCCAAATGTTTATCTGGGGTCCTATACCAGACTGGTTGCTTAAAAACAAAAACAAGAACAACTCAGTAAAAAGGATGAACTAAACTATTTTCAGTTTTGTGTTTTGAAAAGACTGGGATGGGTCTTAGGGTTCTGCATTTTTAACAACTATCCTGGTGGATTTGGTGACCAGGCATGTGTGGGAACTATTGGTAAGACTGGATTTTCCCCAGTGATACCAGCTTCATGACCATTTGCAGAGAAGAGACAGATTGCTAGAGTAGGGTGAGCTAGGGTTTGGTTGGGGAACAATGCTCACACCTCAGGAACATACCAGAACATCCTAACTTACCTGTACATTTTACCAGTCGGCTTTGTCCTATCTGGGGAAAATGGAAATGTTTTTCAGTCCATTTTTTTTTTTTTCTTTTTCTTTTTGGTTCCAAAGATTGAACCCTGTAGTGTTTAACCACTGAATTTCATCCTTGGCCCTTTTTTATTTTGAGACAGGATCTTGCTAAGTTGCTTAAGTCCTTGCCAAGTTGCTGAGGCTGGGCTTGAACTTGTGATTCTCCTGTCTCAGCCTCTTGAGTTTCTGGGATCGTAGGCATGAGCTGACACACCTGGCTATTCTGATCCTCCAAATGCAACTGGATCCCTAGGCAGATTTTTTAAAAAAAATATTTATTTATTCTAATTAGTTATACATGACAGTAGAATGCACTTTGATTAATAGTATGCAAATGGAGCACAATTTTTCACTTCTATGGTTGTACACAAAGTAGAGCCACACTATTCATGTAAACATACATGTACCTAGGGTAATGATGTCTGTCTCATTCTACCATCTTTCCTACCCCCGTGCTCCTTCCCCTCCCCACCCTCCCCTTTTTGCTCCTTAGAGTTGGTAAGAACCCAGCATTGAATAGAATTATATGTTCTTTAGTCATCTAGAATGGCTACAGATTGCCCACCTGATTTGCCACCTTCTTTACTTTTCTCTGGCTGTTACATCTCTCAGGTTTATGCTAATTTCTCAGGAATACTCAAACTCTGCTTGTTTGTGTGACCTGATATTCTAGATTGCTGACGTTGGTTTACCCCATTCCTTTTTAAAATTTTTTTTATTAATGGTCTCTTGGTTTGAACTGCTCCTTTGGCTCTGGGGCAAGAAGTTCTCAACTTCTAGGGACATTATATATGAATAGAGTTCAGGGGCCACAGCACAATCTGGTTCATTTATGGGACTGAAACACTTTTCCTGAAGAAGTGTTTATATAACAAGGGTCTAGTTTTTACTGAGAATCACCAGTTGTGTACATGTAGATCATGGGGACGGATAAGTAAAGTACTTTTGATTTGCTTCCTGAAATGTTCCCTGATACATATGGAGTAGGCTGGGCTTTAGCTGGAGGTGGGACTATAAGGCATACATACATTTTATCACTAGGTTATAATACGAATATGTGACAACTCAGTAACAGTGTAAGTCCCTGATCACCAGTTTTTAAAACTAATTGTTTCTGAAAAAAGGAAGTAGGTGGATCGCTAAACTATAGAGCAATATTTTCAATTTTTAGAACGGAGAGAGTTATATATGATGATGTTATCATTCTTATTTAAGAAAGGGGTGATGCTCTTATTTTTCTAAGCAATAGTTTAATTCAAACAAAACTGTATTGGTCAAAAGAGCTGAGATGTGAGAGTAGTTGGAGAAGGTGAGGTAGGAAGCTAACAGTAGAACAGAGTTCAGAGTTGGGTGACACAGGGAGAGAATGTGTCTGTATTGTGCCCACTTTGCCTTTTCTTCCTCCATTTTCTGAAACTCAGGCCTAATTCAAACCATTAAATTAGGATTACATTAATATAGACCAAAAATTGCTTGGAGAAGAAAAAAATCCCAAGTGTGATTTAAATTTGACACATGGCTGAGGGCAATAGAAAGTGGAAGGAAGAAATCAATGGCTCTTTTTCTCTAGGTAATAAGACCCCCTCCCCAAATCATGAATGTTGAAAATTGAGAGGAAACATTTTAGAAGCACTTTTCAGTGTACAGTCTGGACATTCCATTGGAATTATCCAATTTTCCCAGGGAAAGAAAGATTCCGAGGGAATCTTCTTTAAAAGTCATTTTAGTCATTGAAGTGTCACATCTCCCTTTCTCCTCAATGTCAAGAATCCAGAATCTTTCCTATGTTTTGATCAGTTTCTTCCTGGGATTTGCCCTCCCCTCTAGGTTCATTTCATTAAAGAGTTGATTAAAATTGAATGAGTGCTCTCCACTTGTGTTATTGATTTCTAGTCCTTCTCTAGAACCTATTTTTTTTTTCTCGTTGATGGGGTTCTCTCTTATCTATTTATTCTTTCCTTGAAAACTATTACCTATCTGTAGAGATGTCCCCCCCCATCTCTCTCTCTGCAAATAGATTGTCTTTAATATTCTCCCAAAGAATATGTATTTTATGCGTCTGTTGAGAAATACTATTATGAAATAAACATGTCATTGTTAATGAAATAGAATGGATAGTTGGGTCTGTTACTCCTCAGAAGCTAGAAGGAATAAGGAAACTACACTTTTAGATTTGTGTTGGTGTGTTATAATGAGACTAATCATATGGCAACAAAGTTCTTAACATTTAATTTGTAGAATCCATGAATTCTTGCTTCCTGTTGTTCATTGTTCACATGGTTAAGTTAAGGGTGGTAGATGAAGCAGAGGTGCTCTACTCAAAAGGCAAGAGTGGTTGGATTTGCTTCATAGGAACCCAGTAGCTGATCTTGAGTACCTTTCGGAAAAAGGAGACTTGAGCTTATGAAGACTTCCAAGTTTCGAGTCAAATTCAGCAATATTTAAAAAGAAATCTTTAATTTAGTATGAACTTAAAAGTGGTAGCTATGTTAATAAGTCAGAGTTGTTCTTTTATTGGCTTATTCAAGAAGGATTATTTTTCATCTCCACTGAGAAAAGAACAAGAGAGGATGTGGTTAGGTTAGATGACAGAGTCTTCTTCTAACTAGAGTTTCTCTTGTGGTCCTGAGTGCTCTTTTCCTTGAGGGAAGTGGTTTTTAGAGTATATAGGCCCCGGCACTCTTTCTTCAGGTGGCCTAAATCCTGTTTTCTCCTTATTTGAAAATGTTTGCATCTTAGATTCTACTAGTTGTAACTAATTCACTAGTGATTTAAAATTTTAAAACCCTGGTAAAGTTTGGGGGACTAGAAAGTGAGAAAAGATGAGGTTTATGACTTGCAGTGTCTGAGATATTTGATGACCCCCCAATGGTGACATGTCTAAAAGGATGTAAAAATCTCTGAAAGTGCTTAAATTGCTGCTTGGAAGTGAGATAATAAAGATGGATTTTAAAAAGTCTAATTTAAAATTCAACAAATAACAAAACCATGCACACTATAAAGAAATGTCAACATTCTTTTCCTCAGAAATCACAAGTTCTCCATGGTGGAACCCAGGGCTAGAGTTCAATGAAGACTCAGTTTCTTCAAGTAATATATGCTCCACCTTGTCATGAAAAGACTGAGGAGAACCCTCCACTTTGGCTATTATCACATGGTTTAGAATGAAAACATGAACCAATATAATTCTTTAATTTGTTTATTTGAACTAAGAAACATGAAGGGAAGTTGTTAGTCAGTCATGGATCATGAGATCAAAGAGTCAGGATATTAATAGTTGGAGTAAACTTATGAGCCAGTACAAACCATAGAAGATTAGGATTCTCTTCAGTAAAGAGCCAAAAATGGAGGAAGCATTCCAAGAGAAATTGAGATGTCCCAGGAGGGAGATTATAGGGCTTCCTTAGTTCTAGTCTCTTGAAAACTCTCGAAAATACACTGCTCATTTGGAGATTCAACAGGTTTGTAGTGTTGTTAAACACATTTCACTTTACTTGTGATTTTGTCTGCTTTCTTTGTAGCTGAGGTAACTACATTAGTCAGTTATACTTAAGCACAAATAAATTTTGCAAGAATGTTGTCAAGAAGTGATAGTTTTCACGTTCTTTATTTTGTTGATTCATTTTGATTCTTCCACAAATGCATTTCTTCCCAAAATATAACATTTAGTACTCATGTGACTATTTTAAAAGACATGTTAGTGACATACATTTTTACAAAACTGAAAATAGAAAACATTTCAATTTTTTGATCCAAACCAATAAACTAAAATTAATTTTTTTATTCTTAATGATTCTAACATATATTATGCTCTTTTCTGAGTTGTAATAAGTCATATTCAATGATTAAAAGAGGGATGATGATAAGCCCTTTAATGAAGGTGGTAAATGACAATTACATAAATATGCAGAAGTAACCAGATATTTGATGGATCTTTTAAGTTTCTATGTGTATGGGCATCTCATTGACTATACAATAAATTATTTTATAGAATGATGACAATCCCTCCCATTGATGACTTAAATGTGTTTATTTTAAAGCTTTTCTCTTATTCTTGCCCCAATCTTATCTCTCCAGCAATGGTCATGGTGGCTGAATGTGGAGGAGGTAGGGCTGAGGCCTGAGTCCTTGCCTCTGAATCTTTTCCTAGGCATTAACTTCTCTGGTATTTTGTAGTCAAGATGGCTACACATATGATGAGGTAGAAGTTTTTTCTTCTTTTAAATTTTATTTTTTATTTTATTCAAACAGGAGTGCATGTGTGGTAGATCCATGTAGATCCATGTCTTCCCTTAGGCTGGACTGGGTATAGTTGATTCTGAGATGCCTGACAGTTTGACTCTGAATCTGATTTTGAGGTGTCTGATGAGATGAAAGTTAACAACACCCAAGTGGTGTGCTTGGTTTTCTTTGTGTAGCCTTCACTTTTCCTCTAACCTTCTCCATCATGGAGTTACTCCCATGAGGAGCTAATGATGTTTCCCTTTATTTTCTAAGCAGTATTGCTTTGGGTTAGACATCCTGCATATTGTTCAGAATGTACCTGGGCATCCTTAGCCCATCTCTGTATTTTATTCTGTGAAGGGGAATGCTTTGCTACATGCTCTGAAGATAGTGGAGAGCTGGAACAGGGTGCCTAGAAGTGTGAAATCCTTTAATCTTTTAAGTTCCATTGGCCTGGGCCCCTTCGGTCGTATTCACCCTTCTTAGATCTTTAAGCCAGAAACATTCACCCTTCTTTTAGTTCAGAAATGACTTATAAACTTTAAAAAAAAATGTTATGAAGCACCCACTTTCTCCTTTCTACAGTTGGAGAAACAGACCAAAAACTAAAAACAAACATAACTCGGAGTCCCAGAATTCTCCCCTAAACATTTCTTAGCATGCTCTTTCTTGGGGCATTGCCAGCATGGGCCTGGGGATTCTGCAGCACACAAGCCTCCAGCCAGGGAACTAGTTGTCTATATTCCATCTTCCTGGAAACTTCTAGTCTTCACAAATGATTATCTTGGCTTCTAGGAGAAGAAATATCCCTTATTCCTTTATCTTCTGTCATGAACAACTGTAGTACCTACCTTGTGTAGCTCCCTGATCTTCTCTCTTTCTCTCTGTCTCTCTGATGTGGGGGTTGCTAGGGGATTGAATAGTTGGTGGAATTCTGTCTGCACTGTGCTTTTCAAGAACTGCAGAGAGATGTTGGCTCCAGTTCCAACAAAGGAAACCTTTTGGTCCTCACAGGATAACATATGTCTTTTTCTCAGAAAAATCCCACTTTACCCATAAATCAGAGATGATATTTGTCCCCAATATTCAACATTTTATTCAAGTCTTTTCAAAATATAAAAATTTTGTAAACATTTGATAAAGAATAAAAACAGCAATAGTTTGGATAATTTTAGTTTAAAGAAAAAAAGTAAGATACTTTTAAGAGAGCTGGGAAATGATAGAATGGAAAGCTGTATAAAGGTTAGAAGGGATTTATGAAAAGACATCAAGTCCAAGTAATCTGACACAATTCCCTATTGACATTCTCTGATGAAAATGAATGATTGGAAGATGATGTATTAAGATATTGCATGTAATGTAACTCAGGCAGAGATGTGCATTTTATAAAATAATGGACAAAAAGGATTGGGAATTAGTATTAAATCAAACAGCCAATTATTAGAATATGTATCGTGTTTTGAATGGTGCCTATACAGAATGAAGATACAAACATTTCAGTTTGTCTTTTTTTTTTTTTTTCTTTTAAATAAAACTCGTTTGACTTTTTATTTGACTGACTTGACCAAATCAGCTTGCTGATTTGAAGTCATGGAAACAGAGTTGTAATATTCCACTGAATGAGACAAAATAAATGTAGATGGGCTTGGGTATTTTTGCATTTTTTAAATGTTTCATAAGGCTATTTGTAGGACTGACTTGCTTAGTGCAATTATTAGTGCACATTTTCTTAAAGTTTCTCCAGTACTTTTTCAAAATGGAGAATTGTATTTGCAGTATGGCAGATTTTAGAAAAAATTGGAGAAAAAGGAGTTATTAAGTTCTGCTTACTATAAATACGTAGGTCTTCCTAAAATCAGGAAGATCCTTATTCCATTTTAGAAACATCCTCTACTGAAATTGTTGTGCATTAACTCTTCATTTTCTCTCCCATTAGACGTGGTAAACTACTTAAAGACTACATCCTATATCTTTCCATTATCAGTAACTATCACAGAGCCTGGGGCATAGTATACACACACAATAATGGCTTAATGCATGACTACATAATTATTAGCTCCCATACAAGTCTTATAAACCTAATCCTGATATTTTCTGTATTTGATCCCAGTTACCCATGTGCTTCTGAAATTTCTTGTTTCTTCCTAACTCCTGATGGGATTACTCATTTCCTGACTGATGGGTGATTTCTTAATTTGGATTAGGATTGTCTCCTGAAATGCATCTTGTTTGCTGGAAGCATTGATAATTTCCAAGGTCTTGCTATCCTAACATACAGAGACTAAGACTTAATTACTTGAATAGTACTAGCTTTTGATTGCAGGCCTATTTCAAGCTGTACATGTTCTCCTAAGGAAACAAAGCCTGTTGTGTGACCATGACTTTATTTTGGGAGTATTTTGAGTCCATGCTGGTGACTGGAGTCTCAACTAAGGTGGAATCTTTGAAAATTGTTATCAGTTAAAAATGTGCTTCATCTTTAATGTGGATACTGGAATTTTTACTGCTGGGATCTGTTTCAGCTCATAGGAGGCCAGTCTTCAGTATTAGTCATGCAACTCTAGAACAATTTGTCCTTGAACTCCTTCTTTGGCCCACAAGCAGACAGGAAGTTCAGATAATGTTCAAGCTGCCTCAAGCTACCCTAGGATAGGATAGGATAGTCTTTTGCACACCTCTCTTATTTTGCTACTCTTCTGTCCACTAAGAACTTGCAGCCTGAGCATTTCTTGAGAGGCTGAGAGACTTCCAACATGCACAAATGTTATTGCTCCATTGGTCAAGATTTTCCTTCAGATTAGTCATCTGCCCTATTTCACCCTTTCAAGACCATGTTGTCTATTATGTGGATTGATCAAGTAAATTGGACAGTAAATGTTTAATATGTACTACAAATTTCATATGTCTTATGTATTTTATTGAAACATCCTTAGATCAATAAATACATTTCCAGAGATTATTGCACTATGTGGTGTTCTTCTGAATAACGTACAAAGGAATGAGAACAAATGAAAAAAATGGTTGGGCTTTGGATAAGCTATTAAATTTAATTGTTTCTTTTTATAAATTTAGGGTTAGGTTAGATCATCAAAATTCTTACAGGTGGGGCTGGGGTTGTGGCTCAGTGGTAGAGCGCTCGCCTAGCCTAGCACGTGTGCGGCCTGGGTTCCATCCTCAGCACCACGTAAACATAAATGCATTGCATTGTGTACAACTAAAGCAAATAAACAAATATTAAAAAAAAAATTCTTACAGGCAATCCTTGAACCAGTATCGTCAGTGGCACTTACAAACTTGTTAGAAAAGCAAATTCTTGGGTCTCATCAAAGATCTATGGCAGGGCCCAGCAATCTATGTTTAACAAACTGTCAAAGTGATTCTAATGTATTTTCAAGTTTGACAATCCCTGAAATAGACAGAACTTTTAGCACAAATGTCTTAGGAATACTGCACATGTTTCCTTGTTAACAAAGCCCACTTCTGTGGAAACATGATTCATTCCTTATTTTCAGCAGTGTGAGGATTAGAAAAGAGTATGTCCAAGGCCAGTCCTACGGGGGAAAAATCATGATTGCAATGAGGGTCATATCTCTTGGGCCTCAGCCTACTCTGTGTGCCCAATCACAAAGGGCTGCTTGTTTCCCTCAGATATCCTCACTCCTCAAGAAGAACATCCCAGATTTTGCTGGGGTGAATCTCTCCTTCCCAAGCAGAACACTGAGATGAAGTCTTGTTCCAATCTTCTGATCTTGAGGAGAGTTCCAACCACCCTAGCACTCAGATGAAGATCATGCAACTCCAAACAGCTAGGCAGATCTCTGTTCTGTACCTGGGCATTCACATGGTGCTTCTTATAGCTGTCTTCTGTTAGTCCTCTTGTCCTGTCCTTGGCAGCCCTGGACCTGGTGCTGCAACTCTCTGAGGGCTTAGAGACCCTTAAGGTCATGTTCCAGTGATCGGAGAGATCATAGAATCTATACAAGAATTCTTCATTTATATTCCTCTAATTCTGCCTATACTTATCTAACTTGAAAATATTATACTTTTCTTTTGTCCTTTGTACCCCTGAAAGGCCCATCAGGAAGAATTAAAGAGACATTAGAACATAAAGGGGATTTGCCCTTTAATGGCATAATATTTATTTCTCTCCACCTTGAGTTTAAGAGGGATCAATCTTTAGAAACAACCCTTAGTTTCTACCTTCTGAAGAGCAGCTGGGAAAATATTTCAATTATAACCTGGGGGACTAGAAAGGTGGCAGTGGGCGCTTGTCATATTTCTTCAAGTATGGGCTGAGGAACTTCTTATTATGCAGCAAAAACAAATAAATAAATAAACAAAAAATTTAAAAAGTCTTATAGAACAGGTTGAGGGTCCAAGCTCTTTGGACACAGGTCAAGTTACTCCTGAGTACATATTCCTCTGATATCAGAACTGATATTAATGTCAGGATGTAATGGTCCTATTAAATACACTTATGTGAAAGGGAATGGTGAGTGAAGTTTGGGTAATAGGCATGGGGATTCAAGATAGAGAAATAAGAGAATGCCCCTTAATAAGCATAGCTCAGGTCTAGTTGTCTCTTTTGTGTGTGTGTGCCTGTGTGTGTGTGTGTTCATATATTGACAAGTCCCAGCATATGTTGTGATTTTACTGGGAGATCAGAAATGCCAGGCCCATTTCTTGGTGGTAGGACACTGCGCCAGAGCTGATGGCCTTGGAGAATACTCTGACCTGGGAGGCAGGAGGAGTAATGTGCTTTCACACCCAGGTTCACATTTGGAGAGGAATGTTCCCTTTAGACACGACCACACACTCATTGCTGCAGTTTCCAGCACTGTTAAGATTAAGGTACTGGGTTTGAGGGTGGGGTGGAGAGAGATAATTGGCAGGCAGAATATGCTGATCTTTTCACACACTCCTCTTACTTCCTCTCTGCAGCGGCAGTTGGGTTTGCTCCTGTCTTCTCTCCTCCCTGCGCTAAGCTGATGAGGGTTGTCTGCTGCGGGTGCCAAAGCCGCCTCAAATAGGCAGTAGTGTTCTTAGCCTTGACATCTCATCCCTCATCTTTCCTCGGATCTCGTCAACCTACATGAGCTGCTCTGCCAACAGCTAATAGCGAAATGACTGTGGGAAAGGCAATGACAGCAATAGCTGCTCAGCATTTACTTTTTTTTTTTTTTTTTTTTTTTTTTTGCTGCGCATAAAATTCCAGACCTGAGCTGGGGGATAGACAGGGGAGAGTGCAGTGGAGTTTGGAGGCAGGTGGAACTCTCGCAATCTGCCTTTGCTCCTCCTTCAATACAATATCATTTGTGTGTCTGGTAATGATTTAATGTCACTTTTGAATATTTGCCTGTTAGCGCAAGGAGGTGTATGCAGTTTCCCTGGGTTCAGAGACTCTCTGTTTCCTTTTCCTGCATGTCATTCCCAAGACTTTTTATAAGTCCAGAGACAAAGCAGGGAATTAGGTGCCTACCATCACCAGTACTTTTGCTTTTCTATTGTCCTCATTATCAAGTTGACATCCTAGAGGACTTGGTTACACAGGTCAGTGCAGTATAAGGAGGACCAGGTAGGCACTGCTATTGCCCTGTCTTCTAGGAACTTGTGGTCCAAGACAAATGTGCAGTTAAAAATGTTATTTCTGCATACTTTTCTTCTCTGTTACAAGGCATACAGGTTGTCACAGTGGAAGAGATGCACAAACTTTATACTTAGGATGAAACCTGGATCTAGTCTACAGGATTCTTTGTCATTTACTAGGCCTGTGACTTTGGGCAACTCTTTTGATTCCTGATGTCTTTCTCTACATAGTATGACCAACAATGAGGCCAATATTGCAGTGTTGCTTGCAGATTAAGATTTAGTGTTTTTTTTTTTTTTTTTTTTTTTTTTTAACTAAGGGGATCTTCTGTGAGCATCACGTTCCTTTTGATGGTTGGCATTTTGGAAAGTTAATCTGATGATATGTGTATGAGCATCACATATCTTATGAAGTGTGTGGATGGGAAAGTGCAGGATCCTGTGTGAATAGAAAGGAGTTAAGTTTTCAAAACCTATTACTTCATGTTAACAGTTCTGTCTTCTACGACCTCATTTGTATACCTTCTGTTATTGAACCAAGTTATGGAGCTAGCATAGAAAACCTATTAACTTACCAACATAATGTGACATTATCTGGATAGGTTAGCTTGAATATATTATCTCAATTAACTAAATTCTGCTCTGGGTGATTTGCAGCATAGTGGTCTTTTGATTGATTCTTTTCAACTCAGGGTAGTATGATTGCTATTTTTGGATTGCTATAGCTCATGGAGAGGGTTCTGTATGGATATTTTTCTTTTCTTTAATGTTTAAAAATGTGTTCTTGGTACATTATAATTACACATAGTAGCAGGATTCATTGTTAAATATTTGTACATGCATACAACATAATGATATAATTTGTTCAATTTTGTTCCTGGATACCTTTTTCTATTAAGAAAGAGGCAGGAGGATTGCGAGTTCAAAGCCAGCCTTAGCAATGGTGAGGCACGTAGCAACTCAGTGAGACCCTGTCTCTAATAAAATACAAAAAAGGGCTTGGGATGTGTCCCAGTGGTCAAGTGCCCCTGAGTTCAATCCTTGGTAAAAGAAAGAAAGAAAGAGAGAGAGAGAGAGAGAGAAAGAAAGAGAGAGAGAGAGAGAGAGAGAGAGAGAGAGAGAGAAAGAAAGAAAGAAAGAAAGAAAAAGAAAGAATGAAAGAAAGAAAGAAAAGAAAGAAAGAAATATCATTATGCTGGGCTGGGGTTGTGACTCAGTGGTAGAGCACTTGCCTAGCATGTGTGAGGCACTGGGTTCAATTCTCAGCACCACATATAAATAAATGAATAAAATAAAGGTTCATCAACATCTAAAAATCATTAAAAAAAAAAGAAATATCATGCCTTTAAAAACCGCATTTTTTGGTACAGTCCCTAATTTGTTTGTTCATGTATGCTAGAATCATCCATTCTGATTAAATTGAAGATCACTCTTAGAATTAAATGATAACACAATTATTTTTTGCTTAAGCAGTTAATATTGGGCTATACTTTTACTGTATATAGTTCATGTAGAATGATTAATAGGTAAGATGATTTTTATAAAAATATCAAATCTTGTAACCAATTACAGTTACAGGATTATGTTGGTTCCCCTTATTATTATTATTGTTTTCCCTGAGCAGGAAAATGAGTCTTTTGATGTTGTCTTTCTGTTCTGTTGTGGTGTAAACTAATCAATAAAATCAATAAGAGTGTAAAATATAGATTATAGATATAAGATTTTGATAAGTGAGGTAGGACAATTATAAAGCAAGAACTGTCATAGACAGGCCTAAGACTCCATTTTGCTGCCTTCTATTTAAAAAAAAAAGAACTGTTACAAGAGCTGTTTCTGGGAAACTGAAATGAAACCTATTTTCTTATGATATATTATTTTTATGTACTTTGTGCCCCATAAAGTGTACCCAACGCAGGATATGGCAATGGTCTTGGTGAGCTACATCCTAGGTCCGAGTGCCTTTGTGGGTCTACATGACTTTGAAGTAGGTTCTCGCCCCCACCAAAACTCAGGATTGTTTAGCATCTGCTTGGACCCAAGCTATAGTTGTCTAAGATGTTTGAAATAACTACTTTTTAGCTTCTGTGGCCTACTTGCTTGTCACCTGGAAAATTCCAGTCCTGTTTGGGTTTGCAAAGACTTGCTTACCGCTGTTCTAGCTTCGGTGATTGGCTTGCTTCCATGATGCTGAAAAGTAGTGGTTTTCATCTTTAAATTCCCAAGGAAAACCAGGAGAAGCTGCTGTTCTCCCATATAGCTTCAGGGTCTGCAGGTGGCAGCCCCTGGCCAGGTAAATAAAGCTCTCTGATTTGTTTTAAATTCGGACTTTGGGTGTTTTCTGAGGTGACTCCTTATTTCAGTTCCTGTCCATAGACTATGTCATCTATCAGCTTTTTAAACTTGTATAGCTCTTCATATTTTCAAAGTCCTTTCATTTCTACTCCATGATACTCTATTTCTAGTTTTTTATCTCCTTGCCTCCATATATGAAGACAAATGCCAACTACTCAAGGATGTGAAAAGAAAAGTGGGGATAATTCTTTGGAATGTTTAACATTTTTTCCTTCAAGAGTCTGAAGGTCCAGTAGTATACTGTGAAGGGAGAAGACCATTTTTGGAAGAAGAGAGAAGACGGAATTCACAGTCTTGGAATTCTTTCACATTCCAGAGTGCAAAGTGTGTGTGTATGTGTGTGCATGCGTGTGTATGTGTGCAGGGGATCTCTTGATTATATGAATCATATTTTACCTATTTGGGTTGTTTGCTGATTGATTTATGAGTTACTGTAACACAATTATAAGCAACTTGAGGTCAAAAATCTTTTTAGACATTTATATGTTTCAAAATTTTTAGCATAGTTTAGGGAAATTGTAAGTACTTAGTGGATTCTTGCTAAATGAAATTGAGAGGTACTTTCTGATTCTCACTGCCTACCTAACTTTAGATTGCCTGAAGTTGGCTCGTGGGAACTTGTTCATTATGCCTGCTCTATGGATAGTAAGGCAAATGCTTACTAGAAGGAGGGTCAATGAGATACAAACAGATTCAGTTTGGAATAAATGGACTATGCCCTTTTTAAAATACCCAATGACTTCAAATTATTTTTAGTAATGAAAACTCATTATTTTTTTTCACAAAGTGGTAATGCAAAAATCGGCTGCACAACATGTGAATTACTTAAAAATAATGTCTTGTAGACTTTTTTTTTTTTTAAACTAAAATGTCCTGAGACAGAGTTTGCATCTGTTGCATGGTAACCAGGGACCAACTGGGGGCTATTTCAATAATGAAGATCCTCCTAATCAGAGGAGGAGTTGGGAATAAGCAGAACTGAGTCACCCATGTATATGCCCAGGAAACATACTTTGATTTGAGAATATTTGCTACAGCCCTACAATTGTTAAAGTTATCACTTCTGTGGCTGACAGCTGCTGATAAGTAAGGGGCTGAGGGGAGGAAGTAGAGCATATATTTGAAAGTAAACACAACATCCCATTTCCAAATATGTCGTGTCTCTATGTATTTGGCCAAATTCCCTTCTTTGAGCCAGGGATGGTCACAGAAACTGTAGCTCCTCTTGAATTCACATAATTTATTGTTATTTTTAATTTGCTTCTTCAGTATCTGTAAGGTCTTAGATAATAAGCCTGAGCATCTGGTGGGATTTACTCGAAACATTCGTTAGAGTGAACAAGGGACTTTACCAATTGGTTGTCTGGTTTCAGTGGCTTGGTAGAAGATGGCAGTATCATTGACATGTGATCCTTGGTTCCATCTCTCCTGGTGCTTTGTGACTGAACATTAACACTGCTGACTACAAACCTATATGGTGTCAACCTTTTGGTGATATTCCCATGACAGGTGACGTAGATGGGTTTTGCCCTAGATGTGGGAAGAGGGTAGTTTTTGAGATTTGTGTGAAATGCTAAATTGTGACATGCTTATAACTTAAAATACATGCTGGCAATACCATCTCCAGAGTGGAAAAGTTTTATTTTACAATTTCTGTAACTCAAAAAACTGGTAAATGTTACACTAAGTTTTAATTTATTGGTGTTATGCACCTGCTTGTAAGTGCTGACCCTCTTGGGAAGTATATTTTGTTGCCTATAGGCAGATATAAACCAGAATTCATAATTTTCTAACTAGGGTCTAAAAATTAAACCATTTACTATAAAAAGCAAATCCCAAATTTCTGTTTAAAAGATTCTGAGTCTTTTTTCATACTATTTATTTACTGAGATTATTTTCTACTAATTCTTGTTTCTAAAATTTATTTTGGATGCCAGATTCCATCAGATTATGGTCATTTCATTTAAGCCTCCATCACATAGAAATGAAGCAATTCATAAATGTCAAACAGTAAATTCATCCACGGAAATAAATAAACCCCAATTTCTAAACTTGGGCAATATTAATACATTTGGCCTCAAGAAATTCCTGTTTCTACAAGGGCTCTACAGGTAAAAACTGTTGGTACAGTTGCAAGCGTGTGGTTGAAAAGACTCCCACAAGTATACTTAAACATTTCCCAAGAGGGTTAAGTTGATGTTAAAGTGTTCTTAATGTGAACACACACAAATAATAATAATAATAATAATAATGATAATAATAACAATAACAATATATAATATAAGGGGGGCAGGAGGAAACTTTTGGAGGTGGTAGATGTTTATAACAAAGATTTGTTTACCTTTCCATGGGTTTATGCTATGTCAGACTCATCAAGATGCATATATTAAATATGTGCAGCTCTCCGTATGCCAGTCATACCAGACTCAGGTATAGCAGGTCTTTGAGACTTTCTGGCACTCCCCCTGTGGTTGGTTGATTCTTTTAATTTTTCCTTTTACTTTTCAGAATTGGATCCTGGGGTTTTTCCCTTCCCTCATTGACTCTGGCCCTGTACTCCTGACTTAAGCATATACTGAGATTCCAGGGTCCCCGTGCTAGTCTTTGAGCTGGTGCATAAGATGCCCTCTCCGATCCCCAGGACCAGGTTTCCCAAGTCAGCAGGTGACTTGACCTGAATTCTTTACTGCCACTGCTTGACTTGACTGAGCTTGGAGTTTGGATGTAGTCTGTGTCCTAGTTTCATTTAGTTCCACGAGAGGCAGGACCCGGCTGTTTTACAGCAGCAGTCTAGCACTTTCAGAAAAGAAAAAAAAAAAAAAATGTGTAAAGTGGAGGAGAGAGATTCTGAAGGAATCTTAGAGTGAAAATGTTAGTACTGTTGTTAACACCTACATATTTTCTTTAGTTTTAGTATCTCCAGTGGCTTTACTTAAAGTAAATTACAGCTTCTTTCCTAATTTTCTTTTAGGATGTAATTTGAAGAATGGGATAAGACATTCTTCCTTTTTGCATTTTTGGGAAAGAATGGAATACAATGGTTGAATTAAAAAAAAAAAAAAGAATCATTGTGAGGTAATCAGTGATTTGAACACATGTGGCTTTGATTGGAGCCTGATTTAAAAGTGGGTGAGTCCTCAAGTACTACGGGGCACAGCAAATGGGCCTTTTATTAATTTGGTTCATAAAAAAGAAAGTTAATCATTCCCATACTTCAGGGAAAGTTCACATAAAATCAGATTCAAATATGACTAATTAAAAGGAATTTCCAAGAGTAACTCAGCATAATGTCAAATTAAAAAGCAAATGCACCTGAGTGAGAAGCAATAAGGAGACCTTAGACATTTTTCAGGAAGAAGCTGTGGGTAGAAAGAAACTTGGGAAATGAGCTGAAGGTCAGAGATCAGAACCGAGAAGAGATTTTTGTTTGTCCCAAAGGCAAAGTCTCAAAGAAGACAAGGTCAAATATTAAGCGGCATAAGAAAAGGATGTATTGAATGTTCTAAGTACTTTGCGTTGATAATTGAGTGGAAGCTGCCTGCTGGACCACATGTCAGCGAAGGACTAGAAACCATAGAAAGTAGGGACAGCTACAAATGGAGCCAGGAGAAGAATCATAGATTGAAAACCCAGAAAAGCTGGATTAAGTGACAATCTGGAAGGGACAGGAGAAAATAAAAACATTGGTTAAGCATCAATGTTAGTAGTTATAGGGGTTGAGGCTTGGCTGAACTTGGGGGGTGAATCTTAAAGAAACACAGAAACAGATATGGAATATAAACACTCTGGGTTAAAAGTCAATTTATTGGTTCTGTCCATACATGTGTTTTGAGTATCTATTATGTATTGCACACGATATTTGACATCCTGAGGGAATACAGAGGTAAATGAAACATGTCTCTTGTTCCTAATTTACTCATAATGGTCAAGTATAGCCTATTGCCTAATAGGTACTCAGGAGGTTCTTTTAAAGTATATTCCCTTGCGTCTTGATCACAGTGAAATGCTGGAATCAGCCCATGTGTTCAGTGAAAGTTGTTTGTTAGCAACTCTTCCCACCTCCACATGCAGTGATATTATGTTGGAAGCTTGAAATTGAACAAGTATTTTCTTCATGGAAATTGACACACACTACAAATCAAGGGTGACTTCTCCCTATCTCCTTCCTCCCCACCCCAGCTCTTAAACTGTTCTCACCACTGGATTAATTTAATCTATCAGTTAAATTCAACAAATATGATTTCAGTACTTCATACACGTAAATCCCTGTGCTGGGTGCTTGCTTGTCTTTCTGCTCTTAAAAGCCGTTTTCTCTTTCGTAATAACTTAGTTATTTAGGTGGTTTGAAGCATTACTTATCCAACCAGTGTCATATATTGGAGTGTTGATTTCTTTCTATTTTCCAGAAGAGTAAAAGTGCAAAGCCAAGTTTGAGTTTTCTCTCTAGATTTGGAGTGTTGGCAATATGTCTGTCCTATGGATGTACAAGGGGAGATGCTTCTACTTGTCTACTGGAGACTCAGTTCCTGATGGGGACATACTTACCTTAAAAAAGTGGAGAAATAGTGACCTGATGATGTTCTTCGATTGGCTGTTCTGACAATAATACAGGTTGGAAATTAGGGATGTGATTATAAATAGGACATAGGGTTGGCCCTTCTGTAAGGTCTTTTATTTGTTTGTTTGTTTTAATGAAAAACGGAAGCACTGAACATTTTTCTATCCCTGGTAAGAGATATAGAAAGGGTGTGACTTCATATGCCTATGCAATTTGGGTCTTAGCTCCACCACTTCTCAGGTTAGGCATTCAGGGTCATTTTATGTCTTCAATTTTAAATACACTAATTCATGAGCATTGAGATTAGAGCGGGAATCATCGCAGTGCTCTGTTAATGCCAATTACCTCTGAAACAGCCAGAATGGAGTCAGATAGGAGTCCCCTGATGACTGATTAAAATATGGTGTCCTGAAAATTAAGTGTCTAGTGTGGAGTGCAGATGTAGCACAAAGATGTGTTATCTGGATGGACTCAGATTGAATGCTAATATTGGGAAAACTTGCTAGGAATAATATAGTAGCCATAGTCCCCCAGCAGGAGTAAAAAAAGAAAGAACTTCACACTTCTGGGCAGTGTTAAAGTCAGGAAAATTGGGATTAAAATCTTTTATGATGAACGTTTAAGCCTTAAAGCTTAATAATGAGAGGGCAGAAGTTGAAATAGCAGAACTAAGGATGACATAAAAATTGATATGATGGTACCCCTTTAGTCTAATTTAACCACTTGAATTGTGCTTTTCAAACAGTGTTACATATGGCTTAAAATTTTCATAAGGGAGCAAAAGGACTTTTCTGCAGAGAACTCATTTCATTTTGGGCAATACTTCTGTCTCCAGGTACCCTTCAGAATTTAAATATGACCTCTTTTTGAGGCATAAATTTGGAAAAGATTTCAAGAGATTAGAAAATGATTGGTTTAATGGAATTGATACCAGACTTGATGACTTTAAAAGAGTCAAGGTTCATTTTTCAAAAAATGTTTATTTATTTGCTTTTAGTTGTACACAATGTGTTTATTTCTATGTGGTGCTGAGGATTGAACCTGGGCCGCACAACATGCTACATGAGCGCTCTACCACTGAGCCACAACCCCGGCCCCAAGGTTCATTTTAATTGATGGAAAAATCAACATATAGGTAGCATTGAGGAATGGAATAAATAGGCAGAAAAGGCATTTTTGAGTTGACATTTATTTAAAGCTCACTCAAAGATCCTGAATATGGGAAACATGTTTTCTTAGAAGGGTATGTTGATATCAAATACATTTATTTATTTAAAAATAAAATTGTATTTTTAGTTATTTTTTTCTAAATTCAAATGAAATGTATTTTTAACATGATAAAATGTTAAAATTGTACATATATGCGGGGCACTATATAATTTTTTGTACATGTATATGCTGAATAATGCTTAAATCAGGCTAAACCTATCTATCTCCTCATTTATCATTTATTTGTGGTGAAAACATCCCCAATTTTTTCTTTTAGCTGTTTGGAATATACACTTCATAATTCTCCTTTATAGTCATGGTACTGTGCAATAGCACACTGGAACTTTTTACTCCTATTATTTTAGTGATCCTATTATATTATTGGTCAAACTTTCCTCATCCCCACCCCATTCTCTCTCTCCTCAGGTAACCACTAATCTATTTTTAACTTATGTGAGATCAGCAATTTCAGATTCCACATGAATGAGCTCATGCAGTACTTTTCTGTGCCTTATTTATTTCACTTAACATAATGATCGCCAGTTCCATCCATGTGGCCACAAATTAAAGGACTTCATCCTTTTTTATGGCTGAATATTAGTCTGTTGTGTATACCACACTTTCTTTATTCATTCATCACTTGATGGACACTTAGGTTGTACCCGTTTCTTGGCTAGTATGAATAGTGTTCAATAAACATGGGGTGCAGATGTCTCTTCAACATATTGATTCAATTTCCATTGATAAATACCCAGTAGTGAGATTACTAGATCATATATAGATCTATTTTTAATTTTTTGAGGAGCTTCCATACTATTTTCTATAACTAACTTACATTCCCTCCAACAGTATGCAAAATTTCTTTTTTTCCCTATATCCTTACCAAAAACACATCCTTTTGTGTTTTTGATAAGAACCATTCTTCCTAAAGTGAGGTAATATCTCATGTGGTTTTGACTTGCATTTCCTTTATGGTCAGTGTTGTTGAACACCTTTTCATATACCTGTTGGCTATTTGCATGTCTTTTTTTGAGAAATGTCTATTTAGGCCTATTGCTCATTTTTAAACTGGGCTATTTGCCTTTCCTACCCCCTGTTGAGTTTTATATATTCTGTACATTACCCTTTGTCAGATGTATACTTTGCAAATAATTTTGTCCAACTCTGTAGGTTGTCTCTTTACTTTGATGATTGTTTCCTTCATTATGCAAAAAAATTTCTAGATGTAAGTCCAAGTCTATTGCTTTTGTTTCTTGTTACTTTTGGAGTCTTGTCCAAAAAAATCTTTGCCCATTCCAATGTCATGAAGCATTTCCTCTGTTTTGTTCTGCTTGTTTCATTGTTCCAGGTTTTGCTTTTAAGTATTTAACCTATTTTGAGTTGATTTTTGTAACTGGTGAGAGATTAGGGTCTAGTTTCATTCTCTACATGTGAAAATCCAATTTTCTCCACACCATTTATTGAAAAGACTTCCCTTTCTTCAATGTGTGTTCTTAACATTTTGGTTAAAAATCTGTTGACTGTGGATGAATGAGTTTAATTCTAGAGTCTCTGTTCTGTTCTCCTGGTTTGTGTGTGTGTGTTTCATGTCAATATTATGCTGTGTAGGTTACTGTAGATTTGTAGTGCATATTGAAGGCAAGTAGTATAATGCTTCCTGCTTTGTTACTTTTGCTTAAGACTGATTTTTTAGGTAGTTTTATACAAATTCTGATATTAGTTTTCATTTTTTTAGTTCAGTGAAAAATGTCATTGGTATTTGATAGGGATTACATTGAATTTGTAGATCACTTTGGGTAGTATGGACAGTTTAGCAGTACAGGTACTTCTAATGCATGAATGAGGGCGTCTTTCCATTTTGTGGTGTCATCTTCAATTTAATTCAGCAATATTTTATAATCTTTATTGTAGAAATTTTACATCTCTTTGGTTAAATTTTTTTCTAGTTATTGAATTTTATTTTTTTTAGTTATTATAAATAGGATTGCTTTCTTGATTTCTATTTCAGATAATTTGCTATTCATGCTAATGCTATTTGAATGTTGACTTTGTATCTAGTAACTTTGTGGAATTCATTTATTAGTTTTGATGGTTCTTTGGTGGTATCTTTGTTGTTTAAAATCGTGGTTTTATATTTAAAATTGTAAAGTTAAAAAGAAAACAAAAATAGTCAAAAATTTCTCAGGAAAAACTTTTTTAGAATTAAGTGTGTGTGTGTGTGTGGTGTGTATAGGTGTACATACATATAGACATATAGTTAAATGCATTTAATTTTTGAATTCATTAAACAACTTTATTTTAAAAATGTATAGCATTTTTTTCTGATATATATTATCTTTGTATATATGTATACATTTACATATAAAGAAAATTCAGAAATGTTTTTTTGCAGTTCCTATGAGATGAAAGATTGTGATAATGTAAAAGTAACTGTTGACCTGGACTCATAAAAAAAGAAAATAAATTGTTGGTCACCACTAACATACAGAGGCTTACAAAACCCAGAACTTTAAGAATGGAATCTAATTCAGCACCAGGAGTACAGTACTGTTTTACATTCCTACTATGCATATAAGTGATCTAGTTTCTCTGCCTTCATTTCATTTGGTGTTAAAACTATTTTTCTTACTTTAGAGTGTATTTAATCACATTGTGGTTTTAATTTGCATATACTTGATAATGGTAAATGATATTAAAAGTCTTTTCATGTGCTTGTTAGCTTCACATCATCTCCAGGGGAATAGCCGTTATTGTATTTTGCCCATTGTCAATTTGGTTTATTTATTTATATTTTAATATAATTATGAGAGATCTTTATATATTACAGACACAAATCCTTTATTAGATATGCAGTTTCCAAATATATTTTCATAACCTTTAGTTTGTCTTTTCATTCTCCTGAGAGGGTTTTTTATAGAACAAAAGTTTTTAATTTTGATGAAGTTCAATTTATCCAATTTTCCTAAATTTTGGTGTCCACATTCTGAAAAGTTTTTCCTATTTTTTCATTTTTTAAACAATTTGTAATTACATAGTTACATTTAAATCCATATGTTTTTTGAGTTTAACTTTATATAAAATGTGAAGTTTAAGTCAAAGTGGTTCAATTCCCCCCAAACTCCTGCCCCACCATGGACATTCAAAAGCTGTAGTGCCATTTGTTGCATTGTTTTGGAACCCTTGTCAGAAAACTAATTGGGTATGTTTGTGTGGGTCTATTTTCTCGGTTTCTTATTATTCTATTGATCTGTGCCTATCAGTCTGCCAATAGCATTCAGTCTTGAACTCTAGCTATATTATAAGACTTAACAGTATGTGAGTATTTCCTTTCACCCACTTCATTCTTTTTCAATTATTTTTATCTATTCTATGATAATGTAAAATTAACTGCTGACCTGCCTTTTAATATAAAATTCTTCTGCATTTTCATATAAAATTCAGAATAAGTTTGTCCATTATATAAAAATAATTTCTGGGATTTTGATAGAAATTACACTAAACCTACAGATTGATTTGGGTAGATTTGACATATTTACTATGTGGAGTCTTCCAATCAATTAACAAAGTATATGGCTTTCCATTTATTGAAAATTTTTTTTTTTTTTTTATTATTTTCATCAGTGTTTTTGAATTTTCAGCATGTAGATCCTGTGCTTGTTTGGTTAGATTTATATGTAAGTACTTCATTTGTAACACTAAAAATTGTATTGTGACTCCAAGTTTCTGCTTTATCATCGTTTGTATATAATATGTAATTGATTTGTATGTTCATTTAGTATTCTGAAACCTTGATAAATTCACTTAGATTCAAGAGGTGTTTTGTTTGTTTGTTTGTTTTAGATTGCTCAGATTTTCTGTATAGGTCATCATATCATCTACAAATTGGAATAGCTTTATTTTTTCTTCCCAATCTACGTGTCTTTTATTTTTAATTTAATCTTATTTTGACATTATGTGCTAGAAATATCAGTAATATATTGAGTCAGAGCAATGAGAACAAACCATTTTTTTTTTTGGTTCCAAGTTTTTAACATTAGGTATGATGTTAGTTGTAGGGACTTTTGTTTGTTTTGTTTTAAGATAATTTTTTTTATCAACTTGTGGAAATTCCCTCTTTATTTCTAGTTTGTTGAGAATTTTTTTTTAAATAATAGGAGTTGGTTTTTGAAAATGCTTTATCTTTACACATTGATATGCCCATATGTATTCTTTTTTAGCTTGTTGATATGATGGGTTAAAACTGATTTTTTAAAAGTTGAACATGCTATGTACAGCTGAAATAAATCTCATTTGGTCCTGAAGAATGATACTTTTTTTTTTTTTTTTACGTTTGTGTATTTGACTTACTAATATTTTGTTGTGGATTTTGTGTTTAAATTCAGGCAAATATAATCTGCAGTGTCCTTAATTTGTACTATGTCACATTTTGTTATTGAGTAATAGTGAAATTACAAAATTATTTGGAAAGTGTTCTCAGATTTTCTGGAAGAAACTGTATAACATTTGTATTAGTCATTTATTTATTTATCTATCTATTTACCTATTTTTTTCAGTACTGGAGATTGAAACCTCTGGTGCTCTGCCACTAAGCTACATACCCAGCCCACCCCTCTTTTTTAAATTTTAAAATGGCAAGAGTAGAGGAGATCTCCCCAAATTTCTGAGACTGGCCTTGAACTTGCAATCTTCCTGCCTCAGCCTTTGGAGTTGCCAGGATTACAGGCATGCACCACCATGACCAGCTTATATTAGCCTTTTAAAACATTTGATAGAATTCTGCAATGAAACCATCTGGGCCTGGAAATATATATTTTGGGAGAATTTTACTTTGAGTTAAATTTCTTTAAAGGTTATGAGATTATTTGGATCATCTATGATTTTTAAGGAATTTTTCCATTTCTGAATTCATCAGTTAAGTTGTTCATAGTATTCTTTTATCTTTTAATAGATAATGGATCTGTAGTGTTATGCTATTTAATTTTTGATATTAGTAATCTGTGGCTTCTTTTTATCTTTAGTAGTCTTTCTAAAGATATTACAATTTTATAAAGAAATGTCTTTTTGTTTTACTGATTATTTTCTATAGATTTCCTATATATTTTTAAAATTTATTTTAGTTGCAGATGGACACAATATTTTTATTTTATTTATTTATTTATTTTTATGTGGTGCTGAGGATCAAACCCAGTGACTTATGCATGCAAGGCAAGCACTCTACCACAGCCCTAGATTTTCTATTTTTCATTCCTTCGACTTTGAAATTTTCTTCTTTTTGCTTGATTTGTGTTTATTTTGGTCTTCTCTTTCAAGTTTCTTGAAATGGAACTATAAATTATTGATCTGAAACATTTCCTCTTTTCAAATGTAGTCATTTAGTGCTATACATTTGTCTCTAGGCATTGCTTTAGCTGCATCTCTCCGTAAACAGAGAGAAGCTGATCTTAGCTGACCAAGAGATTGTGGGGCAATGTGATGATTGCATTTGGATATGTTGTTTTCTTCTTTTATTAATTTTTATATTCTTTTGAGATTTCTTCTTGAAGTAACTGTTGGTATGTTGGGGCTTATATCTACCAGTTTATTATTTGCTTTGTGTTGGTTTGTTCCATTTTTATTTGTTTAATCCTACCCACCTCTTACTAGGTTACTTGACAATTTTTAGAATTGTATTTTTTATCATGTTTTATATATTTTGGTATAATTATTTTAGCAGCTACTCTATGTATTAGTATATATATATATACATATATATATATACATATATATGTATATATATATATCATACTTTATGTATCAGTCTACTGGTATCAACATTTTACTTCTCAATTGAAATGTGAGAAACCTTGCTTTAGGTTCAGTTGTTTTCTTAAAAAGTCAAATATTTTGAAATTTACATGAACTATCACTATCTTTAGTTATCTTATTATACAATAGCACAACAACTATAATCTCGTACTCTTTGCTCAATTTTTCCCTTTCCCCAGCCACTGGTAACTACCATTCTTCTGCAAGATCAACTTTTTAGATTCCACATTTGACTGAGATTGCATAGTACATCAGTTAAAAACTAAATTTAAATTAAAAAATAATTTACAAATTAGCAAAAGAAAAATATAGATATCTTAAGCATTTCCTTTACATGCATTGAAGACCAAATTAGATGATGTTATAATTTATGTTTCAATTGTCAAATTTAAGTTTTAAAATTTATGAATAGATGGAGGCAAAGATGGTGGATTAGAATAAAAGAGCACTTTCCAATTTCTCCACAGCTCAAGATTCAAGCTGTGTGAGTATTGCTTCTTAACAAGGTGGCTGATTGAGGGAATTCACTGAAATTCACTATTGGACAATAAGATAAACAATAGACACACAGAAATTCAGAGGCTTGACATATAACAAGAAATATGTTAGAGCTACATCAGCTCTCCTGGCAGTGGCGGTAGCATTAGTGCCAACAGTTCATTGCAGAAGGGAGGGATAATTCAGGCAGAGTGGCATGGGAGAACCTGTTGGAGAACCAGAGAGAGGGGCTGATCTTAGCTGACCAAGAGACGGTGGGGCAAGGTGATGATTGAAAAGTGCTCAGACTCTCAAAACATGAGCAGAGGACTGACATAGGAATTATTTGCAAGTGATCAAATGTCAGCTTTCAGTGGCAAAAGCTTGGGAGTTCATAAAAAGCATTGCCATCCTGATTCAGCAATGCCTGACATGGGGTCCAGAGTTGCCTTGGCCCACCATGACTGAAACAGGCACAGAGAAGATCATGCCATAGGAACCAGGCTAGGAAAACTGAGGGGAAAGAGGCTTGTGTTCTCTTTGTCTCTGGCAGTCATGCAAGCAGCTGGGGAGAGATCAGAAACTGGTCAGACAAGTGTGTCTGCCCTCTAGGTCTGATCCCGGGAAATCCACATTCATGGTTGTAGAAGATGTAAGACCTGAAAAGGGTTAGATACCACACTCTTTAAGAGTGGAATTTTGGGAAGGTCCCAGAGACCCAGACATCCAGCAAAGATTGACATTTGCCCAGGGATATGGGTCTAATATCAAATACCTCCCCCCAAAGCTTCAAAGGATGTTCAGAACTAAACCTCAGTCACTGGAATATTGCAGTTAGCACTCTGTATCATCTCTGCTGTGAGTCATTAACCTACTATGTCCAGACAAAACTTCAATTGTCAGTGCTCCTACCCTACGCTGTGAGATGGAAAACTAAAAGCTACTACAACCAGCTTTGGTTCTAGACCATACCAACTGGAAGCTTGTTGAGAAACACAAAGAGGTTGGGTTTCACAACCCCTAAACTTTGATCCATGGGGTACATAGCTCAAAAAATAAATGCAAAGAAGGGAACAACAGTATAGGCAGTGAGCATCCATCCTTAGCAACAGTTTTGAGCACCTCAGAAGAAACAATCCCTTCATTTTTCATTAAGCATTTATTTATTTCATTTTTTACTTTTTTCTGTGTATGTTCCCTCGCATGTGCACATGTAGGTGTTCTCACTGCACTGATTGTTTCGAAAAAAAAAAAAATCACTTGAAAATATCACCAATTAGATTATGTTGAACACTTGATCCCTCAGTGACAGAATTTTAGGTTTCGAAGACGGTATATGAACTTAAATACTCAGTATGCAGAATAGGGAATTAAAATATCATGACTGTAATATATATGAACTCTGGGACAGCATATTTGAGAGTTACTGGGATAGAAAAGAGCAGGATAATGGCAGTAACAACATTTTCAGTGAAATAAAAGAAGCATTTCCTAACTTTAGATATGCATAATCAAAATGCCTAACATAGAAAATAAGAAAGGAATATTAAAAACTGCAGGAGAAAATTGTCAGGTCACATTTAGGGGCAAATCAATAAGGCTCACTTCTGACTTCTCAACTCAGACCCTATAAACAAGAGGAGCTTAGAATGAGATACTCTAAGCTCTGAAAGAAAACAATTGCCAGTCAAGATTGCTATATCCAGCAAAGTTACATTTCAGAAATGAAGAACAAATAAAAACATTTCAAGATAAGGATAAATTAAAAGAATTCATGACCACTTGTCACTGCCTGAAGCGGAAGTCGCTTGGAGCAGCGAACGCCACAGGAAAATTCGGAGGCAGGATGAAAATGAAAAAAGGTCTTTTATTCTTCTTCTCTCTCCAGCTCCAGCAATCACTCCAAATGCTCTAACTCCAACCACCACCTTCTTCTTCCCCACACACACTAACGAACCTCACCCAGTTATATACATATAGCTTTAACAAGGACACGTGCTTACAGCTCAAGCTTACAGGTGCGTCACGCAGTGTTCACGGGCATACAAAGATTCTTTGAATAATGTATTAATATCAGGTTGAAACTAGAACATCTTTTATGGCTCTCAGCTAACCGCAATCTTTAGCTATCTCCTTGATTATAGGCTCCTTCAACCACTAAGCCAGCAGTACAAAAAAATACAAAAAGATATACTACATATGGAAGAACTAAAAAACAAACCACAAATCTTCCACATGGATGAAACTCTCTAGAAAAATAGCTACCTAAGTGGAAATTAAGGCCAAATTAAATAATAAAGAAATAAAATTGACAATAAATAACAAACATCTATCCATAAAACACTAAATATAAATGACCTCCTTTTTCCAATTAAAAGACATACATTGGAGGAATTTATTAAAAAACAAACAAACAAACAAACAAACAAACAAAAACCCTGAATGTGGGGCTGGGGTTGTGGCTTAGTGGTAGAGCACTCGCCTAGCACATGCGTGGCCCGGGTTCAATCCTCAGCACCACGTAAAAATAAAATGCATTGTGTACAACTAAAGCAAATAAATAAATATTAAAAAAAACAAACAAACCCTGTATGCTGTTCACAAAAGACTCATCTTATAGGCAAGGAAATTCTTTGCCTGAAAGTAAAAGGGTGAAAAAAACATTCCATACAAATGTATCCCCTACACAAGAAGGATCAGCTCTTCTCATATATGACAAAGCAGATTTCAAGCAAAAATTATCAGAAGAGTCAAAGAAGCTCACTATCTATTGGGAAAGGGACACTTTAAATATTAAATATTTATGCCCCAAATGTCAGTGCACCTAAGTACATAAAACAAATACTTCTTGAAATTAAATCCCAAATAAACCCTAATACAGTTATGCTGAGTGATTCCAACACACCACTTTCACCGATAGGCATGTCATCCAGACATAAAAATCAATAAAGCTACTTCTGACCTAAATAATACAATATATCAAATGGACCTAACAGACATCTATAGAATATTTCACTCCAAAGCAGTTGAATTCACTTTCTTCTCAGCACTTCATGGAACCTTTTCCAAAATACACCATATTCTATGTCACAATGTAAGTCTTAGCAAAAAAAAAAAAAAAAAAAAAAAAAAAAAAAATCATATAATCCTTTGCAATTTATCATATCATACTGGAATGAAATTAGAAAAATTGTTGAAACCACACAAACACATGGAAATTGAACAATATTGTTTTATATGAGGAATGGAAGAAGAATAAATGAGAGAATAAATTAAGAAATTCTTAGAAACAAGGGAAAGCAGAGATAGAACATATTAGGGACACTCTGGGACAATATAAAGACAGTTCTAAGAGGAAAGTTTATAGCATTCAGTGCCTAGATTTAAAAAAAAAATGATACCAAACAAATAATATAAAGTTATACCTCAAAATTGTAGAAGAGGAAAAACAAGCTAATTCCAAAATTACTTAAACACAGGAAATTGTTAAGATCAGAGATGAAATTGAGAATAAAAAATACAAAGGATCAATGCATCATAGAATTGGTTCTTTGAAAAGATAAACAGTACTGACAAACCCTTAGCCAAACTATACAAAATAGAGAGGGAGAAGTTTCAAATCAACAAAATTAGAGATAAAAAAGGAGATATCATCATAGATACTTCTGAAATCCAAAGAATCATTAGAAACTTTTGAAAATTTGTACTCCAATAAAGTGGAAAATCTGAAGGAACACAACATAAAATGTACCATCTTTACCTTTTTAATTGCACAGTTCAGTAGTGTTAAATTTATTCAAATAGTTGTGCAATCTCTGGAATTTTTCATCTTGCAAAAGTTAAACTCTGTATCTATAAAAGCCAGTCTTCATTCTTCACTATTATTGGATAAATTGTGTCACTCAAAAATTCACATGTTGAGAATTTATATCTTACAATTGTATAGTTAAAGATAGTATCTTTAAAGAGATGTCTAAATGAAGCCGGGCGCCGTGGCGCATGCCTGTAATCCCAGCACTTGGGAAGCTGAGGCAGGAGGATCGAGAGTTCAAAGCCAGCCTCAGCAATGGCGAGGCACTTAGCAACTCAGTGAGACCCAGTCTCTAATAAACTACAAAAAAGTTCTGGGGATGTGTCCCAGTGGTCGAGTGCCCCTGAGTTCAATCCCCAATACCAAAAAAAAAAAAAAAAAAAAAAAAAAAAATGTCTAAATGAAAATGAAACTGTTAGGGTATACCCTAATACAATCTGATTGGTATTTTTATAAGAAGAGGTAATTTGGACACACAAAGAGACACCAGGAATGCAGAAACACAGAGAGGAAAGACCGTGTGAAAACACAGCAAGAGGGTGGCCCATCTGAAAGCCTACGAGATAGGCTTCAGAAGAAATCAAACCTTCTGTCACAGTGTTCTTTAACTTCTACCCTCCACAACTGTGAGGAAATAAATTTCTGGTATAGATCTGTGGTATTTTGTCATGGCATCTATAGCAAATTAACATGCTCCTCTGTTTAGCCCCTGGAGACCACTATTCAATTTTCTGTCTCTATGAATTTAAGTACTTCAAATAACTCATGTACATGGAATTAGTATTTGTCTTGTGGTGACTCACTTATTTCACTTAGCAGAATGTCCTCAAGGTCCATCCATACTGTAGTATGTGCCACAACCCTATTCCTTCTTAAGGCTAAGTTATATTCCATTGAATGTATATACCGCATATTGATTATCTATTTATCTGTTGATGAACCTTTGTATTGCTTCCCTTATTTTGGCTATTGTAATAGTGCTATGTACTTATATATCTTTGAGACTTGCCTTCAATTCTTTTGGAGAATATGAAGTTGCTGGAACTTATGGCAATTATATTTTTAATTTAGGGGAAGAGATGAGCCCAGGGGTACTTTACCACTGAGCTACATTCTCAGCAATTTTTATATTTTTATTTTGAGACAGGGTTTTGTTAAGTTGCTGAGGCTGGCCTTAAACTTGTGATCCTCCTGCCTTAGCCTTTTGAGTCATTGGAATTTACAAGTATATGCCACATCACCTGACTTTTAAACTAAAAAGTCTAGACCTTATTTTTAAGTGAAACTTTAGGTTACAAGAAACATTAATCAAGGGGTACAGTGACTCTGCACATACTCTTACTCCCCATATGCACAGGATCCCTCACTATCAACATCCCACACCAGAGCAACACATTCATAATAATTGATGAACCTACCTTGACATATCATTGTCACTACAAGTCCACAATTAAAATTATACATGGTGTTGTATGTTCTATGGGTTTTGGAAAATGTATTAATGGGATACATTTACCATTATAGAATATACTGAGTAAGTTCATTGTCCAAGTAATATTTGATCTACCAATTGTTCAACCCTCCCTCCTAACTTGTTGTCTTTTTATTGTACCCACAGCTTCATCTTTTCCAGAACATCATACAGTTGGAATCATATAGTATGTTGACTTATAAGATAGGCTTATTTTATTTAGTAGTAAGAATTTACATTTCATACATGTGTTTTCATTGCTTTATAACTCATTTTTTTGTGTGTTAAATATTATTTTATTGTGTCTGTATTTTATTGTTTTTATGTAGCAAGATTTATTTATCCATTCATCTGCTGAAGTGCCTCCAAGTTTTACCAATTATGAATAAAGTTCCTGTAGACATATGCATGCAGGTTTTGTCTGGAAATGTATTTTCAACTTTTTTTTTCAAGCAAGGAATCTTGATGGATAAATTGGCAAGATTATGCTAGTAAGAAAACATTGAACTGTCTTCAAAAGGGATGTACCTGGCATTTGTATACCCACCAGAAATGGATGAGATTTCCTGTTGTTCCACATCTTCATCAGCATTTGGTAGTTATTAGCATTTTAGATTCTAGACATTCTAGTAAATTGTAGCAGTGTCTCATTGTCATTTTAATTTTCAGTTTTCTAATGATATATGATGTTGAACATTTTTTCATGTGTTTATTTACCATTTGTTATTTTCTTTGCTAAGGTGTCTGTTCAGATTTTTGCCCATTTTAAAATCATGTTGTTTTCTTGTAGTTGAGTTTTAAGAGTTCTCTGTGAACTTTGGATAAGAGTCTTTTATCTGATATATCTTTTACATATGTTTTCTTGGCTTTTTTTCCTCCTATTTTTGACAGTTCCTTCATCAGAGCAGAAGTTTTAGATGTTAATGAAGTTTGGGTTATCAGTTATTTCTTTCCTGGATTATATCTTTGTTGTTATATCTAAAGAGTCATTATCATACTCAAGGGCATGTAGATTTTTTCCCTGTGTTATCTTGTAGGAGTTTAAAGTTTGTTTTTACATTAAGGGCTATGATAAATTTTAGTAAATTTTTAAAAGGACATAAGATCCATGTCTAGATTCATTTTTGCATTTGGATGTCCAGTTGTTGCTGTGACATTTGTTGAAAAATTGGTTGTCCAGGGGCTGGGGTTGTGGCTCAGTGGAAGAATGCTTGCTTAGCACCTGTGAGGCACTCACTGGGTTCGATCCTCAGCACCACATAAAAATAAACAAATAAAATAAAAGTATTGTGTCCATCTTTAAAAAAAAAATCTGTTCTCCATTGTATTGCCTTTGATCCATCGTTAAAGATCAATTGATTAAATGTAGGTCTATTGTTTGGGTCCCTAGACAACTGCATTGATTATTTGTTTATTCTTTTACCAATACCACACTTTCTTGGTTATTGTAGCTTTATCCCAAGTTTTGAAGTCAGAGCGTTGGTTTTTTAGGCTTTGGTTTTCTTCAATATATTCTTGGCTATTCTGGGTCTTTTTCTATCCATATAAACTTTTAAAATGATGTATTAATATCTATAAAATAAATTCTGAGATTTTTTGGGATTGCTTTAAATATGTAGATCAAATTGGGAAGAAGCGACTCGACAATATTGAGTCTCCTTATCTGTGAACATGGAACATCTCCCCATTGGCTTAACCTTTAAATTTCTTTCATTAGGGATTTGTAGTTTTCCTTGTACAGATCTATTTTATTAGATTTATACCTAAGTGTTTCATTTTGGGGTGTGCTAATGTAATTGGCATTTTATTCTTAATTTCACATTGCCTTATTCATTGCTGGTATAATGAAAAATGATCAACTTTTGTATATAAACCTTGCAACCTCACTACAACACTTATTAGTGCAAGGTCTTTATTTTGTTAATGCTTTTAGATTTTTCTACATATATAGTCATGTCATCTGCTAACAGAGAGTTTTGTTTGTTCTCATTTCATATAACTTTTAGTTCCTTTTTGTGTCTTACTATATTAACTAGGACTTCCAGTATAATGTTGAAAAGCAGTGGTGAGAGGGGACATTTGATAAGCAGTGGTGGGAGATAACATCCTTCTCTTGTTCCTGATATTAGTGGGAAAGTTTGAGTTTCTCACAATTGCATACAATGTTGGATGCTGGTGTGTTTTGCTGTTTGTTTAGATGATTTTTATCCAGTTGAGGAAGTTCTCCTCTACTCATCGTTGCTGAGAGGTTTTTTTGTCATGAATTCTGTTAAATTCTTTTTCTACATCTATTGATATAATCATGTTATTTTTCTTCTGAGCCTGTTGATTTGATGCATTACATTAATTGATTTTCAAATATTGAACCAGTGTTGCATACCTAGGATGAATCTCATTTGGTTCATGTTGTATAATTAATTCCTTTTGTACCTTGTAGTATTCATTTTGTCAACATTTTGTTCAGTTTTTTTGCAACTAAATTTTATGGGAAAATATTGACCTGTGGGTTTTTTTTTTTCCTTATAATATCTTTGGTTGGGATGTGAAGGAAATGCTGGGCTCATAGGATGAGTTAGAAAATATTGTTTCTGCTTCTATCTTCTGAAATAGATTGTAGAGGATTGAGATAAGTTATTCCTTAAATGTTTGGTAGAGTTCCCCAGTGAATACATCTAGAGCTGGTGCTTACTGTTTTGGAATGTTGTTAATTCAATTTCTTTAATAGATATTGGCATATTGTCTATTTCTTCCTATATGAGTTTTGGCAAATTGTTATTTTAAAGAAATTTATTAGTCTGTTTCATCTAGGTTATAAAATTTGTGATCATAGAGTTGTTCATAATGTTTTTATTATGCATTTAATGCTGTGGGATCTGTAATAATATCTACCTTTCATTTCTCATATTAGTCATTTATGTCCACTTTTTTATTTTCCTTAATTAACTTGGCTAGAGGCTTATCAATCTTATTGACTTTTTCAAAGAATCTGCTTTTGATTTTGTTGATTTTCTGTACTAATTTCCTGTTTTCAAATTCACTGAGATTATGTTCTGTTTTGATAGTGGCAATATGGCAGACCTAATCAGCAAGCCAGAGAATAGTTTGCTCCTGTTGTTGGCCTTGAAATCATGTCTGTCTCCTCTAGAGACACAGATTTACACAGATCATAGCTCTAGGAAGTTTTCAGGAATATTTTTTTTTCAGGCTCCTTTTCACAAGTATTAGAGTCTCATTGCAGTCTTGTTTTCAGCAACGAGACTTTTGTCTTCCACCCATTACTCATTCCTGTTCCTTTTACTCCTTAGATCCAAGACAGCTGGTTACCTTTGATAACAGCTCATCCAGGAACCCTACAGAACCACATGAACACACACATAAACATAAACATTTGATGTTTATACATAGATATGTACTGATGAAAATATAGGTGGAAATTTAATTTATTTTTGAATGCTATTTTAATCTTTTTCTTTTTAATATTTTATCTTTCTCTGATATATTTTTAGAATTTCAGGGACTATTTTGTGGGATTCAAAATGTGAAATTGGAAATCTATAGTCACTGGACATTAATCTCTCTGTCAGTTATTCTTCTTGTAACTCCTTGAAGGCAAGCTCTTTCCTACTTCAGTTTAGAAACTCTCTGGATGCTACGAGTTGCCAGGGCATCTATATCAAAACAATGTATACTATTGTATTAGTTTTCTGAAGTCATGAACTTGGTGGCTTTAAGCCAAAGAAATTGATTCTCTCATGGTTCTGGAGGCCAGAAGTTGGCAGGGTCATACTCCCTCCAAATCTCTAGGGGAGATTCCCTTCCTTGCCTCTTCCAGCTTCTAATAACTGTTGGCTTTGCTTAGCTGGCATCCACGGCTCTTCATATTATCTTCTCTTCTATGTGTCTGTCTCTAACTCCATCTATTTTTCTCATAAGGATTCTTGTAATGGTATTTGGGACCCACTTAGATAATCCAGGGTGAGCACCCCTGCCCCATCTTTAGCTTAATTACATCTTTTGCCATATAAAGTAATATTCACTCCTTTGCCATGTAAGGTACTATTCACAAGTTCCAGGAGTTAGGAGTTTCTATTATTTTACTAGGACTGTCATAACAGAATACCATAGCCTGGGTGGCTTAAATACCAGAAATTTATTTTCTCATAGTTCTGGAGGCTATAAGTAAAGAACGAGGTTTCAGAAGGCTTGCTTTCTTCTGGTCTTGCAGGTTGCTGCCTTCCTGCTGTGACCTCACAGGACATTTCCTCTGTGTGTGGGACCTCCCTGGTGCCACTTCACATGTCCAAATTGCCTCTTCTTAAAAAGACACCAGTCAGACCAGATTAGGGTCCACCCTAACAGCTTCATTTTTACTTATTCATCTCTTTAAAGACCCTGTCTCTAACTATGTTCACATTCTGATGTATTGTTGGTGAAGGCCTCATGATATGAATTTTGCAGGGTCACCATTCAGCCCACTTCAAATATGATTTTCAATTGAAATAATGAAAAATATGTTAAAGATAATCTACTATGCTCCAATCATGAATGTAGGCATATTTAAAACACTTAAGGGATAGTGTCATAAAAGTAGTTAAAAATCTCAAAGAAGGAGTTGCTGACAATTAACTAGAAAAATCACTTCATGGAATATTCATTGAGATGAGGCAAGATTAAATGTAAGGCTAGAATATTACAAAATGCCATGCTGATATGTATTTGGGTACTTTTAAAAACTTTATCTTTCATTTATGAATTTATAGACAGACTTGTGAAGATTATAATAGAAAAGAATTCTCCCTTAGTTGAAGGAAAATATGTAATTTAAGTAGAGACATAATTTATACTATACATTGCAATTGCCTGACTTTAATGAGAAAATAGAGTAAATTCTAATATACTTTCCTGGGAATCATTCCAGCTCTTAATAATTTGCTGCAGTGGGATGCCAGGAAATGCTGTTCATAGAGAGATGTCCAAAACCCCATGTATATAAACACTAATAGGTTGTTTTCTTGGTCATATCATCTTTGATTATAAAGAAAGTGAACAATGTTGATATATATGTATTTATATATATAATATATTATTACATACATTCACTCTTAGAGATGTATTTTGCATGGTAGCATGTACATGGTATGTCAGGACATTCAAGAACATAAAAGTAACAGATGTGAAGAAAATTAAGCCAATTTAAAGGAAGGGCCCTTGTCTTGCACTTTTCTTCACAAAAATCTAAAGCATACTTATTTATACACATTTTTGCTTCTGACCTGAAGTTTTCCTTCATCACTCATATGCAGTACTTTCGGTTTCCTTTCCATTTTCAACCTGTGTGATTCTTCCAATTTATTCTCAGAATTGTAGGCACAGAATTACACATCAAGTACAGGTACAAACTCATTCAGATTAAAGTATTTAAGAATTTATGATAATTAGAATATATACTGGATTGTAGTGTGTCCCCTCCCCCACTCAAACATTTTTCTGAGGATCAGATGCGTTTTTCCTAATGAGGTTTGAATAAGTCAATAAAGCAGGGGACTAATTCTTCCTGTAATTCAGGCATAAAAAATTTTGTCTTAAAAACATGATGTGACAATCAAAGTTTTTAAAGTGTACCTTATATATTTGGTCAATTAATCTTTTATTGCATAGTTAATATATGAATACATTATTTCTATAAAAGTTTCATGCCATAGATCAATACATAGAATAAAATAAGAGATCCTTTCATCTCACCTTACCCTGTTAACTACTCCTGCTTAACGCTAAGCATTCAGCAATTTACTGTTTATCTGTCTGGTCCTTATTTTATACATTTATATACTTGCACATATATACGATCTTATAAATACAGAGTGCTGTATTGCTTTGTATGTTCTCTATATCACAATCTGTTCCTTGTGTGTTGCTCAGTAGGATAATTTGCCTTGGGTATTTAAAAATCATATATATGTACCATTGAAGTTTGGTATAAATTCAAAATTTTGATACTGAATTTAGGAAATTTTAAAATTTCATCTTTTTATATTGTCAGTCAATACCATTTACAGTTTTATCTCACACATCTAACATATTGGTTATCTTTTTCAGTTTTGTGTTGCTTTAATTAATTAAAAAAAAGCATTCTTCCTATACCTTTGTGTAGGTCACTGAAAAAATATTGATCAAATTAGAATTGGAGAAGTTACCATTAGGTATTCACTTCTAAGTAGTACTGCACCATTAATCAATATTATTAGTGTATAATTATTTAATATTAAATCTCCTTAACAGACATTTTGTTTTGTTACTGATACTTTTGAGAAAAAGTGGGTTTATATTTCTGGGTTCTGTGGTCGGGGAGGTACTGCAGGAAGACTTTAGTTTGTGTTCCTTCTCAAAATATGAATAGAACACCTGAGACACAAAAATCAGTCATTTAAATGCCAAAACAAATGTGAAATATGAAAGGTCTGGTCAGTGTCACAAGTCCACACCTTTGACCTGCTAAAGTCAAATGAGGAGGAAGGCAAGGCAAAATGTATTAAACTTTTAGTTTGTAAAGAATGTTTAAAATTTTAAAAAAGCAGGTGTGTTCTGTACAGCATAATATGGAAATTTTTTCTTAGTAATGAAGTCTCAAAAATTGTTTCTTGAGCTAGGTGCTGTGGTGTACATCTGTAATCCCAGTGACTTGGGAGGCTGAGACAGGAGAATCGCGAGTTCAAAGCCAGCCTCAGCAACTGTGATGCACTAAGCATTGAGACCTTGTCTCTAAATAAAATACAAAATAGGGCTGGGGATGTGGCTCAGTGGTTGAGTGCCTCTGAGTTCAATCCCCGGTACCAAAACAAACAAACAAATTAATTAATTAATTAAAAAATTGTTTCTTGATTCATTGCAAAAGGCAAATTGATACTTTCTGGAGTGCCTTTATTTTTTTGTTTTCTTTCAAAGGAAGGCAAATTGTATATTTGTATGTTTGTTACCCAACAACAAACACTACAACCTAAGCTGCCAAATTGTTTTATTTTGTGATGGACAGATCTGTTTCAGTCAGGGTTCCTGGTTGAAAGCAACAGAATCAGACCTTGAATGGGCAATTTAATGGGGAGATATTGGTGGAGAGGAGACACTTTCTAGAAGGTGAGAATATGATAGGTGGGGATGCCATCTAAAATGTCAGGAACCATAGCAAGCAGTTCATAGCCAGAATGACCTGAGAAGACTTGACTCCTGTGATCACCACTGCAGTGGATTAAATAATCTTCAGCTCCACTGCTATCTTTGTAAACTTCCTCAGGATTCAAAATCTTGAGCACTGGTTTCTGAATGTGGAGCTTGTATCTTGTGTTCCCTCTCCAGTTATACCTGGGATGTGGGGGAAGGATCTTTGCTTTCATAGTTGGAAGCAGAAACCTGGCCACCATAGTAAAGCACCACACACTGAGTGGATAAGTAACCAAAATTTATTTTCTCACGGATCTAGAGATTAGAAGTTCTAGGTCAAGGTGTCAGTAGGGTTGCTTTCTTCGGAGGACAGTGGGGAAGGAGCAGTTCCAAGACAGTTGAAGGTCCCTCTCCTGGCTTACAGATGGCCACCTTCTGTAGATATCTTGACATGGTTTTTTCCTTTGTATGTGTGTGTTTGAATTTCTTCTTCTTGCATGGACACTGGTTACATTGGAATAGGACCTACTTTAATAACTTCATTTTTATCCCATTACCTCTTCAAAGCCCTGTCTCCAAATATGGTTTCCTTTTGAGGCAGTAGGGACTAAAACTTCAACATATGTATTTTTAGAGACACAAAATTCAGCCTGTAACACTGGCATTCCTCTTCCATGGACAGTACAAAGTGCAGTTTTTATTCTTTCAGAATAAAAATTAGGGTGCTCTTATGAAAAGAAATGAATTCTGACAACTATAAAGTGAAAAGTGTCATTCTACTTTTTTTGTAACCATTGTTATGGAAGTTTAAAGATATTTTTAAATATGTGAAAATAATATGTACATTCTTATGCTGTTCAAAATCTCAAAACAATAAAAGTTTATCTGTATTATCATAATATTCAATGTTGGTAAAGGTGCAGGAAGGTGAAAATGCCTCATCTGCTGGTGGGAATGGAGGCTTTTATCCACCTTTCTTCCATTCTACTTTTATGTACTGTGAAAGTGGAGTTATGCCAATCTCTCTTCAAGAACAAATTGGCCATTCAGCTGCGAGCAGTGCAGTTAACAGACCATTTCTTGCTGCTAATGCCTTCAGGATTCACCTCAGCTTTCATGCCAAGGTCATACTGTTTCTGAGCATCGCTCAGCCAATAACTAAGCATAATAGGAATAGAGGGCCTGGCCATTTCTGCCCAACACTGCCTGCTCTCATAGGCAATCTTGGCTTGAGAGCTTCCTTTTGGTTTGGCTGAGACTTTGTCAAATATACTTCAGGATCTGAGCTTTGCTCTCTTCAATCCTAATTTTTGTCTTCTTTCAACTTTCATAGGTGTTACTTCCTCCAAAACTTCTGCACTAACTTCATCTATGTGTCTGCACCCCATAATGCCTTGCTCTTTCTTTCACCCCACATATATTTAATATTTTTTCTTGTTTCCCCCCCTTTTTTCATAAGTTTTTGCTATTCTAGTCATGGATTTGCAAACAACTCATTTTTTAAAAATGTGAAACTTATGTTTTTTTTTAAGTTGTAGATGGGCAAAATACCTTTATTTTATTTATTTGTTTTTATGTGGTGCTGAGAATGGAACCTAGTGGCTCACACATGCTAGGCAAGTGCTCTACCACTGAGCCATACTCCTAGACCCAACCCTATGTTTTTTTTAATTAAATATTTTATTTTATTCATTCATTTATTTATTTTTTATTCAAAGTTGTATTTATAATAGTAGTATGCATTACAATTCATAATACACATATAGAGTATCTTTTTACATAACAGTATATACAAAATATATTCATACTATTCAAGTCTTCAATCTTGCATTTAGGATAATGATATCCATCTTATTCTACCACCTTTTCTTTTTTTCCCCTCCATCCCCCCTGGCTCCCTCCCTGCCCCTCCCTCCCCTTTGACCATTCTAGTGTTCCTCTAATCCTCCTATGTACCCCGACCCAACACCACTGTGAATCATCCTCCTTATATCAGAGAAAACATTCGGTGTTTGGATTTTTGAGATTGACTAACTTCACTTAGCATCGTATTCTCCAACTTCATCCATTTACCCGCGAATGCCATTATTTTATTCTATTTTATTGCTGAGTAAAATTCCATTGTGTAATGCCATTATTTTATTCTATTTTATTGCTGAGTGAAATTCCATTGTGTATATATACAACATTTTCTTTATCCACTCATCTGCTGAGGGACATCTGGGTTTGTTCCACAACTTAGCTATTGTGAATTGTGCTGCTATAAACATTGAAGTGGCTGTGTCGCTGTAATATGCTGTTTTTAAGTCCTTTGGGAATAGACCCAGGAGTGGGATGGCTGGGTCATAGGGTGGTTCCATTCCCAGTTTTCCAAGAAATATCCATACTGCTTTCCATAGTGGTTGCACCATTTTGCAGTCCCACCAGCAATGTATGAGTGTGCATTTTTCCCCACATCTTCTCCAACATTTATTATTGTTTGTGTCCTTAATAGCTGCCATTCTAACTGGAGTGAAATGAAATCTTAGAGTAGTTTTGATTTGCATTTCTCTAATTGCAATGCGATGTTGAGCATTTTTTTCATGTATTTGTTGATTAATTGTGTATCATCTTCTGAGAAGTGTCTTTTCAATTCCTTAGCCCATTTATTGATTGGGTTATTTGTTTTTTTTTGGTGTTAAGTTTTCTGAGTTCTTTATATATTCTAGAAATTATTGCTCTATTTGATGTGCATGTATTAAATATTTGTTCCCAATTAGTTGGCTCTCTATTAACCTCACTGATTGTTCTTTTACTGAGAAGAAACTTTTCAGTTTGAATCTATCCCATTCATTAATTCTTGATATTAATTCTTGCGCTACAGGATTCTTATTAAGGAACTTGGGGCCTAATCTGACATGTTGGAAATTGGAGCTTACTTTTTCTTCTATTTGGCGTATTGTCTCTGGTCTAATTCCTAGGTCCTTGATCCACTTTGAATTGAATTTTGTGCATGGTGAGAGATAAGGGTTTAATTTCATTTTGTTGCATATGGCTTTCCAGTTTTCCCAGCACCATTTGTTGAAGAGGCTATCCTTTCTCCACTGTACATTTTTGGTGCCTTTGTCTAATATAAGATAGCTGAAATTATATGTATTTTTCTCTGTGTCCTCAATTCTGTACCATTGGTCTACCAGTCTGTCTGTTTTGGTGCCAATACCATGCTGTTTTTGTTACTATTGCTCTATAGTATAATTTAGAGTTTGGTATGATGATGCCACCTGCTTCACTTTTCTTGCTAAGGATTGCTTTGGCTATTCTGGGTCTCTTATTTTTCCAGATGAATTTCATGACTGCTTTTTCTATTTCTTTGAGGAATGTCATTGGGACTTTGATTGGAATTGCATTAAATATGTATAATGCTTTTGGTAGTATGGACATTTTGACAATATTAATTCTGCCTATCCAAGAACAAGGTGGGTCTTTCCATCTTCTGAGGTCTTCTATAATTTCTTTCTTTAGTGTTCTATAATTCACTTTATAGAGGTCTTTCACCTCTTTCGTTAAGTTGATTCTTAGGTTTTTTTTTTTTTGGGTGCTATTGTAAATGGGGTAGTTTTCATCATTTCCCTTTCAGAAGATTTGTCACTGATGTACAAAAAATGCCTTTGACTTATGGGTACTGATTTTGTATTCTGCTACTTTGCCGAATTCATTCACTAGTTGTAAAAGTTTTCTGGTAGAGGCTTTTGGGTCTTCTAGGTATTTATCATGTCATCAGCAAATAGTGCTAATTTGAGCTCTTCTTTTCCTATCTGGATCCCTTTAATTTCTTTCATCTGTCTAATTGCTCTGGCCAGAGTTTCAAGCACTATGTTAAATAACAGTGGTGAAAGGGGGCATCCCTGTCTTGTTCCAGTTTTTAGAGGGAATGCTTTCAGCCTGGGGCTTTGCATAAATAGCTTTTATAATGTTGAGATATGTTCCTGTTATTCTTAGTTTTTATAGTGTTTTGAACATAAAGTTGTGTTGTATTTTGTCGAATGTTTTTTCCACATCTATTGAGATGATCATATGATTTTTATCTTTAAGTCTATTGGTGTGACGTATTATGTTTATTGATTTCCCTATGTTGGACCAACTTTGCATCACTGGGATAAACCCTGCTTGGTCATGGTACACTATCTTTTTGATACGTATTTGTATTCAATTTGCTAGAATTTTGTTGAGAATTTTTGCATCTATGTTCACTAAAGATATTGGCCTGAAGTTTTCTTTTTTGGCTGTGTCTTTGCCTGGCTTTGGAATTAATGTAATATTGGCCTCATAGAAAGAGTCTGGAAGAGCTCCCTCTTTTTCTATTTCTTGAAATAAGTTGAATATCATTGTTATTAGATCTTCTTTGAAGGTCTTTTAGAACTCGGCTGTAAACCCATCAGGTCCTGGGCTTTTTCTAGTTGGTAGCTTTTTGATGGCGTCTTCTATTTCCTCACTTGAAATTGATCTGTTTAACTTGTGTATAGCCACTAGTTCCAGTTTGGGCAATTCATACGACTCTAGAAATCTGTCAATGCCTTCAATATTTTCTATTTTATTAGAGTACAAGTTTTCAAAGTAATTTCTAATTATCTTCTGTAAATCTGAGGTGTTTGTTGTGATATTTCCTTTTTCATCACGGTTGTTAGTAATTTGAGGTTTTTCTCTTCTTCTTTTTGTTAGCATCACTAAGGGTCTGTCAATTTTATTTGTTTTTTTAAAGAACCAACTTTTAGTTCCATAAATTCTTTGAATTGTTTCTTTAGTCTCAATTTCATTAATTTCAGCTCTGATTTTAATTATTTCCTGTGTTCTACTGCTCTTAGTGTTGATCTGTTCTTTTTTTTTTTTCTAGTGCTTTGAGGTGTGATGTTAAGTCATTTATTTATTTATTTTTTCTTTTAAAGAATGAACTCAGTGCAATGAATTTTCCTCTTAATACTGCCTTCATAGTGTCCCAGAGATTTCTATACAATGTATCTGTGTTCTCATTTACTTCTAGGAATTTTTTAATCTCCTCCTTGATGTCTTCTTCAACCCCTTGTTCATTCAGTAGCATGTTGTTTAGCTTCCAGTTGTTGGAATAGTTTTTTTTATTTCTTGTTTTATCATTGATTTCCAATTTTATCCCATTATGGTCTGATAGAATGCAAGGTAGTATCTCTACTTTTTTATATTTGCTGAGAGTTGCCTTGTGGCATAATATATGGTCAATTTTGGAGAAGGAGCCATGTGCTGCTGAGAAGAAAGTGTAGTCGCTTACTGAGGCATGAAAACTTCTATATATGTTTGTTAGGTCTAAGTTATTAATTGTTTTAATGAGGCCTAAAGTTTCTTTATTTAGCTTTTGTTTGGATGATATATCCAGTGGTGAGAGAGGTGTGTTGAAGTCCCCTAGTGCTGGGAACTTTTAGATTTGATGCAGTTTTTAACTCTCCTGGGGCCCGGGGAAAACCTTCTTTGTCCAGCAGGGAAGGCCGGGAGAGCACGCCACAGCGAAAGGCGAGACTGAGAAGGGTAAAGGCCAACTGACCGCCCACACCCAGCCCTCCTTTCAGAGGACAAACAGACAGGTCAGGGAGCATGGTCAAGGCACGAACTCAAGTTTATTGAGGAAGTTGGACAGCTTTTATAGAAGACATAGGCCAATCAACAGAAAGAATACAGGGACACTTGAGAAGGGTTTGTTTGATGAATGTAGGTGCTCCATTATTTGGGGCATATAGATTTATAATTGTTATATCTTGTTGATGAATGGTTCCCTTAATCAGTAAGAAATATCCATCTTTATCCCTTTTGATTAACTTTGGCTTGAAGTCTACATTATTTGATATGAGAATGGAAACCCCTGATTGGTTCCACAGCCCATGTGCGTGATAAGACTTTTCCCAGCCTTTCACCTTCAATTGCTTGATGTCTTTTTCTATGAGGTGGGTTTCTTGGAGACAGCATATTGTTGGATCATTTCTTTTAATCCAGTCTGACAATCTGTGTCTTTTGAATGGTGAGTTTAGGCCATTAACATTCAGGGTTATTACTGAGATGTGATTCTTATTCCCATCCATTTTTATTTGTTTATGGTATTTAACTTGATCTGGTTTCTCCTCTGGTTGGTATTTCCTTTAGTTTAATATCTACCTTTGTTGATTTTCATTGTTATTTTTCTTTTCTTCTTCATGGAATATTTTGCCCAGGATGTTCAGAAGTGCTGGCTTTTGAGTTGTGAAATCTTTTAACTTTTGTTTGTTGAGGAAGGTTTTTATTTCATCCTCGAGTCTAAAGCTTAATTTTGCTGGATATAAGATTTTTGGTTGACATCCCTTTTCTTTCAGAGCTTGAAATGTGCTATTCCAGGATCTTCTAGCTTTTAAGGTCTAGATTGAAAAATCTGAACATAGTCTAATTGGTTTCCCCCTATATGTAATCTGCTTCCTTTCTCTCGTGGCTTTTAATATTCTATCCTTGTTCAGTATATTACGCATTTTCTTTATAATGTGCAATGGTGTGTATCTGTTGTGATTTTGTACGTTTGGTGTTTGGTAAGCCTCTTGAACTTGGTTTTCCCATTCATTCCTCAAGTTTGGAAAATTTTCTGCTATTATTTCATTGAAGAGATTACTCATTCCTTTGGCTTGGAACTTTGCACCTTCCTCTACCCCAATCACTCTTAAATTTGGTCTTTTTATGTTGTCCCATATTTCTTGAATGTTCTGTTCTTGATTTCTTATCATTTTTTATGTGTGTTCTACATTTTTTTTCCAGATTGTGTATCTTGTCTTCATTATCTGAGGTCCTTTCTTCCAAGTGGTCTAATCTATTGGTGATGCTTTCAATAGAACATTTAATTTGGTTTATTGCTTCTTTCATTTCCAGAATTTCTGTTTGGTTTCTCTTCAGAACCTCTATCTCTCTATTGAGGTAATCTTTTGCTTCTTGTATTTGTTTATGAAGTTCTTTGTTAAAGTGATCTTTTACTACCTGTAAAAGATCTCTCATCTCCTCCTTGAATTTATCCTTGAGTTCCATAAACATTTGGATTATGTATTTCCTGAATTCCTGTTCTGACATTACATCTACTGTGCTTGCCAGGGAATCTGCTAAGGAGGTATGTCGATTTGTTTGGAAATTTTTCTTCCATTATTTTTTCATTATGCTTGTGTGTCTTTTCTTCTAGCACTGTGGAACCTTGACTTTTTCATTTTTACCTTAAGGCCTAATGATGCTCCTGTTGTACAATGCTATCAGCTCCCCTTATATATACTTTACACCTTAAAACCAGACATTTTATATTCAGCTAATCACAATTTAGTCACAACGTACAGAATTATAGAATTTAGATATTGTCTCCAATATACTCCGAATGTTTGTAATGGGGTTTATAATTTCAGATATTGGATACAATGGTGATATGCTTAGGAGGAAGGAAATAAGGATATTGAGTTCCCCCCCTTAGGAAGTATAAAATAGAAATCTATGGAAGTAGTTTAATATCAGCAGAAGAGGGAGGAAAGGAATTGGGGTGAACAATTTAGTGTGAAGACTGATGTATATTTAAGCCAAGCTTATGCAAACGTTGAGAGAAATAAAAAATGTCAGGGTAGTAGGAATTAGTGAAAGAGAGAAGAGAGAGTGAGTAAAAAATAGGAAACTATTATATAACACTGCTTTGATGTATTATTCAGTTGCCCCAGTTCTAAAATTCCTAATTCCTGTATAAAAATTGTTTTCATCTCTGTTGAGAATGCAGGGCAGGGTGTAGATAAGAAAGATGAGGGAAGAAGAAAAGAGAGAAAAGAGGGAAAGAAGAAAAGAGAAAGAAAAAAAGAAGAAAATAAAACAAGAAAAACAAACAGAAATAAAAAAAAAAAAAACAAAAAAAAAAAAAACAACAAAGTCGAACCCACAAGTCTCAATTAGGCAGCCTTTAGGGAAGCTTTTCTCTTCCTCTCTCAGCTTGTTATATTAGCTGTCCCGCAGATCAGCCCTGGCTGATGTGGAGAATTTGTGGGTGGAGTCAAGTGTGCATACCTGGTTAAAGAGGAATGATGCTGGGGATGGGGGTTTAGGTGACTGGCACTGAAAACTGATCCGTCCAGATGGCCTCTACTCTCCATGCTCTTCCATAGTTGATGTATCACCGGGGGTCGTCAAGCTGGACTCACATACACGTTCCCCTTCTGGCTGCTGATGGCCCTCCCAGTTGCCGGTTCCTCCTTGTCCATTTGCAGGTTTCCGCTTGCCGCTTTCTCTCCCTTGTTCCTTCTTTCCGCTGGCTTCACTGCTGAGGGTCGTGCCAGGCCTAGTGTGGATTCGATCTGGAGTTGCCGTCCTGCCGTCTCCCAGCTCTGGCTTTGTTCCGCAAGGCCTGTGCTCCAGGCGATGCTGCTGAAGCCATGCAGCACTAGGCACTGCGATCAGCTTGTCCTGCTCGCTCCCCATCGCCGTATTCAAACCATCCAGGAGTTGAGCATTCTCAGTCTATATAAACTTGCTGAAAAGCTGTCTGTCTGCTTTATTGGATTCATTCCACGGAGCAGCCCTGAAAGTGCCCTCCTCTAATCCGCCATCTTGAATTCTCCAACCCTATGGTTTTAATATGATATCATATTTTTCTTTTTTCATTATCATATCCTTTGATGATGACATGGAAATTTTGTTGTCTATTTTCCAGAAATTAGTTAAATCTTCAAGCCCAATTTGGAAATAATGGATTTAGTGACTCATTTAGGGATCTAGATAGAAACTAGGATAGGGGCAGAGGGAGAAAGAGAGGTGTCACCCTGTAAGCATTTGTACTACAGAATATAAAATTGAGTGATGATTGGTGACCAGGGTCTACTCTCTGAACTTATGAGAGGAAGGACTGAAGCTAGAAGAATCAAGCAGAAGACAGAGAACAACAGCAGCAACAACAACAACAAAAACCACAATAAAACAATTGAGTCATTGAGAGAGAGAGAGAGAGAGAGAGAGAGAGAGAGAGAGAGAGAGAGAGAGAAAGAATGTGTTTCTGGATCCAGGAAGGACTAAAGCACTATTTGGCTCATCTGGGTCAGGAAGACCACTCCCAGCTCCATTTCTGACCTTTTGCTAGGGGTTTAGGGACACCATTTGGAAGTCTTCCAATGAATTTCCTTCATTTCGCACGTATGAGTTTAAATGGGGTTGTTGTTTTTTGCAACTCAAAAAGTTTGCCTTTGTTGCAACCCATATAGCACTTTGCATAACATAGTAGGGAACTCAGAAAATTTTAGTAAAATATTCATCTTGTTGATGAATCTTTTAGATGAGTCTTTTTACTGTTTCTTCTCAGCAGCCACAGGTCTTCTTTTATTGTTTGAATTTGTTCAATCTTAAGTTGTAGAGATATCATAATACTACCAACAGTCTCTTTAAACTGTTGCCTCATATAATATTATTTAGAGAAAGTAATAAGAGGGAGAGGGGAAAGAAAAGGTAGCATGAGCATGTGTGTGTGCACTTACTATGGGGCTAATGGAAACATTTTTCTCCACAATTGAAATAGATTTTAGATAAAGGATTTTTTTTTTTTTTTTTTTTTTTTTTACTATCTAAATAGTCTAACTACCACGTACTCTTCAGTGGAGCAAGGATTTATGATTATAGTGAATCAGGGAAATCATACAGAAACAGCCTCCTTAACTGAGCTATGAATCTGGACTTAGACCAGCAGAGAAATTATCACTGGAGTTTGAATTAATGTGAAAAGGGTGAGGGTTTTACTTGGATCAGGGGAGACCATCTAGAAAGGTGGGTTCCTCCATGTATTCCCCAAGTAGGCCACACTACCCCACAGAGAATTCTGCAGGTAAAAATTCAGAGGGATTAACACTGGTAGATATGCATGAGTCCTTTCTAACAAAGATGATCTCATGACCCAAAAATATACTGAGTTAACTCGCATCTTGGAGGATGAAAGTGCTTAGTCTGACCTCAGACACCATGAGAGCAACCTCTGTCCTAGGCAGTGATCCAGAGTTTCTTTCCTTTCCTGACTAACATCATGCTTGATTTCCTCTTCACTAAGAGATGGGCTTTGATTTTTCTTTACTTTTCCAGGTGTCTCATACTTTTATGCCAACTTGTGGAGCCTGGCAGCTGGACCAGGACTGGAAGTCCATGCTTGGACCATATGCCTTGGAGTCACCTTCCAAGACCTTCCAAGATAGTTCCTCTCTTTGGCAACAATGTCTTGTCCTTTGTTAATCTTGTCACTTTCTGGAGCAGGACACTGGGGTCCTGAAACTTAGGCTTCCTCCTCCTCCTCCTCCTCCTCCTCTTCTTCTTCTTCTTCTCCGGGGTGGGGTGGGGTGGGGAGAGTGAGCTCTGCTTTTTTACCCTTTCTGCTGTGTTTTTAATCATTCCAGATTTTCTCACTGATACTGGAGCCTGTGAGTGGGGAAAAAAAAAAAAGACTGTAGAGAATACATATGGTGGTGTTTTCCATGTGTGTGTAGACTATATTTCATTTACTAATTCATGATGATGGTATCCACAAGGGTTAATTTCATTTACTAATTCATGATGATGGTATTCACAAGGGTTAGAGGGATCTTCACATAATCTCCAGGTCCTTTTAACAGTTGACAAAAACTAGATTTTATAAGTAAAAAGAAGATAGTTCTCTCCATATACATCCTATGTAGCTCATACTTAAGGGCCCAGGAGATTCCTGACATGAGCTCTCCCAGGAGTAACAGTGAAGCTACACGTTTAAAGCTATCATTGGCCATCAGTGGGAAAACAATGTGTTCTTGACTAGCTTCTTAAGTGTAATGTCTAAGACATGTAATTACAAGCAATTCTTACTGATTTTTAATTACCTATCCATGGAAGAGAACAAATAGATGGCTTATTTCAGAAAAAAAGTGAATAATGAAGCATTCCACTTCATTCCACTTCCACTACCAATATTTCACACAAACAAGGGGAAATAGTGGTAGGAACTGGACTTTGAAGTTCCCATCACCTGGATTCAATTCTAGTTCTGACCCTTTCTGAATGTGTGACTTAACCACTCTCACCTGGCTATAGTAATGCCTATTTCATAAGGTATTGCTGGAATTATATGTGATAGTATTTATAATTTTAAAATATTTACATTTATAAAATTACATTATAAATCAAAATATTTATGAAACATCCAGTGTAATGTTGGGTGCCTCATTTATTCATAATAACTTCTTGAGGACCTGTTATATGTAGGCACTGTGAAATGTGTTAGGGATAGAAGGACAGTTAAGTCAAGTCTTGCCTTCAGGAGGAGTATAATCTAATGGAAGAGACAGGTATATAAGCAGACATGTTGTATGTAATTTGTTAAGGGCAATTGAATAGTGAGGCAAATGAAATATAGAAGCACAGAGGTAAGATAAATAACAAACATGGCAAGGGAGGTGGGATCAAGGAAGGCTCTGGGAATATATTATACTTGAACTGAGAATAAGCCAGAAAGAAATGAATAAGATATGCATTACATACATTTAAAAAATAAGTGACTGTCAAAATATATGAGTTTTCTTTAATTTAGAGCAACATGCCAATATTTTTTGCATTTTTGGTCTGTCACTGGCAGTTCTAGGACTCAGTTTGTTGATGGTAGGAATGAAGGAGCCACATTTATAAACCATGGTAGTCTTATAATTGCATGTTAAAATTCCTCAGATTGGTCTCTAAAAGACTGACCACTAAAAGACTAGGAAGAAGAAGATGATACTGGAAAGACATTAAAAGTGGAAAATATAAGGTGCAATAAAATAGGGCTCTGAGAGTATAAACCAGAGGAAAAATTAAGGTAGTAAATATTCCTGTTGTGTCCCTGTGTTTCAAATTGTGCTTTCCTGAGGTGGAAGCTGCCTAGCACTTGAGCCTCGTCTGCTAGCTAGACCACATCCCTCCACAGCTGCTCAGGGTTTGGAGTTGTAGAGATCAGGGTTTATGGCTAAGGAGGGTCTTGGCTTAGAGCAGCTGAAGAATCAGGATACTGAATCTCTGAAAGTCCTGGGACATGAAAGAGAGCTTTGGAAATTGATTAATATTGTACAGCTTCATTGTTGGTTAAGCAGGGTTTTTTGTAGACTACACTTAGCACTTTACTATTTTTATAACTTTTTGCTAATGGGTAAATTCATTCTCACTACTAATAGGATCTTCAGAAAATTATTCACCTGTTATGATAGAGGAACGTAACTTACCACTTCGCTTTGAGGCCATGAGCTGAGTCTATCAAATTCTGAAGTCTGTACCTAAAATGGGTTAGTGCTAGTTAGTACTTGTTTCTTCATATTTTGTGCCCTGTTACTAGCATCTCCAGAATCCCTTTGATGCCTTTTCGATTAAAAATGAATTTTTATAGCAATTATGATATCACATGTATAGGACATTTTGTAGAATAGGCTTGTCACATAGAGTTTCAAATTTTGATATGCTTATACTGTAATCAGTCTTTCCAAGAACAAACTAATGCCTGGGCTGGGCCTCCAGGAAACCCAAACATCTGGATGAAACAAAAAATCAAGATCAATCAATTATTCATTTTTGTCAACATGATGCCAAAGATCTAGATTGTTGGAAACTTTTCTAATCAAGTGCTGTACATTTTGTGGATGAAGCTAGAATCAGAGCTATAAATATAGGTCAAGGAAAAATATGCATCAACAGTTTGCATTTGGGTCTATCTCATGTTCCTTCTTGAACAGAAATAAACAGAGATTTGGGAATTTGTAGATATGATGGAGATTTTCTCCTGATAGTGTTCTATCAGATAGTCATTTGACTAAGGCATGTTTAGATAGTATGTTGGGAATAGAATAGGTGCCAACAGAAAGACACATAGAATTTTGGCTGACTCTGCAGTATAGAACAAATATTGGGTATTGTGCAAAATGAGAAGTGTTTAATCGTTTTGTGCAAAAACAAACAAATTGAATATTTTGTACTACTCATTACAAAAGCTTTTTTTGAAATATTTAAAAAAATAATTACAAGTGTTAACAGCTACAGGTATTGAGTATCTACAAAGTAACTGGCATTATATTAAATGACTGCAAGCATTAACAGCTAGAGTTATTATAATCTACAGAGTGACTGGCATTATACTAAATATATTTTCTATATTAATTGATTAAATACCCATGAAAATCAGGTAGGTACCATAGGTGCTAAAGTAGATTAGAAAAACAAGGCATGATGAAGTTAATAATTAACTCAAGGTAACCCAGTATGTGGCAGGGTTGGAATTACAAAGTGGGTCTGCCTTATCCACTCGGCTAGATTGTCTCTGTTCCAACAGCCTTGCCCTGGGGATTTGGAGCAGAGGTGAAGTAGATTAACAACTCTTCAATAAAACAACAATTGGCAACAACAGCAATTAAAATAATTATAGCTAACAAATATTGGGACTTAATACGTTGTTACAATTTGACTTTTGCTTTTTATTTCCAAAACCATGTATTAACACACAATACAGATGAGACAGCCGCAATGTGCAGAGCTTAGGAAATGACCAACACCTCAAGGCTCTCATGGGGTGGAGCAAGGCCTGGTCCCCAGTATGGGGTCAGATTGCTCAAACATTAGATTTGCCATTCCTGCTTCTGCCTTGCCTTCACTCCCTTCAGCTTTTGACAGTATTTTGGGTTCCCTTGTGACCCAAGGGATGTCCTGAGTCTCTCCTTTAATTACTGTTCTCAGTCCTCCTATATCCTTTTTAGGCAGCTCTTTTTATGATCCTACTAATATGTTGATTTTTAGGAGTGTCTTATGACTTGGAAGTCCATCTTGGATTTTCTTTCTTTCTTCCAGCACCAGGGATTGAACCCAGGAGTGCTCTACCACTGAGCTTTGCCCCCAGCCTTTTAAAAAAATTTTTTTATTTTGAGATAGGGTCTCATTATGTTGTTGAGGCTGGACTTGAACTTGTGATCATCCTGCCTCACCTTCCTGAATTGCTGGGATTATAGGCATGCACCACCAAGCCTGGTCGGTATTAGAATTTCCTCCAGGGAAGAACTTGCCTTTCAGTTGTGGAGAGTGAAATCAGCTAATAGTCTCTGGCTTTTAATGCCTTCAGGCTCTGCTTCAGTTTTATAGCTTAGGCCACGCTCTTCCCCAGCAATGGCTGGCCAGCCAGCAGCTGTGCACAGTGGTGTTGGTCACTTCTGCTCAATAAAGAATTGTTCTGTAGTTCCCTATTGGTCATCAGAGACATTGTCAATTCTACATGGTGAGCAAACCTTCTCCTGTCCCATCCTGCTTCCTTTCCCTTCTTATCTTTCACAAGCATTCCTCTTCCCCTGCCCCATCAGCAATCATGGCTCAATAAACCTCTTTCATTCCTGCTTTCATTTCAGCATCCACTTCCCAGAGAACCCAAGTGACATTACAACTAATCGAGTCATCTACCCAAAGAAGATGATGCATTAAATGGTGGGGGTGCTGGTCACCTCTGGTAACACATTACTCATTGACAGGAGACTTCTGATCATTAAACATAGAGTGGGAAATATGAATAAGTGGAAATTTAAGGAATATGGCAGAGGGAGAGGGAGAAGGAAGGTAAGTACATAGAGGTGGTGGTGGAGCTCAATGAAAGCTTTCAGACCATGATCTAGTCTATTCTGTTTATCCATGGATGTGACATTAACCACTTCTTTATTTACTCGTAAGACAGTGTTAAAGAATATTGTCACTCATAGGCTAAGGAGGCAAAGATAACAAGATAAAAATGCATGAACAATATTGCCAATTTTATTTATTATCATCATATAGTCAATTTTCAAGTATTTACAAAGTCCTTAGAACAATATGTGCCACACATTTGCAGACTCTCAATAAATATTTGTTGAAAGAATGAATAGATTTGTAAAAAAGTGCTCTATATGTGTAATATGAAATGTAATACATTCTGCTGTCATTTATAACATCTTAGAATAAAAAAATAAATAAATTAAAAATAAATAAATAAATAAAATTTAAAAAAGAATTTTATACTACAATTGCTAAATATTGTAGAAAATAAAGGAAATCAAATGAAAAAAAAGTTTTAAAAATTCAGCACATTATGCTTTTGAACCAGTGGGGAAAAGTCAGATACAGAAAGACAAATACTGCATGATATTGTTTATATGTGAAATCTAAAAGTTGAATTTTGAAAGTGGTGAGTGTAATGGTGGTTAACAAGGGTTAGAGGAGAGTGAGGAAAATGGGAAGATTAATTAAAGTGCATAAATTTTCAGTTATTTAGGATGAATAAATGCTGGAAGTCTGTAGCTAATAATCCTTTACTGTAGACTTGAAAGTGCTAAGAGAGTAGGTATTAAGTGTCCTTGCCACATACAAACACCAATGATAACTATGTGAGGAGATGGATGTGTTAACTGCCTAATTGTGTTAATCATTCTACAATGCATACATGTATGTCATATTTCATATTTCATACCTTAAATTGATAATTATTTTCCCAATTATACTTCAACAAAGCTGAAAAAAGTAGATGTGTGAAAAGCAATAGGAGGGGTAGTCAACTACCACAGACATTTCATTCTAACACAATACAGCAAAATTGATTCAAAGAAAATTAATAAGAACAAAATAAATTTGAATCTGAGACATCAATCCTTAGACACTGTAATTATCAAGGTAAAGCCAACTAAATCATTTATTACTGACTATGGAACACTCAGGTACTTGGGAAAAAAACGTTGTTTCAAAAATTATGATTCTACCACATACTGGCTATGAATTATTCAATAAATGTGTGGGGGTGATATTGTTTACAACACATTTCCTGCCAACTTCTGTTTTTCACTAAATGTTTAAAAAAATTGAGGCAGCTTCTCAATGTAATTGGTAATAGAAGCAGATGGCACTTCTTTGACCCTTCATTTTAGCTTCTAGGCATTTGCAATCAGTTATATGCAAGATATGTGGACAGACACTATGCATTAAAATTAGCCCCATCTTTTTTAGCTGTCAGAAAGTAGACTTGGTCATAAAATTTGAGAGTAAAGAATCTGAGCAATCATCTAGTCCAGTTCTTGTATTTTACAGGTGAGAAAACTCTTGGAGAGGTAGTAAATTGACTAGCTCAAGGTCACATAGGAAGTCCATAGGACTAGATCTCAGCCCTTTTACTTAATGCCAGAAACTGTTTCACTACAAGGATCAAGGCTGCTTTTTCTATTTGGGGAGATTTATATATTATTGAAAATTATGAAATATTTCAAGCATCCTGAAAATTAACAAGAATAATATGGCTCTGGAATATCTCTCCATTGGTTTTATCAAAATTTAAGGCATTGCCATATTTGCATCAGATTTTAAAAATCATGATGAAGTTCCAGTATTTTTTTAATAGATCAGAGCCATTAAATTCAATTTAGAGTGAAATAACAGCAATTAGACATGGCTTAATTTATAATTCTTTTAAAGTGAATTACATAAGTATTCCTAGTACTCTGAAAATTAGTAATAATAATAATAATAATAATACCAATAATTATAAGTAGTGATCATTGCTCTCCTTCTTATGAAAGATACTTATGTGCAATTATTACCTTGTTTTGTATAAAAATCACACTTTATTATTATCCCAGAATTAATTCTTCTTTTTTTTCTTTCTCCCTCCCTCCCTTTCTTTCTCCCTTCCTCTCTCCCTTTCTTTTTCCCTTCCCCCTCCCTTCCTCTCTCCCTCTCTCCTCCCTCCCTCTTCCTTCTTTCTTTCTTTCCTTCCTTCCTTCCTTCTCTCTCTCTCTCTCTCTCTCTCTCTCTCTCTCTTTCTTTTTTTCTTTCTTCAGTTTGGGGATTGAATCCAGGTGTGTTCTACCACTGAGCTAGATCCCCGGTCCCTTTTTCTTTTGAGGTACGGTCTCGTTAAGTTGCAGAGGCTGGCCTTGCACTTATGATCCTTCTGCCTCAGTCTCCTGAGTCACTGGGATTACAGGTGTGTACCACCATGCCTGGGAACTTAACTCACTTTCTTCTAGAGGAAATATCAATCTTTTGTCGTTATTCTTTTCAGCTGAAGTACTCATGTTTCTCATAGGCCTGTTTTTTTTTTTTTTTTTCCTCTGGTGGGCTGAAATTCTGTGTAGGTTAATTTCTTTGTATGGAAAAGAAAATAGATGCTTTCTTTTATGGGGTGTACACTACCTCTTGTCAGACTCCACAACTTCACAAGCAGTCACAAGCAGAGCTCCTCTGGATTTTAGCTTCTGTGGTCCCCTCACTCAGGTACTTTGTTTAAAGCCGTCCCACAAACCTTCTTATGGCTGTTCTCAAGGCCTGAAAGAGATGACTCCCAAGTCTAGTGAGTTGGCAAGTTCAAGACATGGCCGATCTAAATGAGGAGTATTGTGAAAACATTCGAACTTGATTTTGGATGGGTATATTTCACTTACGTTTGAATACTGGTTACACCCGATGTTCTGAAAATTCACATCAAAGAGAAAGAGGAAAGCATGCTGTGAATGAAGGCCTGACTGAGGCAGAGCTGGGAACCCATCCAGGTTTTTCTTCCAGAAATCAAACCTTTCTTGGAACTGATCCTAAATAGAAATAATTGAATCTCTGAGCACATTCCTTCTGAGAACGAGAGGGACTGCAAAGCTAAAATGACTTGGGTAGAATCAGTGTAATGTGAGGTATAATACCTAGTCCTACCTGCCTCTCTCTCGCTCCCTGACCCCAAAAATTTCTCACAGAATAAAGATGATGATGTTATCACCCCTACCCACTATCTCCCCACTTTATGTCCCATCTGCTCGGAATGTTCTGCTTTTCCCCAAGTAGATAAAGATCTTTCATATTTCAGAACGTTTTTCTATGACACTGGTTTCCTGGCCTGGAATTCCCTTAACTCCTTCTAATTGAAAAACTACTAAAATCAGGTTTCAGGAAATATATTTCAGAAAAATGGGTTGTTAAAAATATGTGCAGATCTGGAGAGATAAACAAAAATACACATTTGGATTTATTAAAATTTGGGTAGAATCTCAAAAGTCTAAATTTGAAAAAGTGTCTGGCTCATGGTATGTACTCAAAAAATGTCAGTGTGCTAATGAAGTCAATAATGTGTGTGTTTAAGGGCCTTGATACTTTTCTTTGAACTGGAAGTTCTTTTTCTATAGCTTTTATCTGTAGTTAGGTCCTTATCTGTATCTCCATCCAGAAATTCTTGAAATGCTGTGCCTTTCATTTCACGTGAAGTGAAATTCATTGATCTGTGGAATTACAGACCACACATGTTACTGGGGGAGAGGTGTGCCTGGATGAACCCCAGGAACTCACATATTTGACATGCATTTCTCTATTCCTGTTGTGCTTGTTTACACTTGAAACTTGCCTTCACTCTCTGTTTCTTGGCTTAGCATTCTAACTCCTGGGTTTGGAACTTCCCTGAGCTCTGGCACAGTTGCCTGGAGCCTGGGTACACTGGTTGCATCATTGGGATGCAGATTCTGGCCTTCTGCTCATTCATTAGTAAGGGGTCTGCCTCTACACACCAGCCATTGGGAATTGTGATGTTCCTGCCCTCTCTGATAATGAATGCTCCTATCCTGTGCCATGGTTCAGTGGCCAAGGGTTGGAGTCCTAGGGTGAGATGAACCTGGGTTGGATTGCAATTCCTTTATAGCTAAGTTTGGTGAAGGTTCTCAATCTCTTCTTTGTAAATTGGAGCTAACATTAAATCCTTATGTTGTGAAGATTAAATAATACTCTAAAATACATACAATATGTTACATGTAGATATTAATAATCCCTTTTTAACTTGTAAGGATGAGAACACTGGCTCAAGGCAAGCTGAACACTGGCTGTTTGAAAGGATACTGGTCTACTTGAATTCTGGTTATTGAGTGTTAGGGGGTCAGACTCACTATTGAGTACGCAGCTTTCTTTGCCATCTATCTTCCCTTTGTTTTTATGTTCTCTTATCTAGCCAACTTCTAACAATAAAGGGTTGGGAAGAGCACAGAAGAATAGATCTTGTAATTTTGCCTTGGCCTTGGTAAGGAAAAAGAGATTTATTATTTTAGAACATGGTAATTAAGTAGGCAGAGTACAAACTGTCAATAATATCAGCAAAGCAATTCATTAGCCAGAGTAGGTGTTATTGGTTAATAAACTAACTTTAAACAAATGTTTATCATGGGAAAGCCAAAATTTTGCATAATTCTTCTAAAGATGAGGGCGAGTTGGCTTTATTCTTCAAGGGTTTCTTGGTATTACTCATAAATGGCATGGAATAAATATTCTTGGAAATGAACTAGGATATTTCGCTAGGAAATGTGACCCTTAAGAAGATGCTCACATTCTCAGAAATTGCATTTGTGTTCAACATATTTTATTGTCTCATTCCAGCAATGTGGCAAAATGACCATAGATTTTTGGAGCAAGACAGGCATGGTTTATTTATTTAATATCGCTGAGTCTCAATTTTCTCTTAGATGAAATGGCTTTAATTTTCTCTATTTTTCAAGATGGTGGTACAAATTAAATACAAGAATGCATGTCATGTGCTTTGTGTTATGCCAGGACCTGTTCCTCTCCTTATTTTGACTTCTAAACCTGTATTGAAGGTTCATTTACCTTAAATTGAACTAAGGAGACACACACACCTTTTTACTCCCAAACTATTTAACTATTCATTCCTCATACTAGAAATTTCTAATATTCTACAATAGGACTTGATGCCTCTATTATTTTTTTCTTTTGGGCAACAAAACTCAAGTTTTGGAGATGGAGGAGGATGGGCAAATGAAGTAACTGAAGTTTTTTTTACTTGAATAAATGGAAAAGGAGTGTTACTATTCATGTGTTATTATGAGTAAAATTGTGGCCATAAACATTCATTGTTCAGATAATTATTGGATGCCTGGTGTGAGTAAGGCACTGTTTTATGTGTTGGGGATACAATAGTTGGGGATACAAAAAGGTCAAGTTCTGGGCCTTATGGAACTTAGTAAGGGGATACATGAAACAGGTAAAATGTTTATTGCTATAAACAGTGATAATGATGTTAAGAAAAATCAGGCAACATAAAGGCGATAAGAAGTGCTGGGGTGAGTGAAGTATTTTTTTCTTATATAGGGTGGCCAGAGAAGGACTATTTGATAAGGCGACATTTGAGCAGAGGTCTGAAAGGAGTGAGGAGAGTTTGGAGATATCAAGGCTAAAAGTGTTCCATACAGAGAAAGAGTAGGTTGCAAAAGCTCTTGAGCAAGGAGAGAAAAACAATACCAGGAATGTTAGCGCAACTGGAACAGGAATGAGAGATTAAAAGATGAAATCAGATGAATTAGTTATAGAGATCTGCCATATTTTCTTTGTACCTAGTTAATGGTGCAGCATGGTGCACTTAAAAATTTGTCAAGAAGGTAGATCTCATGTTACTATCAATAGGGGGGGGGGGGGGGGGGGGGGGGGGGGGGGGATAATTAACAATAATAGTTACAATAATAAAGATGGAATCAGAAGCTGATGAACCCACAGGGGAGGAAGTGGATTTTATCTCTCACAGCCTCTGTCAGAATCAATTAGCCTAAACAGGAAGAATAAATAACCCAGTCTCGCATCTCCTCCCTCATTATCTTCTGTGTTTCCCATTGCCAAACCCAACCCCAAACCAGAGGGGGAGTGATCTTGAGTGATGCCAACTATAGAAGTCAGTTTCCTGAGACATAGACCACAGCAGAGAGGCCTGGAATGGATCTGAATGGGAAGTGAATGGAGTATATTGACTTGGGCCAATTAATTCAAAATAAATAAATAAACTAATTACTTTAAAATCTTTTGGCTGATTTGTTATTGCATATGAGATAACTCAACAATGGGCTGATTTATTTTGGAAAGTACTTTGAAAGGTTGTCCTTCTGACCCAATATAGTTGTGAAGAGAGAGAATGGGATGGTAGGTGAAGAACAACATTGATTCGCTTCTTTCCTGGGCTCTGGCCACGATTCTTGGCTTCTAACGTCTGTGTTGTCCTCCTCTCTCTTCGTTATGCTAGAACCTGATTTCTGGTAATATTTTGTTGCGACCTACACCATCTGGGAGATGTCCAGGTCTTAATCTTCTCCCATCCACTTCATCAAATAAATACATCTCACTATTGTAACATGAAAATAATCTGAAGAAGCCATCTCTGCCAGGCTACTTGTGTGTTCAGCTGTTGTTTCCAAGGGAAGTAATTTTGTTCTTAAATTTCACAAATGATTTAAGTTTTCAAGGCTTGTCATTTAAAAAAGGGAATAGTGATGTGCAGTTTCAGTTTGGGAAGATTAAAAAGTTCTGGCGATGGATAGAGGTGACAGTTGTGTACAATGTGAATGTGCTTAATGCCACTAACCTGCATAAATTAAAATGGCTAAGTTGGTGAACTTAATATTATATACATTTGACCACAGCAAAAAACCACCTGGGCAAATAGACACATAAATAAAAAAAAAAGAGGGATTGCACCTATTGTATATTCTTAGCCATCTATAGGGATGGGAAAGGACCAATGAATAATATCCATGAGGAGAATAAATTCATTTGTGCTTGTTCTGTTCTGAAGTTTCTCAGAAGTTCAAAGACAAAAAAAGCCATCTTGAAAGCCAGCGAGTTCCCTCTCACTAGAGGTGTTTGGCTGTTAGTTTGGAGGGAAGTTGTCAAGTGGTTTTAAGTTTTGGATGTCTGGTTGACCCCACTATCTTTCTAAGATCTCTCCCAACGCTAAAAGCATGGAAAGCTCTGCAGTTGAAGGTGTTTGAACAATGGCAGCACCTTGCTCAGCTCTGGTTCTGCTTCTGGGTTCAGCTGAAACGAAAAGGAGAACAGGCTCATAGAAGAGGATGCCGCAGACCGCCAGGAGCAAGGAAAGCAGGAAAAAACTGATATTATATTGTGCATCTGGGCTTGTGTTTTGCTTATTTCAAACATAATTAAACTGCAGGACCAAGTTCTTGCAGGGGAAACTTATGGAGTTGGAGCCCCCTGCCTTTCTAGGTCATGGGGTAGAGTATTGGGAATGGATCTCAAGTTCATCATGGACAGATATGGCAGTTTTGCAACAGAGCTTCCTGTCGTCTAATCTTGCCAATTTTGAAATTGGCCATCAGGCTCTAGGTCTGATATCACACATCACATATTCTGGGGCATTATATTAGTTTCCAATTGCTACTAGAAAGGATTATAGTTCTGGAATTCAGAAATGTGAAATTCTCTAACCACTAAAATCAAGGCACAAGAAGGGCTCTGTTCTTCTGGAAACTCTAATAGAGAATTAATTTCCTCTCCTTTACCAGCTTCTAGAAACTACTTGAATTCTTTGGCTTGCATTCTTCAAAGTTAGCAGGGCAGCAATTTCTATTTTGTTTTGAACCAGAGATCTGTATTTTCCTTTGTCAGCCAAATGGGCTACTTGAAGGGGTTGAAGCAGGAGGAGTGGGAGGAGTGAGTGCCCTGATGCCAGGCTGGCCATGCTTCACAGGCTTGCAGGTGGTAGAGAACTTGCCCAGGTAGTGGCCGATTATCTCCTACTTGAGCTCCACTCGACTGAAGGTATAGTACAGAATCTCTAAATTTCTCTCTGATTCTGACTCTGTCATCACATCTCCTGTTGTGACACACACCTGTGTCCCTCTGACAAGAGCCCTTGTCATTATATTGGCCTCACCTTTGTAATCTAGAATGATTTCCCTATTACATGACCCTTAACTTAATCATCCCCACAAAGTCCCTTTTGCCATATAAGGTAACACATTACAGATTCTGGAGGTTAGGATGTTGGCATCTTTGAGGGGGCATTATTCCACTGACCATAGAAACTGGTAAAATCTATTCCCAGGTTAAGGCGAGGACTAAGGTCTAGGGAGGAGGTGGCATTGCTCCTATACTGCTTCTTGTCCAACTAACTGCTGAGCTGTCCAGACATATCATCATTCCATACCAGCCCTCCATTGATGCCGTGATACCATCCCGTTGGAGTGTGTATTTGGGTAGTCAGAAGTGCGGTTCATGAAATACTTTCAGCCCTTCTTTTGGGCATGTGCACTTCCCTGCTCCCTTAGGATTACGTGTGGCCATGTGAATGGGAGCAGAAGTGGGACTATCACTTACAGGCTGAAGGTTTAAGGGCTGGTGCATGATTTGTGACATTTTCCCTCTTCCAACCAGAACAACTGTGGCAGCACACATCCCTGGGTCTTGATCCCTGAGTGACAATTAATGGAGTACAGTGTCTCTTCTCTTCCCTACCCCAGGACATACAAAGTAAGACTTTGTTCTTTACAGTCGTTCAGATTTTAGGGTACATTTACTACAGCATGACTGTGCCCACCCTGACTAATACAGGCATCCTCTATAACAAATCAAATCAAGCTGTTCCCTATCCTGATCCTTCCCACCAGGGGTACCGTTCCCGCTGATCAGGGAAATCTGGATCCAAAAGCTGGTTGGCACCACTTAAATCCCATTTTGGAAGATGCTATTTATCTATGTTTCTATTCACTTTTTCAGATTTGCAGACTAATGGCCATAGAATGCATAGCAATCTGGTCTGAGAGAAATACATTCATAATAGTATCTTTTGAGCCCCCACAACTGTTCTACCTTATGGATGCTGTGGATTTCACAGGTAAAATTTCACTGCTTCCCTCCAACCCCTGAATATCCCTTCTGCCTTCTTTCTGTACCTGCTGGTACTACCAAAACTCTGGCAGTTGCTAGAATTTCAGTTTACCCCAAAGACCCCCTTTTCTCTTGACCATGGACAACACCTGTCTGGGCCATGAATGGGTGGGCTGAACCTGTGGCAACTGACTGTAACACCTTTCCTCATGTGTGTCCCCACTGTTGCTACCAGCCTCTTGGCTGAAATTCCACCAACTTCACTAGAGCTCAGAGATTAGTGCCTGAAATTGCTTGAAAGAGTTCCGTGGTTTCTACTCATCCATTTCCTGGAAAGAGTCTAACCTGAAGAGCAGTTTGAAGAGTCTAACCTGAAGATTGCATGTCTGACTTAGGAGTGCACCAGCTTAGGCAAATTTGGCCTCAGCCCTGCTAGGAAAGAGGTTCTTATGGGGTGACAGGGGTTCCATTCATCAACATTTAAATAAATCCACGCAAGATACCACTTAACATATATATATATATCTTAATGTATTTCTCTCAGACCAGATATATATATATATATATATATATATATATATATATATATATATAAATCCATGCAACATACCACTTAATATATATACCACTTAAGATATATATATTATATAATCCCTTACATATATGTAAGATATATATATATATATATATATATATATATATATTCCCAGCAATTCAATTTTTCTGAACATCCTTGTTCTTTCTTCCCCAGAGTTTGTGCCCTATTCCAGGATTTCCTTGCTGTTCAAATGCACTTTTCCAGTCTTAATGAGAGCCATTTCCTTTGGGGTGAGAACTTATACTACTACTCTGACCCAATCACCTGCTGCTTTAAATGAGAGGGGGCTTCTGCTTCCAACCCTCACCTTGGGGGCCTGTAGAGACTAGCTTGTGGGATCTCCCTGACAGCATGTGGAAAGCAGCTCATGCCAATCTGAACTCAAACACTCTCTTCAGTGGTGTTGGAACTGATCAGTGCTCACTAATATGATGAAATTGAATTTCTCAATTTTTTAGGTCAGCATGACATGCAGTCAATAGTTCAGACCTGTATGAAAGCTTATAGTTGAACTGTTAGCTTTTAGATGCATCCACTCTTTCTATGAAAAATAACTCAGGAGTTTCCTTAAAGGGGGCAGGGTAGTGAGACTAATACTTTCTTTTAGGTCATGGTGCTCATGTTGTAAATCATATCGGAGCAGTCAAAATTCTTCTAAACTAATGGTTAAGAAATTGCCTTGCTTTTCAGGGGCTTTGCAGTGTGTTCCTGCAGGCAAGTGCATAGAGGGTAATCACAAGCAGATGGGGACCCCCAGGCACAATTGTGCGCCCTTCATTTATTATAGAGCTCTGTGCAAGGAGGGGAGGAAGAGCGAGCAGGAGTGAAAGGGCAGCTTTTGTCTCCTCATGCAGCTACCAACAAATTGGATATAATTATAATTAGGACACATGGGAAATTGAACCAGAAGGGTTCATCTTCCAGTATTGAATTTTAAGGTGATTTCTAGTCACATGGTAGGATAAAAGGAGAATACTCTCAAAATACGGTCAGATAGGAATGGAGGTATGAGGTTTCCTAGAGAACTTTAACAGGAAGATTGCCCAAGAACCTTCTAGAAAACATCAAGGTGCCTTGAAGAATTGTTCTTTTTTTTTTTTTTTTATTTCCACTACTATTTATTTTCTGTGAAAATTTCTTATTGTAACTTCAAAACAGAGATAAAAAGGGAAATACAGTTTTTAAATTTTAGTCAATTATTGAGACATAAATTAAGATCTAAACAATTCTAGATTTTAAAATTCAGGAGTTCAGAAGTAATTTTGCTAGGCAGACTCAAATTGTAGAGAAACAAAGTAAAATAATGAAATAAAATTTCAAGCTCCAACCTCCAAATGCTGACTCCTGCTTTATCCTGTTATTTGCCTGGACTCCAACAAACTGCATGTCTTCCTATGTTTTGTATGTATTGACTCAAGATAGCTTTCTTAAAAAAATTATTGTTAGATTGATTCAAGGCCTATAAAATAGTTCTATTTAAAACACAAAATAAAGCAATGACATGGGGTTGCAAGAGGAGCAAAACTAAAAGCACCTCCTGAGCACCACTATAATGGTGCATTTTATTTTAATTAAAAAATATTGAGGGGCTGGGGTTGTGGCTCAGTGGTAGAGCGCTCGCCTAGCATGTGCGCGGCCTGGGTTCGATCCTCAGCACCATGTACAAATAAACATATTGTGCACAACTAAAGCAAATAAATAAATATTTTAAAAAATATTGAAAATGATTTAGTTTCAGATTTTACCTCTTGTCTTCATTATGAAGAGTGTAACAGAACACATGAAAATGAGCTGCTTTATTCTTTATTGAATGATGAACTGAATTCCACTTGTTTTTATTTACAAATAACTCATCTGTGGTGTATGTGTGTGTGTGTGTGTGTGTGTGTGTGTGTGTGTGTGTATACTGGTGATGATGATGACATCAACCTTCCCCCCCACATGCCAAATTTAATAAATATGATGGATTTTCTATTGATAACAGCTTCAGGTTAAATGAAAATATATGCTCATCTGATAATCCACAGCGTGTTACCATTGTTAAATTATTACTCACTTTCACTGTCTTTCCTAGATGTTCTGCATTTGCTCTCCTATCCACACAGGATGGTAATGTCCTCCTGTCTGTCCCTGTCCAGCAAACTCATGCACCACATAAAGACCAGGGCTCTACCCCATTCTCCCTAGTAAACTTGACTGTACCGTCTCATCCTTAGAGTCACTGAGTCCTTTGCATATTCTTTGATTATAGATTTCCTAACATCCTGCAACTCGCTTTACATTTTAACTAACTTGTTGACTAACCCTCACAGTCCCAGAGGTTAGGGGTCATGCCCTACTCCTTCTTCTCTCCACTGCTTAGCAAGGTGCCTGGCCCTCAGTGGCACATGATAAATGTTCATGTCTTGCACTTACAGAAATGATACTAGTACTTCAAAAATATCTTTGTTGCTTCGGGATTTCTTTCTGCTTGTGCAGCTGTATGGATGGATCATGGCAAATCTCACCATCTCTTAAGTTTTAAATGTATGAATCCGGTGCATTTCTGTAGCTTTTCTTTCAGGTTAAATAACTCCTGATCCCTGTAGTCATGATTTATAGACCCTATTTTCCAACTCTAATCATTTTCATTGCTTTTCTCTGGAACTTCTCCAAGTTCTCCGTGCACTTATGTTTCAGTTTTCAAATGACATGGTATCGAAAATACTGAGTCTAAGAATTATCTCCATGGTTTTCTATTCAATATTCTTATTTATACATAAATGTTTTTTCTCCTAATCAGTCTACAAGTATTAGCTATGCACTTATACTTAGCACTGGGTTTTGAAGTTTTGATGCAATTTCAAATGCTATTATTCCTCTCTGTGAGACAAGTTTTTTCTTTGGTGGTATTGCATGAAAAACATTATATTTATAAGCATCTGTACCACAGCCTATTTATGTAAGAGTGGAGTGACTTTCTGTCAATAAACAATGCTACCTCTGGTTTGGTTTCATGAAATTAATTTAATAGCTCATCTGTTCCATGAATATAACAAGTTTACTTCTCCCACATTATACTGTAATGTACAAAGAAGCAGAAAATGATCTAGTGTTTTTTTATTCATTATATATTTCCGATCGATTCAAATTTTATTCCAATTTGTAGATTTCATTCTGGCTCACCTGAGCATTAAGCTTTTCTCTCTGTTGACATTAGAGATTTTAGTTATCACTAAAACATTAATAACTGCAACTACTTAAACACAGTAATCTCTCTCTTTATTGCATGCTATCTTTCTTTAAGAGCATTTTCCATATGTCTTATCTGATTTGATCCTCATAAATATAAAGATCTTATTAATAAAGAAAGACAGGAAAGGTCACGATCAACATTCATTTGATTGATCCAGGGCATAGGTGGAGTTTAAGATCAACTAGGAGAATACAAGGTAATGGGGAGCCAAGTGTTGTGACTGAGGCTTTAGGTTTTTCTATCAGAGTTTCTCAAAGCTTGAGAAAAAAAAAATTGAAACATACTATTATAAAAGACTCTAGAGATAAAGAGATTAAAAAAATGAAAGCCAAAATAGGGTTACAAAAAATTATGGGATATTATAAAGATTATTTTAATGAAAAATATTTTTAATACATACAACATTATATAATATGATCTAATTACACTATTAATAATTAGATTGACAACTATAGTTATTCAGAGTCTATTATAGGAATGTGCTTTGGTAGACCAGCACAAAATTAATAATGTACATGAGTCAATGTTCTCAAGATAGACTACATATATACATATGAAGAGATCTGTTATCTATCTATTTATCTATCATCTATTAAGAGAATTTTTAAATAAGAAATTATTCCATATAGTTATAGAGATTCAGAAGTCCCAAGAACTATAGTCAGCAAGTTGGAGGCTCAGGAAAGCCGATGTGTAATTCCAGTCTGAGTTTGAAGGACTGAGATCCTGGAAAACTGATGACGTAAATTCCAGTCTGAAAATAGGCAGAGACCCCAAAAAGCTGATGTTTCAGTCTGAGCATGAAGGCCGGAGAAGATCAAGGTCCTGACTTACGCGGGGGGCATGGAGATTTCCCTCTTAGACTTTGTGTACTGTTCAGGTCTTCAGTTAAAGCCCACCCACATTAGGGAGTGGCTATACCCCATTCCTTCCCACATCACTGCTTTATTCAGTCCACCTATTCAAATATTAATCTTATCCAGAAACATCCTAGCAGACACACTCAGTAATATTTGGTCAAATGTCCGGCACCCTGTGTTTATGCCCCAAACTAATGTGTAAAGTCAACCATCACAAGATGTGTGATCAACATTTTTGAATCCTAACAAGTTGCCTGCATACCTCTGTGACTATTATAAACTCACTTGAAGATAATGTCAAAGTTTTTAGGCCCTCTGAGATCATAATCACAGGCCTCTGTTACTATACTCCCTGGTGTCAATTGATTTATTTTTCAAGATAGAGGTCCACAGAAGCTACTAACAGGTTAGTAGGAACCAATCATTGTTGTTAATCTGCTATTTGCAGGTGTCACTGGAGAATCAAATTTCTTTGAATTGTATAACTCTTTCCATGCCCTGCATCAAATGTATTTAATATATTTAAAAAAGCCAAAATTTTATTTTTGCAGTCAGTTTTGTTAAAGGCCAAGAGTAAGTCTGTATTGGGGAAATAAGAAAATGGTTTATTCCTAAGAAATGTGAGTGACCATGGCCCCATGACACTGATTCAAATCACCTGGAATGACATGGTTCTTCCATGGAAAAGGTTACAGGAGCTTTTACAGTCACAAGAGAAAGCAGTTGGGGTCATCAAGGAAGTAGACCAAAGAAGTGGGAAAATCTCTTCTGTATGATTCAGATGTTATCTTTAACAAGGGGAGGAACTCTCTACAGGATTTAGATGTTAGCATGTTCTTAACTTTAGGTTTGGTAGAGGCGGGAGATCTACCAAGCTTGGTATACATTCCTAGAGTTTTAGCCAGTCGTCACAAGAATGCTAGCTAGGTCAGACACAGAGGTTGATGGTAAATGGCTATTAAAAGGAACAAAGACAGCCTAAGATAACTTTGGCTGTTGATCTGCAACATTCTGTCTCTCCACAATCACCATGTTCCAGTCAGCCAAGGTCACACAGTCTGCAGGCTCTCAAATATAGATGTGGCATCTTTGGAGAACTTCAGTTCACAGTTTGTAAAAGATTGAACTAAATATATGTACCTTTCTCTGGTTGTCTGCAAACTTATGGCAAAATTTCTGTGAGAACATATTTTTTAGTTGTTTAAGAAAATATTTACATTCTCAGGTCATTAAAAAAAAAGCCTTATTTTAGAAGCTCAGGTTGTTTTCTTTTTTGAAAAAAATGAAAATAAAAATTGTTTTACTATAAAATTCACATACCATATTTCACTCAAAATGTACATTCAATAGTTTTTCATATCTTCACAAAAATTGTGTAACCATCACCAGATAAAACTTAAAGCATTTTTATCACTACAAAAATAAATGTCATACTTACTACCAGTTACTCCTTTTTTTCTCCCAACCTGCACACTAATTTATTCTACTTTCTGTCTCTCTGTAGAGAGTGCCTACCCTAGCAATGTCATATCAATGGTATCATACAATATATGATCTTTTCTGGCTGACTTCTTTCACTTAGCAGAATGTTTTCAAGGTTTATTCACATTGTAGCATTCCTTCTCTCTCTCTCTCTCTCTCTCCCTCTCTCTCTCTCTCTCTCTCTCTTTCTTTAATTTGGACAGGGTTGAACTTGCAATCCTCCTGTCTTAGTCTCCTGAGTAGCTGGGATTATAGGTGTGCACCACCATGCCCAGCTACTTTGTTAGTTTTTATTGCTAAATAATATTCTAAGGTATGAATATGCCAAATTTTATTTATCTGTTAATTATTTGATGAGCATTTTAGGTTGTTTATAATTTTAGGACATTATGAATTATATTTTATGAGAAGTTGTGTACAAGTTTTTGAGTGGGCATCTGTTTTCTTAACTCTTGAGTGTGTATTTAGACTTAAAAATCACTGAATAAGATGTTAAATCGATGTTTACAGTTTGAGAAAATGACAAACTGTTTTTAAAGGTAGCTGCACCATTTTACTTTCCACCAGCAATATCTGGAGATTCCCATTTTTCCTTGTCCTCATTGACACTACTTTTCTTTTTGACTACAGCTGTGGTGGTGAATATTAAGTGATTTTAATTTTGATTTCCTTATGGCTAATGATGCTGAGCAGATATTTATATGTTATTGGTGGTTTGTGTATCTTTTTGAAGATATGTCTGTTCAAATATTTTGCTCATTTTTTGGGGGGGGGTTTGAGTCTTCTTGCTGTTGAGTTGTAGAGTTCTTTATATGTTCAGGGTACATGTCCTTTATCATATATACGATCTACCAAACATCTAAGCCAATCTATGGATTGGCTTTTCATTAAGAAACATTTTTTTTTTTTTTTTTTGCAGTGCTGGGAATCTAATTTAGGACCTCATGCATGCTAAGCAAGCAGCCTACCACTCATGCATACTAGGCAAATGCTTTACATCTCGGTTTGACTTTTCACTTGGTGTCCTTGGAAGCACAAAAGTTTCTAATTTTGATGAAGTACAATTTTTTTTTCTTTTGTCACTTGTGTTTTTGGTGTCCTAGCAAGAAACCATTTCCTAACCTAAGATTACTCGTGTGTTTTTTCTAATAGTTTATGATTTTAACTCCTACATTTTACCTCCTACATTTAACTCTTACATTTAACTCCTACTTTAGGTTAAATTTTGCATATGACATAAGGATGTTTACTAATATCTTTTTTTGTACCTAGATATTCAGTTGTTCCAGCCCAAATTTTGAAGACTATTGGATTGTCTATTCTTTGAAGACTCATTGAATTGTTTTGGCACCCTTATCAAAAATCAGTTGGGTTGGTCACAGCCTGTAATCCTAGTGGCTCAGGAGGCTGAGGCAGGCAGATCACAAGTTCAAAGCCAACCTCAGCAACTCAGTGAGGCCCTAAGCAACTCAGTGAGTCCTTATCTGTCTCTAAATAAAATTATAAAAAAGGGCTGTGGATGTCGCTAGGTGGTTAATTTTTCCTAGGTTCAATACCTGGTACAAAAAAAAAAAAAAAAAAACAGTTGACCATAAATATAAATATTAATGTCTGGACTTTCACCTTTTTAAATTTCCTGGTATGTCTATTCCAATGCCAGTACCACACTATCTTTATTATTACTATAGCTTTGTAGTAAGTTTTGAAACCAGGAAATGCATGTTCTTCAAATTTGTTCCATATTTTAAGGGCATTTTGTCTATTCAAAGCCTTTTACATTTTCATGTGGATGTTGTCATCTCTGTAAAATAAATAATAGGGATTTTCATATGGATTGCATATTGATTATAGATAAAGTTGAAGAATTTTGCTCTCTTAATGATATTAAGACTAATCTATGATTATGGTATATCTTCTCATTTACTTAAGTCTTTTTAAATTTCATTCAAAAATATATTGCAATTTTTAGAGGATAAGATGTATATGGATAAGGATTTATTTTGATAAATACATTCCTAAGTATTTTGTTCTTTTATGTTATTTAAAATAGATTATTTTCTTAACTTGTATTCTTCACTTCTTCATTGCTGGTATATAGTAATACATTACTTTTTATATAATGATCTTTTATCCTGCAACCTTGCTGAACTTTTTTTTACTAGTGCTAATAGTGTTTAGTGAATTCTTTAAGATTTTTCTATATATAAAACCATGTTTTTGTAAATACAAATAATTTCACAACTTTCCAACCTAAATACCCTTCCTTCCTTCTGTTCCTCCCTCTCTCCTTCCCTTCCTTCCCTTCCTCCCTCCCTCCCTTCCTTCCTTTTCTTCTTTCCTCATTCTTTCTTTCTTAACTTCCCTGGCTACAACCTCTAGTACAATGTGAGTAGAAATGGCAAAAGTAGATATTTTTGTCATGCTCCTGACATCTTGGGGAAAGATTTTTAAACTTTTACAGTTAAGTATGATGCTAACTATGAGTTTTTCACAGAGAATTCCTGACTGGTATTGTGTTTCTGTGTGCACACTTACTATGTCTTCTCACTGCCCTTTGATTTCCATAGTTTATGATACAAAGTCAAGCATAATCTTATTGGGGTTTTCTTGTATGTGATCAATCCCTTTTCTCTTGCTACTTTCAGTATTTTCTCTTGGTCTTTGACTTTAAATATATATATATTTTTTTCCTTTATAATTTCAGTTATCTTGTATTAGACAAAGGTGCCAAAATGTACATTGGAGAAAAGATAGCCTCTTCAATAAATGGTGCTGGGAAAACTGGAAATCCATATGCAACAAAATGAAATTAAACCCCTATCTCTCACCATGCACAAAACTCAACTCAAAGTGGATCCAGGTCCTAGGAATTAGACTAGAGACACTACGCCTATTAGAAGAAAAAGTAAACCCTAATCTCCAACATGTTGGATTAGGCCCCAACTTCCTTTTTTTTTTTTTTTTAATTTAATTTAATTTGTTATACATGCTTTTAGAGTGCAATTCCTTTCGTATTACATATAAAGAGCACAGTTTTCCAAGCCATTGGTTTTACACAAAGTATTTTTATACCATTTGAGCTTTTATACATGCACTTAGTATATCGATGTCCAACTCCTTCTGCCATTATTTCTATTCCCCTGCCCCCTCCCTTCCTCTCCCTCCCATTTGTTTTATTTAACATTCCTTCATTCCTCTCATTCTTCCTCCCTTGCCACTATAATTCAGTATAATTGAGCTTCAGATGTTTAGATTAATGTTTTTCATGAAATTTGGGAAGTTTCCAGCCGATATTTAAAAAAAATTTTTGCTCTTTCTTCTCTATCCTTTTTATTCTAGTAATTCCATTAGTAATATGTCGGTGGGCTTAGTAGATTCCCTTTTCTTTGAAACCATGTTTGTTTTGCTTTCTTGTTTTAAAATATTTATTTATATATTTTAGTTGTACTCAACACCTTTATTTTTATGTGGTGCTGAGGATCGAACCTGGCTCGCGCACGTGATGGGCCGCGCAGGTGCTAGGCAAGCCCTCTACCACTGAGGCACAACCCCAGCCTCCATGTTTGTTTTTCTTAACTTTTCTTCTGTTTTTAAAAAAATTTTTAAATTAATTTTTTATTTGTTTTAATTAGTTATACATGACAGTAGAATGCATTTATGCACTTTGATATATCATACATAGATGGGATATAATTTCTCATTTTTCTGAGTGTACATATTGTAGAATCATATAGGTCATGCAGTCACGTATATACATAAAGTAATAATGTCTGTTTCATTCTACTATCTTTTTTTAGACTGTGTTGATCTATTTTCAAGTTCACTGATTAGTGTTTTCTTCTAATATGTACTGTTGAGCTCCTCTAGTAATTTAATATTTTGACTATTATGCTTTTCATCTACAGGATTTCCATCTGATTCCTTTATTAAAATAATTCCAGCCTGTGTTATGTCATCACATTTTTTTTTTTTTTTGTACTGGAGATTGAACTCAGGGACACTCAACCACTGAGCCACACCCCCAACCGTATTTTGTATTTTATTTACAGACAGGGTCTCACTGAGTTGCTTAGAGCCTCGCTTTTGCTGAGGTTGGCTTTGAACGCATGATCCTCCTGCTTCAGCCTCTCAAGCCGTTGGGATTATAGGCGTGCACCACAGTGCCCGGCCTGTCATCACATTTTGTTTTACTTCTTTAAATATGGTTTCCTTTAGTAAATGCATATTTTTTTAGTTGTAGGTGGACACAATACCTTTATTTTATTTTTATGTGGTGCTAAGGATTGAACTCACTGCCTCACACATGCCAAGCAAGTGCTCTACCACTGAGCCACAGCCACAGCCTGGCTTCCTTTAGTTCTTTGAAGATAATTCAAGTAGCTGTTTTGAAGTCATTGTATTTTAGCTCACATCAGTGCCTTCTGAAAGGCAATGCATATTGTTTGCTTTACTTTTCTTGTTTATGGTTCAACTTTTATTTTCCTTTGAGTGTCCTTTTTATGTCATTCAGAAATAGACTAGATAATACATTATGTCAAGTATGGATAATGATCCTACCTCTTCTGTCAGGCCATATTTTCATTATTTGTTTTGTTTGTTAATGACATGTCTGTACTATTTTAGTAAAGTCTATTTATACTTTAGTGTATAATCTCCTCTGATGTCACTGCTTTAGTGTTTGAGAAATCAAAAGTTTTAGCAACCCTGTCTTTGCCCCTTTCCATGATCTCACTCTTAAGTTTCTGTCTATTCTGTGTCTATTGCCATCATACACAGCTGTATGCTGTGATAACTGACAACTGATTGTTTTATAAAATGCCCTGAGGCATAGATTGTCCCACAGTCTGATTCGATTGAATTTAGTCTCTTTATAGGAGGCAGACTTTGAGGTCAGTCTTGAAGCTTGTTTTGACCCCAGGAAAGTTCTTCTTTACCTGGTTCTATTAAACTCAGAACATGTATAAGATTTAGCTTATTGCTACCATAAAAGTACCAGCCTCCTTTTAATTGTTTTGTTCCTTTTAATTGATTTTTCCAAAATTTTCAATGTTTCTGACAATGTCCTTTCTCTTGAACTTATCCATATTCTGTTCCAAATAAAGTTAATTCCCTTAGGGATATATACAGGGCTCTGTCTTCTTGAGGCCTTTTTTTTACCCCTAAGAAAAATATTTGTATCACTGCTATAGAGATGGAGGTGGGGACACTGTTCTGATGTTCTCTGGGAGACACCTCAATTTAACAAAAATGGATGTTAGACTGAACATCTGAAGACCTCTGGTATTCTTGGTGTAGAAACTCTGCCCTATGAATAAGCTTAAGTGAGGATGGTTGGACCTGCTATTTTCACCCTGCCATGCCTATGGTAGAGCTTCTGCCATATGAGCAGGGGATGGTGGAGGAAAGGGAATCCCAGATCTTTCAGCTACTCTTAACTAAAATAGAGCTTCTGCAACACAGAGCTATGGGATATAAAAGGTTGGTGCCCTGATCCTCCTGGGAAGACACTGTTGCGTTAGATTGGGAGCTGGGGGAATTTTGTATTCTTGACCTTATCTACTTAGAGTAGAGCTACTGTCACTGTGCTTTGATATGGGGAGGAGCATACCACACCTCAGATGCAACAGACTCATTGTTCTGACAGAGATTTAGTAGATTTTCTCAATGAATGGTTCTTCATTTACTGTGTGACCTTAGCACTACTTCCAGAGATTTTTAAAATGTTAAATAATTTTCACTAGTTATCTTTGTTTCACTTGGGAAAAGGTCAGGGAGCTCTTCTTGCCACTATTCCAGATGATTGTTCCCCTAGGTTGTTCTTAACATCTAGAAAAATTAGGAAGCGTGATTGGCCCTGGAGATGAAAGGCTGGAATAGAATTTTAAAGGTTATTTATTATGCCAATTAAAAAAAAACCAACAAAACAATATCAACATAATCCTAAATCTTATAGTGATGGTATATCAGGCAGGACTTGGAAAAACTTGCCAAATTATGAAAGACATCCTCCTACACAAGTCTTTTTGCCAATCATTGCAAATACATTGTTATTTTTTTTGTATTACCAGCCTTCTGCCTTCATTATATATCTGCCTTACGCCTGTAGGCATTTTAGTTTGCAATTTCTCACAATCAAATATCTTGGAGTTAACTAAAACAACATCACCTTTCTTACCCACCAAACAACTGGTGGGAACCTTTATTTTGAACAATGTGGCTTCTGCCCTTTTTTGTTTTGTTTCATTTTATAAAAAATAGGTTAATAATATTTAATGGGTACTGTTTTTGTACTGAGTAATAATAATTAGGGATTCTTAACTGTCACTATTTCCATCTGTTTTGAATTTGCTTTGCTATTTTTTTTAGCAACTCTAAACTTTATATAAATTAGTGAAGCAGGGCTAATATGCCCATATGCATATATAAAATTTTGAAGTTGTCTTTTAAGTCAGAGAATACAACATTAGAAACAGTGGTTAAGCATTATTTTTTACCTTATCATGGAAAGCTTCCCTTCCTTTGGATTGAAATTTCAAAAAATATAAGTACACACTACAAAATTTGATTTTAATACTATACATTTGAGTTTATTCTTGTTGAATAAGATATTTTTGAAAGAAGCAAACATTTTTTCTTTGAATTACCTTCTAAGTAATTTAATTGCAAAATGTGCTCCCCCTCTTCCGATACATTCTTAATTTGTACTCTTTAAAATACTTATTCTGTTGCAAACAAGGAAAGGAACAACATGCTTGATATAAAAGAAAAACACAGTAGAACTATTTATTTGAAAAATAATTTTCATCAAGAATTTCTGTTCCTATTTAAGGGCATACCCCAAGGTCTGAATACCTTCCACTAGACTCCCCTTCTTCAAGTTTCCACAAATTTCAATTGTACCTCCTTGGAGACCAAGGAGGAAATTTAAGATCCAAACTATAGCAAGTGGACAGTACAGATACAGGGAATCTTTGTCTTTGCATGTGCAGTGGGAGGTGGTGTGAACTGTAGCAAATATTTAGATAAAATTTTCTACCAGACAAATCAGTACCAGTGAATTAAAAAACAGTTCTGGAGCTTGATCTAAAGAAAGAAGAGCATTTTATGAAATATTAAAAAACATTTAAAAATAAAGATCCTTTTAAACCTGTAAGCAGAGTGATGAATCTTAATCTAATTATCTGTCCTCAAAATAAATAAGGATAGTATTACATTTATTCAATTCAGATTGAATTAGAGTTTCAGGTGTGTTATCTTTCAGGAAGGGATGAAAGTCTGAAAAGTTTGAATTCTTTGTTAACACATAGGGGAGATAGTCTTTAATGCCCCCTTTCGTCCCCTTTGCCTTGAGAAAGATATGTAAGCACAGCTTTTTCAGCTTCTCTTTAATGTTAGTTGACGGTCTTTTAATGGGATTTAGATAAAAGTTTTCAAGGATTTTGGAAAAAGATTGGTATTCCTAAGCTTTTAGGAGGACTGATCATTATGTTGAGGCTCTTCTCATCTCTGAATCCTCTGGAGTTTCTAAATAGAAGCATTGCGTGAGAAGTGCGTCCCTTGCAAACACGCTCTAGTCATTGGCCAATGGAAGAGTTAAATGTCTACCCGGCTTTGGCAGAACAAGGCTGCAATCTCATCTGAATCCTACTGTTCTTTGATTTCATCAAAAGGCATATTTGCATATGGACTGATAAGACACCTTGGCATCAGGATCCTGGATTTCATACAGGCACAGATTTGGCACAGGCCTGATGAAAACTCAATTATGATTTATGTCTATGCAACAGAGTTTCCCATTGATTACTTGCCAGAACCATGATAAAGCAATGTTAGGCCCAAAGCCAATACTTTGCAGCCATAATCTTTCCTCAGGTTTTATATTCTATGCCTTTGCTGGAGTTTTCTGAACATTTGTGAATAATAATGGCTCATAAAAATTATCCTTGGATATGCAAATTTGCTTGCAATAAAAATCCTCTTCTTAGTGCTTAAAGTTTAGTTTGTATTTATTTTCCATTTATTTGGGATTTAATCAGCACTTGCTTATGTGTATTACACTGCTTTAAATTTTGTAGACTATAGAAGAAATGGAAAGTCTGGCTCATGTTTCAAAGAACTTGCTCATGGAAAACTGTAGAAAGTATATCATCCAGAGACAAAGATACCAGTCCAGAAGCAGTTGCCTTCAAATGCTGGTATGTTGCTCAAAATGAACACAATGAGGTGATGATCAGACCAAGCTGGAAATAGCCTGAGAACCCTTTAGTAGATGAATGGATAAAGAAAATGTGGTATATACACACAATGGAGTATTACTCAGCAATAAGACAGAATAAAATCATGGCATTCGCAGGTAAATGGATGGAGTTAGAGAATATAATGCTAAGTGAAGTTAGCCAATCCCAAAAAGTCAAATGCCAAATGTTTTCTCTGATATAAGGAGGCTGATGCACAGTTGGGTTGGGATGGGGAGCATAGGAGGATTAGAGGAACACTAGAATGGCCAATGGGGAGGGAGGGGAAGGGAGGGGGCAAAAGGGTGAAGAAAAAAAAAAAGATGGTAGAATGAGATGGATATCATTACCCTAAGTGCATGTATGAAGTCACAAATGGTGTGAATGTACTTTGTATACAACCAGAGATATGTAAAAATGTGCTCTACAAGTATAATATGAAATGTAATAAGAAAAAAAATCTAAGATTAGCATGTGCTATTGTGTGTCAGTCCTGGTCTAAGTGTTTTATATATATTTTATATATATTTATATATATTTTAAATCTTATAATATTCCTTAAAATAAATTCTATTTTATCTCCGTTTTTCAGACCAGTTAACTGCAGATTGAGGATGGTAAAACTTACCAAAGCTTCCACAGGTAAGAGGTGGTGCTGCTGGAATATATACCCCGGCTCATGGCTCTGTGCAATCAATCTCAACCTCAGATGCCTTCCCCTCTTCAGAGAATAGGAACAGAGAGGCAGATATCATTGTTTATCTTGGCTGCTTAAGGAGTGACAGAGCTGACCCTTCCTTGTGGTAAAAAGAGCAGAGGGGTCCTTGTTCTTTGTTCTTTAGTTTTAGAATCACTAGTCATTGAATGGGACAGGTCTCCTCATATTTGCCCAAAGCAGCCAGTTCAGAAGATTCTTCTTCAGTTCTGCGGAATAATAGTATTGTATTCAGGGTTGACTTGTGTCCTCCAAAACGATGTGCCAAAGTCCTAAACCATGGTAACTGGGAATAAGACCTTATGTCTATGTCTTAATGTCAATGCAGAGATAATCAAGTTACTTTGCTTGGTAGCCCTAGGGAACTAATACAGGTTGGGAGTGGTTATCAGGTGTGTGAGGTGGTCTAGTATTAGCTGAAGTCTATTTAAAGTCTTAAGGGACACCACATTGCTGCATATCATCTAATTTATGCTACTGTTACAACTTACCTGGTTGAATGAATAGTATAGTTTAGTCCATATTTCAAAAGGGCAATCCTCCCTATTCCAAACTATAGCCTCCTTTATTAACAATTGTCCTAAAACATATGCCAGGTATTCGATTGTAAAGTTATAAGTTTAGTTTTTGTAGGCCAACATTTTCTTTTAATGAGGAACAGAAAGCGTGAAGCAAAGCTTATTCTTCTACAGATCACTGTAATCCTCTTTTAGAAAAAATATAGTAGAAATGTCAAATTGTTGCTGCATTTATTGACAGTTCTTTGGTTTTTATCCTTGTATATGAGATTTGGCTGCCTGAGGAGAGTGTGAGCTCCAGCTAGACCGAACCTCAGGTCCAGACATTTATACCAAACTGACCCTATCAGGAACACTCTTTTGACACAGCTGACCATTGTTTTTGAGGTTACAAAGGATTGTGTGTAGATGTCTTTTTTTTAAAACTTGGGACTTAATGACCTGGTTGGGCTGACTTCAACCCCTCCCTCTCATGGTATTGAATATTGAGGCTTTTTTTTTTTCAAATAAAGAGTGGCTTTAACAGGCTTCTGACCCCACTGGCCAATTATTGTCCAGATATAAAAGCCACCAGTATGCCCGTTAGCCTTTTATTCTTCATCTTCTTTTTTTTTTCTTCTCCTAAACAAGTTATATTCTTTCCTAGAGGTCCTCATCTTTTAGCTGCCTTATAAATAATTAACAACCTCATACAACTGATTGCTATTTCCTTGGTGTACATTTCACAATGGCTTATCCTGGGACATACACGAGGAAGTATTTTACTCAAAGCTAACAATGTTTTCAGTGCTCTGTTGATATTTTCTTTTGGCTAAGCTAGGTATCCTAGTGTTTTCAGTTAATGCAGCTAATACTATTTTGGCTGTGCTAAATGGAATAGAACTTTGGGACTTCAATTGCCTGCACTTCTGGATCTGCAGTGGGTTCAAAATATTTTTTTTTTTTTTTTAAGAAAGATCACTTTCTTGCCAGTGTACTGTTTCCTCATCTTGTAAGGGAATGGGCTACCTATCCATTAGTCATGTGATTTTCCAAGCTCCTCAGCTTCTGCAGAAGGACATGAACCCTAGTCCAGCTCTGGAGTTTGCTTAGGAGCTAGCAGATGAACCTAATGGCACAGGAAATAGCCATTCTCAATGCATTTGCCACATTTAATCACACACTTGTCACTATGCAATATTGATCAAAAACTAGGAGAGAATTACTAAATTTATCTCCTTCTAGATACTCAAAATTAAAAATCTGGGTTAAAGCTGATCCATGGTGGCTGGAACATTGCTTTTTAAATTTTCTTTTCTTTTTTTGGTGTTGGCCATTTCTGCCATCTCTTTCCCCTTTTCAATAAAATTCCTTTTCTCTGTATGTTATCTGGCATGTGGCACCAGTCTACATCTTTATAAGCAGCGCCAGGGACCTTGCTCTATGGATTGTGAAGAAGCTGTGATGGTTTTCATTACATCACCTCTTTATGAGGATCTTGGGAAAAGTTCCTCTCTGGTCTGAGTACCAAGAATAATTAGACTTCCCCAGGAAATTTGGATTGTTAGAGTTCCATGGACACTGCAAATTGTGTAACTGATAAATTTCTCTTTTCATGCTGGCTGCTAGAAAATTTAGGGCCAGATTTATGGCCCACCTATTCACATGTGTGGATTATTATGTTATGCAGTTTCAGACTCATTCTTGGATCTATTTCATCTCCACTCTTGTTTTACTTTCTTCTTTTGCCCCACTTTTAACTGATATTATTGGGTCATCTTCTGTGTGTCTTTGTATAAGCTGCTTCGAATCTTTTCGAGGATAGATCAAAGTATAAAAATAAACACACATACATAAATGGAACAATTTCAAATAGAGTTTTGAAGGGAGTGCTGCAGGGATTAGTAAGGAGAAAATGAGGCTTCCAGATGCAGGGAGCACCATAAATAAACTTATAAAGGTAGAGAAAACAGTTTTGTCAGAGGATCTGATAAAAAAAAAAATCCTTCTTATCACAGGTAAGGTGATATAGCAAAGCTGCCCAACTGAGATCTCTAAACTAGAACATTGTAAAAGATGCATTGCATAAAAATAAAATTGCTTAAAATGTCTCTTGGCTTGATATATTTTATTTTAGGTATAAATATAATAAATAAAATATTTTCATTGTTATTATGGGAATGAAATCTAGAAGATCTCTGGAAACAAAAACAAGGCCATTGAGATAAGAAAAGCATTCTGGTATCTTTTAGCATAATACATCTTCATATGTCATTTAAATACTTCAGAAAGAGTTAGGTGATGACATTCTTTCAATTTTATTCATGCCTTCCAGGGGTCATGCATCTATCTATTTGGAAGACAAATGAGAGAAAACACTGAACATTTTATTGGTAGATTAGGTATAAATTGAAAATTCAGATGAATAATTAAGACAAATCACTCAAATAATTTAAAGATAAGAAGCATTATGTTGACTTTATTTGCCTAGAAATCTTTTGATCTCAAGGCTCCATTTTCATTGATTAATTGAAGAAGATTAAACACTGGTCAATCATTACTTTACACCAAGTATCAGACTGCTGTCCAGCACATGGCTGACAATCTGTATGTATTTGCTGAATGAATGAATGAATAAAATGGATATGAGGCATAATCTGCATTTGTGCCATCAAGATGAAACTGATTTGACCTTGGGGAGGCAATGAAAGGGACTTCACTTATGCCCCATTGGAGAATACAGTCTAAGATAAAATGTCTTTTGTAGTCAATATCCCAGAAAACTATTTAATGTTATCATTTTTATAGACACTTTGAAAATCTGTTTTTTCCCCCACAGTGTGGAGCTTGCCCTATGATGACTATTTTGTGAAAGAATCATCCTACCTTTGGTGTTAGAATAATGAACTCTGATGCTCAGAGGACTTTGAAGACCTTTTGCTTCTCCCCTTGGAAGTGAAGAGCTAACCACTGGGAATTGATACTCTCTGAGGGAAATCACTTAGTGCATTTCCATGGAGGCCATGTGGTCTGGTGGTCATACACACTCAGTCTGGAGACAGATAGTTCCTGCTAGAATTCTAGCTCATCCAAGGATAACAGTTCCTACTTAATAAGTCTATCTGGAGAATATTACAAAATAACAAATGCAAAATATTTACAACTGTGCTTGCTACTATTTAAATCAAGCGCTCCAAATGATGGCTAAGATGCATTACTACAAAGTAAAGCATAACTAGTCTGAGAGTTTGAAGTCATCTTCCCATGTAAACATTTCCCTGACACCCAAGCAAAATGGATTGTTTTCTTCTCTGAAACATCTAGAGAATTTTTTTCCATGCACATCACTCCCCACCTCTCAAATAGCAACCCTTGTAAAGGCAGGGTCTGCCCACATGTTAGGTACTTTATACATGTCTGTTCAATTTATTTTAATAATTATCAATAACAACCTTCATTGATATTAATGTATGTTCTGGGACCAAAGCATGGTACACACAGATGCCTTTAATGATTAATCCAATTATTCAAATTATGAATCTTTTTTTGTTGTTCAACCGTTTCAGAGAGGAATAATTCAGTTGCATTTGTTGTCTTTATTAGTGTTTTTCAATCTCAGCCTGATTGACATTTTGCTGGATAATTCCAGGCTGTCCTGTGCATTGTAGGAAGCTTAGCAGCATCCCAGGCTAGGCATCCTTCCTTTTCCACCAGCTGTAACAGTAACATAACATCTCTGGACATTGCTACATATTTTATGGAAAGCCAAACCACCCCCATTTGGTAACCATTAGGATAGATTGCATCAAATAGTCACATCTCTTCATTATATTTTATAATAAGTCTCTAAACTATGCTTTGAAATAAGATCATGGAGTCTTCTTTCTTAGGTAATTTAAAAGCAGGACAGGAATTTTCAGTTCTGGAAGAGTCAGAAATTTGGGTCAAATTAACTTTTATGATATCTCTCAATTAAAGATAAGGAAGTTCCACATGCCTCCTTGGGGCAGGAAGATTCCTCTATGTACACACATATAAATATTTAGCACACAAACTGCACTTTGCCCTTCTATGATCTATTATATAAGGACCTGTTAGTGAAAATTACTGAGGAGTAGTCACAAATCTTGCCTCCTTTGAAATGTTTTTGCTGTTTATCACTTTCCAATTTACCAAGAATTCCTTGTCCATCCCAGCTGCACAAGTCATCCTTAGTGATTTTCTAGGTTTATTGATGATAGTAGGACAGCAGGTTTGCAGTGGCTATGGCAACACTCTTGGAACCTCTCTGCATACCAGCAGTGCTGTTACACATGGTACTCTGACTTGGCTGCTGTAGCAGACTCCCAGCACCCACTCCAACTCTCTTTAGCTGCCCCACCCCACAGATAATCAGAGCATTGTGCAGAACAATCCTGAGCTGTTCAAGGAGCATAGCCCAGGGCCCAATGATTGCTGTTTATTTGTGGCATTGGACCAAGAATGATATGGCCAGTAGCTTTATGGATGAGCTTAGGAAAAAGTTGTACCAACAGCACCTGGGGCAGTCTCTCACAGCCTTCTACTGTCCCTGAAAACAATGCTGAATGTATTGAAGGAGTGTAGACATGTTCTGGGAAAACATGCATTAGGAATGCACCCAAATTCTCAGTGCCATTGGGCCTGTTGGCCCATCCTGTTTTAGGTATACGTCACTGCGCATGTGAGGAAAAGTCAAGGTTGTGCATACTTTGTCAGGTGCCTATTTGGCTTATTGGTTAAGATGGGGATTGAGCAAGGGGAGAATATGAAGAAGCTCTCAGTTAGCTCTGAAAGCCACCTGTCCCTATAAGTGGCCCCTCTCACTCCATGCAAAATAAGTTTGACTGAGGACTCTTCCCAAACTCTGCTCAAACTTCAATTATATATGTGATCCAGTTAAAATAAGCCACCCTTAAATTTTGAGTTGGAAAAGGGTCCAAATTTAGAATGTCTGCAACTTCATAAAGGTGGGAAAATACTAGTGACAGGAAGATTGGCTAAATAAAGATGCAACAATAAATGAACTCAGCAACTCTGGGTTAAATACAGATAAAGCTGCATTGTGCAAAAAATTTAGAAATAGCTCACAAAGAAAGTCCACACTTATTTAAATATTGTCTTAGCACTGAGTTCATATGAAGCATGGAAGAAAATTTACTTTGAACATACTGACTTTTATTGGCACAGTGTTTTTATTGACTATTATTTCAAGCTATGGCATATATATATATATATATATATATATATATACATATATATATGTATATATATAGTTCTCTTTGACTGAAATTTAATGAGTACATTTTAGAGAACATTTTTTTTTGCTATTTTATAGCCAGGGTACTAGCTATAGCAACTGAAATTTGTAAAACAGTACAATATAGCCCTTCCAACATGGTTCCACCAGTTATACACCAATAAATAACAGTGATTTCAAGGATGATTAATCATAATCATTGTAAAGCACTTTGGCCAAGCCAACATCTGTTTCCATGGATACGGCAGCAGGCCATCATGGTTTTGTAATTTATATGTTTTAGTTATTGTTCCCAGCTGACTATGAGGACCATTCTACACAATATGACCTTTTAACTTTAAACCCCAATGGGCTGTACAGTGGTTTACACACATCCTGTCATCCTTTTGAGAAGTTTTTGTTGAAAATTTGTGAGATCTGAGGAAATGGAGCAGGTTTTCAAAGGTCTTCTCATCATTGCTTCCTGGAAAAGGTAAAGTGAAAAGAGTACAGTGGTGACAACATCAGTAACAAGAACTAATAGTGCTGACGATACTGTCAGCGAATTGGAGACGTAAGGACTCACAAGGCTAGACATAATCAGTTCTAGTGTTCTACAGCACAGTGGGGTGACTGACCATAGGTCACAGCAACCTTTTATATATCTTACGAATAACTAGAAGAGAGGAGCTTGAAGGCTCCAAACACAGAGTAATGATAAGGAGATGAAAATGTTATTTGCCTTGATTTGACCAGTATACAACGTTTACATGAATTGAAATACCACTTCTGCATTAATAACATACAATTATTATATGTTAATAAAAAATTAAATGCCAGGTGTAGTGGTGCATGCCTGTAAATCCAGCAACTTGAGAGGTTGAAGCAAGAGGATCATAAGTTTGAGGCCAGCCTCAGCAACTTAGGGAGACCCTTGGCAACTTAGCAAGACTCTACCTCAAAATGAAAATTAAGGATTGGGGATATAGCTCAGTGGTAAAGCACCCCTGGCTTCAAACCCCTGTACCAACAAATAAATAAATAAATAAATAAATAAATAAATAAATAAATAAAACTGAGATGGAAATGCTAACTACTGTAATTTGATGATTGCACTTTGTATACATGTAACAAATCCTCACACCATATCCTACCAATATGTACAATTAAAATAACAACAATAATAAAATTTTAATGAAAGCCTCTGAAGGCACTAGAGAAACTGAGGACCAGAAGTTGGAGTGGCTTGCTCCGTACATCACACTGAACTGAGTGCAAAGCTAGTTCACACCCAGGTCTTCTGGCTCTCCGGCCGTGGTACTTCTTTTTTTTCAATTATTTTAGACAAATACTTTATTTAGCTCTTTATTGAAGGAATGCACATTAAACCCTATGTGCCAAACACTTAGCTCAGTCCTGGAAAAGTAATGGAAAGTGAACAGGAAGTCAAAACCTACGCTAGTTCCTGCCCCCATGGCTCAGAAACAGGCTGTTGGGAGAGGCTCCCATTAAGCAAAATTGCACAGGCCAAAGGACAGCGTGGCTGTGGAGAGTAGGTGAGATCTGTTGAATCCTAAAGGCCTGACCAGCATTTGGTCTAATTTCACAGGTAAAACAGACTTTGTTGGGGCAGTGTTATGGCTTGGATATGAGATGTTCCCCCCAAACTCCTGTTAATGCAGGACTATTCAGGGATAAATGATTAGATCATGAGAGCTGTAACGTAATCAGTCCATCCTAGTTGAATGGACCGACTGGTTGGTAACTGTAGGGACTGGGGTGCAGCTTAAGGATGTGGGTCACTGGAGCGATGTCCTGGAAGAATGCATCTCTTTTGTGGCCCTTTATCCTCTCTCTCTCTCTGCTTCCTGCCCTGCCCTAAGCTGAGCAGCTTTCTTCTGTGGGGCTTTCCCCCCCATGATAGTCTGCCTCACCGGGCCAGAGCAGTGGGGTTGGCTGTCTGGACTGAGACCTCTGAAGTCATGAGCTCCAAATAAGCTTTTCCTCCTCTAAGTTGTTCTTACTGGGTGTTTTATTAACGGTGTCACTTGAGCTGAGATTTGAAGAAGGACTTAACTATGTAAAAATCAGAGGAAATAGCATGTCAGGGACCAGCATTTGCAAACACCCATTACAAGAAGATATGTATACCAGGAGTATAGAAACCTGGGACAAAATGATCCAGGACCTGTGCAGCCCATGATGAAAATTTCTGTCTCTATTCTGGTTACATTAAGGACTCCCATGAGTAGATAACTTGTTTGACTTGTAGCAGAATGAGAAACACTAGGAAGGGACTTATGCTTGGAGTCTCTCTCTAGCTTGGAAGATAGGAACATGCCCTGGCCTTTACTCCCTTAAAGACTCTTTAGTAATTTGTTCTCCTTATTTCTTCTGTGAAGGTTAGTGGCTGAAAATGGCAGGAGAGCCCTGAGATCTTGTTCCTCTTTGACTAGCCTGGTTTCATATGCTGCCTATTCAGCTGTCCAGAGAGATCATGCAGTAACATCTTATCCTGGGACCGAAGGCATAGGTATAGTATAAATCTTTCTCTTTGCATACACAGGAATCAAAACATTTCTTCCATACACTGGGTATATAGGAAAATACGTGAAGTAAACCTACCTGCATTAGTTTTCTATGCTGTGTACTGAATCACCATACATCCAGCAGCTTCAAACAATACATATTTATCATCTCACAGCTTCTCTGGGCCAGGAGTCTGCACAAGGCTTAGTTTTGTCCTCTGCAAGTCTCCCATCAAGGTGTCAGTCAGGGCTGCATTCTCAGATGGTGGTGCCAGTGGGGAAAGGCCCATTTCCAGGCTCACTCAGGATGTTGGCATAATTCACTTTCTTGTGGCTGTGAGATTTACAGGATTTACAGCAACATACTTCTTCAAAGCCAACAAGGAAAGCAAAATCCTAGAGCAAGTTGGCTAGCAAGGTGGAGTCCCATATAATGTAATCAGAGCAGCGACATCCCATCAACTCTTGCCATATTTTATTGTTACAGTTTCTGCCCTCACATAAAGGAAGTGGCTAAAACAAGGGCATGAACAGCAAGAGGCAGGGATCATGGAGCCAGTCTGTCTGCCACAGTATCCGTACTCTAACTTCACAGACACATGAGCGGGGAATGCCTACGCCACCCGTGTGCTCTTCCTGACTCATTCTGCCAGGAAGTCTCCTACGACCCTTGGTTGTACCTAATGGTGATGAGAAGCTCCACAGCCAGTGAAGATCCTCTCCCGTGCAGTATCTTTCCTAGCTCTGCATCTCTGCTTCACTCTCAGATTTCTCAAGCTCTTCTCAGCTCTTACTTCTTGTTTAACCAGCCTTACATTTTTTATTCTTGATAAGCACTACATCCTTTAATAGGTCAAGCTACATCTTGCTCTGGTTCCAATCTCATGAGGTTGGTGGCCTTGATGGGTTTGCTCTTCCACGAGTGCCTTCAGTACCAGGTCTCTCCACTGTGTCCCCGAGCGGTCACCTGCCCTGTCCTGACCAATCAGACAAGCTCCTGCCCTCCCTCCTTCAGCGGGAGCAGCAGTACTGCCTTAGCGTCTGTCACAGCAGGTGAGAGGATAAAAACCAGCCTCACGTCATGCAGTAGTATGATTTGTCTTTTCCAGAATGACATATCTATGGAACCACATAGTAGGAATTCTGTTGAGTCCACCTTTTCCCCTCACTTAACCCAATGGCTTTGTGATCTATCCAAGTTGTTATACTTGTCAATAGTTTGCTCCTCTCAATTGATAAGCATTCCATTTTAAGAATGTGATGCTCTTTGTTTTTTTGTTTTTTAATTTAGCAATTGGGAAGTTGGCAGTTTGGTACAATGATCAATCATGCTGGATCCAGGTTTACAAATATCTCTTTTGGTAGACATGTGTTTATTTCTCTTGGATAAATAGTTGGGGATTGACTGCTACCAAAATGATCTTTTGGAGGTCATGTGATGTATGACCTACATACTAAGAAGTATGACATGTTGAGGAAATGGTGTTTGGGTGATGCAACAAGAGATGGCTGAATGCTTTTCCAAATACCAATCTCATTATTGCCTTAGTATTCTTCTGTGTGTGTGTGTGTGTGTGTGTGTGTGTGTGTGTGTGTTTTCCCAAATCAGAACTGGACCAAAGGGTAGAGTTGATTTCTCAGGGTCTAATCTTTGACTAGGCAGATGAAATTCAAGACCACGATCCTTTTCTAGTGTGCTCTCCATAGACTTGAAGATTTATTGTTGCTTTGTCTCCAAGGCTGAACCCTCTGGTAGAACATGCACACCATCTTCTAAAAATCCCTTTTAAAAGATGCTGGGGCTCACTGAAGTTTCCATTTTAAAGATGCTGAGGCTTTCTTGAAAAAGCTTCCACTAGCCTCTATTGCCTTGTTTTCTGTCTCTATTGTTGACTGGAATTCCTTAGCTAGTATCACTGATGTTTCTCTCCAGGTAGCCTTTGCTTCAGCAGTACAGATGATGTGTGGTTCCTTGACTATACCTCTGCATATGTAGCCCCTCCCTTGTGCTTTTCTTCTTTTTTTTTTTTTTTTTTTTTTTTGCCCTCCTCAACTGATAGACCCTCTTCTTACTTTATAGAATAATACTTTTACATTATTATGGCATTCTTAACATACTTGACCAATGAATCACAGGCATTTATACAAATTGTAAGAATATTTTCTTGGATTTTCTCTTTCCACATTGCTTTCCTGGTGCAGCCTGTGTCTTTCTTCATTCTTTGTTTGATTGTGTCTGAAAGACCTAGCCTGGGTCTTTGTGGATCTCATAATAGATGGAGCACCAACTGCTGTGGTTGATGAAGGAATGAGAAGTTCTCCAGGGAGTCTTCTCTAGTTCATCCTCATCCCTTACAGGGGATCAGCAATTAGGTGGGTAAACTGACACCAAAAAAGGAACATGTTACCTGGATGTAAAGGCAGGTTTGGGGTGGAAAAGGACAGAAGCTTGAGTCTGAAGCCTGACTCTGTTGCCTCAGGTGGGTTGTGTCCCTCCCAAGGGATGAGCTAATGAATTGAAAGAAACAACTAAGAACAGGTTATGGTGATGGTGGTGTGACAGAGACAGAGACAGACAAGCAGATGAGGTCAGATAGGGCCAAATCCTGAGCTGATCTAGAGGGTGGGGAAGGAAAAGCAAGATCACAGAGGCATCATATCCTAGACTATGGCCTTTGGCATTGTTTTGTCATCCTATAAGAAAAAAGATTCAGCAGAAAAATGATTCGCCCAAGGTGTTGCATTAGCCAACTTACCAGCTGTTTTCTTTTGATTTCTCCTTCATTTTCTTCCTTCACCATGGTTTGCTAGGCCAAGGAAGGAGATTTCAGGATGCTCTAAGGAGGGCAGGAAAAAAGGGGAAGATGAGAAGCACTTAAAGGTGTATTACAAGACTCCCAATTAGAGGCTAGGCATGTTTCAGTCTTTTACTTTAGTGAGGCACAATGGCTTTCTGCTCTGAACAAAAATTGCCTCGTTTAAAATGTGACTCTTATAGACGGTGGCATTCAGGCTGCCCTTCACTCTTCACCCGACACAGGAGGCAAGTTTTGCTTTGCATCATCAAAAGACTTGTTAGATGTGGTACATCATGCAGGACCTTTTGCAGGCTGGTGATCTTACTTTGGCATCTCTTTGAGCCTGTGAGACTGGTATGCAATCCCGCCATGACCTGAGCTCCTGCCAAGACAGGGATGCTGATGACTCTGTCATCTCTTTGTAGCAAGGCCAGCTCCCCAGTGTGTCACAGAGGGGAGAGTTTCACCCAGGCTTCTTGACTAGTAATCTTGGGGATGCAGATGGAAACAGCAATTAGTCACAATTTCCACCCATCAGAGTAGCACAAAATGAAAAAAGAGTGAAATAGTGAGTACTATATGAATGATACAGCCACTTTGGAGAGCAATTTGGCCGTTACGAAAATAAAACTAGAAGTGCACATATATTTCACTTCTAAACCTATGTCCCAAAGAAACTTTGCTTTTAAACATTTATTTTATTTTATTTTTATACTCCTTAAGTTGCCAAATAAATTGCACAGGCAGACCTGGACAAACTGCTTTTCTTGTTCAGTATTGTTTGCGAAAGTAAAATATGTGAAACAATCTAAATGACAAAAATAATGAAATATTCTAAAAGAATAAATATCATAGATTTTTTTTCATATAATAGAAACAACCTGATGTTATAAAGGAATGAATACAGCCTCTCTACATGAACATGGATAGATCTTGAAAACATAATATTAAGTTAAAAGACTGCAGAACAATATGAATTTATGGTGCCATTTATTTAAATGTGGAAATCAAGAGAAGTATAACAGAATCTATTATTTCCAGGTACACATGTATGTATGCAAGTGTTAAAATGGACTAGAAGGTTAAATAACACTACTGATGGGGTTGCTTCTGAGGAGGGAGGAAACTGGGTGGGGTAGGCAAATTCAGGGACTTTAACGTGATTCACAGTTCTTAAAACAAACAAAAAAAAAAATTGAAAGAGGTTAACATGTATAAATGTGTGTGGGAGAGAAACATTTTTTGAAAATTTTATTCTTTGGAGACTTTTTTGGAGTTTTCAAAAATATCATTAATAAAGTAAATTTTAATTATTTACCAACTGGGGAAATTTGGAACATTGTAAATCTACCCTCCTGTATATAATGTTCTAAGGGATAGTCGGACAAAAGGATTTCAGAGGGTTAGATTCAACAGAATTCAGGAGAAGGCATGAAAGAGTATATAAAATGGGCTATCAATAAGTAAGAGTATCCAGAAACAACCCCTTTGCAAACATGTTCAGATAAAACTGCAAAATATTTTAGAGCAATTCACCCAAAGTAGGATTTAAGTAAGAATTTGCTGAATTAGATATGCATGATGATGGCAGCTAATTCCATTTTTAATACAATTATTCTTAGATGTCTTAGGAAAAGAAAGTTAAAAAGCAGAAATAAATTATTTTTTTACATCAGATATGAATTTCAGATTGGTTCTGATTGTGACAGAAATCACTTTATTCAAGGTTTTTCTGATGTTCAGATATGTGGTCATGGAACAAAAATACTTAGTGAGTCAGAAGGGAACCAATACACTTATAATTTTGAAAGCAAAGGCAGGATTTGCAGAAGTAAACATTTCCACTCAATAACATTCAGAAATCAGACCCCTTACTGCTTTGATTGCCAGGAAAAAAAAAGACACTGCTGAAAATACTCTTTGATTTCTTGAAATGATAGTAACTATCATTGTTCATGCATTTCTGTACCTTGGAAATTGCTAAATTTCATTATCCCAGGGGTTATTAGTATTAATATTTTGATTCTATATGCAGTGTGCATAATAGGCACAGGATCCACATTTGCTGAATAGTGAGGTATGAAACAAATACTTTCCACATAGAAAGCTAATTCAGTTTCTTACTTCTTTTCCAAAGATTTCTTTCTTTCCAGCTTCAATCTATCCCTCTTTTTCATTCTAGAGAAAACCTCTCAAGGAACCTCTGAGGCCATCTCTCATTTTCTCAGAAATCTTCAAGTACATATCACTTTCCACTGAATTAAGAACCACCTATGCCCATGTTCTTACCTTAAGTCATTCTCCACCATTTTACAGTGAGCTGACCCAAGTGGTTTACCTTTGAGCTCTTTCTTGAATATTTCCCACCTTTGCTCATTTTCCCTCGTATCTGTCAGACTTCTGTTCAGATCACCAGCCAATATGCTCTAAATATTACAGGGATTATCTCAAAATCCATGGTCTCCATGAAACCTTTCTTAGTTACGTATAATGGAAGCACTCTATACTTCTTGCACATCATTTAAAGAATGAGTTATCTATCTAAAATTCATAGGCTCTTGAGCACTAGTTTAGTTTTCCTCAGTTTGTTATTAAGTTAAATTAAGTTTCTTAATTTGGACTTACAATTTATTCATATTGTGTCCCGTATAGCAGCTTACAGATAGTAGGTGTTTAGTTAATGTTTCATAAATTATTATTACCTGGCTGACTTAGTAAGTAAAAGGTGGCACTGCCAGTTATTAACTGACTGGAATTCAATCGTCAATTTTTCCATTGTCTGATCAAATCAAAAGCAAAACAAGTATCTTTATCACCTAGGACTTGTGCTCTAGGTAGCAATTTTCCTGAAATAAATTCAGGGACAAACGTGTACTCTTGTTTCGCTACCATATATGGAGACTACTTCAGTGGCCTGGTGAGACCAGAGCTGAAATGACTTTGAGAAGTCTTACAATGTAGGATTCCACCAATTTCCCTGGAAGAAGAGGAATTTTCTTTCTGTGCAATGCTTCTTACTCAACAGAGTCAGGTATTCTCCACAGCATTTATTATACTGCATTTATTGTGTGCTGTGGCTTGGGAAGAACACAGGACATCCGGACAGCATTTCAGACATGGTGCAGGGTAAAATGGCTCTAGGAGTTGTCCTCAGAGTACTTTAAAACTTCCATTCTTTGCTTGAATTATCTGTAATTTGGATCCTTATTTTATTTATTAATAATTAATATCTATTCTTTGTCTTGTTCTATTATGCATTACTGAGATATAAATGGGAGAAAAATGTTAAGATTAGGACACATATAAGTTTGAGTCAGAGGAGAGTTAAGACGTGTTGGGAGATGAGAAGAAGATGAAAACCACAAGTATTCCCACTGTATGGGTCTTCATAGTTGTCAGAGATGAACAAGAAATTGGGCTCCACATTTCCTGGCAGCCAACATGAAAACAAAAATTGGTCTGGGATCTTGTTTCCATGTCCATGGAGAATAATCATACCAATTTTGGTGAGAAACAAATACTTTACTAGATTAAAATCTAAACTAAATTGCTCACATGGAAATTCCCCTAAGGGCAGCAGATGATGTTCTCAGTAACATCACATGCAGCTGTGTGACTTGAGCTTTGAGCATTGTTCCTCAGTGAAAGACAGAGGCACTGTTCTATGGGAGCCCCATATTGAGGGCTGATGTAAGTCAGGGCAAGTCTGTCCTTTTCTGAGGGGTGAGCTTGATTTGAGGTTCAGACCCCAAATGCCAAGAGAAGTGAAAAAAAAGGTCCTTTGAAAATAGCTCCTTCTTTATGCAGGCTTCAGATACAAGCTGAAAAACTCAAGAGTCCATGCTTGCATTTTTCATGAGCCCATGAGAGATTTTCCATTATTAATTGAGAGTGTGTTATTAATTACTAATGGACTTCTACTCATGTTTTAAATCAAGTTATCCTTATCGTCACCTCCACCAACCTCACACCCATCCTCAGAGTATCTAATACCTTCAATGATATGCATATATTTGGCAATTAATGAGCATGAATTAAATCAACAGTTCAAAGTGAGCTTCGAGTTTATTTCTCTTTGGAAGTTGACCATTCTGTAAGCACAAAAGATGTGTTTAGAGATAAATAGGCTTATTTTAAAAAAATATCTATTTATTTATTTATTTTAGTTGTACACAATGCCTTTATTTATTTTTACGGGAGCTGAGGATGGAACCTGGGCCGCGCACATGCTAGGCCAGCGCTTTACCGGTGAGCCACAATCCCAGCCCCTAAATAGGCTTATTAATAGTTAAATGATTTGGCATGAAATACCTAGTTTTCAAGCTGAGGGGAAAATGGTTCTAGAAATTAAATCATGCAGTAGAACTTTGGAAATTTTTTGAGTGACAGGATGAAAGGATGGTCAGAAAATGCCAAGAACAGTACTTATAAGGACTATATAAGATGAGCATTTCTTTGTTTCTTTGTTTTCTAAGATGGGGTCTCACTATGTTGCCCAGACTGGTTTTCTAGGCTCAAGTGATCCTCTAGCCTCAGCCTCCCAGTGTTGTAACTACAGGTGTGCTATACCATACCAGGCAAGAAGAACATTTCTGATCTTATTTCAAGAAGTTCAGGCCCAGAAAAGTGATAAAAATGAATATTTCTACAAAGATTATTTAATTTTATTCTGAGGCTGTCCCATCTATTACAGATTATTATATAATTATGTATGAAAAAGTTCTAGAGTAGCTCTAGAAAGACCCTAAGGTCACAGGCCCAGGGAAAGCAGTTGATTAAATAGAAATAATGGCCGACTGAGTTATCCATGATTACCCTAAATACATGTATGAAGACACAATTGTTGTCAAAATACTTTATATTAAATCAGCAACTTGAAAAATTGTGCTCTTTATATGTAATATGAAATGAAATGTACTCTGTTGAAGGAGCCCTAATTAGGAAGGGCTGTTGTAGCTAGCTGGAAGCCATAAGTTCCACCTGATATGTATGTGACGCACCTGTAGGCACCCGCAAACCTGAAGGTATATAACCGGGTGAAAGCGGTCCGAGTTAGGAGAACAGAGAATTCAGTCAGCCGGGCAGTCACTCGGTCGGTCAGAAGAATCAGAGCGGCCAGAACGTAGGCAGAGCGGTTACAGAAGAGAAACCAGATAGAAGACAGAAGAGAAACCAGATAGAAGAAGTAATGACTGGTCAGAGTTAGGCCGAGGCTCCTGAGGAAGACAGAAGACAGAAGAAAGAAGAAGATAGACAGAAGAGACAAGAAGAAAAACTCGCTTTAATCTTTCTCTCTAAAAATCTTTCTTTCCCTCTCTAAGCTCTAAGAAAGTAGAAGTAAAAGTAGTAAAAGCTTAACTCTGCCTCCGAGTTTTCCTCCCGGTTTTCGGTACCAGGCAGCTTACAAATGGTGGTCCGTCCGGGGCTCGGCAGGCAGAGAAGAAAAGCTAAGAAATAAGGAGAGCAACGAAAAAGCATAGCCTCAGACTCAGTTGAGGCCAGTTAAGAATTAAGCTGAAGCAGAGTAGCCAGCGAAAAGCCGAAGCGAGCCGGCCAAAAGCCGAAGCAGAGTAGCCGGCCAAAAGCCATAAAAAAAATAGAGAAAAAGCCTTGAGCTTTAGTATAAAGAAAAAAGCCATGAGCTTAAAAGAAAATAGAGAATTAAATAGCATGGTAAAAACCATGCAGAAAAAAAGCCATTGAGCTTTGGCAAGAAAGCCATAAAGAAAAATAAAGAGGAAAAAAAAAAAAAAAAAGTCAAAGCCGCTTATACAATTGTGCTTAACTAAGTGCGTTAGCTGCTCCTCAGCAGTAGGCTTCCTTAAAGCCGCAGCACCTTCTCAAAAAAGGGCTCAAATATCCACCCTTTTAAAAACAAAAGGTGAAAAGCTAGGTAGGGACAAGAAAATAAAATAGAGAAAATAGAGAAAATAGAATTAAAGCACCTTTTTAAACTAAAGGGAAGGAATATGAAGGAGCCCTAATTAGGAAGGGCTGTTGTAGCTAGCTGGAAGCCATAAGTTCCACCTGATATGTATGTGACGCACCTGTAGGCACCCGCAAACCTGAAGGTATATAACCAGGTGAAAGCGGTCCGAGTTAGGAGAACGATTCATTCGGTCAGTCGGGCAGTCACTCGGTCGGTCAGAAGAATCAGAGCGGCCACAACGTAGGCAGAGCGGTTACAGAAGAGACAGAAGAGAAACCAGATAGAAGAAGTAATGACTGGTCAGAGTTAGGCCGAGGCTCCTGAGGAAGACAGAAGACAGAAGAAAGAAGAAGATAGACAGAAGAGACAAGAAGAAAAACTCGCTTTAATCTTTCTCTCTAAAAATCTTTCTTTCCCTCTCTAAGCTCTAAGAAAGTAGAAGTAAAAGTAGTAAAAGCTTAACTCTGCCTCCGAGTTTTCCTCCCGGTTTTCGGTACCAGGCAGCTTACACTCTGTAAACGTGTATAACAAATTAGAATAAAAAAAAAAAACTGACTCCACAGCTTTAAGAGATCTTTCTTCCACTCCTCAAATCTGCTGTAGACATATTTAAAAACTGGTGGAATCCTAGATAGGGAAGAGACCTTGCACTTGTCACTCACTTGGTCCTTACCACTTTATCCAGTGACAGACTTTTAGTTTTCCAGTTCCCTTCAGTTTCTTTCACTTTTGTGTCAATCCATAAAAGCAAGGCACAAGGCAGTTCTAGGGGGTATTGGAACTCACGGATTAATTCTTCAATTTGGGAGATTAGGTAGGGAAACTTATGCTCTGAAGAATGTAATAACAATTTCTGACAAAGCCAAACCAAAATAACTCACAATATAAAATGCTAGTAATATTGTGGTTTCACTATGATAGAAGTCAATTCTCCCTCAGATGCAGTGGACATCTAAGGGTAAGCTATCCAAAACTGGCAGAGCAGATCCATGGTGTCAGAATGTACTAAGATTCTTTCTGGTTCACCAGTCTTAGCCCTGGCAGTTGGTCATTGCCTTAACCCAGAGGCTGGTTGGAACTCTATGCATTACATCCAAGGTAGGTTGGCATCAGGAGAAACTGGAGCGAGAGTAAGGGCTACTCACCTCTCCTTTTTAAGAATGGTGTAGAGAGGGGTCCAGTTGGGTTATTAGACTTTGATTTAGATCACATTGCCCTTAGTTTAGTGACAAGACTGCAGAAGAAGCTGGAAATCAAGACTGTTGCTGGTGTTAATGTTATTTAAGAAATGGAAGCTCTGCTAATAAGGAAGAAAGGGAAGATGGATATGGCTAAGGCTAGCAGCAATTCTGCTACAAATGATGTGGAATACATTATTGTAATTGGGTTTCTAGTTTCTGATGATTATAGGTTTTGGAGATTTCTTTTCTCCAACCTAAATAGTTTTCTCACTTAGCCTGCTCTATGTGTTGCTATGTGTACTCTTGACCTCAGTTAGATCTAAAGAAATCTCATCTTTTCAGTTTTTACAGGAAAAAGAATAAAAGAAAAAAATGATTGGTATCTCATTTCTTTTGTTCATTCTAACTATAGTTGATTAAAACCTGCGAAATCCTTGTAATAAATGAAATATTCTGACATTTGTTGCTTTCCTAATATTGGTCCTTTCTTGTATTTGTAGTCTTCACTATTTTATTGTATTTTGAAAACTAAGGACTTCTTCTGACTCCATATGAATTTATATCCCTGTTTTCTTGTTTTTGGCAAGACTTTTTTTGTATAAGAGTAAATTTACTTACCTTCAAATCTCTCATGCGAAATTTAATTATGCCTTAATTTGAAACTAATTTTCATGACTGATGATAAGAAAGACAGCCACTTAGTTATTTTCAGTTTTTAAGTTTTACTCCATGGTATAGGATTCCTGATCCTTCTGAAGTTAGACATAAAAGAAAACTGCATCCCACAAATCAAAAGTAGCTTAGGAAACATTTTGGAGACCCTCTCCTCTTCATTCCTCTTTCTTTCTAAAAATAGACCTATTTCTTCAGAATTCCTTTCCTACTCTTCCTACTCTTACAAGAAGGCTTACTCATTGCACATGACAATTTTTTACAGATGCATAGACCTCTAGAATTTTCCATCACCAGCCAAAGGCATTTAACTCTATTCTTTTGTTATTCTTTAAAGATTATTACTGAAGAAAGTTTAATTTTGAACATAAGCAAATCAAACACTTAGAATCTCTCAACCTTAACACCACAGTTTCGTATTTGCATATTTCATCCAGTACTATATTTAATTTAATCTAAGATGTATCATTATTCTATTTACCACTAAGAAAAAAGTGCTTCCAACTAAAACATGAGACCACACTGATTATAAGATGCATCCTGATTTCATAGCTGCTAACATGTTAAAAATATGCCTTTTAGAATTGAGAAAATGTGGCATATTTCTATACAAATACATATTTTTAGTTAGAATTATAGAATACATGCCTTTCTTTATTCTTTTTTTCACTTAAACTGTAAACCATAAACATTTCTTGTATTTCCCCATTTACTTTATAATTATCATTTTAATAACAACTAAATTTTCCATCAAGTTGATGTACTGTAATTTACTACATTATTTTGCTATTGTTGTATATGTAGTGTTCCTAAGTTTTTGACATTAAATATCTTATGCATGTAGATTTTTGATACTGTTGAATAATTTATTTCTCTTAATTCACAGGAGAAGAATTCTGGATCAAAATTCATGATAATTTGTGTGGTTCCAGTTATTTTCTATTGCTGTCCAAAAATGGTTGTATCAATTTCTAGTCATCAGCAATAAAAGAGTATCCCAATTCTATAGGAGCTACCTCAAATGTTGAGTACTATTAAAAAAAATCTGAGCTTTTTCCTTCTTCTAAAATGCTTATAAATGTTATTTTAATTTATATATATATATTTAAATATTGATAGCACCTTTCTTTTATATACTTCACATCAATTCCTTATGAATAGTAATATCCTGCTTATAAGGCCTTAGCGGTATTTATTTTTAGATTATTTATTTATTCATAATGCACAAGTATATCATCTTTTTACATACAACTGCTTGTATACAAAGTATATAAGCACCACTCAGATCTTTAATCATGCATTTAGGATAGTGATATCCATCTCATTCAACCAACATTTTTCCCCCTTCCCCCCACCGCTCCCTCCCTTGCCCTCCCTTTCCTTTGACCATTCTAGTGTTCCTCTAATCATATGTACCCCCATTCAATCACACTGTGAACTAACCTCCTTATATCAGAGAAAACATTTGGTATTTGGATTTTTGAGATTGACTAATTTCACTTAGCATTATATTCTCCAACTTCATCCATTTACCTGCAAATGCCATTATTTTATTCTCTCTTATTGCTGAGTAAAATTCCATTTTGTATATATACCACATTTTCTTTATCCACTCATCTACTGAGGGACATCTAGGTTGGTTCCACAACCTAGCTATTATGAATTGTGTTGCTATAAACATTGAAGTGGCTGTGTCACTGTAATATGCTGTTTTTAAGTCTTTTGGGAACAGACCCAGGAGTGGGATGGCTGGGTCATAGGGTGGTTCCATTCTCATTTTCCCAAGAAATCTCCATACTGCTTTCCATAGTGGTTGCACCATTTTGCAGTCCCACCAGCAATGTATGAGTGTGCCTTTTTCCCCACATCCTCTCCAACATTTATTGTTGTTTGTGTTCTTGATAGCTGCCATTCTGACTGGAGTGAAATGAAATCTTAGAGTAGTTTTTATTTGCATTTCTCTAATTGCCAGAGAAGTTGAGCATTTTTTCATGTATTTGTTGATTGATTGGATATCTTCTTCTGAGAAGTGTCTTTTCAGTTCCTTAGCCCATTTATTGATTGGGTTATTATTATTTTTTTTTGGTGTAAAGTTTTTTGAGTTCTTTATATATTCTAGAAATTAGTGCTCCATCTGATGTGCATGTATTAAATATTTGTTCCCAAATAGTTGGCTCTCTATTCACCTCACTGATTGTTTCTTTTGCTGAGAAGAAGCTTTTTAGCTTAAATCTATCCCATTCATTAATTCTTGGTAATAGTTCTTGTGCTACAGGATTCTTATTAAGGAACTTGGGGCCTAATCCGACATGTTGGAAATTGGAGCTTACTGTTTCTATTAGGCGTATTGTCTCAGATCTAATTCCTAGGTCCTTGATCCACTTTGAATTGAGTTTTGTGCATGGTGAGAGATAAGGGTTTAATTTCATTTTGTTGCATATGGCTTTCCAGTTTTCCCAGCACCATTTGTTGAAGAGGCTATCCTTTCTCCACTGTACATTTTTTGCACCTTTGTCTAATATAAGATAACTGAAATTATATGTATTAGTCTCTGTGTCCTCAATTCTGTACCATTGGTCCACCCGTCTGTTTTGGTGCCAATACCATGCTGTTTTAGTTACTATTGCTCTATAGTATAATTTAAAGTCCGGTATGGTGATGCCCCTGCTTCACTTTTCTTGCTCAGGATTGCTTTGGCTATTCTGGGTCTCTTATTTTTCCAGATGAATTTCATGATTGCTTTTTCTATTTCTTTGAAAAATCACATTGGAATTTTGATTGGAATTGCATTAAATCTGTATAATGCCTTTGGTAGTATGGACATTTTGACAATATTGACTCTACCTATCCAAGAGCAAGGTAGGTCTTTCCATCTTCTGAGTTCTTCTATGATTTCTTTCTTTAGTGTTCTATAATTTTCTTTATAGAGGTCTTTCACCTCTTTTGTTAAGTTGATTCCCAGGTATTTTTTTTTTTTTTGATGCTATTGTAAATGGGGTCGTTTTCATCATTTCCCTTTCAGAGGCTTTGTCACTGATGTATAAAAATGCCTTTGACTTATGGGTATTGATTTTGTATCTTGCTACTTTGCCGAATTCATTTACTAGTTGTAAAAGTTTTCTGGTAGAGTTTTTTGGGTCTTCTAGGTATATTACCATGTCATCAGCAAATAGTGCTAATTTGAGCTCTTCTTTTCCTATCTGGATCCCTTTAATTTCTTTCATCTGTCTAATTGCTCTGGCCAGAGTTTCCAGTACTATGTTAAATAGCAGTGGTGAAAGGGGGCATCCCTGTCTTGTTCCAGTTTTTAGAGGAAATGCTTTCAATTTTTCTCCATTTAAGATAATGTTAGCTCTGGGTCTTGCAAAAATAGCTTTTATAATGTTGAGATATGTTCCTGATATTCCTAGTTTTTCTAGTGTTTTGAACATAAAGGGGTGCTGTATTTTGTCAAATGCTTTTTTCTGCATCTATTGAAACAATCATATGATTTTTATCTTTAAGTCTATTGATGTGATGTATTATGTTTATTGATTTCCGAATGTTGAACCAGCCTTGCATCCCTGGAATAAACCCCACTTGATCGTGGTGCACTATCTTTTTGATATGTTTTTGTATCCGATTTGCCAGAATTTTGTTGAGGATTTTGAATCTATGTTCATTAAAGATATTGGCCTGAAGTTTTCTTTTTTGGATGCGTCTTTGCCTGCCTTTGGAATTAATGTGATATTGGCCTCATAGAAAGAGTCTGGAAGAGCTCTCTCTTTTTCTATTTCTTGAAATAGTTTGAAGAGCATTGGTATTAATTCTTCTTTGAAAGTTTTGTAGAACTCGGCTGTAAACCCATCATGTCCTGGACTTTTCCTTGCTGGTAGCTTTTTGATGACATCTTCTATTTCTTCGCTTGTAATTGATCTGTTTATTTTGTGTATAGCCTCCACATCCAGTTTAGGCAAATCATATGACTCTAGAAATCTGTCAATGCATTCAGTATTTTCTATTTTATTAGAGTACAAGTTTTCAAAGTAGTTTCTAATTATCTTCTGTATATCTGAGGTGTTTGTTCTGATATTCCCTTTTTCATCACGAATGTTAGTAATTTGAGTTTTTCTCTTCCTTTCGGTAGCATCCCTAAGGGTCTGTCAATTATGTTTATTTTTTCAAAGAACCAACTTTTAGTTTTGTCAATTCTTTGAATGGTTTCCTTAGTCTCAATTTCATTAATTTCTGCTCTGATTTTAATTATTTCCTGTCTTCTGCTGCTCTTGGTGTTGATCTGTTCTTCTTTTTCTAGTGCTTTGAAGTGTGATGTTAAGTCATTTATTTGTTGATTTTTTTTCTTTTAAGGAATGAACTCAGTGCAATGAATTTTCCTCTTACTACTGCCTTCATAGTGTCCCAGAGATTTCTATACGATGTATCTGTGTTCTCATTTACCTCTAGGAATTTTTTAATCTCCTCTTTGATGTCTTCTTCAACCCCTTGTTCATTCAGTAGCATGTTGTTTAGCTTCCAGTTGATGGAGTAGTTTTTCTTATTCCTTGTTTTGTCGTTGATTTCCAATTTCATTCCTTTATGGTCTGATAGCATGCAGGGTAGTATCTCTATTTTTTTATATTTGCTGAGAGTTGCCTTGTGACATAATATATGGTCTATTTTGGAGAAGGAGCCATGTGCTGCTGAGAAAAAAGTGTATTCTTTTACTGTGGGATGAAATATTCTATATATGTCCGTTAAGTCTAAGTTATTAATTGTTTTAAGGAAGCCTAAGTTTTCTTTGTTTAGATTTTGTTTGGATGATCTATCTATTGGTGAGAGAGGTGTGTTGAAATCCCCTAGAATAACTGTGTTGTGGTCAATTTTACTCTTGAATTTGAGAAGGGTTTGTTTGATGAATGTAGGTGCTCCATTATTTGGGGCATATAGATTTATGATTGTTATATCCTGTTGATGAATGTTTCCTTTAAGTAGTAAGAAATATCCATCTCTGTCCCTTTTGATTAGTTTTGGCTTGAAGTCTACCTTATTTGAAATGAGAATGGAAACCCCTGCTTGCTTCCGCAGGCCATGTGAGTGATAAGACTTTTCCCAGCCTTTCACCTTCAGTCTATTGATGTCTTTTTCTATGAGGTGTGTTTCTTGTAGACAGCAAATTGTTGGGTCATTTCTTTTAATCCATTCAGATAATCTGTGTCTTTTGAATGGTGAGTTTAGGCTGTTAACATTCAGGGTTATTATTGAAATGTGATTTTTATTCCCATAGATTTTTATTTGTATTATGATCTTTAGCTTGATTTGGTTTCTCTTCTGGTTGGTATTTCCCTTAGTTTAATATCTCCCTTTGTTGATTTTCATTGTTATTTTTCTCTTCTTCTTCATGAAAAATTTTGCCCAGGATGTTCAGAAGTGCTGGCTTTCGAGCTGTGAAATCTTTTAACTTTTGCTTGTCGTGGAAGGTTTTTATTTCATCTTCGAATCTAAAGCTCAATTTTGCTGGATATAAGATTCTTGGTTGACATCCCTTTTCTTTCAGAACTTGAAATATGCTATTCCAGGATCTTCTTGCTTTTACGGTCTGGGTAGAAAAGTCTGAACATAGTCTGATTGGTTTCCCCCTATATGTAATCTGCTTCCTTTCTCTTGTGGCTTTTAATATTCTCTCCTTGCTCAGTATATTAGGCATTTTCATTATAATGTGTCTTGGTGTGGATCTGTTGTGATTTTGTATGTTTGGTGTTCGGTAAGCCTCTTGAACTTGGTTTTCCCATTCATTCCTCAAGTTTGGAAAATTTTCTGTAATTATTTCATTAAATAAATTATTCATTCCTTTGGCTTGTAACTCTGCCCCCTCCTCTACCCCAATCACTCTTATGTTTGGTCTTTTTATGTTGTCCCATAATTCTTGGATGTTCAGTTCTTGGTTTCTTACCATTTTTGCTGTGTAATCTAGATTTTTCTCTAGGGTATATATTTTGTCCTCATTGTCTGAGGTTCTTTCTTCCAAGTGATCTACTCTGTTGGTGATACTTTCGATTGAGCTTTTATTTTGGTTTATTTCTTCTTTCATTTCCGGAATTTCTGTTTGGTTTCTCTTTAGAGCCTCTATCTCCCTATTGAAGTAATCTTTTACTTCCTGTATTTGTTTATGGAGTTCTTTGTCAAAATGATCTTTTGCCATCTGTACTTGCTCCCTCATCTCATTTTTGAGTTCATTCTTAAGTTCCGCAAGCATTTGGCAAATGTAATTTCTAAATTCCACCTCTGTCATTTCACCAACTGTGCATGCCATGGAATCTACTGAGGAGGTATATTCATTTGTTTGTGTCACTTTCCTTCCTTGCTTCTTCATCTTGCTTGTATGTCTATTCTTCTTGCACTATGGGACCTTGACTATTTTGCTTTTACCTTAGAACCTTACATTGCTCCTGTAGTACAATGCTATCAGATCCCCTTATATTTCCTTTACACTTTAAAATCAGACACTTTCTATTCAGAGAATCCCAGTTTGATCATAATGTACAGATTTAGTTAACCTAGATATTGTTTCCAATTTAGTCTGTAAGCTTCTAATGGGGCTTTATAGATTCAAGTAATGGACACAGAGGTGATATGTTTAGTAAGAGGGAAGTGAGTGAACTGACTTGTTCTTTCTTAGAAAGTATGAAAAGAGAGTTCTATGGAAGTAGTTTAGTATCAGCAGATGAGAGAGGAAATAATGAATGATTAGGTGGAAAGACAAATTTATATATAAACCTAAATTATGCAGCAGCTGAGAGAAGAAATAAAGAAAGATGGAGAAAAAGGAAAAGAAGAAAAAGAAAAAAAGTGACCAAGGAGTAGAAATTAGTATGAGAGAGAGTGAGCCTAGAAAATAGAGAATACACTACATATAACACCACTTTGCTATATATTTCAATTGTACTCGTTCAAAAAATCCCAATTTCTGCGTATAACTTGTTTTTGTCTTTTTTGAGTATGCAATGGCAGGGTGTAAATAGGGAAGATGAAGGAAGGAGAAAAAATACTAAAATGAGAAGGAAGAAAAGAAAGAAAGCAAAGAGGAGCATAAGCAAACAAACACACTGTCAATCAAAATGTAACAAAACAAAACAAAACAAAAAAAACCCAGAAACTAACAAACAACCCCCCCCAAGAAACAACAAAACAAACAAACAAACAAAACAAAAACGTTGAAACCAGGAGTAAGTCTCAAGCCAAATGGACCCTTGGAAGCCCTTCTTATTTCCCTTCCAGATTAAGTCAATTGACCCGGAACTTATCCAGTCAGCAATCCTGTTAGTGGAGTCAAGTCTGCACCTTTGGCCCTTTGCAGAATGGCACAGTAGAAGAGTGGAGGGGCTTATCCTCAGGATGGGTCCTGCATTCAGCAGCAGGGAGCTGCCACTCTGGGCCTGGAGGCCAGGCAAACTGGCGGCTGGATCTCTCCTTCCCGCGGGCGGGTGGATGCCTACCTCTTGCTCTGGTCACCGCTGGGCGGGTCGCAGGGAGTGGAGGTAGTGCTTCCTCAGGTTTGGCCCTGCGTGCAGCAGCAGGGAGCTGCCACTCTGGGCCCTGTAATCCAGGCAAACTGGCGGCTGGATCTCTCCTTCCGGCTGGCGGGCAGATGCCTACCTCTTGCTCTCTTTAATTTATATTTTATGAACTAGTAAGAATGAACATTTTTTCTTGAGCTTGTTTTTTAAATTTTGCCTTATTAAGGCTTAATTTTTAACCACCTGTAGTTTTGGTTTCTTTTACCTACTTCCATTTGTCACTGCAACTGCTTTTGAAATAGTTGCACTATTAGTATGATAGAAAAAATCTAGTTTTTGCTTTAAAGACTCCCAGATTGTGATGGTAGCAGAGTGGGTTGGTGGGAGAGGAGAGGTGTTGTGGCTCCTTGTTTAGTGGGAACACTGGGAATTTCTGAGTCTTTATTTCCAACATCTTTATGGGGGGCCAGTGGCTTTCTTTTCTATTGTCTTTGAGGAACATAGGATGATGACTGCAGAGAGCCACTGGTGTTAGGCCTATTGCATTGGGGGAAAAAAAAGCTTTATTGTGATGTCATTGATATACAAAAAACTGCAGGGATTTAATGAGTATACTTCAATGAGTTTGGATATGTGCATACAACCATGAAATCAACACCACAATCAAAGTAATAGACATATCCATCCTCTTCAAAGGTTTATTTGTATCTTTTTTGTTTGTTTATTTTCTTTTTGTGATAAGAATACTATCATACTATAGTATGATAAAAAGAAAAAGGGGAAAAAAAAAACATTAGCATTAAGATACCACTAAAAGGAAGAAGATGGTGTTGTTGACTATGGGCACTGTGCTGTGCAGCAGACCTTTAGAACTAATTCATCTTTTTGACTGAAACTTTACACTAATTGAATAACAACTCCTCCTGGCCCCAAGCCACTGGTAACCACCATTCTACTCCCTGCTTTCCTGAGTTTGGCATTTTTAGGTAACTCACATAAATTGAATATAGTATTTTTCTTTCTGTGACTGGCTTATTTCACGTAGCAGAGGTCTTATAGGTTCTTTCACATCATTGCAAATGGCAGCATTTCCTTGTTTCTTAAGATGGGACTGTTATTCCATTGTGTATATCCACCACATTTTCTTTATACATTCATTTGTGTCTTTACCCCTTCTTTTGAATATTTGATGGACATTTGAGTTATTTCCATATTTTAGCTGTTGTCAGTACTGTTGCTATGAACATGAAAGAGAGGACATATAGGGTCAAGATCCTGATTTGAATTCTTTACAGATGAAGAAGCAAGATTACTGCATCTCATGGTAGTTCCATTTTTAAGTTTTTGAAGAAACTCTATGCTGTTTCTCATAGCAGCTGTACTATATTTCATTACTAGGATGAAACACCTGAGGAAAACAACCTAAAGGAGCAAAGATTTGTTTGGGCTCGTGGATGCAGAGGTTTCAGTCTATGGTTGGCTGGCTCCATTGTTTCTGGGACGATGTTTAAGACAACATGGCAGAAGGGTGTGACAGAACAGAGCTGCTCACTATATGGCAGCCAGGAAGCCAAGGCAGGGTGAGGTTGAGAAAGGCAGAGAGACAAAGAGATGAAGGGGCCAGAGACAAGACACTGCCCTTTCTAGGGCACACCCCAGTGACCTACTTCCTCCAATTAGATGCTACCATCTTCCAATTATTCATTCAATTATGAAGGCTCGATGGAGAAACCTATTGATGAGGTCAGAGTCTCCATGATGTAGTCATTTCCCTAAATCCCTCTGAATATTGTTGTATTGGGGACCTAGCCTTCAACACATCTGGGATGCTTCACATCCAAATAACATGCACTATTTTACATTCCCACCAATAGAGTAGAAGATTCCTCACATCCTTGCCAAAACTAGTTATTGTTTAAGTTTTTACTTTTAGCAATAATCCAAACGCTGACACTAACTAGTTATGTAACATTGAGCAAATTACTTGAAGAAGTCTCACTTAAGTTAATTAAGGTAGCGACCTTCATCTAGCAGGGCACCGAGATCATTGAGTAAATTCATCTATGAAAAGCACCTAACACGGGATCCACCTATTCTCCTCCTGGCTACTCTGGATGCCAGAGTGGCTCATAAACATTGTGAGGGCACCATATTCAAGAGATGCCTTTTGTATAATAAGCCTTGTGGATCAACATATTTATTGTAATAGACATTGTAAATTTTTGTTTAATATGGTCTTGTTCTAACTAAGTCAGTAGTATATTATGACAACATTTTACTAGATGAAAGTAAAGTTTCCCAAGGAAAGGGTACTTCTTGAAATTTGTAGAACAAAATAAAGTTACTGGCTAGATGAAAGTTTTATGAATGAGTAATTTATAAGTATCTATTTGTTTTTCTTATTACAAAGTAATCCACATTTGCAATAGGCAGAATAACATTACTCTGCCTTCACCCTTCTCTCTCCCTTTGTATCAAAGATGCCTATATGCCCTAAACCTGTGAATGTGTTACCATGTTCACAATGGAAATGGTAATTAAGGCTGTAAATGGAATGAAGGTTACTAATTTATTTAATATGAGCCCTCCATATGATAGATGCTATTTTAATATCTGTTATATTTTTCTGAATCCTTTGTGATGACATCATAAGCTTTGCAAGGTCAAGAAAAGGATATGTGTTGAAGACTTTAAAATGCTTTAAAAACTGGATAATTCCTTGTAAATATTAAGTATTTCTATATAACATATTTTTAAAAGCAGAATTCTTTTTACACACATAATTTTGTTTCCGTGTAGTTATTTAATGCAAAAACTAAAACTTAGATGTACTTTTCTCTTATCTTTGTTTCTGTCTTGCACATTCCTTTGTGAGTAGAATTAAATTACAACTAAAAATAGAAATTCATTTCTTAGCACCTGGTGCCATTGTTCTGAAAGAAAGATATTTTTTCCATAATGGCAAACCATCCCCACACTAATATACAATTGAATTTGCATGTTAAAAATGTGTGTGCTGCTTTTTTATAATTAAAGATAAGATTAACCTGTGTGTTGAAATTTCCTCTAACAACAACTTGAAACATTTTCATGCTAATTTCTCTGAAAACAGGGTGAGAGTAATGGGTAATTATTTTCTGTTGACATTCTTTCCCATTAGATTGAATGTGCATTTTGGGACTGAGCTGTCAGTTTTGATTTCAGCCTAGTTTTCATGTACAGTCGGTGCATTGAGATTATTTTCCCATTATTGTTTAATATGTGCTTTTTTATGGGGAGTAGAAGTAATTTTTGGCCATCCTGTCAATCATTTCCTCCTACTTTAGACATACATATGAAAAATATAGAGGAAATAACTTGAGTCAGCTGTTTCAGTCTAACTTATTTACATATATAAAAACCTATAGAAAAACCCTGATTTTTCTCTCTTTGTTAGAAATGACCATTATTTAAGTTAAATAATTTAATGAAAATCTATATAGTGCTAATGTCATGGGCCAGAAGTCATTTTATTTGTTTATACAAATGAATCTGTTCATTTATTTTTAATGCTGTGCTCCTATGTATATTGCATTGACTCGATGGTATTTATTTAGGTAACTAGAAATTATAATGTTAGCTGATCTTTTCAGAGCTTTTTTAAAACTTTGAGGTTTTGGATCACATGAAGAAATTCTGATTAGTGTAATTATTAATTCATAAAGGGAATTTTCTCTATTTTCATTTTATACACTGATGGTTTAATAATGCTGTTTTCTATTCATTATTCATTCTTCAAACATTTACTATGTGCCTACTATCCATAATCATACTACTAGATAGAAAGAGTGGTACTGAGACTATAGCACAAGGTCTTGGAGCTCCAGATACCAACAATTCAACAGCCTCTAAAAGTATGTTTGGACATTATTTGTTAAGTTTTGAGGAACTAATGAATATTTTTGATCAGGGACATCTCTTATCAACATGGTTATACAGAGGATTTAATTGGCTATAGTGCATAGACTATACAGTTTAGAAAATTATAGGCTGGGACAACTGGTACTGGGATATTATAGCAGTACTGGGGTATATTAAGGTGGTGACAGTTGGATGAACAAAATAGGAACCAATGCAGATGAGTAGTCTGTGAATGTCCTGACAGCTGACTAACCCTGAAGGTTTGCACATGAGTGAATGGATGAATTACTTAGGAAACATAGTCACGTTGGAGAGAGGCTCTGGGCTGCAATGAAAGTGGTAGTTGTTTTGAGCAACCTGAATTTAGGAGTTGGTGGAATGTTCAGTAGACAGATGGGCGTATAAACTCAGCCACAGAAAGGGGCTAGGAGAGGAGACCATTTCTTCTTTTCAGAAGAAGTTGGAATTCAGTAGCTGTCAGAGTGGATAGACAGTTGCTTTCAAACATTGTCGACTGTGACTCATACTAAGAAATATATTTTACATCATGACTCAGTGCACATATGCATATAAATATGAATATTTTCACAGTGTCTACACATATTCATTTATACATAATCCTCCTGTAAACTTATATTTCTCTCAAAAGTTTTTACCCTCATTACATTTAATGTATTTTGATAATCTTACATTCCATTTTAAAAATCTTCATGACCTTTTTAATTGATCTCACAGTCTACTAATCAGTCATGACTTGCAGTTGACAACCACCATACTGTGTATGCGAGGCCAGACATTCCTCCTTGTGTCAAGTCTCTACACATTCAGGGAAGGAGCGTCAAGGGATTTTGAGTAGGCTGGTGCTTAGGGACAGTGAGAGTCCCTCTACCTGCTGCTCCCCAATTCTCCACCTATCTGAAATTGAACTCAGTAGAAGCAATAGCACTTGATTACTGATGAGTCTTCTGATTTTTTGAGACCCTGAATATGTAAAGCATGGCTCTATTTTATACATGATAAAAAGAAAGGTAAAGATAGAAGAGAAAAAATACATGGTAAATTCATTTTATTTTATTTTTTAATATTTATTTATTTGTTTTAGTTGTACACAATGCCTTTTTGTTTTTACATGGTGCTGAGGATCGAACCCGGGCAGCACACATGCTAGGCAAGCACTCTACCACTGAGCCACAACCCCAGCCCCAACAAGGTAAATTTAATTGATGTTATGTCTCTAACTTTCTTCTTATATGTATATCAGGTTCCTGGTAATTATTTTAAGCACATTATGTGAGCTGGAGGTCATAAATGTATTCTTCAACTGATCATAGTAGTGTGTGGTGTGTACATTTATGATTTGTATATGCATGGATATTTGTCTATTGTGTGTATAGATATACTTGTGTGTTTATGTGTATGTATGTGCAATGTGCCAAATTTTAGCACTTTATTTTATGGCGAATAACTTCATGTCCTGACCTTAGTCTCTCTGACATACTTGTTTTAGATTATGCCATTGACTCCCCCTCCATGGTGGAATCAGTTATTCCCCTCTAAGATACTCTTCCTAATTCATCAAAAATTTATATAACCAGTGCATCTTATTTCTTTCTCTCACAAACTGTCATCATTCTTGGTAAATCAGTATTCACACAGAAAATTTCACTCACATATCCTGCCCAACCCAAGGTTGTCCTTCAAATATTTTGCTTCCATCCTATGTTGGTCATAATCACCCTTATTCTTTCTGACCCATCCTCCATGCTCCTTGACACATCCTCACTCTTGCTGACCACCTTCAATTTCATTTTGGTTATGACAACAAGTCATTGGTAAGAGAGCTTCCATGTTTTTCTTCACCTCATTTTCAACCCACCCACATTTGGGCCCATGATCTGTCTTTCTCCTGTTACCATGGGTAGACTGTTGCTTTCATTATCTATGCCCCACCTGGTACACCGAATCCACGAGCTTTCATCCACACGAGGGCATTGCTCCTGTGGTTATATTTCCCTCAACATAAACATCCATCCTTAACAAGATTACTTATATCAGCATACAAATATACTGAAATCTCTTGCATCTTTTTTTTTTTTTTTTTTCTTTTTGGTACCAGGGACTGAACTCAGGGGCATTCAACCACTGGGCCACATCCCCAGCTCTTTTTTGTATTTTATTAGAGACAGGGTCTCACTGAGTTGCTAAGTGCCTTGCCATTGCTGAAGCTGGCTTTGAACTCGTGATCCTCCTGCCTCAGCCTCCCAAGTGCTGGGATTACAGGCGTGCGCCACTGCGCCCGGCCACTCTTGCATCTTAATTTTTTTCCACTTCCTTAAATAAAATGATTGATACTTGCTATCTTCATTTTTTAAATCTCCTACTCTCTCTTTACTCCACTTCAGTTGGGCTGTCTTCCACACTCCTGCACTGAAATTGTTCTTGGCAATATCACCATTGACCTTTATCTATTAAAACCCATCAGTCAATTCAAGTTCTTAAATTTCAGTAGACTTTTTACCTCTTAATGTTTACCTTCTTCTGAAAGCACTTTCTTTACTTGGTTTTTGGGTTATATGGCATCCTGCTTGTCCTTCTCTTCTGGATTCTTTCCGTAAGGCTCTTTGCTTGATCTTCCTCTTTTACAGATCTCCAAATATTGACATTGTCTAGGGCTCAGTCCTTGGATCTCTTCTTTGCATACTATATTGGGTTGTTTCAGTAGTACTTTGATTTTAAATGTTAAATACTAATGATACTAAATTTATTTTTAGACTCAGCTTCTTCCCTTACTTCAACATTTGTATTTATCTTTAGAGTGTTAATAATCATCTCAAATTTAGCATGTCCAAAGAAGTATTTATTATTGCCTTCTTCTAGGCTATTTTTACCTCAGTTTTATACTCCCAGTTACCAGGAGCACCATGCACTAGTGGTTCAGGTCTAGTAACTAGGAGTCACCTGATTCCTCTGTTTCCCCAATGTCCCATATCCATTCTACAAGAAAGTCTTGCTAGCAATGCATCCAAAATCAATTATAAATTCAACTACCTTTCTGCATCTCCACAGCAATTCTAGTCCAAGATGCCATTGTCTCTCAACTGGACCACTGCATAGTCAAATTATCTTCCTGCTTTTACTCTTCTACCCTTAACCCTTTGAAAGTCTGGTACCCATACAGCAGCCGGAAAGGTCCATTAAAACATTTTTTTTTTTTTGGGTGGGGTGAGTACTGAGGATTGAACCCATACTAGGCAAATGGCATCTACTCCAACACTGAGCTACATCCCTGGGTCCCCTTTAAAAGTTTTATCAAGTCACCTCCTCTTCTGCTCAAAACCATTTAAGGTTTCCCATCATAAGAAATTAAATCCCAGATAAATTTTCATGGCTGTGTTAGCCTTACACCACCCTCATTTCTTAATAACCTTTCCTCAGCCCTTTTGCTATTCTTTAAATGCACCAAATTTTTGGGGGGTCTTTTCCCCCTCACTATGACTCTCCTCCAAGATCTTCATTTCTTTCAAAAGATCATCTCCTCAGAAGGACCTATTGTCTGATCTCCATCTTTAAACAGATGCTGCTCCTGCCTCTACCATTGCTCTCTCTCTCTCTCTCTCTCTCTCTCTCTCTCTCTATATATATATATATATATATATATATATATATATATATATATACTTGCCTATCATTAGCCCTGGAGCTAAATCCCCAACCCTTAATCCCTTTTCTCTCCTTGTCTACTACCAATAGTATATATATATATATATATATATAGAGAGAGAGAGAGAGAGAGAGAGAGAGAGAGAATATATGTGTATATATATATATATACATATGTATAAAACACACAACACACACACACACACACACACACACACACACACACACACACACACCATGGCTGCACTATAAGATACATTATTCATCATTGTTTGTTTTTCTCACTTTCCAGACCCACTCCCATATAGTAAGCTCCATGAAGACAGGAGTTCACCTTTATCAGGAGAACCTGGAAAAGAGATGGCTGGCATTTAAAGGTGTTTGAATACTTTAAAAAAAAAAAACAAATAAATTTTATAAAGAGAATGTCAGTACACTGAAGTCTTATCATAGTTTGGACTCCCTTCCTTTAAAGAAAGCTCCTTTCTGACGACATTCAGTGTAGCTCATTAAATCTATTTAACTTAAGTGCAGTCCCCAAAGCCAGTCTTAGAGTCACATGTGGGCATTCTGGAAAAATATTAATTGATTTTGTATTGTGTTCTTTTCAAATGAGTAGAAAGTTGAGTTGCAGCAAATAAATACAGTCTCTTCCCCTGTTCCCAAGTTCTGTCACTGAATGGAATGAGTGTAGGCTCCCATTGTCATAATTTTTGGTGCATGGGTTCCTTTTCAGAATTAGGAATTGCACCAGAGGCTTGATGATATACATCTCTGGCCCCTTCCTGCTGTAATATCATACACCTCTCCTCTCAGCCAAAACTCTCCAACACAAGCCTTATCCAGAGTTATCATGTACTTCATGTATAATTCAGACTATGGAGTAATTTAATCCCTGTGAAGTATTTAACTTGTTTTGAGGGATAAAAAATCTGTAGTCACATTGAGCAGTCTGGGCTGCTGGCACCAAGGGCTGTTGAACAAATGCTGCAGCCTGTGCAGAGGGCCACTCAGGTGCATTGCTTACCAGCTTGTTCAGTCATGTCACTCTGTGCCAGTAGCTTGAAATTAGCCATGAAGGAAGTATTCACACCGAGGAAATACTACCAGAGCTTTTCTCTCCTCCTCTTCTTTTCCCCCGCCCCCACCCCACTCAGGGCCTTCTGCATGATAGGCAAGTGCTCTGCCCTGGAGCTAAATCCCCAACCCTTAATCCCTTTTCTCTCCTTGTCTACTACCAATAGCCATTTGTTAAATATTTACCAACACACCACTACATAAATATGAGTGACTAGTCAAGACCATCACTACCATTAAGATAAATAAGCCAAAGCATATCTTTGATACATAGAAAACTGATATATGCAACCATTGCCACTCCTTCCCCACCATCTTCTCAACAAACTGGATTGAAAAGTTACTCATTCAGGCACAAAAATAATGACTTCACATGACTTACTTAATACCAACAACAGCTCAGGTAGTTATCATTATACTATCAGTTTTGTAGAAAAGGAAATGAAAATGGGAAAACGTTAAATACCTACCCAAGATTATGCAACTGGTAACAGAACCTATACCTGTGCCCAGGTTCCTCTGATTCCAGGTACTCCGTTTTGCTTCCTTGACACATAGTATACCCACAGACACATTCATATCTATACATATGTATATTTCTGGGCTGACATTTTTTTTCTCCGCTGTGGTAATTGTTCTTTTTCCCCAAGTAAAAAATGTGAAAAAGTACAAATATCACACAAGAGATTTGATTGTCCTTGGATGTATTCATTAGGGACTAGTTGGGACATAAGAATGAGGATCTCAGTCAATATCACCAGAAGGGCACAATGACATGGAAGATGCACACACTTTTGTTCTTAGAAAGCTTTATCTTTTATTGCTAGCAAGTAGATGAAAAAGAAACTGCTTAACCTAAGACAGAACACTTTGCCCTCCAAATAAATGGATTAAAAAAAAGTAGTCACATAATCTCTGAATTAAAATGCCAAATCCGCAGAGAAAAACATTATCAGTACTGCATTAGGTTTACAGGAAAGTGTCTCAGAACATGCTAAGGAAGCTAATCTCTGGATGGGATGAAAGTGGCAGGAGTAATGACTAAGCCTTTGATCCACTACAGTATGACATTCTTGATAGGATTATGTAAATGACCTGTAAAAGTATTTTGGAGCACGTGGACCTGGGAACGTTTAGAGATCTCCAAATCTGAGTATCTAATCAGATGAGAGGGAAATTAAGCTTTTCTTCATTTATTTTAACTTGAAGCTCCCTTTTCGAAATTTCTCTTGCATAAGGGTCTTCAAAGATGACAAGGGCATTGCTGTTAGAAAGGCCTTCAGCAGGTAAAAAGGGGGAAAAGAGAACAGCTCCTAGATCATTAGCTCAATTCAAGTGTACTGATCAACTTCCCTTTCCAGGGGACTTGGTTGTAGTGAGTGGCAAGGGGTTGGAGAAATTAGATCAGGGGTTTCCACAGGCAGGAACACTTGAACTAATAGTAACATGTATGAAAGAAATTAAATATACTAATTAATGAAGCTATTCTTCTATGGGAACTATTCCGCATCCATTTGAATGTCTATGCAAGAGAGAGGAGAACCATTTTCAGTGTGATTTTGAGTTGTTCATAAACTGATGTTGTGTGTCCAGACAAAAGATCTTGAGAATGACTGGGCTATTGTTTTCAACTTGAGCTCCACATTCAAATCTTTGGAGACTCAAAAGAAAAAATAGCAAAGCCTGTAGTTACCTACCTTGGACAAAGATTCTAGGAAAGAACTGGAATATCAGTACTTCTTATGAGCTCCCTGGGTGTGTAGCCAGGGTTAAAAACCTCTGATCCACATAAACTTTATCATTTTACAGATGGAAACACTCAGTTTTAGACATATGACTAGTGCAAGGCTGCATTTAATTTAACTTAATTCAGAAAATGTTTATCCAATCCCAATTACAGGTTGAACACAAGCTAGAAACTCAGGGGTATGGAGATGAGGGCATTGCTTACATGGTAAGGAGCAGGACTGTGCAATGGTTTATCTAGAGTGTCAACTTGATTGGATTGAGAAATGCCAAGGAAGCACCTAGGATTAAGAGAACTCTGGGTTTGTCTAAGAGGGTGTTTCCTGAGACTGGACATATGGGACAGCAATTGGAGGGGGAAGATCCACCCTGAATGTGGGAAGTTCTGTTCAACAGGCTGGGGGTCTGGATGGAACAAAAGGTAGAAGAAAGAGAAAGCCAGGTGGATGCAAGCTCCAGTCTTTCTTGAGAAGGTGTATTTATTACTCTTGCCATCACAATAGACATAGGACTCCAGGTCCTATGGACTCTCATCAGACATTCTCCAGAGAGCTTCCCAGCCTTTGGCCTTGAACCAGGGATGCTTCATTGGTCTCTCTTGTTTTGAGTTTCCACCTTTTGGACTGAGCAGCTCACAGCTTTATGATTCAGCTTCAGACCATAAAAGTCACCCTAATATTATCCCTTTTATAATCATACATTTACATAACCTGTTGGTTTCATTCCCATAGAGAAACCTGACTAATGCCCTGTGCTTCCCTAACTTGGCATTTCCTGAACTCCTTGCAGGTCTCCTGGGACTCTTTAGAATATTTTCATTATTTAAAAAACCCTTTAGGAGACTCTGTGTTCACCCATGATAAATTTGTATAGATTAACAATGTGTTCTATTTTGCTTGCTATTAATTGAAATTCTATTAACTGAATGCTATGAACTGAATGTTTGCATGGCTCACCCCCAAAGTTCCCCCAATGTGATAGTATTAGGAAGGGGGGTCTTTGGGAAGAAATTAGGACATGAAGATAAAGCCCTCATAAATGGAATTGGTCCCCTTATAAGAAGAGGTATGAAAGAACTTGCTTTGTCTTTCTTTCTCTGTCATATGAGGAGGCAAAAGGCAGTTTTCTATGCAGGAAAAAGGTACTTAACAGATACTGAACATACCAGCCCCTTGATCTTGGACTCCCGACTTCCAAAACTGTGAGAAATAAATGTTTGCTGTTTAAGTCACACAGTCCATAGTATTTCATCACAACAGCCCAAGAGGATTAGGACACAAGACCTATAGTAACTCTAGTGTTCTCATGACAGCAAGAAGGTCTGATTCTGGGAGCAAATATAATGCAGTGGTTGCAAGTATTGACTTCTACTAAATCAAACTGCCAGGTCAAGTCCTGGCTTCTCTACTGGCTAGTTATTTGACCATATTCAAATAATTTCATGTCTTGGTGCCTCAGTTTTCCTTGCATGCAAAAAGGGCAATGATAATTTTTTAGGTATAGGTTATTTGGAAATATCTCTAAAGTACTTACATCACCAGGAAAATAATATGCTATAAAAGTCAGCTATTGTTCCTAGTGTGTATTTATTTCTTAATTCATTTCTTCTGTAAGCTTTTACTGAGTTCTGACTGTAATGCTAGGGAATGCATCAGATTGCCAGTCATTGCACATTTCTAACCTTCAGTGCTGTTAAGTATCAAGGTGAACGAGGAAAATAAAAGCCATGAATTGTATTTCTTCTCTTTGTTGAAAGCAGTCAGCTAATTGGAGCAGCTGGGGTTTTGCACTGTGGAGGTGGAACTGTGCAGTGGCTGGTCAGGGAAGGGGAACTTGGAAGGAGAAGATCCCTGGAAGGAACACTGTGAACTGCCTTTGTTAACTTTGAAGGGGTATTTGATAATGTGCAACTCTAACAGAATATGATTAGAAAAACTGAAAATCCTTATAATTACCTTTCTTGTTATACCCATACTATACGGCAAATTAAAAAATTATTTATTTAGTTTTTTTTTTTTTTTTTTTTTTTTTTTTTGCAACTAGAAAGGAAACCTATAGTGAAGGATACAAGAATTGGACCATTTTTAACAAAATTTGTTTGTTTGTTTGCTGATCCTTTTAAAAACTTAACACACAAAATATACAATATGCAACATTTTCTAATTTCAAATATTCCTCATCAGTAATTAGTGATTAATCATAATTCGTATCATCATGGTGGGATAATACAAGTTCAGGTGAGAAAATCTTTTATGTGCTGTACTCGTGTGTGTGTGTGTGTGTGTGTGTGTGTGTGTGTGTGTGCGCATGTATGTCTAGGAAGAACTGAATTTTCTCTTTCATAAAACCTATAAAGTACTAACTTTTAGCCATTTCTTTGTCTGCATGTCTTTAATAATCTTTTTTAAAAACACAGGCTCTTTTTCCAGAGGGGGAAAAATGTGTTTCTAGATGTATCTAGATGCATGTGCATGATTTTGCATGCATTAGTGATTATCTAGGATTAAGACATACCATAAAGTTTCACTTACTAAAATGTATGGTTCTCAAACTCAGATTTACCAAAAAAGATGTGGAGACAGTGGTGGTCATTTACTAGATGAGAACATGTCTATGTAACTCCAGGATGTTGCAGGTTCTCTGACCACTAGAGGCAAGTGGTAGAAAAGTTCTGCTTCTTTTAGTTATAATAGCAGCAAAGAAATGATCTGTTCTGAAGCGTTTTAATTTCTCTCCAAAATAACTTGCTGAAACTTTGTTAAAACAGAAGATACAGTCACTGCTTGATCATGTGGAGAGACCTATGGGGTGAATTCCCTAGGAATTTCACTCTTGTTAGATCTGATAACTTGGGGATCCAACATAAACTGTTGAAGACAAACGTGGAGATGCCACAGTAGCACTGGCTACATAGATGGTGGTGCCTCCCCTGAATGAAAATACAGGGCTTCCTGTTAGTAAGTGTTCAGAATTTCAAGATGGGGATGTCAGAGCATTCAGCCATGTGAGGGACCTTCTGACTCTAGCATCCTGTGCATTTGCATAGGTCAGTCACCCTTGAGGGTGACCACAGGGGGCGAGAGAGTCATTCAGGGTTTAAGAAACTCAACATAATCAGAACTTTCTTAAAAAGAAAGGAAAGAATAGTCTTACTTTTAATGGGAGAACTCTCCCAGAGGCAGAAAATAGAAAGAAGGATGGATGACAGGGAGCTTAAAAAAGTTCTCATATACAAAAGCATCTTTTTCTTTCTTCCACATTTTCGTTGGTGGGACTGAAGCTGGAAGTTTAAAGTGGGGGCTTACAGCAGTCTATTGTCCCTTCCTGAAGTGAACAAGAACTTGTCAGGTGACTTTCTGGGGTGGAAAGCCAGTGATAAGGATGGGAGGTTGAGCTGACCTCTGTGTGTACTCTCTATTTCTTCCTCATCCTCCTGAACTAGGCAGCTGTTAGAAGGGTGGCTGCCCCACTGATGCAGTGCCTAGAGGAGAAGAGGCCCTAGGAGATTAGAAGCAGCAGGGAATGTGGGTTGGGAGGCTAGAATGGGTGAGTCCAGGCTGCAGCACAAAGTTATTCTGCCCCAAGCATCTCCCACCACCTTCACTTTCTGAAGGAACCTAAACTAATGCCAAAGGCCACCACTTCAAGGGAATGAAAGATAGGCTATGAATAAAGAAAGGTGAAATATTTGAGTAAAATAAACTCAAAATAAGAAAGAGAACCACATTTATCAGCCTTTCCAGAAGAAGCAAAGCTAAAGAACAATATGAATGTGAAATAATTGTAATGAATATTCTCAGAGAGATAAGGGAAACTTTTGAAATCATACAGAAGGAAAACAAAGAACTAATTTAAAAATTGGGGTAAGAAAACATAATTTTTGAGATTAAAACAATAGCAACTGGAGGGACAGTTGGAATTGCAGTGTGGGCATAGCTGAAATAAAAATTAGTGAAATGTTGGGTCCTAAACTTCCTGGGAGACAGCAGAAAGGGGAAATACCAAAAAAAGTTGGATCCAGTGAAATATGTTGGGTCATGGAACAGAAAAGAAAGCATCAAAAATTTATAAAGAAGTCTCAAAAAGTGAAAAAGGAACAATCCAGAGAATAGAAAATGAAGAGCAAGAATTTCTGAGGATTAAAAAAACATATAAGAGCTCAGGATATGGACAGATAAGACAATAGGACAGATATGAAAACTAAAGCCAATATCTGGACAGATTATAGTGAAATTTAAAAGCATAAATACAAAGAGAAAAATTAAAAAGTCTCAACAGAGAAAGAAAAGACACGAAATAATGCCAGGTTTGTGGCAGGCTTCTCAACTGTAACACTGGCTAAGATCTTGAAAGTTTTGAAGGAAAATCACTTAGATCTTCGACTTTTATGTCCAGATAAACTACCATTTAAAAAAAGAAGCTCTTAGACCTAAGAAGTTGCCCAAAGATCCTCTTTGTAATGCTTTTCAGAAATGTGCTCCACCAAAAAGAAAGATCAGTGTCTTTGTCCAAGCTTCTATAAGCAAGTGTCATAGACCTGGTGGTGGTTTATAAATGGCAGTAATATCATTTCGTATAGTTCCAAGGGTTGGAAGTTCCATATAAGGGCATCACAGGTCAGGTTCAGGTGAATGCCTTCTTCTAGTGCAGGCTCTTATCCTCTTGTGTTTTATACTTATATAGGGGAAGGAGGCCACCAACTTTCTGAAGCCCTTTTAAAAGGGCATAAATCTTCTTCATGAAGCCTCCATCCTTGTGTCTTAATCACTTCCCAAAGGCCACATCTCCTAATGCCATCATGCTGGTGGTAAGGATTTCAGCACAAGGATTTGGGGAGGACGTATTTTAGCGTTTTTTCACTGCTGTGAATAAAAGACCCAACCAGTTCAACTAGAGAGGGGGAAAGGTTTATTTGGGGGCTCAAGAGAGCCAGCTGCATTCCTTGGGGCTCAAGGTGAGGCAGAACATCATGGTGGAAGAGTGTGGTGGAAGTAAGTAGCTCACATGAAGTTCAGAAAGCAGAGCGAGTGACTCCACTTTCCAGATAAAAGATATATACCCCAAAGCCGTGCCCCCAATTCCCACCTCTTCCAGCCACACCCTATCCGCCTTCAGTTATCACTCAGGGGATTAATTCACTGATTGGGTTAAGAGAACCTTAACCCAATCATTTCTCTTCTAAACCTTCTTGCATTGTCTCATACATGAGCTTTTGGGGGATACCTCACATCCAAACCATAACAGGACACAATCATTCAATCCACTGTAATCAATACGGAAGGAAAGATGCATATGGGAAAAAAGATTTTTACAAAGAAGTTGATGAAGTTTATTAATTTCTGAAGAAACAATGACTTACAAAAACTTATAGTTTCAACAATCAAGAATTAGTACTCTAGATGATACCATCAATGAAGGGTAAAGGGAAAACTATGTCTAATACATTCAAACACTGTTGGGACTCCATGTCTGCCAAGGGGATGGGTTTTGGCTGCTTACCACGCCCTAGTAGGGCCGGGGCTGAGCCAAGGGGTGTGGCTATGACGTAGTGTGAGAGACTGAACTGCTCTGCTGGCTGATTGGCTAGTTCTAGGCCTATTTAAGTTCAGTGTCTGGTCAATAAATCTGAGTTTCTGGATTCTCGCTTGCTATACAAAAACTCCCTGGGTGTGGCGTGGTTTTCTGTTCATCAAACAGAGGTTCACCCAGCTATTTTTGCCCTTATGTCCACCCTCGCCAGGTAAGTTACGTTTTTCCTTCTGCGGGCAGAGGAAAAACTCCCTTTTAGGGCCCCAAAGGGGGTGTAGCTTAGAACTGGGCCCCATTCTTAACTCAGCAACCCCAGCAAAACACAAAGAAGGAAAATTAAGTAAACAATAGACCTTAGTATATCAGGAATAATCTCTAGGAAATAAAAGCAGAATGTGTAGCATTCCAATAAAGGAATAAAATTTTGTCTAAACAAGGGTTTGCTCTATGTCAGCATATTAAAACATAGCCTTAGAGATAAACGCCCATGGGTCCAAATACTAATGTGCCACTGATTACTGACAATAAGAAAATAACCTCTGTGAATCTTGGCTTTATATTTGTAAAACTGGAATAATAATCTCTGCCATGAAGGATTTAAGTGGTGTAAAATAAGATATTTGTATTGGGCTTGGTGTAATTCCAAGAAATAGCAAATGCTCATTATCTGGCAACTGATCCAGCCTAGGTTCATACTCCTGGTGCAAACCTAGCCCTGCTGTATCTTTGGCACCAAGGATACTGAGATTATTGATGAGGTTTTCCCATCAAGATATCCTGCCTCCACCACCTAGTGTGACTCTCTTAGTTTCCTTCATTGCAATATTGGACTATAAATACCACTGATTCATTAAGTTATTGTGAGGATTAAGTAAATTAATATATGTGGAGTACATAGGACACAGTAATCATTTAAATATTAATGAATACAATGATTTTTATGCTTAGTCTTAGATTAAAGCTTCTAGAACATGCTGTCTGCTCCTTAAGGAAAAATCCCTTCACTGTGGTTACAATGCAGATGTAACCAGTCTTAAACATATAGGCACAAATGGCAGTGAGCCTTTGAAGAATATCCAATGGTGCAGTCTCTCTGACATGGAAGTCATTCATCAGAGAAACATCTGCCACGTCAACTTGTGTGCAGGGGAATTCTTGGTGTTGAACTTTGGCATATACATTGTTAGACAGGAGAATGAAATAGCTTTAAGAAAAATAGATACCCACAGGTTATTGCTTACAAATTCCAAGTTGTCCACTTTGCACATACAGAATAGCCTACCAGGGCTCCACTTGTGGCTTACTTTGGTGAAAAAGTTTTGTGTAGGCATGATATTTACATGGAGCTCAAAATGCTTCTATTGACTCACTATCAATAAAAATGTACATGCTTATTTTTCAAAGAAACAATGAATCCAAATCTCCCCTCCTGAAGACAGAAGGTATGACCTAGTAGTTCAGGTGTTTGTAGTTATTGTGGCCTGGCCTGGTTTTATGTCCCAGTTCACTAACTGGCTAAGTCATTTAACTTTAATGCACCTCAGTTTCCTCATGCTGTGTCCTATACTAAGATGACATCCACAGAACCTATCTTGTATTATTTTGAGGATTAAAAGAGATTAGGCACGTAAAATGCTCAGCAGTTGTATGTTCATGGCAATTAAAATGATGTTAATCATGGTCATGGTGTGGGGCAGGATGTGTTCTAGGACACATCTATGGCTGTGGGGATATTTGTCCTCTACTTTCCCTCCTATTTCTACAAAGTTTAAAATAAGATATTAAAATTAAGCCTAATTATCTTCATTAAGTAATGTGAATAAACCAAATACTTATGAGAACACTATAGCACATTTGTTTCTTTCCTTTCTCTAATAATGATCCACATAAATAATTTCAACTTCATACCACTAAAAGATTAGGGCAGGCATTTTTTTCTGCTTTTAGATGGGATGCGATACTTAATCCAAGGACATAATACACAGGAGGAATGAAGGTCATATTCCTTATGAGACCTGGAAAACACCTTTTCCCCATGATTTCCTTGACAAAAGGTGGCTACATGCCAATTTTCATGCAAGATTTATTAAATTGTCACAGAGAGTCATGCATATTCTAGCAGAAGATACTAATGATGATTCTGAAGATGAATTCCTTTGTAACCTTCAGGCTGTAATAGACTAGAAACCAATGCCTGACATGAAACTCCCAAGAAGATATGGAGACAGAGTAACGTGTCACTGAAACTGAAGTTGCAGATTCATTTTGGCGTGCTCCTGAACACTTTATTGTAGGGAAGTGACTCTGAATAGTGAAAGGGTACTCAATGTATTTAGCTGGAGGCAACTTATGAAAATACTGAAAATAAAAAGAAATCAGTGCATGAAAATAATGGGGAAACAAAAATGCCTGGGTAATAACCAGAGCCCAAAATAACCAGTTGCATCAGTGTAGAGAGCATATATAGAAAGGTGTATGACAAAATAGGCCTGATAGCAAAGTGTTGACAAGTAGGCAAGACTGGAAGGAACCTGGTGATGTGTTCTCATAAAGAAAAAGGGCTATAACTAATCTGGTTGCATATAAACATTTAGTTGTGATGTGCCAGACCCTCTGATAATTAGTATTTAACTATTAACTAATTTAACTAAATTCCAGAGAATTTTATGAGTCATTTTCAAATATTATCATTTCAGAGATGAGGAAACTGAGACTCAGAAATTTGCATGATTTTTCTGAAGCTACATATCTTGGAAATAAAAACGCTGGGCTTTGAGCCCAGGAGATCTGGTTCTGCAGCTGGAGATGGTGAGCCATTATTCAAAGCTGAGGAGCCAGGGGCGTGGAGAGGAAAGGGAGGAAGCCCCTCAGGTCTCAATCACTGTGCTACCCTGTCTCCAGCTCCTGTAATGTAAATTGGCCTATTTTGTAAGTCCCCAGAAAGAAATGAATATGCTGTGGACAATTTTATAATATCCGAGACTTAGGAGCATGCTGCTGTTTTGAATTCCCAATAGTGTTATCAAATGCCCTAGTTTGTCCAAGGCAGTCCTGGTTTATGCCTGCTGTCAAGGTGTAATCAATAATAGCCCTCTGAAAAGTGTCCCAATTTGGAAGATAAAGTATATAGTCACCCTCCATAGACAGCCAAATGGTTAATCCCTGGGTGAGACTAAACCCACTTGAAAGCCCTTGAAGTGCTCGCTAATGATTTCTTATATACACGAGAGATGGATGGGGCTGAGGAGAACCTGCTCTGTAGGAGGAATGCTAAGGAAGCAACACCCCTCATGCCCAGAAACCAAGCAAAGCAAAGCAAAACAACCGAGAAACCAAATAAAAAACAGCAGAATCTGCAAACTAGACAGCATAATGAGATTTAGTAACAACTGCTCCAAAGAGGGCATTTTTGCTAAGTGTGTTCTGCCCAAGTCAGAACTAGGATAAAAGACTGATTTCCTCAGAGAACATCTGAGGTGAATTCCAATCATGACTGCATTTTTAAAATATCCATCCAGGAGTTAGAACCCAGCTCTAAATAATGGGAATTGGAGGATGCAGAGTGGAGTTAATTTATTAGAGTTGGTTCATAAGCTCATTATAGTGAACTTGAATCCATTTTGCCACTGTAAATATGTAAACTCCCAGAGGGAGTTCACATGTGGACTTGGTCATACATGAATGAGTGCATAGCAGCTATCAAATTAATGAATGGATAATTACTTTAGCTGTTGTGGGAGAGGTAGTCCTTCCCTAGTTATCTCGGTCCTCTATGTTTTCCTAAAATACATGTTAGGCTTTGTGTTTTCATACTTAAAATGACTACAAACACATTCTTGAAGACCAAGACCTCTTCAACACCAGGGAGCTGTTCCATAATGTATAAAACTCAACCTTTCTTACCCAGTCCCCTGGTTGCTAGTCTAGAAGAGACCAAAAGCCACAAACCTCCTTAAATAACTTGACACAGTGAATGTGGCCACATGTCTGTGCAAGCCAATAAAATATAGTCACTCAGTGTTTGCAAAATATGGACATATTTAGCTAGTGCAGAATTTTTTGGTGAATTCATTCTCTTTGCCATGTAATTTGCCCTGACATCTTCAGGCCAGATCAGGAAGTGTATATTCTTGAGGAGACAAGAAGAGAGTAGGGATGGACCTCTTTGTTGTCTACACTGAAACTCCACCAAAATAGATTTTCTATAAATAGGTCTCACTATACACTGAAAGTACTGGAAATAATATACTCAGTGAGATTTAAGATATTGAGGTTTGATCATAAAAATTGGGTTCCTAGTGTTAATATATCAGAATGGGCCTTTTTATGGGTTAAATTGCAGTAGAAAGGCACCAATTCTTGGTAAGTGACAGACCTGTTAGGTTTCATTCCTTTACAATTACCAGGTAGAAAATTTCTTAGAAAGCTATAGAAACCTGGTCAAGAATTCCTATTTATTTTTCACTAAGTTTAATTATACTTTATTTCCCATATAACTTTGGTGAAAGTGGAGCTGAGATGAAGGGATTTTTGTGCTATTAACGTACACCATGGCCTAGTTTCAGGGATGCTTGCAATAATTGCTCTTAAATTGACTCAAAATTGTGAACCCAAAAACTCTTGGGAACTTTCATTTGACCTGTGCTGTTTTCAAGCTTATTGCTTCTGCTACCATTTCCAGTAGAATTGTATCATCCTGATTTCTTGTTGTTGTTTTTACAGATAATATATGTGACAACTTTACAGAAAACCAGGTGCAGAGTTTAGCTGAACTATTCTTGCAAACCAAATGCCTCTCTGTAACAAAATGCCATTTATCACTTTCTTCTCTGTCTTCAAAGGCTTCTATGTTCCATCTGCACATGGGACTATACTAGGTCCTAGATAAGCAATTTAATATAAACAAATCCTGCCCTCTAAGACTGCTATCTATTTTTGGCCAAGATAATCTGGTGGTTATAACAAACAATCCCCAAATCTCCAGTGGCTTATACAATGGAGGTCAATGGAGGTTCATTTCTCATTTATTTCATAGTTCACCAAGAATCAGTAGGGGCTGTGGTCCATGCAGCCTTTTAGGGACACAGGCTCTGCCCAGATAGTGCCCTCTCCTTCCCATAGAATCTCAGAGACTTCCACTGTTACTCCTGGCTCCAGCCAGCACAAAAGGAAAAGCAGCAGGGAAGGAGCACATAGGATTTTAGAGGCCTGATCTAAAATTTTATGGTACCATCAAACTATAATGGGCTCGCAAGCTTAGTTTCTCTGTGAACCAAGGAAGAAAAACCAACAATTAAACAACATTTAATGAACACATATCTGTCTCTCCCCTATCAGACATCACCAGAGATAAAAGTTTACCTTAAACAGCTTAAACAGTGTAGTTACTCAATAGCATTGCTTTTATCTTGGGGGAGGGAAGGTCTAGAGATTATTCTATTACTAAAGTTGGTACTATGTATTAGGTTTTTTTTTTTTTTTTTTTTTTTTTTTTTTTTACTGTAACCAATATCTGAGATATATCAACTTACAAAGAAAAAAGTTTTGAGTAAAACTTTGGAAGTCTTAGTTCTTCATCAGTTAGCTCTGTTGCTTTTGGGTGGGTAGTGAGGTATCACAGCATGGTTGGGAGTGTATGGCATAGCATCACTATTGACCTCCTGGCCAGGAAGCAAGGAAAGAGAGAAGAGAAGGGGCCAGAAGTCCTACAATCTCACTGGGCACACCCTCAGTGTCCTAAGACCTCCTTCTTAAAGGTTCCATCACCTCCCAATATATCATGGGGTGGGGAAGAAACTGTTAACATATGGGCCTTTGGGGAACATTCCAGATCCAAACTACAGCATGCTGAGATAAAATTATTTTTTTTTTAGTATATATTTCATGGTCTAATTTCAAATATGCTCGAATGAACTAATTATGTCTATGTTGACTCAATATTGGCTCTTACCTCTTATTAGTAGGCATATGGCATACCTGGGATTTGGTTAATTATGAAAAGTATTTACTGTCTGGATGGAAACATTTATTCTGTTGCAGTAGATGACAAAAGAATTCAGGGTCACATATGCAGACACTGCCTCTGGGCACTTGGAGGGTTTCTTTTCATGTCTGAAAGCTGCATTCAAATAATTTATAATTAGGCAATTACAAATTCTTGTATACTACTTTGTCCAGGATGAGGAGGAGGAGCTTTATTTCTTGAGTTTTGAGTGTGGGCTGGATTTAGTATCTTGTTTCCAAGGTATACAAATGAACCAAATAATAACTTTTCAATGGGGAAACTTAGTGAACACTGTCGTAAACAAGTGATCAAGGTGACAATATCACCAGGAATGTCATATTGATATCATGTCTTCCTGACATGATGTATAAGAGGGGCACTTCTTCTCTGCAGCATTCTTCCCCTAAACCCATAACTGTAGTCATATCATGAGAAAAATTAAACAAAACCCAACTGAGGGACATTCTACAAAACTTGAGCAATATGCTCCCAAAGTGTCAGAGTTATGAAAATGAGGAAGGGTTGAGAAACCATCACAGATTGATGGAGACTGAGAAGATATGATGACAAAATGTCATGCTGGCTCTGGATTTGATCCTGGGATGGAAAAAATGGAAGTAGTGAAAGAATCAGAGAGATCTGTATGAATTAGTCAAGGTTCTCCGGAGAAACAGAACCAACGTGATACTTGTATATCTAAAATGACAATTGGGTCATGTGATTTTGTGGGCCAAGAAATCCCATAATCGGTTGTCTGCAAGCCAGAGAACCAAGAAAGCTGGTGGCATAATTCAATTGGAGGCTGAAAACCTGAAGTGACAGTCCCAGGAAACCAAGAGGGCTTACGTCTGAGGACAAGAGAAGATAGATGTCCCTGCTGAAAGCAGGACCACCCCCACCCTCCTCTACTTGTTTTTGTCTAGACCCTCCATGGGTTGGATGCTGCCTACTCATGTTGATGAGGGAAAACTTCTTTACTCTGTCTACTGATTCAAATGCTGATCTCTTTCAGAAACACCCTGTGGGACACACCCAGGAAAAAATGTTTTACCAGCTACCTGGGCATCTTTTAATGAACATCACACTGCATAAAACCTAGAGCTCACTTAATAGTATTGTGCCAATGTTAATTTCATAGTTTTGATAATTATACCAAGAGTATGCAAAATGCTAACACAAGAGAGAGAAATTTTTAGTGAAGGGTATATGGAAACAGTACTATTTTTGAAAATCATCTGTATACCTAAATTTATTTCAATACTGATAGTTAAAATCAAAACAAAATAAGAAAGTAAAGTGATTAGTATGAGGGGGGGGAAAAGCAAATAACGATGACAGAGAAAGAGAATGCAAAGGTAAAAGAGACATTTTAGATCATCCTCATTTACCAACTCATTTTATGGGAGAGGGAAATGAGACTCAGATAGATAAATCCAACAGCCAAATGTGTCAGAATCAGTAACAATACCTGTCTCAAAATGAAGGGTTTGGAACTCTTAACCCAATACTCGTCCTCCAAATTTTTATAGATATGTCAGGGTTTTTTTTTTTTTGGGGGGTGGGGGGTGGGGGGTAGGGAACTCTCTATAGGCATAGCAATAACATAACAATAAACAGAATCCATCACTTATGTAGCTCATACTAGGACAAGTAACCTTGACTTTTTGGGTTGATTCCTAATCCATTATTGACAATCATATGTATTCACAATAACACACACACACACACACACACACACACACACACACACACTACTCACCCCACCTCTAACATTATTTCCAAAATCCTACAAAGTAAATTTTATTTTTCCTGGTTTGTAGATAAGAAGAATGGCACTCAAACAAATGAAGTAACTGCCAAGGTTTCATGACCAATAATTGGTGAAATCTGGATTGGAAACTCAATCTGATGCTAGAGGCTGAGAGCTTTCTATTACACCATGATGTTTTCTTCTCTGGTGAGAGGAGGGGAAATCCCTGGAAAAGATGAGGAAAGGGATGTTTAGAAGTCACCAGGTGATGGTGTGGCAATAGTTTAATATAAATGTTTTTCAGGTCCTCAGGATTATAGTGAATACCCCTAAAATTCTGAAAAAACATATTTCCTAATGAGGAAGTTACTCTGAGGCAAAATGGGCTAGTTGCTTATAATTTTAGTGGCTCTCCTTTGGAAAAGGGATTTGAATGGTTTGTTTGATCCCTTCAAATAACTTTTAGTGTGGTTAAAATATTTGGTTCAGTGTTATGTGAATCTGGTGGAACAGTGATACTCTATCCTTCAGCCTTTGATGTATATAATGATAATTTAACCATCAATTACACCCTTCAGCTGTGTGGGACAGCAAAATATTAAATTTATAATTTCTATTTCTTACCACAACATTAGAAGGGAACTATTATCTCCATTTTTCAAAAGAGGAGACTGAGACTCTTTTACTTGTCCTTACTTACCACATGCCAAATATAAAACAAGTACAGTTTGCATAAAGAAGTTCATATCAAAACACCCATGTTTAAGAGCCCTGCTGAAAGCAGACATTTCTCTTCTTGTAGAGTTGCATCAGCAATTGATTGCATACATTTGTGCAGCCATTTCTGGGTACTTTGGAATAAAAACACTCTTGTATGAAGACACAAATGGTGTGACTCTAATTTGTGTACAACCAGAGATGTGAAAAATTGTGCTCTATATTCATATATTAATTATAATGCATTCTGCTATCTTATATATAACAAATTAGTATTAAAAAAACCACTCTGAAGTTAGGGATCTATTCAACAGCCTATTTATTTCCTGATCCCGTAGTTTCCAGAATTTTAGAAATATAAGGAAACATAATAGAAATAAGTGTCATAACAGAAACATGCAATTCATCCTATGGGATGCATTGCCCTTACATTCTTTGCTCAGGCCCCTCTTGATACGAGTCTGTGACATCTTGGTTCTCTTATGGTATGTGGGTGTCAACCCCCCCTCCCCCACCATGGTGGTACCTGGTGACATGAAGACACCTCACAGAGTGGCACTAAAGCTGAAGCAAAGCCTTTTCCAGTTGCTGGTGAAGGCCCAGCCACAGAGCTGGACCCAGGGCTTTGGCACATGAGAAGTTAGCATGGCCTGAGAGTTACCTTTGCCTTTTCCTCACCCACCAGCTCTCTAGTAGTCATTAGTGGAGCTGAATAGAGGCCACAGCTGGTCTCCAAACGCTTCACCAGTCCTATGTTGTTAAAAGGAGTTCTGAACCTAGAGCTCTTGTAAATTCATGTATCTCTACAAACGCTCGTTGCCTCAATAGTGTATCAGTTGACAGGGTTTCCCATATAATTCTTATTATTATTTTGCATGAAGCTAATTATACTCCCATGGATATCACTATTATCTACCACTGGGAAGTAACGGAGTAATCCTCTCCAAGTAAAAGGGCTAAATAGAAATGAAACAATCTATTCTAATAGAGTAGAGACTTTTTTTTTTCTTTTTCTCCCAGTTGAGTGTTCGCCTGAGTTAACTTCTTGCTGATAACAGCTGATGTAGTGTCTTGAGTATTTATTGGTACAACTGGAAAAGGGAGCAAACCAAATGAAAGAAATTAAGCAAGGCATAATGGAGTTGACCGTTCAGGTCCTTTAATGAAACTGTTTAATGCATGTAAGTTGGAATCAAGCTCTGAACATTAGTGAGACATGTACCTTCTATTTCTTAGAATCATTTAGCAAAAAACAAAGTAGAGTGACGGAAAAGGAAATGGCTACTCCTATATAATGGACATTCTCCATTTTCCTTGGTGTGACTCAGTCTTATGAATGTTAAAAATACAGTATAATTAACCAGCATTTGTTCAGTTTCTCCTGAGTGTTAATCATCATGCTAGGAATTAGGGAAATGAATCAGACACATTCCCTCTTTAGGGCAAGAACCAGGTAAACAGTGAAGTTATACATTAATAGGAATTCACCAGAGAGGTTGGAATTTGAAGAATGACTAGGATTCCATCTAGAAGAAAGTAAAATTGAAGTGCAACATATACACAAAACAGAGCATATGTGAAGGCATAATAGTGAACAAATAGGGTATGTTCGGGTGACTCTAAAGAGGTAGGAAGCATTGCCAAAGAGGTCAGCAGAGAGTAGGTCGTGAAGATCCAGTTATCATTCATCAAGAACTCAGCGCTATGTTAGGCACTAGGTGTGAAATAAAAGACTTCTTAGACCCTCTTACATCTCTTAAAGAATTTATGGCCAACTTGGGAAGGGAAACCAACATACATGAAACAATTAGAATTCAATTAGGAAGTCCAAGATGCATTATTGGCTTTAAGTGCTGCTGGAATTCAAAGAAGGTACAGAAATCAATATAGTTTGGAATAATCAAAGAATTAAAGAGGAATTGAGCTTCCCCTTGTAGAAGGAAAGGCTTAGATCAATAGTTTCTAACAAGACTACCCCCTAGTGGGCATTTGGAGATGTGTGGATTTATTTTTAAACATCATCGTGGGGAGGAGAGTCACTTTGGGTATTTATTGGGTCAGGAATGCTAGATGCCTTACAATGCATTGGTGGTACTACTCAGTGAGGATTCATTCTTCTCAAAAATCTAATAATGCCCCAATATGGCAGCATGAATTAGCAGAGGGCAGAGAGATTCCAGAGAGTGAGAGCAAAACAAACATAAGAATTATAGATATGCATCACTCTTGGTCTTGATTTAATTTGATGACACAGAAATAGATTTTATTCCATTTTAAACTTATTAACTTTTTCAATTTCTTTCTGAAATTACCCGATTAAATAGGCCTTTTTTTTTTTTTTTTTTTCAGGATTTTGATCTTAATTACCATTAGTGATTAGACAGTTAACATAAATATACAAATTGGCATTTAACCAGAACCCAAGGCTTGAAAGTCATTTGGGATGTGTGGCAGCTCAGCACCTTGGCCATCTTATCTCCTCACCAAGCGCTATTCACCCATTCTGGTTCTGATCATCTGCCTTAGGATGACTCATACTTCCTCAGCTTCTCCTGTTCCTGCTACTCTTCTTCTTACGCATCATGGTTTTTGCCCACTTGGTTTCTGCTCTCTACTCTGGGGAGTCTTAGCTTCTCTCTCACTTTCCAACTGCCAAATATCTACGTGTCACATTGGACTTTCTAAGGCTATATATATGATCACTTTGGCCCATGGGCTTCTCTTCCTGTTGGTCAAAGCTGTGGTGGCAACCCTTCTCAGGGGCCTGTTGGCTGCCTCATAAGTTGTTGCTCTACAGACCCCATTACCAACCTGTGGACAGAATTACCAAGCTGTGGACAGAATGAGGTGGTCATAAGCACAGAGAGCAGGCAAACCTATGTGAAAGAAATAGTTGCAGCCCCCACGACAAAAGCAATAGCTTTTCAATAGTGACTCTGGGGAGACTCAGAAGAGGAGATTTAATTGAAGTAGAATTTTGGTATCTGCTACTCACAGTCACAGTTGAAAAAAAAAATAGAAGCCAAATTTGATGGGCACAAGTGTGGAATGAACTGCTAACCATTAGAACTCTGTCCATCATCATTATACTTAGGGATTATGGGTCACTTTTAAATTCAAGAGGTATTCTTTTCAAATATAAAGGCAGATGGACTTATTCTCACTTCCACAACTATAAAATTTAAGTCAGATTTCTCCCAGCCCTATATCACCCTCCAAGCTTCTCTATTCCCATCATACGTAGTAAGATATTTTAATAGGACGTATGGAACTAATTGTTAAGGGGAACACATCATGACTGCGAGCTGCAAATATCCTAGGCCCCTCTCATTAGCATGCCCTAGGGCCAAGACTGATGGAAAGAAATATCTTAATAACCAAATAAGGTGCAGTTTATAACATGGAGACCTGCCAGCCAAATTGGGCCTAGAAATGTTTTTCATTTTGACGAGCACTTAGTTTTATAAGCATTTGAATTATAATGCATATCGACAGAAGACATGAAATACAGATTTCAACAGTCACCACCAATTCAGAAGGGCCTACTAGAAGAAGTCAACATTGGTTGGCATCAGCCCACAGGAGATGAAAGTGCAGGTGTGACAGTGGGCAAGGGGGGGAAGATGACAAGGTCAAGATCGAGTGGGCATCATTGTGCTTGGCTTATAATTTTAATTGCTTGCACTTCACTTCTTTTAAGGTGGTCAAGCTTGCCAACCACTCTCTGACACCTGTAATTCACATGACTGTCTCTTTCACCTGCATGTAGGACTGATCTAGTGGGAAAAATAAATGTGCACTTAGAAGTCTAATTAAAACACACACTGTCAGCAACATTGTACTGAGAAGCCCCATTAAGCATCTTATCAATGCCCAAGAGCACCCCTGCCCATGTTTGGAGTGACACATTTTGGCTCGGCTGGTGACAATTAGGATCAGACCCAGGATACTGGAGAACATGCACTGCATCCCATATGGCCAAGCCTGTAGGTAGATTGTTCCCCTGGTGGCTGAAACTCAATGAAAAGGCTCTGGGTAGGAATTAGACAAAAATGATGGAGAATGCAAATTAGCACACTATGGATGGCTCTGCATCATGTATGGCCATATTATAGATTGGATTCAATTGTCAGATGGCTATGTATTATTCATGATCAAATTCGGGGTAAAGATAACAGATGGCAAAGGCATATTCATGGTCAGATCATAGTTGTTAGATTAATTATAAATCTACATAAGAATTGGATAATAATAATTTAGACTGCTCTCAAAAGGATACTCTGCAGATCCTCTAATCAAAAGTATTTTTTAAAATAAGTTGCGTAGGTTACTGGGTGACATTAAACATTTTATGTTGCCATAAGTTACTTTCCAAAAACATTCCCTAGTAACATAAACAAATTGTTGTATTTGCTAACCTGTGGCTTATTTGATATAGCTGGTGGTAACAATGCCATTTTGTTAAAGGGATTGTTGATGATTTACACTAAACCAGAACATCAAGGGATTAACACTGCTCTGCAAGACAATAAAAATGTTTTTGTCTGCATTACCACAACTCATTAGGTCCAAAAATTCTCTTTGGACCCAAATTCTACCTATCCTCAACATCCCTGTGCACTTGTTACCTTCTGATTGTCCCCTCTAATCCTTATCCTTTCCCACCTCTATTATCTCCATGCCACTGACTTGCATGCATCATAGTGTGAATTCTCTGCATCTCTGGATTCCAGCTGCTTGGCTAAATGTGAAGCACAAGTGGGAGATGGAGGGTGGAGGAGGTTAATGTTCCCTCAGATCCCTTCCTGCAAGATCTCTTCAGGGTGACTCCTTTCACTGTAAAGGCCTTGTTTCTGGTAGGTGGTCCTCACTACATGCCTGTCTCTCTGGGTTCTAGAAACTTATGGATGGATGAGGTTTCCTAATATTGCTTACCCTGAGGATTTGCATTATCCTTGGTGGTTTCCACACATCTGCATTTCTTTGTAAATAGTCATTTTATTAAATTCTCATCAAATGCCCACTTTGAGTAAGTCTTTTTTTGGGGAGTGGTGGTGGTGGTGGTGGTGGCTAGGATCCAGACTAAAGCATCCTTTAAGGACAGAATCATAAATTGAAGGACATTTTAGCTGTAATGGAACACAGAGATCATCTATTCAGTCCCCATTTTATTGATGAGGGAACCGAGATAGAGATATGCTAAAGAATTTCTCCAAAGTTACCAGTTACTATGTGGCAGGTTGGGGACAAGAATCCAGATATTATGCATCTCTGCAGACTATTTTCAACAAAAGAATCCTCTGTAGCAGGTCTTGGGGACCACAGAAGTTACTCACTGAAGGTGTCCATCCAGGACACTTAGACCTGAGGTTGGCAAGTGGTGAGATTTTCTGTACACAACAGTGTCTGGTCAGGATATTATCAGCAGCTTTAAGAAAGGACTCAGTAAAGAGGCTGGTGATTTATGATGTCCAGAATTCCATATAATAGTTTTTTTGAATAGTCTCCAAAGATTCTGCTTAAACGTGGCTCCCTGAATTGTGCTTGAGTCAACAGGGACAATAAAGGGGAAATGCCGTCAGTGGAGCCTTGAGCTCTCAGTATCTAGGCATTCTCCATAGACAGGTGGAGGGGATGGGCAGGGGCATGGTTGCAGTTAAGTGAGACAGGTGTCACTTCACAGACATGAGGGAACAGAGATATGATACAGTGATTACCATGAATTCATTGCCTGTGTGCCAGGAACTGCACTGAGGGTTTTATATTCATTATTTTATGTAATCCCAACCATAACCTTCATTTCATGGATGAGCGAATTTAAGTGAAAGAAGTTATACCTGCAGTGAGAGGGAAGCATGCCCCAGAGGAGACCTATGGCTCAACACTGAGAACACAGTTCCAGTGACAACAAAGGTTATAAAGTGTTTATGATTGCCCATCACTGAATCAGATATGGGGGATAAACAAGAAACAAAAATCAAGAAATTAGCACTGTGAACCAGAAAGTCCTAGTTCACAGAAAGCCACAGTGTTTGGACCTTAGCTGGTATGGGGCTGAGGGAATGGGAATGGAACCAGATGACTAGAATATGCTTTGGAAAGAGCTATGATCTGGAAGGACAGGGGTGCTGTGGGGGCTCAGAAGGGCAAGCAACACGGGCAGGAGGCAGCATGGGGCAATGAAGTTTTAAAGAGGGAGTGATCTAAGAACTGAAGGATGAGCAGCACTTGGCAGGTGCAGTGGAATGGAAATGTGTTTCACATAGTGAGTAGTATGTGCAAAAGACCTGCTGTTGAGAGGGTTCCCGGCAAATCATTTCACTGGGACTGATGGGAGAGGTCATAGGGAAGTGGAAGGCGTGAGACTGAAAGGCTGTCAGGACAGTGTGAGTGGAGCCAGTAGGTCATGTAAAGGGATTTGAATTTCTTTTCCCCTCAGAGCAGGAGAAAGACACCGGAGGACTTTAAATAAGGGGATGACATGACCAGATTTTCAGGGGTTCACCAATCCTTGGACAGAGACTATTCTCTGTCCTGGTGAATGAAAAGACTGAGCTCTGTTTAGGGCTGGTCAACAAGGCAGCCAGCATGAGGTTGAGCTCACAGGGGCTGGTGGGTGATAATTATCCTTGACTGAGAGCCAGGTCCCCCAGGATCACAATGGTTCTGACACCGGTAGTGTTTCTCTGTTTGTCAATCTATTCAACACTCAGCCCAGGTCCAATAATTTGTATTTGCTTTTTTCATCTTGCTTCCTTTAGAGTTTTTTTTTTTTTTTTTGGTATTGCTTTATTTATTTAACACATGTTGTATATGTGTATCGAAGTATCACACTGTTTCCCCATAAATATGTCAAATGATTATGCATTAATTAAAAATAAAGATAAAAAAGAATTACAACCAACAACCAAATTATATCTTTTCTATATAGATTTGTATGACCACATTGCTTTCCTTTACCTTGTTATTGTGTAGATTACTTTGCATATTTCTGATGTTTTTGTATCCTTGGATGAAACCCCTATTTGATAATGATGTATACCTCTTATCTTGTCAAATTCTATCGCTACAACTGAAACCAAGGGAAAACTACTGAATAAACCTTCTAGAATTAAACTGCCTAAACTATGTCTATTGTAAAACTAGTCCTTTCAGTGGTATATTGTGTGGTGGTTAAAAGGAGTCTGGATTGGTCACAATTTGGAGGCCCAGGCAGAAGGCAAGTCCTGATGTAATTTTGCTGGTGTCTGACTGGAGAGTTCCTGGTACTGAGGGCCTGTGGACCAGCTGGAGCTGTTATCTGGGCTGTTAGTCCCTGGGACCATCACCAGGACTTGCCCAGCTCAGCCTTGCTGACCTTCAGAGCATAACTTCACTTTGGCAAGAGAGAAACAGCTTCTAGGTTGGGAAGATGTTTTCCTTGGAAAGTTGGTGTGGCACAAGTGACAGGATTCTGACTCTTATTTCTTCTTCCCTCTGGTTTGGACTTCATTGTGAGGCTCAGGTTTGGTGACACACAATATTTGACTTCTGAAAGGAAGCCTTACTGTGGTCTTCATTATGAATTGGTTTAAAGATGCTCAGTGTTAGGGAAAGATTAGGGAATCTGTTCACAGAGATTTTCTTGGGTTTGTTTGTTTCTGAGATCTGGTTCCAGTTGCAGCAAAAGTAACATAAACATATTCTTTTGACTGTGTCATGTTGTCGCCGGAAAAGGATTGCAGCCTGGAACGGCAGCGCCGCGGGAAGGAGTCCGGAGACAGGATGGAGACGAAAATATTCTTTAATCTTACAAGAAACTACAATATATCTACACAATAGCGATAACCCTGTCTTTTCTCCCTCTGGTCTCTTCCCATGCGCCCGAGCAGCAATGGCGCTCGCTCGATCTGCTGAGTCACCGTTCAAATCTCTCGAGAGCCTCGACCAAGTCCCGCGAGATCCCGTGAGACTACGGAAAGCGGAAATGCCCAAAAATGTCTATGGCCCAATAGTCAACCACAATCTTAGCTATCTCCGCAAACAGGGCTCCTGCAGTGTCAGACTTTTTTCTTTCTTTCTTTCTTTTTTTTTTTTTTTTTTTTTTTGACGGGGAGGGAGTACCAGGGATTGAACTCAGGAGCATTTGGCTACTAAACCACATCATCAGCCCTATTTTGTATTTTATTTAGAGATAGGGTCGCACTGAATTGCTTAGCATCTCACTGTTGCTGAGGCTGGCTTTGAACTTGTGGTCCTCTTGCCTCAGCCTCCCGAGCCGCTAGGATTATAGGCGTGTGCTACCGCACCCAGCCTGTGTCTGACTATTGAAGCAATGGGAAATATTAATTCTATCTCCACATGCATCCAATTGGATTGCATTCTCCAAAATTGGAGGATATTCAGCTACTGTTTGGCCCCCATATTCTTTGGAATCCAGAGAGAAATGGTGGGAAAATGAGTCTTGGAAACAGCATCGGGCAGAATTTAATTCAAACCCACTGTTATGGTTTAGGTATAAGGTGGCCCCAAAAAACGCATGTGAGAGAAAATTAAAGAAAGTTTAGAGATGAAAGGATTGGGTTATGAGAGTTTTAACCTTAAGACCTGGTAGGGGATTAATTGGGTGGTAACTGTAGGAAGGTAGGGTTTGGCTGGAGGAGGTGGGTCACTGGGTGCGGGCCTTTGGGTTTATATTTTGTCCCTAGTGAGTGGAGTCTCTCTCTGCTTCCTAATTGCCATGTCCTGAGCTGCTTTCCTCCTTTACACCCTTCTGTCCATGTTCTTCTACCTCACTTTGGGCACAGAGCAATGGAATTGGCCATTTATGGACAGAGAGCCCTGAAAATGTGAACCCCCATGAAGCTTTTCCTCCTCTAAAAATTGTTCCTGACAGGTTTCTGGTGCAGCAATGAAAAGAGCTGACTAAAACATCCACCAAGGTAAACTGTTCCTAGAATTCCTAGGAATAGCTTTGGCAGGCAATCCTGTGGCCACTCTGCTCTTATTTGGCAGGGACATCTGCACCCTTTAAGGTTTTTATGGTCTTTTTCTGTTGAATTCCCTGTGGGTTCTGCATGCTTAGTTTAATATTTAATTTGATCAGCATGCCTAATTTAAAAATTTCTTATGAACACCTTTAAGTTAATTCTTAAATTGCAATTATAGGATTAACACGAAAAGGGCTTTTAGTTCTTTGCCTATTTTATTTAAAAATATTGTTAAATGTATTTTTTAATTTATATATCTTTATGGGGTACATTATGGTAATTCAACACATGTATGCAATGTGTAATAATCATATCAAGGTAATAAGCATTGTCATTTATTCAACCATTTATTTTATATGCTGGGGATTTTGTACTCCCTTTTTCTACTCATTTCTAAATATGTCATAGTTTGTTTTAACCAATAGTTTCCCAGTAATCCTACTATGCTAAAGAAGAACCAGAAGTGATTCCTCTACCCTGTGTATTCGTTCTCTTTTTTTTGAAATTCTTTCTGTTTCCCCTCCTCTTCCCAGTCTTTGGAGACCACTATTCCAATCTGTTCTGTTACAGGGTTCCCTTATTGATTTTCACAAATGAGAATTTGTCTTTCTATCTCTCTTGCTTTTTCCAGCTGAACATAATGACTTCCAGTTTCATCCATGTGCTGGAAATGACAGGATTTCATTCTTTTTCATGGCTGAATAGTATGCCACTATATAAATAACCACCTTTTATTTATCAACTCATCTTCTGAAGGACATCTGATTATATATTGATTATTGAAGTCCATATTTTGGCTATTGTGAATGCTGCTGCAATAAACATAGGAGTACAAGTATCTTTTTGGAATGATTTAATCTGCTTTAAAAATATATATCTAGTAGTGGAATTGTTGGATCATATGATTGTTATATTTTTTGAGAAATCTCCTTACTGTTTTCCATAATAGCTGTATGAATTTACATTTCTACCAACAATGTACAATAGTTCCTTTTGCTCTGCATTCTTGCTAGCATTTGTTGTTATCATCATTATTCATCTTTTTGATTATGGCCATTCTAACTGCAGTGAGATATCTCATTGTGGTTTTGATTTGCATATCTCACATGATTAGTGAGATATGAAGTGAATTAGCCATTTTTTTCATGAATTTGTTGGCCATTTGTATGTCCTCTTTTGAGAAGTGTTTGTTTAGTTCTTAAGCTTTTTTTTTTTTTTTTTTTTTTTTTTTTAATTAGGGATTGAACCCAGGGGGACTTTACCACTGAGCTATATATCCCAAATCCTTTTTAATTTTTTATGTTGTGACAGGGCCTTGCTAAATTGTGAAGACTGTCCTTGAACTTGTGATCTTCCTGCCTCAGTCTCCTGAGAGCTAGGATTACAGTTGTGTGCCACCATGCCTGGTTTTAGTTCATTTTTAATTGGGCTTATTTTTTTTTTTTTGATCAGCTATTTTAGTTCCTTATATATTCAAGACATCAATTCTTGTCAGATATGCAATTTTCAAATGTTTTCTTTCACTCTGTAAATTATCTCTTAAATCTGTTTATTGGTTCCTTTGATGTGCAGAAGCTCCCAAATTTGATGTAATTCCATTTGTCTATTTTTACTTTTGTTGCTTGTGGTTTTTAGGTTTCATCTGAAAAATTGTTGCCTACGCCAATATCTTGAAGTTTTTCTTCTTTGTTTTCTTGTAGCAATTCCATAGTTTCAGGTTTAAGATATGGGTCTTTGATCCATTTTGAGTTGATTTTTTGTATGTGATAAGAGGAAGGGATCTAATTTCATTCTCCTTCATATGCATATCTAATTTTGCCATCGACATTTCTTAGACTATTTTTTCCCTTTCCTCCACTATATGTTCTTGGTGCCTTTGTCAAAACTTAGTTGGCCATATAAGCATAGACTAATATCTCTGCACTCTATTCCATTGGTTTGTGCCTGTTTTTATGCAAATTCAATGATATTGCTTTGCAGTATGTTTCAAAGTCTGGTATTATAGATGCCTCCAGGTTTGTTTTTGTTTTAGCTCAAGATTGCTTTGGCTATTCTGGGAATTTTGTGGTTTCATATGAATTTTAGGATTTTTTTCTATTTCTGTGAAGAAAGCTGCTGCTTCTGATCCATGAACATGGAATGGTTTCCATAGTGTGTGTGTGTGTGTGTGTGTGTGTGTGTGTGTGTGTGTGTGTGTGTCTGTCTGTCTTCTGCAATTTCTTTTATGTTTTGTGGTTTCTGTTACAAAGATCTTTTACTTCTTCAGTTAAATTAATTCTTAAATTTTTCTTGGTAGCTGTGGTAAAATGGAATTGCTTTTTTAATTTATTTTCAGCAAGTTCATTTTTGGTGTATTAAAATGTTATTGTTTTTATATGCTGATTGTATATCCTGCAATTTTACTGAATTCATTTGTAAGTTACAACAAATTTTTGATGGAGTATTTATGTTTTTATACATATAGAATTATTTAATCTGCAATCATGGAGAATTTAACTTTGTCCTTTCCACTTTGGATGCCCTTTATTTCTTTCTCTTGGGTTATTTCTCTTCTAAGACTTTCCAGTATTGTATTAAATAAAAGTGATGAAAGTGGACATCATTGTCTTGTTACTGATCTTAGCAGAAATACTTTCAGCTTTTCCCTATTCAATATGATATTGGCTATGATTTTAGTATTTTGAGGTACATTCCTTCTATCACTGATTTAATGAGAACTTTTATCATGAAGGGATGCTAAATCCTATCAAATGCCTTTTCTTGTAAAATAATTTCTTATAAAAATGATCATATGTTTTTTTTGTTTTTTAGTCTGTTGATGTTTTGTTTCACATTTATTGATTTGCATCTGTTGAATGATCTTTGCACACCTGGAATGAATCCTACTTGGTCATGGTGCATGCTCTTTTTGATGTTTCTCTTGAATTTGGTTAGCTAGTATTTTATCAAGAATTTTTGCATCTGCGTTTAGGGATATGGGCCTGTAGTTTTCTTTTGTTGTTGTATCTTTGTCTGATTTTGATATCAGTAAGGTAATGCTGGTCTTGTAAAAAGAGTTTGGTGGAAGTCCTTTTATTTTATTTTATTGCACAATTTAAGAAGAATTAAAATCAGTTCTTATTTAATTTTTTTTTTGGTAGAATTCAATGTAAAGCCATCAGATCTTGGACCATTTTAGATAGGAGATTTTAAATTATTGCTTCAATCTTATTGCTCATTTGTCTGTTCCCACACATGAAGTTCTGATGAGGACAGGGATCATTGCATTAATAATTACAGTTTTGGAGCTGAATAACACAAATGTGTCCTTTCCCTGGTCTCCAGAGATAAACTCAGGGATGCCGAGGCTTTTTTCAACCAGCAGCTACACTCCCAAGGCTGTTGACTGGTTAAGAGACCTTCCCTAGATCCTGCCCATCAAATTCAGGTGTTGGGAGTCACTGGGACCACTGATTACCCCATTTCTAGAGCTGCAAGTCTTTCTCAGTTTACCATACACAGTTACAGGTGAAATCAGGGTTTTGTGTCAGTGTACAATCTCAAGGTTGTGGACTACAAAGTGGACCTCTCCTAAATTGCAGAAGGTGAACACAGGTGACAGTTGGGCTAGGGCTAACACCAGCCTTGTTTCTGAGGCTTTGGGGTATGACTGGGACTTTTGCAAGCTCTGGATGGACATAGGTGAAACTAGGGTTTTATAGTAGTGGTTATGGTCCCAAAGTTGTGTTCTGGAGAGAAGATCCTCCCCAATTCCCAAGCTCCAGTGGATTGTGGGTCAGGGCCATGGAGTCACTGGTCCTGAAGCTATAGGATGCTGAGGAGGCTATCTTCCACCAAGTGAGGTACAAAGCAGCCCAAGGCTTCTGACAGAGTGCAGCATTGCACTGCCATGCTCTAAGCCAAGACGGTCTCTAGAATGACTGTGTGGTAGTGTGAGCTTTGGAGCTTGTGGGTGGTGGTGGAAACTTCAGGAGGTGGGACGTTGTGGCAGGGAGTGGATCCTTGGGGTTCTCCCATGAGGACTACATCTTGTCCACAACACGGTGCTCCTTCTCTCTCTCTCTTTCCCTCTTTTTTTCTCTCTCCCCTTGTCAAACACTGTGAGTTGAGCATCTTTGCTCCACCACACCCTTTTACCATGATGTACTGCCTTAACACAGACTCTGAAACAAGGGAACCAGTGGCCATGGATTGAAAGATCTGAAATCATGAACCATCATAAATCTTTCCAACTTTAAGTTGATTTTCTCAGGTATTTCGTTACAGTGAAAAGCTGACTAACATAATGAGGAAGGTAACATTGAAAGGTAAGAGCTCCTGTAGGGAAGCAGCAAGAGGATTTGGTAAGCAAACATGCACACCATCTACTACAAAATGGTACAGAGAAATGAGCAGACAGACCATGCATTTATAAGTCCTATCCTGACCATTGTTGTTGGATTTCTAGTAACACACAAAAACTACATTTGTTGATGATATGCAGCACAAGAACAGAACTGGTGAAGAAAGGATCATCAGTTTTGATCCGGGTCCTATATTTATTGTTTGTGAAGGTCATACAAATTATTTGACCAGAATGACTGAGTTCTTGGTGTGGAAGGAGAGTCATGTAATACTGACTGCTCATTTATTTAAAGTATGATTTCACACAATAAATACATTTTGAAGTCCTGGTATAAATTTCCAATTCTTCCTTCACTAAAGAATTGGGGAATGTTCTTAGTCCAGGTGGCTGAAAGAGGATGTCTTTGTTTGGCCATTTCTATCAATTATCTTCTTATGATTACTCTCCTGATTATTTTTTCAGGGTCACATCATTTCCATGACTTTATATGACACCAACCAGCATTTGAAAAAGTTTCTATACCTCCATGATAGCACATGAAAAATTCACTCTGCTCATTTACTTATTTCCAGAACTGAAATAGAATTAACAATAGGGGCTGGGGTTTTGGCTCAGCGGTAGAGTGCTTGGGCCCGGGTTCGATCCTCAGCACCACGTAAACATAAATGCATTGCATTGTGTACAACTAAAGCAAATAAATTAAATATTAAAAAAAAGAATTAACAATAATGTTGAGTCTAACTGTTCCTTTTAATAGATTCTGAAAAATGCTTGCTTCCAGTTACTTTAAAACACAGGAATGACACTTTTTCCTAAGTATCTAACCCTGCAGCTTTCTCTTTCTGATCTAAACATTCTAAATTCTAGTCAGCTGTTTTTGGAGTTAGTGATCAGCAAAATGTCCACCATGTCATTTGTTTTGGTCAGAGGAATAACTCTCTGATTAGAGTTTGAGCTAGAAATAGATTTCTTGTGGGAACAAAAAGACATTATACAGCTATCAAACACTACTGAACACTCTCCCACATACAGGGGGTTTCGAGAATTTACCATCTCATATCCACATAAAGAGATGGCTTTTTTAAACAACAATATTGCTGTCCTTCTAATGAGTCAAGAATCTCTGTGGAAATCTTCACCAATTCTCAGTCACCCTTAAGCAATTAGGCAGAACTTTGTAACGCCATAGTTAGGTGCAACTAGATTCTTTGCCATAGTGGGATGCTAGAAAAGAGACATTTTGGTTAAATCCTCTAAAATAGTGTTTCTTAAATTGCAGGTTATAACCCAATCATTAGTGCCTTCTGAAATCAATGTAGGTTTTTAACCTATGTTCTTTTTTTTAAGTAGAGGGAGTGAAAGAGGAAAGGAGAGGAAAGAAAAGGAGAAAAATGCACATGTGAAATAGGTGTTATTTTGTGAAGTTCTTGACTCAGTTATAAAGAGTAGTTTTTGTGGTTTGGATCTTAAATGTCCCCCACATGCTCATGAGTTGCAGGCTTGGGCCCTATTGCAGCAATGTTTAGAGGTGGAGCCTTTGTAAGGTGAGTGGATGGTGAGGGCTCTGATTTCATGAATGGATTAATCCATTTCTGGACTCATAGTTTAACAGACTATTGTGATGAGGAAGGAGGTTACTGAAGGTGTGCCCTTACAGGGTATATTTTGCCGCTAGCGTCCCCACACCTCTGCTTCCTAGTCACCATGGAGTAATCAACTTTGTTCTACCATGTGCTCCTCATCATGCTGTTTCTGCGTCTCTTGAGATAAATCATATGGTTTTTGTCCTTACTTCTATTTATGTGGTAGATTACATTTATTGCTTTGCATGTGTTGAACTAACCTTGCTTCCACAGCAGTTAAACCACTCGATGATGGTGCACTATATTCTTAATATGGTTTTGAGTGCTATTTTCCAATATTATATTAAGGAATTTTGCACCTTATGTTCATCAGGGACATTGGTCTGAAGTTTTCTTTCCTTGATGTGATTTTGTTTGGTTTTGGTATTAGGGTGATACTAGCTTCATAGAATGAATTTTTCAGTCTTCCCTCCTTTTCTATTTCATGGAATACTTTGAGGAGGAATAACTTTAGTTATTTAAAGATCTGGTAGAAGTAGGCTGAGAATTCATTTGGTACCGGGCTTTTCTTTGTTGGAAAACTTTTAGCTGCTTCAATTTCATTATTCACTCTTGGTCTGTTTAAATTTTCTATATCCTCATAGTTCAATTTGGATAGTCATACTAGGAATTTGCCAATATCTTCAAGATTTTCTAGTTTATTGGAGTGTAAATTTTCAAAAATGTCTCTTAATGATCCTTTGAATGTCAGTAGCATCTGTGGTAGTTTCTCCTTTTTTAAAAAAATCTCTACTTTTGTTAAATTGGGACTTCTTTCTTTTTTCTTTTGGTTAATTTGGCTAGGGGTTTACCAATATTGTTTATATGTTTAAAGAATCAATTCTTAGTTTATTAATTCATCATATTTTTATTCTCATTTTAATTAATTTTGGCTCTGCTTTTAATTCTTTAAGACTTCTACTTATTTTAGTATTACTTTGTTCTTCTTTTTCTAGGGTCTTGAGGTGTAACATTATATTATTTGGTATCTTTCTATATTTTTTAATATAAGAGCTCAGTGATCTAAATTTTTGTCTTAGAACTGCCTTAATACTGTCCCAGAGGTTTTGATATGCTTATCTCTATTCTCATTTGTTTCTAATTAAAAAAAAAAATTTCTCCTCTGATTTCTTCTGTGACCCATTCCTCATTCAAAGTGTGTTATTTAATCTACAGTTGTTACAATGGCTTCTGTTTTTTGTCTTTTTGTTAATTTCTAACTTCATTCCATCATTATCTGATAGGAAGCCAGGAATTATCTCTACTTTTTTTGTATTTGCTAAGATTGGCTTTGTGTCCTAAAATATGATCTATTTTAACGAATGTTCCATGTGCCACTGAGAAGACTATAAAGACTCTTCAGAACTGAAAAAAAAAATGCTATTAATCAGATGGACCTAGTAGATATCTATAGAATATTTAATTTGTCAACAACTGAATCTCCTCTGCTGACTGGGAATGTGATGGTCATCCTTTCCATGTCCAAGCTCTTGCTATCTGCTGTCAGAAATCACAGGCACTGTCCCCTTCTGCTGCCAGGGACTGGGTCTACCTTTCTCTCCTGCTTCTGAGCTCTCACATCCTGCTGCTTGCAGGTGTCTGCTCAGTGTCTGCCTGGGCTGCCTCAGGCTGTGCAGAGTTCTGGGTTAGGCTGGCACTTCCCAGGAGTGAGCAGCTCTTGGTTCTGCTCCAGTCCACTCTCCTTGTTCCTGGTGTGTGTGTGTGTGGGGTGTATTTCAGCAAATTTGGTTAGTAGCAGTCCCCTACAAGTTCCTTCTAGAGGGATCATTGAAACATCCCACTGCAGGGGTACTCCCTCTGGTTTTATTTGTTGCTATCTGGAGATGGGGAGATGCTTTGTTGATTTAATTTTTTCTGGGGTGGCTGTCTTGCCTGGCACCGCTTTTTGTCCACAATTTGGGTTAAACTGCTTAATCTCTTTCAGTGACCTTGCTGCTCCCACCATGTTTGAATTTGGTGTGTTTTTCTTTATAGCTGTTGTTAAGGGAGTGAGCTTATGTATTCTTCCTCTCCCCTTTTCTCTCTCTACTGCTTTCCCAAACCTGGTTTGGGTTCAGGGGTAAGGAACCGTTCTTATTTTCTACTCTGGTAACCAAACTTCGAGTCTCTCTGGGTTACAGACTAATATTGAGTGTTAAGAGTATTTCTTTCATCACCTCTCTGGTGAGCTGCTCCTTCACTGTCTCCTTTCTGTGCTATGGAGGGGTCAGGGTCCTGCCTACCTCAGCTCTACCATCTTCTATATTCCCTTTATGTCCTTTAACTTCTCTCTCATATTTTCCATCTGTTTGTCCATACAATTTTTCAATATGTATCTTTAAGCCCACCAGGTATCTTCTCTCAGCTGTATCTAATATGCTAATCTGTCCAAACCATTTTTAGACTCAATGCCTATGCTTTATGATTCATTTACATGTTATTTATAATTTATGCTTTACTTTGTTTTGTCATATACATGAACTTACTAATTTATTCAAAAAGTCCATGTGTATGGATTGAGATGGTACTATTCATAACCTGTAATTAGTATCCTATTTTACCAAACTAGAATTTAAAATCCAAAATATTTTAAGGAAATGACAGTGACAGTATTTTTATTCTAGGTATGCCCCTTGCAAAATTTTGGACACACTTATACAAAGAAAATATTAATTGTTTATCTGAAATACAAATTTATCTGGTTGTCTTGTATTTTTGTTTGTTAAATCTCACAACCCTGGAAAATGTTGAGGCACTGCACACTGCAATGGAGTGATGTGACATCTCTTACTCATTAACAACAAAATAAAAGACATATTTTGCCAGTGTGTGGTAACCAGGTATTGTGAGATCTAGACATTTTGTCAGTAGCATGTCATAAATTCTTCAGAAATCGTCCAATCCATGAGCTCAGAAAGGCTCCTGGCTTTCTCCCAAAGCACACATGTATCATGAATCGTGTGACCCATGCATTTTCTTACACTCCCAAAAGCTCCTTTGCCAGCTAAGAGACTTGCTCCCAACACTTTTGCAATGTGAGATTCAAATTAGTACCTTAGAAACATGACAAATTACTACTTGTCACAGACCTTTCCAAGGGGTTACAAACTGTCAAAATCATAAACGGGGGAAAGATGTGATCATCATAGCAGTAGTATGTTCTGCTGAGCCTGTGTTCTGTGGAGACTTGGGATTCCTCTGAAGTGTTTCTAAGGTCATCTTGAGAGTAAAGTTCTCAGTCTCTGATGGAGTGCAGGTAGCCTAGATTTTTTTCCTGTGATAAGTAGTTAGCCTCTGTAAACTATTTCATTTCAAGAAAGTGTTCTGTTGTTAAAAAATAATTTGAGGGGCTGGGGCTATGGCTTAGCGGTAGAGCGCTTGTCTCGCATGCGTGAGGCCCTGGGTTCGATCCTCAGCACCACATAAATAAAATAAAGGTATTGTGTCTACCTACAACTAAAAAAAAATTAAAAAATAATTTGAAAACCAATAATTTGGAAACACAGAAGTGTGGGTGTGAGAAAAATGTTTGTAATAGAACTTTCCTCAGAGGTTTGTTGTGAGGAAAAAATTAGATAATTCATGTAAAAATGTTTAATCCACCATATGGTACATAGTAAACAAACAATAAATGTTAACTACTGTAATTATTATCTATTTGATGCTAAAAGTAATGCTTAATTCACTTAATAATTAGTTGATTTAATGCATCTGTGGCTTCCTTATAGAGTCAACAATGAATATACTTTATCTTATTTAATCTTCATAACAATGTATTAAATTTCAGTGTATTCTCATTCTCCAGAGGAAAAAAAAAAATGAAGATTTGTTGAACAGAAGTGTCTATTTAAATGGCAAAGTGGAGTTTTGAACTTGGGTATTCTGAGCACAATTATAATATTCTTTTCTTTAGGTACAAACTATTTTCTCCAGAGTCAACAACAAACATGTGATCATGATTTGCAATATCACTGGTTAGATCTGTAGGTAGTTTTGCAGAGGAGTCATACTATAAAATAATCACCCAAATGTCTTCTGACTGTTGAAGTTAATGTGATTAATACAAGTGACCAGAAGACGTTTTTTGAGGGCCTTTGTTTCAAGTTCTCTCTGAATACTTATTTTCTTGATTCCAGAGGACCACCATCTGCTGCCTTAGTCAATGTAGCCTTTAGGAGTGAAGGAAACCCTGTGTCGCCTCACCACTTGAATACTTTTGCATTACTTTCCTATCATTATTTCTGCAGGTTAATGACTTCAAAAAGCATTCGGCAGCAGATAAAGTGAGCTGCTTCTGATAAATAGACCATTATAGCAAATCATACCAAGCGGGGCTCCTTTTCTGTGCTGCTGAAATACACAAATGACTTAGTTTTTTTTTTTTTTTTTTCCAAGTACTAAAATATTTTATAATTCACACCATAATCTTGCAGTCATTGGGAATAGCAACATAGAATCATTTCACTAGGGATTTTCATCTGCTTGGTGAACTGGCATAAAATTGAAATATTATTTCTTTGCTTGAATTTCCATTTTAATATATCCCAATAAAATATCATGAAACATTTGTCTCTTCTCTTTTTAGTTCTTATAATATTGGTAGTGTTTATGAGACATCATTTTGTGTTTGGCACTTTACACAGATTTTTTTTTCACTTAATCTTTATTACAATCCAGCAATATAGGTCTTATTCCACCTTAAAGATGAGGAAACTAAAGCCAAGAAAGTTAAAACTGCCATCTACAGTTTCACTACCTGCAATTGATTCCCAAGTTTTCTTAACTCTAACACAAATGCAAGTAAGCCCAAATCTCAAACCACTCCAGGAATTGTGTACCTATTTGTAGGTACACAGAAAGTATGCATGCTATGGAAATGAATGTGATAAATATGGCAGTAGTTTAACATTTATTGAGGGCTTAGTACGTGTTAGGTATTGTGTAGCTCTTTACAAATATGAACTAACTTATACAGAATAACTCAACATAGATATGCTTTATACCCAAATTACAGACAAGATAACTAAGGTTTAAGAAATTAAGTTGCTTACAACATTTCACATCTAATAGAATCAGGTTTGGTCCGACTTTGTGCCACCAAAGTGATCTTCTTCATCCATAGATAATGTGGTGACATTGGGTGGCATCATGCCCTTCCTTATTCAAATCTTACAGGTTTCTGATTCTGTACCACATTTGGGATGCTGGTAGAAACTGAATGTTGATCTAATTGAGGAGGCTTGATCCAAGTTTATCACTCTCATGTCTTCTGGAAGTTAGAAAAAAAAATGTCTGTATTTGAATTCTGTTAATCCAGTAGATTTGCAGCATTAGGTTATAAGTAATGTTTATTTTTAGTATGAAAAATGCCCTTTATATCATTTAAAACAAATCATCTTGATTTCATCTTTAGAAAAGTTATTTTCCATGTATTTTTTATTTTACTTATATAATTTACAGTTTAAAAATCTTTTTGGTTGGAGAAGTTTCTTTTCCATCATAAAATCAGATTTTTTTTCATAAATTTTTAAAATCATGAATTGTAATTCTTTTCTTACCACAAGCCAATTTTCAATTACTTTCTAAATTTTACTGTTCATCTTGCTTTGTTTTGGTAATTTAAAATTTTAAATTAAAAAAAATATTAAAATATTGTTCTGGGTATTTTTAATGAGCTTTTAAGAACATGGTACACAGCTGACATTTCCTTTGTACTGTGTCTGTCCTCATCTTTGGATGAAGACAGAATATAGGACAACCAAAAGAACAGAATATAGGACAACCAACCCATAAAGGCATTATGGGAAAGGGCTAAGTTGGACAAATTTTCTGTTTTCTCTCCTCCTGTGACTTAAGTTCCAGTCAGAACAAATGTGCTGCTTGGGAGGAGTCATGCATAGCCTGAAGCAATGCACAATCTGAACACTCAAAGTCTCACTGTATCTATGGTGAGTTGTGGGAAGCCCTGAGAAGGAGGCATCTGGGTTTCTGGTTGCAGGACCAGAGTGGAAATCATGCCCATGGCCCATGGAGAAGTCCTGGAGGTTGGTTATTACCACTTATCCTCTATTGAGGATAACTTGGAAACAGGCACCGCTGATGCATTCTTGGGATCAAAGGGAGATGCTGCTCCTAATTGTGCCCAGACAGCAGGCTTAGTCTAGACAGTCATGGAACCTTTGCCCAGATGATCTTGTTCACTATTTTAGTCCCCTTTCTGGAATTTCTTACATTTCAGATCTATTTCTAATGATCAAGGGAGTTCATAAAGGCAAGTATCTTATTTAAATGAAGATATCACAATAATAATAATAATGATCGTTCTCATTTATATAATGTTTCTATAATTTGTGCCAGGCTCTAATCTAGGTGATTTACACAGATTGTCTCAATTATTCTTGAGCATGACCTATCACAGATGGAGAAAACATTGACACTGCCCACAGATAATTCCTAGGCCTTCTCTTCTCACACCACACATGCTCATATCTCAGCATTCACTCCCAATATGCTCTTACAACTTGTCCATATTGGGATGTTTTTATACAGATAGAAATGCTAAAGGAAGACTAGGTATGTCCGAATGACCTTTTGTTTTCACTGGCCAAATTTTTAACTACTTGGGCTTCCAAATGAATAAGCCAGTGAATAGAAGAAGAAATTATTAGTCTATATTGATATTAATAGATAATGAAGTGAAAATTTGACGAGAAAGATGTTTATATAGTTCCAGAATACCTCTTCCACTAGGTTTTCCCCCCACAAAATGTATGTTAATGACGGAAAGTGGGGAGTCAGTCCACAGTTCACAAGCCTGGCAGACACCACCTTAAGTGATCAAAGTTAACATCATTGATAAAGGGACAAATCAAACTCATGTACCACCTGAGAGCATGCAGTGAGAACAACACAATGTCACCTCTGTGATACTTCTGCCAAAGCCTCAAAACCAGAATCTGATCTTAGGCAACAGCAGACAATTGATGGTCTTTAAAAAAAAAATTACTGTCTTTTACCCTTCAAATATACCAGTGTCATGTAACCAGAAGAAAAGCTCAGGAATGGTTCCAGAGTGAGGGAGATTAAAGAGACATAGTAACTAAATGTAATGTGTGATTCTGAACTGGATCATTTGCTACAAGGACAGTCCTGGGGCATCTGGAAATCCTTGAGTGGTCTGAAGATTATAGGTTAAATTTTCCTGATTTTATTGGTCATATTGTTTTATTGGGCAATGTTATTAATGGTAAGAAATATACATGCTAAAGTACTAGGAAGTATTTAGAGTATAAGTTTGGCATCAATTTTTTCTTTGTGTTGTCCTTGCATTTTTTCCTTTAAGTTTGATATTGTCTCAAAATCACACACACACACACACACACACACACACACACACACACACACATTCACACACCACACAAAGCCATACCAATATGTGAATGGCTTTTCAGAGTTTCTGATATAACTCCATATGTGATATAGTGATTAATTCTTATAATATACAGTGAAGTAAGAGGATATATATTAATACTTATATATTGTAGATGAGGATCTATTGTCTAGAAAAATTAAGTGCCCACGATCATGCAGTGGTATGTGACTAAGCATGAACTGATGGAAAGGGAAAGAAGAGTCAAAGACCCAGAGCCCCACATGCTCTCTTGGGAAAACGGTGAGCATGAGGGTGCTAGGGTAAGAGTCAGGTGGGGGAAGCTTGATGGCATCAGAGTGTTGGAAGGTCGATATGCTCCAGTGGGGAACAGGTAGACAGTGGGCGGGGGAAGTCCTCACCAACTCAGAGAAGGTAAAGCGCTTGTTGAAGATCTTGAAGCTAGAAAGGAACTGTGCTGGAGCTCAAGGTTTCATTTAACTTCATGTGTTCAGCTTGTCACTCACCAGAGAGGTAGTTTAGGTTAAGGCAAAGCTCTGATTTAGGTCAAGGAAACCACGTGATATTCCAATTGTAGGTGGTAAGGTGTCCAATGACAGTGAAGAGGAAAGTCATTACCACATGGTGGAAAGATTTGGGAACTTTAGATACAACTTTAGATACAAGTTGGTTTGACCCAAGCACTAAGCCTTTGTAATTGATTATGTCCAAACACAACAGCCATAATATTTTCCATTGCCCAGAGCTAAACAGAAAGTCTAACTGGGCAGAACTGTTGTTGCAATCAGCACAGCTTATGTCTGATCCCATCTTCGGTTGATTGTTTTGCCTCAAAGTCCTGGCGAGGCACCTCTCTGTGGCACTGTGCCTCCCTAGCAGATGGGAATGAGTGTAGTTAGTTATTCAATGATTTGGTATGTGCATCAATTTTAATGATCAAAGCAGGATTTTCTGTGCAGAGTGTCTAGGAATGAGGTTAAAAGGATAAAATGCCATTACATCTCCAGCACGGAAATGGATTAATGCTGAAAACTTAACAATTGCTTATGCAAGTTAAAAGTTGGTTAAATTTCATTCTGGATTTGTGTTTATCTGGGAACTTATGATAATGAAGCCTTTCTGTCCCAATTCAGCTCTCTAGAGGAAGAACACATACAAATCCATTTAATAACCCAGACTGACTTTTATCTCTGAACAGATGAATCAGGTACAAAAAAAAGTACAACATAGATCTTTCTGTGTGTCTCATATCACATCTCTTCTTCAGAAGACAGCACAATTTAGAGTTTCTCTAAAGATAAGGGGAAACATAATTAAAGGAAATATATCAAGAACTTCAGTAAATAAAATATGCTAAAGTTTTAAAAACGATAAAAAAATTTTGACTACAGAATCAGAATTCTATAGCTTTCTATATTTGTTTAAAATCAAAGTGAGAATTCAAGAAAATTCTCAGATAGTTACAGGAGAAAAATGATTTTACTCAATTACCTTGATTTTTGGCTAAAATTCCATTTTATATAAGGCATTCACTTTTTCATTTTGCTTTCAGTATATAATATGTATTTTAATGTGCAATTGAAATTACATGTGGTAGTGTGTTCAGTTATTTATTACTCTATAACAAATTACTCCAAAATGTAGGATTTAAAATAAACATTTATCTGGCTTATAATTTGGTGAACTGGGAGCTAAGGAAGGAGGAGGTACCTCTCTGTGAAATGCTCTCCTGAGGTGGGGGTGTCAGAGGATCCACCTGAGGTGGCATCCTTGCTTGTTTCTGGGGCATTGGTCCTTCTTCATCTCTCTCTGTCTCTGTCCTGACATGTGGCATCTCACCTTATGGCCCTTCTCTGTTTTGGGTTTCTCATAGAATGATGCCATCAGGGTGGTGGTGGTATTTTTTTTCTTTGGTTTAAAGATGTGAAGCAATTGACTCCAGGTTACTTAAGGGTTATGTCTACCCCTAGCAAAGTATCAGTTCTGCCAAGTTCTTTTTGTCAAAGTGTAGCCCAAGGCCTGCACTGTTGAAGAATGCAAAGAAATAAAGAAACTGTCTGTAGGTGGTAGCTGGGTATACTAAGACTACTGAAGAGCAATTCTGAGTGTGGCTCTGGAGACATAAAGGCCTGGGGGTTCAAATCTGATTCTGCTCGCTTGTGGTCTGGGGAGTGATTTCCTTGACTCAGCAAAGGCATCCTCATCTGTAAATTGTGCCTAGCAATGGCATCTGCTTTGTTATGCTGTTTGTGAAAATAAAACGTGTGTGCACGCAAAGCCTATAGCATTGTGTCTGGAATACTCTGAGTAATGTTAATAAAGAGAGTTTAGTGCATTAGAGGATCTCTCTCACAAAACAGAAGAAATTTTGTCTCTCAAGGGTGTGTTGAGGCTTGATCCATAGGGATGGCTTGGATCTGAATTGTGATCACAAATTTACCAGTGTGTCCATCTGCCAAGTGTGTGTATGTTTCCTCACTAGAGGACTACACATGAACAAATGTGAACATTTGCATATGTTTAGGAGGTTGAATTGATCTATGTTTGGTAGACAACTAATACAGATCAGAAAGTAGCTCACAAGCTGACAATCACCTTGAAATTGTTTGAAAAACAGTACAGTGAAATGGTGCATACAATTTGGGCAGTAAGACACTTGGAGTTTCATGGTTAGGTGAATTTCAAATATACATTCACATGGCCTCTATGAATGTAAGTCCTGATAATACACGGCAGAGCATTTGGTAGCATAAAATGAAATGCCTATCTGTTATTTGGCTAAATAAAGAAACCACAGGTTCGAAATCACATGTTTATTAACACTTTTTTTTTGCTATACTAGAATTATAGTTAAAAATATTAAGCATGGATGATTGTGAATAATTCTGAGAAGCCTAAGCTTTTTTTGACAAATTTCATGCTTAGAATTTCAACAAAAGCCTCAGAAGTGACTCTTACTGTAGACTATTTGATCCTGTTCTGTACATCAGCTGCTATGGGTATGCAACTATGGCATCTGAAAAATGGGCGCTGTGCATTCATGACAATGAAAGAAGAGTATTCAGAAGATGAAAAGCACCAGCTCCCGTTTCTCATCTTGCTGTAGTCCCTGGAGAGCTCCTCCTTAAAAAATCAACGTACTTGAAGTCCTATACTTTAATGTGTTCTGAACTGCTCAGAATAAAATGAGAAACAGGCCTTGGGAGAGGTCCATTTTATAATGACAGAATGAATTTTTACACACCCTGTGAATTTTCTGTGTATTGTCCCTTAAGAAAAAAAGAAAACAACCTTTTATTTATCAGTGGATGCTCTTCTAATGCACTCAGGGATTTATGGATGACATTGATCTATATTTACCATTCTAATAAAATTCTTAGTTCTATTATGTTTTTCCTTTCTGTATTTTATTTTTTACCTTTTCTCTCCTCACATTTTTCTATTGCCCTTTTCCTCTATCCATTTTGATCTCTACCTATTCAACTTATCCAGTATCCATCCTTGGTATTGACGACAACCCACAATGAAAATAATAAAACAAGAACAGTTCAATTTGCTGAACATTTATTATGAATCAGTTAGTATACTTCCTTTCTTTCTCCCTCTCACCTGTGTTTTCTCCCTGGACAGAGCATCTTTGTATTGTATTTTGAGTTGTGGACATACAATGTATGTCATGGCATATCATCTTCTCATCAGAGCCCTGAACATAAATCGTGGGCTCTCTCTCATTCTGTTCCTATGTTCAATGCATAGGAGGAAGGGGCCACCTTGGAATGAAGGACAAATGTACTCATTGTGTATGTCATATCTGAGAGATGAGTCATTATTTTTTGTTATTATTAATAAAATTATTATAAATAAGATAAAATAACAATATTAATAAAATAAAGTCATTTTTATTTTATTGTAAATAGGTTGTAACCAAGAAAGGGAGAAAAGTATCCTTTTTCTTTCTTTCTGCTTAAATTGGAGATCAGAATACTTAGATAAGCATGGAACACCTGTTACAGATTCAGTTGAGGCCAACATTGGCTCACTTTGTACCTTTCCTCCTTCAGAAGTGAAGTCCAAGCAATGACATAGGTGATGGAGCCCTCATGAAAGATTTGCACCAAGAACTTTCCAACTGCCTTCCCACATCACCTGGGGACCCCAAGGAGTTGAAGGGAGGGTGTTGGGGGAAGAGTTGTGTAGGGGATACCCTTCTTTGTGCTATGTTCATAGTGAGGTTGGAGGTTGTGTTTTAGTTCTTTAAAATCAGACAGAATGCCCTAGCATCATCTTGGCGTGAAAACTACAGAAGTCAGAATTTTCTGCTTCTCTTGGATGGTCCGTCCACATCCACAGCATTTCTTTCATGCCTGATATTTTTATGAAAAAGCATCCTCAAAAATACATTTATATCTCTTCCATACAAGTATGATTATAGGATTAATGAGAGGTTTTTGTATAGCATCTTAGTGGCACCTTCCTTAAGGATAGGGCCAAATCAGTACAGCTTATGGTGGTCTACCAACAATATGCTTTAATCAAAAGCTTTAAAAACTGAATCAGAAATGGTAGTCTTTTAAACAATTTTTTGAAAATGGTAAAATTTAAGCCAATTTAAGGAGTTGTATTTTCTCTGCTATTGCCTGAGTACAACCCACTTCTCCATGAAACTTTTATCTTAGCTGTCAGGGCTGGACATGAGCACGACTCAGGAAATTTGTATTCCAGGCAGAAACATAAATTCATCTCTAAAGAGTCAGAAAATAGAAAGAAGCTGAAATGAAGTTGGCCTGGATGAAATGAACAAGAAACCACGTGGGAGGCTGTACAACACAGCCTTCCTGAAGACCAACTGCTGCCATAATTGATCCCTTAGGGGTCTGAAAGAGCCTTGACTTCAGGGAGAAAATAAGGAGGAGGAGAGATGCAAATGGACATGAATTAGGTCAGGTGTTTTCTGCTTGTAACCTTTAGCCAATGAACCAAATATAGTTTTCCAGAAGTTACAACAGGGGAAATCATATTGCTACTAAGGCAGTTGAGATAGGATTTGAACTCACATCTGTCTCTTAAGCTTGTGTTTATTCTTTTGCTCCTCTGAGAAGTGAGATATTTAAGATACCTTCATTGAATAATTGAATTATTGTGTCATTGGACGGGTAATTTCTAGGACTAGTTCAAGTCTAGAAGTTTCTCACCTGTTCTTTTTATGTACGAGTGTGACCCGATGTACCTGACTTACTCGTTGTTAGATAAACATTTTAGCTAACATAAAGGAGCCTAAACTTTCTAACATTTTCCCCTGTATTTCTAGATTTACTGATTCATTCTCCTAAAGAACTTTCATATATTTTAAAAGTATTCTTGGGGAGGGGTATTTTAAATGTAGTTATTGTTTTAAGTATTTTATCTCATTAGAAATTCCCTAGTTATGGAAATGATGATCCCAAACACATCTTGCAGAAACTGTCAGCTTGCCTGAGCAGCTCTTTACTTTCAGTCAGCATGAAGTTTCTACTCTTGAAAGATGGGTCAGCTTCATTTTGGTCCACTCTGACTCATGATGTAATAGCTCAAATAAAGAAGTGTGGCTATTCCCTAGAATCTGTGCCAGCCTCTATCCACATCATGTGATTACTCCATAATGATGCCCTGTCACTTAAAATGGGATTTTGCATGAGTGCATCACATAACTGAATTACGCTGCTGCAAACAGATTATTTTATCCAGGTCCAGAGTCCAAAAAATATGACACAAGAAATAACATATTAAAAACCCCACTACCTTGATTTCGCATTTTGGCTTTGCCATAGTTTGCATATAATTACAGATAGTAGAAAATTAAAGTGCCCAGATTCCATATATTTTTTATGATTATCATCTTATTTGTTCAGAGTGGGGCTTACTAAGAAGCAGCACTGGTTTCCTTTGTGACAGTGAGTCAGGAGCCTGGGAATTAATCTTAAGGCTCAGAGAACGTGGGCAGCTAAACCAATTTACAATACCCATGGACTTTGGACTTCATGTAGCACCTGAGTCTGGATCTGTGGACTAGTCAATATTCAAAATATGGTGTGATCTGTCAGCCTACGTTGTGACAAACTGCTATTGGAGGAACTGAGAAGCACCGTAAAGACTCATTTCAGGAAAAACCCCGTAGTACTTGTCTATTTTAGCAACTCCACATTCAGTATTTGGATTTATCTGGATATTCAAACCCTCTGCTCTTTACAGTATCTTTTCTAAGTATAGAAATTGTTTCTATAAGTAGATAATATTTTATTTTCTTTTGGGAATGTTAGGAATCAAACCCAGGGTCTCACATATTCCAGGCAAATACTCTATCATTGAGCTATACTCCCAACCCAGGAAATAATTTTTTAAATTTTTTTGTCCAGAGGAGACTTTCTTTTTTTCCTTTATATCATTTCAAATTCACAGATAGGCAGATAGAGTCAGGGGAACAATTTGCAGTGTTCATTGTCTTTCCTGGCACTAGAATTGTGCTGGCTATGGTTCACATCTCCTGCTTTTCCATGGAGAGGAACAGACATCTATGTCTGTAGAATTAAAATTCTAATAAATGTTTTCAGAAAGATTCTTCAGAAGCCAGTTTCCTGCAATATACATAGTTCAACAATCCAATTCTAGGTGTCTTTTAAAACACCTAGAATTTGACCTCTAGTCTTCATCTCTATCTCTTCTATCTCAGTCCCAATGCCATAATGCAGATTGTAAGATTATTGGCATAGTTCCTTAGATCTCATCCCTCTGTCCATACTAGTCCATCTTTCCTTCTTCAATCAGGTTACTTTCTGGGAAACAAATCTGATCAAGTAAGTCCCCTACCTGATATACATATAATCCCTTTGTCTAAGGACAGATTGTGAACTTCATAGCTTGACATGACTGTCATGCATACTGTCCACAACCTACCTTTCTCTGACTGTTTTGTGTTTTCATGCCATTATATTTTGGTGGCTCTTAGAATTGCATATAATCTAATAAGCTAAAAATTAGAGAAGAAAGGAATTAAATCAAAGGGATTAATGATGTTTTATTTCCTCTTTTGCTTTGCCAAGTAGAAAAATCGCCTTGTCAAGGCAGTATGAAAGTCATTGTTGTATTGAGGTAGGCAGTCAAAGGAAGCTTTATATGAGCACTCTGTAATTAGTTACGAGATTTTTCTTGCCCATTCTCTCTTCTTAAATCCTATGTTTTATGTTTTGGAATCTTGTTGATAGAACAGCATCATCTACATGCAGATGTTTGTGTTTTTGTTAGGATAATGTCAGCATTACTAGGTAGGCTTTGCTTTTCTAGCAAATGAGGAAACGTATTTTTTAACTTGAGAAGTTTGGAAAGAATTTAGGCAGTGCTGTTGTCTCCTCCTATCTAGATTCCAGCAGAACCAGAAATTAGATTAGGCTAGTAGGGTCTGATGTAGATGCAGGGAAAAGCTAGACAGTTTTTGATAGTGGATATAATCCATATGGGCAGAGAATTTTAAGTAGTGGAAATGGTGTAAGCAAATGAAAAAAAAAAAAAAAAAACAACCTGAAAAACAGTGAATATATTTTAATTATGGTGGATAAAAACATGTAGATAAAGAGAAAATTACCCAGGACCTCCCCTTGAGTGCGGCTAGGCCCAGGTCAGTCCCGCTGATCTCTGCCCCAATGCAGGTTGGACCAGGTCAGCCACGCCAACCTCTGACTGAGCGCAGGTGGGCACAGGACAAATGGTGTTGGGAAAACTAGAAATCCTCATGTAATAAAATGAAATTAAATCTCTTTATCTCACCATATACAAAGTGGATCAAAGTGGATCAAGGACCTAGGAATTAGACCAGAGACACTACGCCTAATAGAAGAAAAAGTAAGCTCAAATCTCTAACAAGTTGGATTAGGCCCCAACTTCCTTAATAAGACTCCTATACCACAAGAATTAATATCAAGAATCAATAAATGGGATAGATTTAAACTAAAAAGCTTCTTCTCAGCAAAAGAAACAATCAATGAGGTGAGTAGAGAACCAACTAATTCTGAACAAATTTTTACTAGATCTAATCTCTAGAATATATAAAGAACTCAAAATCTTAACACCAAAAAAAACAAATAACCCAATCAATAAATGGGCCAAGGAACTGAAAAGACACTTCTCAGAAGAAGATATACAATCAATCAACAAATACATGAAAAAATGTTCAACATCTCTGGCTATTAGAGATGCAAATCAAAAGCACTCTAAGATTTCATCTCACACCAGTCAGAATGGCAGCTATTAAGAACACAAACAACAATAAATGTTGGAGAGGATGTGGGGAAAGAGGCATACTCATACATTGCTGGTGGGACTGCAAAATGGTACAGCCAATATGGAAAGCAGTATGGAGATTCCTCGGAAAACTGGGAATGGAACTACCTTATGACCCAGCTATCCCACTCCTCGGTCTAAACCCAAAGGACTTAAAAACAGCATACTACAGGGACACAGCCTCATCAATGTTTATAGCAGCACAATTCACAATAGCTAAACTGTGGAACCAACCTAGATGCCCTTCAGTAGATGAATGGAGAAAGAAAATGTGGAATATAAAGCCAATGGAGTATTACTCAGCAATAAAAGAGAATAAAATCGTGGAATTCACAGGTAAATGGATGAAGTTGGAGAATATAATGCTAAGTGAAGTTAGCCAATCCCAAAAAAATCAAATGCTGAATGTTTTCTCTGATATAAAGAGGCTGATTCACAGTAGGGTTGGGTCAGGGAGCATAGGAGGATTAGAGGAACACTAGAATGGCCAATGGGGAGAGAGGGGAAGGGAGGGGGCAAAAGGGTGGAAAAAAGAAAGATGGTAGAATGAGATGGATATCATTACCCTAAGTGCATGTATGACAACAAGAAAGGTGTGAATATACTTTGTATACAACCAGAGATATGTAAAAATGTGCTCTATAAGTATAATATGAAGTGTAATGCATTCTATTGTCATTTACAACAAATTAGAATAAATAAATAAATAAATAAAAAGAGAAAATTATATATCTGGAAACAGAAAGCAATGGGGCCAGTAATGATCTTAAGGATGGGGCATAGAAGATCTGAAATGCTAAGGTAAAGGGTCTGAATGTGATTCAACAGGTGATGGGCACAATTGAATGAGTCTCTACAAATTTAGTTTGAGATACTATTTATATATGCAGGTGGAGGTGTTGGATAGGACACTGGATATCTATCTTTGTCCTGAACCCAATCCTTTCCAGGACAAACTGAAAAATTGCAAAGTCTCCAGTGTTTTGTGTGTGGAAAGCTTGACTCTGATGACAAATGGAATCTTCAACTTTAGTCTTTGGGATGAACAAGCTTGGTAGTTAATACAAATTTAAATTTCACTGGAGATGATGCACCTGTGTGACTTTGCCAGCAATCTCATCGTCTGTGTTTCCATTCATAAAATGAGTTAGTAGGAGAGGCACATGTGGAATGTGTAAACAGGCCACAATATTACAATTGAGGGGCTCGACACAGGTTAAGAAGCTGGTGTCAGAAGCTCCCCATGGGACTTAGTTAGGCAAATAGGAAAACCAAGCCCCCAAAAGCATGGATATTGCAGAAGAAGGAGTCACCAGTGGGTAGTTGGGCAGCACTCATCTTTAGTACCTTGATAGTTTTTATAAAAGGTACTATATTAATTACTTAAGATCATTATCTTAATAAACACTGTGTTGAAATTTTTGAAAATTGAAGGATAAGTATTAAAATGAAAAATAAAAATATTTGTAACTACTATGCTGTGAAACATAGCATATTTTTACAAAAAATATTTACAACAAATATTTGTTACAAAAAATATTTGTAACAACTATGCTGTGTTCTTAATAGCTGCCATTTTGACTGGTGTGAGATGAAATCTTAGAGTGCTTTTGATTTGCATCTCTAATAGCCAGAGATGTTGAACATTTTTTTCAACTATAATAATGAGTACATTATTAACATTTTGGTGAATTTGTAGACAGGATATTTTTTGGCCCCATATACTGAAGGCTTCATCCTAAACATACCTAAGGGTTTATGGCCTGCTTAGCTTCTTCTTCAAAAGTACACAAACCTTTTTCCAGGTCAACAAATCTTTTTTCTCTAAAGAAATAACAGAATGACTATCTCAGGTCAGCTTAGTTCCAGCACAGGCAGTGGAGGGTAAAATGGCAATCATAATTTAAGTATTTAGTGGATATTTTACTTTTTTAATAAAATCACAGGTCAGGGCATGCCAGCTACACTGTTACAAATAATACTGTGACAACCATAAATTATTTTGTATTTTATTTCCTTCTTTAGGATGAATTCAAGAAATGGAATTTCTGGGTGAAAAAGTTGGGAGCAAGTTTAAGGATATTAATGAATATTTGCAAATTATCCTCTGGGAGGTTTTTATAGTTTACATTTCTTTATTTCTTATGTGCAAGTCAATCTTGATATTTGGCAGATAAATACTTAGTGGGTTGATTAATAAGTTCTATGAATATACAATAGCACTGGAATGAGTTAAGTATCAAGGCTGGGCTGTTTGCTATGGCTAGATGTGATTGTCACTTCTTTTGATATTTTAGAAATATTTAAGTAGTTTCTTAATAGATGTTAAATCACATGCATCATACCTTTTGATTAAACATAAACATTTATTCTAACTCCTGAAGGTATTGGAAAAATTAGCAAAGCATATGAAAATACTTAATCTTGCTAGTTACACATTTATAATGTAAGAGGTACTTTTCATGTGTTTATTAAAGTGGAATCAGTTTGCAGAATCTTCAATAATTTAAATGAAACGTTCCCATGGAAGGTACCATATGCTGCCATCTGAATTTTGTATGTTTTATTAATTCAGGGGAAAAAATTCTTAGGAGCTACAGGCAAAGCACCATTAAGTTTAACCAAAGCATTTATTTTGTTGAGTCATTCAAGGAATACGTCCTTATAGGTTCAAATAAATACTGTTAAGTTTTAAAATCTATAAATAATTCAGGAGGGCAAGGCCCATTTTCTACATTGGAAAAAGAATGCAAAGTGGTGATCTCTACAGAAGATGGATTAAGTGGGGATGTGATTAACTCAGAAGGTATTTTGGGGGGGCATGATAGCTACAGATTGTTCCATTTATCAAAAATACCTCATGACTAAACTGAAAAAGTTGTTCCATTACAACATGTTGCTATCACTCCAATATCACTACCATACTGGAAATCTCTAGGATGTCAGATTTGCAGAGAATTATTTTCCTTCTTTCCATTGACAACAGAGTTACAGGGTATTGTGGTCTAGAGTGAAGGTCTCTATTGTTTAAATACTGGATTTTAAACATTTATCAGGTATCTAACTATGGGGTTAATTAGTGGACTCTTGGTAAACATGCCTTTCTGGATTTTGAAGGCCTTAAGATTATGTTCTTACCTTGGAAATTGTATTCTCATTATTTAGAAGGAGAGGGCAGTGATCCTATTCCCATAAAACTTTTAGAGCTGTACCTGTGTATTGCAAACTGTTGATCAATGATAGCTATTTTTAATTTAAAAATAATAATACAGTTGTTGTTGCTATTGTTTCATGATTGCCGTTATTGAAATTAGAGTCAACTTTTTCCTCTCACCCTTTCAGTGAATTGCTGACTGGACTTATAGTTTAGGTAGATCTTCAAATCAGGGCAGGGGAGAATTGTCTACTGAGAATTGTTTAAGGAAACTGCATTATGTTGCGATCTATAGCAACAGACCTCTTTCAATTCTCAAAATTATCCAGAATAAATGACAATAACAATACGCTACCTAGAGTACTGTTTTTTGGCTGTTGGGGACATGGCTGATGCTTCTTTAGGTGGTGTGACCGAAGGGGCTCCCCACTATCTTTCTAGCCTGTGCTTCTGGAACTGTGACCAAGCAGAGTAAATCATGGACCCACTATTTCCCTGCCCCTATTTTTTCTTCCCGACAAGATGAAGTTTTAGATTCACCCAAACAGGAAAGATAGATAAGCCAAGTAAGTACAAGTGTATTATGTTGTCTCTAAAAGTAATTCAGTCTTCATTCTCTTGTTTCTAAATTTTAAATTATATAAAATAAGAAAATGCTTAATCCTTAATACCACATCTATTGGGGGTGTGTTCCCCTGTACAGAGTAAAACCAGTATTGGTTTAATGTATCATTTAGTATGAATACTTAGATATGGAATCATCTCTCTGACAGCTCCTTTTCTTGTCCACTCTCTTCTCCATGAGATTCCCATGTGGTTATTTCAGGGGATGTTATTTTTCTTACATGACCTTGTTTTTAAGTTGGAGAGAAAGGATTCAATATGAGAAAAATACAAAAAGAGAAAGAAAGAGAGGGGGGAGGCATTCATGTCATTCATGACCCTGGTTCTAGCCCTGGCTATTCTCAAGGCCCAACATATCTTCGACTTTCCTGTTTTTTCATGATTCAAGTGTACTTTGGATTCCCTGAGCCAACCAACTTCCTTTGGATGTTTAGGCTGGTTTGGGTTTGCTTTGAAATTCTACCTTTGCAACAAAATGAGCCCTCTTTTCTTGTTGTCTCTATATTCTTGGATTTCTCCTTGCCATTCATATTCAGGCTCTTGAGAGACTAAATATTATTCATGATGTGGGCTGTGCTAATTCTGCCAAGCATTAGATCAAATGAGTCTCAACCCAAGCTTAATTTCATTAAAACATGAGATGGATATTATTGATCAGTTTAGTGCATGGTGCTGGCAGAGTCAAATGCCCCAATTCAAGCAGCATTGCTTAACCAAAAGAGAAAACACATTATAATCTAGTCTATATTTCAAAAGCTCAAAAGCTACATGTTCTAACAAATGATCATATGTGAGATGTGCCCTCCTGGTTTCTGCCAGTTCTCTCATTTACTTATTACTCTGTTCCATTTGTCATGTGGCAAAAGCACTGAGTAGTTTTTACTTTTTAAAGATAATTATGTTTTCCCATAATTTAGGTGACAAATTTGTATTTTAAATTAAATTTAAAACTCATAGATAAAGTATTGAAATTTGGTCACATCTAAAGGTAAATCTACTAAAGGTGTGATTATTTTGGGTTTAGAGTACTAAAGATACACACACACACACACACACACACACACACACACATATATATATATACATATATATTTATAATTCTTAGTCATAGGCACTCTATCTCTGTTTTGCTAGTACAATCATCACCCAGGGAAGAGTGATGAATTCAATTAGGGATGCATTTTGTATGTGCCTACTTTTTGCCTAATTATTTGAATAACAGGCTCCCCAATTCTCTATCTTGACCTGTATTATAAGTAAATCAGGTACCACAGTCAAACCTGTTGAAATGCAGAGCTAGGTCTAAGGTGGATAAGACAGTAAGGGTCCAAAATTTAAGGAGATAGTCACAATCAAGATCATACAAGTCATTTGCTTTGCCTCACCCTTGTCCTGACTGTTGAAATGATATGAAATATTTTAGGAAAGGTTCACATGTGTCAAACTACAAAATTAGGCAACATCTGGGAGATTAAGAATAAGTACTGTCAGGAAAAAAAGATGAGAACTGGCCCTTCAGCATCCTTGAGCAAAGCTGTCAGGTTCACCTCCTTACCTCCACCAGGAAGATCATCACCCACAGCTGTTAGCACAGGTGGATCTCAAGAAACATCAGACGATATCAGAGCACCTGAGGCTGAAGCTCATGGCCTTGAGAGAGTTACTTTTGACTCTGAAAAATTCTAACACTCAGATGATCCTTGAGTTTTTTTTTTTTTTTTTTTTTTTTTTTTTTTTGTGGTGCTGGGGATTAAACCCAGAGCTTTGTGCATGCAAGGCAAGCACTCTACCAACTGAACTATAACCCCAGCCCCCTGAGGTTCTTTGCAACTAGGTGGTTCTGGGTCTAAGATTCACCCATATTGGTAATTACTCAGTAGGTTCTGGATTAGTTGGAGCAGAGCAGAGAATTGCCCTGGATAACTTTGTGAGTGAGGTTTCTTTTTCTCTCTATTCTGGCCCCCTTCTCGTTGGTGGTGGTTCTTTCCAGCTCTTTCAAATTTCAGGTGCTCTCTCAGGCTTTCTCTTTTCTTTCCTCTCCTCATATAAAGAGATCTGAATCCTATTTTCATCAGTATAGAAACGACTAATGAAATTTGAACTAGCAGTTCTTCACAAAGAATGTACAATTGGGGAGATACAAGCAAGAGCTGATGTTAGTGGATAGAGGGGCTGGCATTTTAGACATGGATTTGGGTGGGCTCAAAGTTCATCTGGAAAGGATCATGTTTTTGCTGCTATGGCCAAAATATCTGACAAAAATAACTTAGAGGAGGAAAAGTTTATTTTGATGGCTTCAGAGGTTCAGTCTTTGGTGGACTATCTTCATTGCTCAGGGCCTGAGGGTGGCAGAACATCATGGTGGAAGGATGCCAGGGAGGAAAGTTTCTCTGGAAAGCTGAGAACATTTGAAGTCATGGACAAAACATAATCCAAAAAGGTGTGCCCTCGGTGACCTACCTCCTCCAGCCATGCCCCACCTACTATATTTACCACCCAGAACCATTCAAATTATTGATCCATTCAGTGGCTCCAGCTCTCATATTCTAATCATTTCACCTCTGAATAGTCCTACATTGCTACATGAGCTTTTAAGGGGACACCTCAAATCCAAACCATAATAACTTTGATCCGAAGACAAAGACTAGATGCCCTCTGATTGGCAGAGGCCTGGCTGTCAGAGGTAAGGCTCACCTTATATCTCTAGAAGGACCTGTAGGATCTTATTTGGGAGTAGAGTTGCTAAGTTTACCCATTGTAGCTCATGTTCTTACAATACATTATTCCATTGTTAGCCCTGTTTTATGCATTTGAACTTTGTTTTCTCTAACTAAATTATAGGCAAATTGAGGTCACGTATCACTCATTTCACTGGCACAATGGTAAGAATGGAGCACGTAGTCAATATTTGTTCACTTTAATTAAATTTTGTTCCAAGGAGGGCCCATTTCATTCCCAAGCACATATGCCTCTCATGTAGTATACTATTAATGTTGTTATCACATATAGAGATCGTAACATAATTCTTTTAACACTTATTTTTCCTTAAAGGAAGCTGTATTCAAATTTCTCCTCTATTAAACAAAACCTTTTCCTGCTCTTGAATTCTGGTCATTCAATTTAATGATCCAGGTACTTTGTTCTCTTTTCTGAGACAATCCAATGTGTTTTTTTCCCAGCCTGGTCTACCTGCATTAACTAACATAGGATTTTTTTTTTTTTAAAAAACAACAAGTTTAAGTTCTTTAGAAGCTCTGCTTGGGCCACACTTCAGACATCAACACCATTGACAGTTCAACATTCTCAACAACTCCACAAAACACACCCCTTCCTTGCCAAAACAACTAAAAATGAAACAGCTCTAACAAAAGCATTCTGGCCTTTTAAAGAACCACGTGGAGATAACAAAACCACATGACCAAATGTTCCCTCCAGTAAAGTGGTTGCAGCAGAACTGAATTCTGAGTGTTTGTTTTAACCATGAAGGGCATATGCCATCTGGCACATTTCTCATAAAAAATGAAACTGCTTTCATGGCTGAGTAGATGCCAAAATGGAATTGTGTAACAGTAATAAGGCCTTTCCTGGTTCATGAATATACCTTAGGTGCTATTTCAAGCATGAAACTATAGATGATGCTACAATAGTCATTTTTTTGTTTCTTTTGAGGTGAAGTATATACTAAAAACAGAGTGAAGTCATTCATTTTTATGAGCTTGGATCTTAGATTCAATTTTTAATGTGGAATAAAATAATCCTAGACCAAATCTTTGTTCATGATTTTGAAGTATAATTCAAGGCTATAACTTAATTTTGGGTTTAGGTCTCTCCAAAACAACTGGGTGGTAAGGGAAATAAATGTTCAGATTCTAAAAAGGATGCTTTTATTTTTTTCCTTCAGGATGAAAAAAAAAAAAAAAAAAAAAAAAAGGAAATAAAAAAGAAAAGAAAAATTTCTAAGTGTCCAGAGGTTTGGTGTTTCTAGACTATATGAAGTACAGAGATGATTGACAGAATTTCTTCCCTCTTTCTATTACTTTAATGTCACACTGCCATGTCCCCTTTTCCACCCTCCCTAAGTATTCTAGATAGCTAAAGAAAATGAGTCTTCCCTATGCCAACCTCTGGAGTGCTGATGTAGGTTTAAAAGAATTCTAAAACACTGTATCAATTTCTGTGGAATCTGGTTCCACATTGGTTGACAGGGTGCCAGGAATGAAAATAATGCTTCATGTCTAAAGGCATTTGTAGAAAATTTCGTGCATCTCTGCCATGTTGTACAACCTAATGGTATAGTCTCCTCTGTCTATTATGATTTATTTTCTGGCAAACGTGGGACCCAACATTTGTCATGCTTGATACTCAACTTTACACTAGAGTGTTCTCTTAATATATCTTTATGCATCTCATACATATTTGTATTCTTTCCAGCATAACTTTAGGCCCAGTAGAGTTTAGTAATAAACCTTTCCTTCTGATACCAGCACTAATATTCACAACATCTAAGCAGTTTTCAAATCATTCCAGTCATTTTTTTCTAAGACCTTGCTGGAGTAAAAACATAAATGACCGGAAACTTCTACTAGCAAACTTATTCTTACTTGCTTCATAATGTAACTCTGAGAAGTTGGTTGAGGAGTTGCCCCCACAATATTTACCGTCTCTTTCCAGAGGGGACAATTCACCTCTGTGCCTGCAGGCATTTTCTGAGTTCTGTTGCTAGAACAAGCTCCACATGCTGATACTCAATAGTATTTATCTGCACAGGATTTGTGACTATAATTATTACTAAATATGTCTCTGAACCAAATACAGATGGACTGAGGCATCTCTTCATTTGCAATCAAATTGCAATCTGTGTGAAGCAACTGGGCAATAGAGGAGGAGGGAATTAGAATTTAGTAAATGTTCTAAAGGGATTGATTTAAATCTCAGAATTCTTTGAAGAGGTATCACTAAGCCTATTCTTTCCTCCACAATATTCTATGCAGGAAAGAGTATCCTGCTTACAGCACCTAGAAAGGTATGAAACCTTGTGTTAAGCTTCTCCAGTGGGCTTTTATAACTCAGGGTGAAAACTTACAGCAATACTAAACTTTAAATTATTTATTTATCAGTTTGTCATTCACAGGTAACTTCTTGTTTTCAATTAGGGTATAAAGATTAAAGCTGATTGGCAGAGCCCAGTTATTATCCTATTTTTCTAGAATTCCATCCATATTAGAAAATCTATTCCACTCTTGCAAACAGAAATGACCTTTCTTACGAGGAATAACAATTAGACTCCAGTGAGACATATGTGGTAGAGCTGTCATTTTGCCTCCTTTTGCAACTTTTAGACAGCCTTGTAGATAACATTCCCATATAAAGTTGATCATATCCATGGCTCTGTAGGTTGCCTCATAGATGAAATCAGCTGATTTTGTAGTGATGGAAGCACATCTGCTTGAGCACCAGAAAATATAATGTGGGCAGAGGATAGTAGACATGTACTGCACAATATGGCACAGTCTAAAAGAGATTTGGCTCTGAAAATTATTTCCTTACATTTCCCCTTCTACCTCCTCAACTGATATGAGCTAATGATAAGTTTGGGCTAATCTTCTAAAATTGATAGAGCGTTTTGAAATTCTGAAGACTACATCAGATTCCCATTTACTGGCTTTCAAAAGTTTAAAATTAAATATCTCAAAATGCTCAGGGAGTATAGGGAATTGAACAGAGATTGTGGACGTGGAGTATTGGTTGGGTTTGGTCAGCACAACATCCAAATAAGAACAGAGAAGAGAGAACCACTGTCAGGACTTGAATGATCTATAGAAACCCAAGTCCCTATGGGTCAATATCTCAATTTTGGTGTTAAGTACAAAACATTTTTTTTCTTCCTAATGGGTTGAATTTTTCATTTTTTTCCCCTCTGGATGTTTTAGAGATGTATGGTGCCAGAGTTAGACTAAAACCTCTAGAGAGTTATAAAAATTCTACCAGCCATTATAGAATACACCATTATTCCTTCATTCATAGCCAGCTTTATATGCACAACTCTACCAAACCCTAACTTTGTCAAGTGGTTTGTATTTAGCCCAACAGAGTACTTTTACACATCCATTTCCCCAATTATGTCTAGTATGCTATTTAACTCATTTGTTGACTTTCTAATTTCATTTGTAAAATATCATTTTATTTTTTCTATAACCTCTGCTTAATCCTTTTCTATGTACATCTCATTTTCATAGTCTTCTGTCTTCTTGTTATACTTCAGACACATACTTTAGTTTCTATAATTATATTAAGCATAATTATTTTAGGGTATGCATTTGATAATTCTAATATGTGCAGTCTTTCTGGGTCTGTTTTTGTTGTGGTTTTTATGTGTGTGAGCACAAATTTTATGGAACATAATTTGTGGGAAGTTTTTGAGGGATGTTTTAAAGTGCTTTCCTCTAAAGAGAATTTTCATTTGCTTACAAGATGTAAATATTAATTTTAAGCCATTTTTTAAGCTTTACTTTCCAGCTTCTTCAATGTGGGTACAACATATCCTACCTAAAACATGTGAGTTCCGAATTATAAATTATCAGGGAAACATTTCTACCTCCTCCTTTATTACACCCAAGAATAAATAAATATATGTGTATATTTCTTCCTTTTTTCAACTTAGGTCTTGCTCTGTTGCCCATACTGGCCATAAACTCATGAGCTCAAGTGATCCTTCTGCCTCAGCCTCCTGAGTAGCTGAGACTATAGGCATGCATCATTTGCCTGGCTCTACCCCAAACTGAGATGGAATAGTCAAGTGTCTTCATTATTAAAATAGCATAACCTCAGTAAAGCAAATATTCAAAAAGAATAGAAAAAATAGAAGGAAAAAATCACTATAATCTAGCTACTCAGTCACACTTAAAATATATTTATTTTCAATCTTTTTATACATGTTTAATTTTATGTTTTTTCCACTGTACATATGATTACAATGTATGTACCACTTTGAGTCATGATTTTTTTCAACTACTATTATTATATCTTTTAAAAACACTTCTGGATGCAGTCATAATGTATGCATAGTATTCTGGTTAATGGATATACATTAGTTTGCAAAGCCATTGACCTACTGTGAGCATTTGCACTATTTCATAGTCACATGTTCATATAAAATTTGCAGCACTATTACATAATTCACATCATGTATCATGTTGGTCCTCACTCCTGCATCGTGAACTGACCCAACAAAACCTGTTGCTAGTTCAGGCCAGAGCTGACTGTGAGATACTCTAAGGAACTATATTTTGTGCTGGATAATATCCAGGAGGCCAGTGGAGAACTGACAGGGTCATTTACACAGGGCTGGCTGTGTGTAGACTTAAGGATATGCATTGGGCCCAGAAGGTCTTCCTTTATGAGGATTCATTTGAGGAATGCAATCTCAGAGAATATAATAAGAGTCCATTCTCTAGGGCAGGGGAAACACATATCCATGCTTTCCTAAGCAAAATGTTGTCCTTCATGTAAACTTCAAAGTTGCAACTTATTGGGTCGTAAAATGGAAATAAAAATAAAATGAAAGTAATTGGAAATTTCTTTTGTACCTCTAATAAATACTACAAGTGTTATATTCAGTTACGTTCAAATGTTATTTGCAAACTTGTAAAGTAAAGTAATACTTTAAAGAGATACTGTTTCTGTGTTAGGGATGTCATTGTTGTTTGGTGTTCATTATAAAAAGTATGATTTATGATTCTTAAAAGTCTGAAACCAGATTTAGCACTGCTTCTCCTGTATATGATACATGCACTTGAGGGGCTAAGTTTGGAAGTAAATAGCTTATGAGACATACATTTTGAAAGTAAGATTAGATTGACCTTTTTATTTAGGATTGTTGTATGGGTATCTTACTAAGTAAGCCATGACTTTGGCTAAGTAAGCCAAAACAAAACAAAATAAAATACCCACCTACACACACAAAAAAACTAAATCATTCAGTTTTTTTTCTTTGCAAATAAATACACACACACACACACACACACACACACACACACACACACACACACAGAGAGAGAGAGAGAGAGAGAGAGAGAGAAAATTAGATCTGGAGGGGGCAATAATCTGGTCCTGATGGGAAAAAGGAGCACAGCTATGTTTTATGAAATGTCTTTGCTGTACTGACGTGGAAATGACATCATGTAGCTTTTAAAATATCCTTCCGGAGTAGTATAAATGAAAACATATTTTCCTCTTACTTCCTTTTTAACTGCTCTTCACTTTGTCTTTGGTTCTTTTGCTTTTATCTGCCATTTCTTAGTCCCTTCTTCTCCCCTCAACCCTACCACTTTGATCTGTCTTTCCTCACAATTTGCACTACACTGTTCTTTAATTTGAAACTTCTTTCTTCACCTTTCTAAGCATCTTTATTCTACCGCACTGGAATCCTGCTTTCAAATCATATAGTCACACTGATTGTGAAAAAAAGAAAACTGTGTCAGATGTTGCCCTCTGCCCATAGATAACAAAAATCAGAGTCAAGTTAAATTTTTTTTTCATTTTAAATAAAGTTCTGTTGGATATCTTTGGTGTGGTTTTATCATAGACTATTTGTTTTTGGAGAATAAAAAAGATGACAATGCACTTATGGATTCATATTTTTATTTAAATAGCTTTTCTCACTGAGTAAGTAAACTTACAGGTCTGCCTTCTCTCTTACTTTAAGGGAGCATACCATTTAGTTTCCCTCAACTATGGCTTCGTGGAGGAAGGAAATGGCACCTGAGATGGTCTCTTGAAAGTTAAAAAATAAATAATACTATATCAGAAATGAATTTATATGTCAATAATATTTCCACTTCAGTACTCAGTACTCATGGACATCACTAATTAGCAACAGTACTCTTTCATGCTCAACAGGGTTGTGGTCTACATTCCTACTAAGCATTATTGATAATCACCATGATTTCAGTTTAATTTAACATGTGTTTGTTGAGTTGAAGTCAATTTGTCCTCTTTGCTGTAGGTTGTGTGACTGATGACCTTCCATCTCACAGTTGCTAGGATGCATAACCTAGGGGATAGTATTAGAAACTGTAGGCCCAATACTCTAGCATCTGGGCACAGGAACTGACTTCCTTAACAAGACTCCTACAGTGCAAGAAATAAAATGAAAGGTCAATAAGTGGAATGGCATCAAATTAAAAAGCTCTGCACAACAAAGGAAACAAACAAGAGCATGAAGAGAAAGCCTACAGAATGGGAGAAAATCTTTGCTGCCTGCACCTCAGATAGGGTGTTACTCTTCGGAACATACAAAGAACTAAAAAAACCTTAACACCAAAAAAAAAAAAAAAAAAAAAAAAAAAAAAAAAAAAAAAAAAAGTTCTCATAACAGTTTAAAAACCATTTTCTATGCTTTTAGATACCAATAAATACAATTTTAGCATGTTATTTTATTTGTTCAACTGTTAGACCATAATATTTTCCAAATAAAAATGAATAATTCAGTGCTCCTGAAAAACCTTAACACCAAAAAAACAAAACAAAACAAAACAAAAACAAACAAACAAACAAAACAAATAATTCAGTAAATGGGCAAAAGAACTAAACACACTTCTTGAAAAAAGAAATACAGTCAATACTATTCTCCCAAAAGCACTATACAGTTTCAATGCAATACCAATCAAAATCCCAATATCATTCCCCATAGAAATAGAAAAAGGAATTATGAAACTCATTGGGAAAAATAAGAGACCCAGAATAGCCAAAGCAATTATTAGCAAGAAGAGTGAAGCTGGTGGCATTACTATTCCAGACCTTAAATTGTATTACAAAGCAATTGTAACAAAAACAGCATGGTATTGGCACCAAAATAGACCAGTAGACCAATAGTACAGAATAGAAGACACAGAGACTAAACCACACACATACAGTTATCTTATATTAGACAAAGGTGCCAAAAACATTCATTGGAGAAAAGACAGCCTCTTCAACAAATGCTGTTGGGAAAACTGGAAATCCTCATATAATAAAATGAAATTAAACCTCTATCTCTCTCCATGTACAAAACTCAATTCAAAGTGGATCAAGGACCTAGGAATTAAACCAGAGACCTTGCACCTAATAGAAGAAAAAGTAGACCCAAATCTCCATCATGTTGGATTAGGCCCCAACTTCCTCAATAAGACCCCTGAGCAAGAATTAAAACCAATAATTAATAAATGGGATGGATTCAAACTAAAAAGCTTCTTCTCAGCAAAAGAAACAATCAGTGAGGTGAAAGGAGAGAACCTACAGAATGGGAGCAAATCTTTACTACAAGAACATCAGACAGAACATTAACTTCAAGGATATATAAAGCTCTCAAAAACCTTGACACCAAAAAAACAAAAAACCCAATCAATAAATGGGCTAAGGAGCTGAACAGATACTTCTCAGAAGATGATATAAAATCAATCAACAAATATATGAAAAAATGTTCAACATCTCTAACAATTAGAGAAATGCACGTCAAAACTACTTCAGTCAGAATGGCAGCTATCAAAAACACAAACAACAATAAATGCTGGTGAGGTTGTGGGGAAAAGGGCACACTCATACATTGCTGGTGGGGCTGCAAATTGGTGCAGCCAATCTGGAAAGCAGTATGGAGATTCCTAGGAAAACCTGGAATGGAACCACCATTTGACTCAGCTATCCCACTCCTCCATCTATATCCAAAAGACTTAAAAACAGCTTACTACAGGGACACAGCCACATCAATGTTTACAGCTGCACAATTCACAATAGCTAGATTGTGGAAACAACCTTGATGTCCATCAATAGATGAATGGATAGGGAAACTTTGGTATATGTACACAATGGAACACTACTCAGCACTAAAAGAGAATAAAATCATGGCATTTGCAGGTAAATGGATGGAGTTGGAGAAAATGATGCTAAGTGAAGTTAGTCAATCCCAATAAAACAAAGATCGAATGATTCCTTTGATATGATGATACTGAATTATAATGGCAAGGGAGGAGGGATGAGAGGAATGAAGGAATGTTAAATAGAACAAAGGGGAGGAAGGAAAAGGAGGGGGCAAGAGGATAGGAATAATGGCAGAATGAGTTAGACATCAATCTGCTAAGTACGTGTACAAAAACACAAATGGTGTGAAAATAATTACTGTAAAACGAGTGACTTGAAAAACTGCTCTTTATATGTAATATGAAATGAATTGTACTCTGCAATCATGTATAACAAATTAAAATAAATAAATAATTAAAAAAAGAAAAAAAGTAATACAGTCAACAAATGTATGAGAAAATGTCCAGCATCTCTAGCAATTAGGGAAATGCAAACCAAAACTACACTGAGATTTCATCTCACTCCAGTCAGATTGGCAATTATCAGGTATAAAAACAGTAATAAATTCTGATGAAGATGTGGGAGAAAAGGTACACTTGTACACTGTCCAGCCACTCTGGATAGCAGTATGGAGATTCCTCAAAAAACGATCAATGGAACAACCATATGACTCAGCTACCCCATTCCTCTGGTATATATCCAAAAGAGTTAAAATCAGCATACTACAGTAACACAGCCACCTCAATGTTTATAGCAGCACAATTCACAATTGCCAAACTATGGAGCCAACCTAGGTGCCCTTCAACAGATGAATGGATAAAGAAAATGATATATACATGTAAGCTGCCTGTCACGGCCAGCCACGGTGCCGCGGGAAAATTCTCGGAGGCAGAGTTAAGCTTTTCTTAGAGCTTAGAGAGGGAAAGAAAGATTTTTCTTAGAGAGGGAAAGAAAGATTTTTCTTCTTAGCTTAGAGTTAGAGTAGAGCTTCTTTCTTCTCTCTTCTTTCTTCCTTCTTCTTTCTTCTGTCTTCTGTCTTCTGTCTTCCTCGGGAGCCTCGGCCTTACTCTGACCAGTCCTCTGGAGCCTCGGCCTAACTCTGGCCAGTCATTACTTCTTCTATCTGGTTTCTCTTCTGTAACCGCTCTGCCTACGTTCTGGCCGCTCTGATTCTTCTGACCGACCGAGTGACTGCCCGGCTGACTGAATTCTCCGTTCTCCTAACTCGGACCGCTTTCACCCGGTTATATACCTTCAGGTTTGCGGGTGCCTACAGGTGCGTCACATACATATCAGGTGGAACCCATGGCTTCCAGCTAGCTACAACAGCCCTTCCTAATTAGGGCTCCTTCATATACACACAATGGAATATTACCCAGCCATAAAGAAGAATTAAACTATGGCATTTGCCTGTAAATGGATGGAACTGGAGAATATCATACTAAATGAAATAAGCCAGTCCCAAAAAACTAAAGGCTGAATGTTTTCTCTGATATGTGGAAATTAATTCAAAATAAGGAGGAAGGGATTGAAAAAAGATAAAGGAAAAAAAACAGGAGAGGGAATTTCATCAAAATAGAAAACAGATCAGTATAGTATATGAAGGGGATTGAGAAAGAGGAAGAAGGGATTGGAAAAGGGAAGAAGAGTGGAATGAATCTGACTGAACTTTTGTATGTGCATGTGCGGATGTGGCATGGTGGGTCCCAGAATTGGGTTTATCCACAGGACACTAACTCAAAAAAAAAAAGTAAAAGGATTGAAGAGGAATGGGTGGAGTAGAGAGAGGGGAACAGGGTGGGGAGAAGTACTGGGGACTGAATTTGAGTGGGTTGGTTCCATCATTTTGTGTTTATGTCAGGGTGTATTCTGGTGTTCCATATAACTAAAAAGAATTAGAAAAAGCATTGAGTGCCATAGCTCTCACAGTTTTAGAGTTTTATAATATAAAACTTGAGCTGGGCATGGTGGTACATGCCTGAAATCCCATTACATGGGAGGCTGGGGCAGGTGGATTGCAAGTTTGAGATCAGTCTCAGCAACTTAGTGAGATCCTGTCTCGAAATTTTAAAAAGGAGTCAGGGGATACCAAGGACTGAGGATGTAGCTCAGTGATAAAGCACCACTGGGTTCAATCCCCAGCGCAAAATAAAATAAAATAGTTGTATGGGAAGGATTTTAATTGTAACTCAGAAGGATTTTAGTAAGTCACTCAGGTCACACAGCTGGCAATGGGGATCACTCAGGATTACAAATGGCAAGATCAGTATTCTGTTCTCTATGCCACAGTTGCTTTAAGATCTAACTACAAATGTGCACTTCAGAAATCTCCTAAAGAAATATCTAGCAAATGATGCAAAATGATTGCATATATATTGGGGGGCATTCTTGTTGCAGGGTCACAGTATGGTGATATTAAAGGTTAGGTTGAATATAAACAAAGCAGGTGGATAAGAAACCCCCAAAAGGGAATCTACTGTTCCCCTGAAACTCCATCTTCCATTAACACATACTCCATAACACAGATAGAGCTCACTGCTGCAATGCCTGGACTCTCACAGATAGAATATATACAATATAAATATTAATACAAATTAGTATATGTTATATGTTATAAATTAATAAACATATTCAATTACATATACTAATGTTATATATTGTATGTATTGATTTGGGGTCTCTTTACATGTGTATATGTACAAAAGCTGGTCACCATCAAGGAACTAATTTGTAGCACTGAATAGAAATGGATGTATCAAGTCATTTATTGTACATTGGGAATCTATAACAGTGCCTTAAGGGAAGGGAAGTATCAGAAAAGGGACAGCATTTTAAAACTAGGAGGGTTATTGAAGAGGACAGTCTTAGATGTTAGTGATTCTAAAAGGTCATTGTAATGCATCTAAGAAACATGGAGATTTTCAGTTTTTAAAGGAGACAGGCCCTGCAGCAGCCCAGGGAAGAGTCTCCACAAAGACCCTCTCTTCCAGGTTCCTACCTCCTCCTGCCTTTTCATATCATATTGACAGAAGGACTATTTTCCCCAAACAATTGGGTAGAAACTTTGCACATCAGCATTTAGCAGATGAGTGTATATCCTTTCAAATATATTAACAAGTTTTATACATTGGAGAAAAATAATACCATTCATTATTTTCTTTAATTAGCTGAAAAATACGAACATGAAATGGAATCAGTAAAGAATAGTGCCGCTTGCCAATCTGAGCTTCACTTTAATTCACTGTTATTTTACCTGAACTGTAGTTCAAAGTACTTTTCTGCTCCATTGTAACACATTAACAATCACAAAGCAATGTTGTTATGGTTTAGGTGTGAGGTGTCCCCCAAAGCTCATGTGTGAGACAATGCAAGAAGGCTTAGAGGTGAAATGATTTGGTTATGATAGCCTTAACCCAATCAGTGAATTAATTCCCTAATAGGGATTAACTGAGTGGTAGCTGTAGGCTGGTACGGTATGGCTGGAGGAGATGGGTACCTGGGGGTGTGCCTTTGGGGGTATATATTTTATTATTGTTGAGCAGAGCTCTCTCTCTCTCTGCTTCCTGGTGTGATGTCCTGAGCCACTTCCCTCTGCCACTCTTCCACCATAATGCTCTGCCTCACCTTGAACCCCAAAGAATGGAGCCAGCTGTCCTCTGAAGACCTCTGAAACCAGGAGCCCCCAAATAAACTTTTCCTGCTCTGAAATTGTTCTTGTCAGGTCTTTATTCATAGAAGTAAAAAAGCTGACTAAAACAAAACAAATGTCTTCGGATACATATGTCATATTTCAAGAGGCACCCCACTGTTCTTCCTACTACAACATACCTCCTTTCTGATCCTATTTTCTTAATACAAGCTCTGGCTAGAAGGGAAGCACCTTATACTCTGGAGGCAGCACTATGATCTACTACTACCTGATCCTCTTAAAGCACTAGGCAGAATTCTAAGTGTTTGTTGGGTCATTTGAGTGGTTATTTGATTCTGCAATTGTGCCTAGAACTTGTTTTAAAAATTTTGTCTTGAGTTTAAGAGTGCCAAATGCTATATGGACCCTACTTATATGTTGGTGACTTGGTATCATTTATACATAATTTTAATTAATATTCTCCCAAAGCATTATTTGTAGAAATGGGTTGTTTAAAATCAATGATATAAAAATATGGGTTCTCTCTGAATCTCCTTCTCAAAGTCAACAAACTTGAAAAAATAATACCTTCATTATTCATCATATTTAAAGAGATGGAAACTAAAATTTAAGTTTAGGATACTGGACAATTTTTTTCTCCAGGGTGAATTATTGGGGAAAAGAGAATATAAGTAGGTTTAAGAAAATGACATAAGTTGTGTTATAAATTTGTGAAAATGAATATTATCCATAACTGGTATATATTTTGAGAGCTTGTATTAGTCATTCCTATAACTTTTCAAAGTAAGAATCATTTTATATTTATCAATATGAATATTAGAATTAAATATGTTTTTGAAAATAAATAATTATTAGGCTTTCCCAGATCCAGAAATATTAATACGGGAACTAAATCCAAAGCTTTGGTGTTCTCATGAGTCCATCTAAGTCTTTCATTTCTGGGAGACTGAACAATATCTTGTGGCAGGCTGTAAAGGAGCAAATGTTTATTGTGTCCTTTAAGGTCCCTAGCTGGGGAGTGGGCATACATTCTGCAGAATCAGAAATAGCCTCATCTCTCCCACAGAGAGCCGATCCTAAGGAGCTGAGCAAAGACAAGTCAATATGCAACTTTCACAGGTAACTAGAGAGGAGCAAAACCATGTTTTGGGCAGCAAAGAGGTCAGTGAATGTTTCTTTTATTGAACAGATTAGCTTTTCTCTGCTTTCCAGATCTCTTTGGAAGAAAACCCATACTCGAGCCACAGCTACTTGACTCTCCTTGTCTTCTTGACCGGTTTGAGAGCTTGTATCCTTACTTTCAAGGCTCTGTAGGTTTCTGTTCTTATCTACCATGTGGAGGATCTGTACAGCAGATGTACTTCTGGTATAAATCCATGAGTCTGGAATTATTTTACCCCTCTGCTTCTCATTTCCCCCTGCCCCACAGTAAATCGTCCTTCTCCATTCCCTTTTTTGTAAGAACTCTTTGGAAAATGAGACCACGTTTGACCATGACACATTAGGGATGGTGGGAGGATCAGGGGCAGAACATGTCCCTGCAACCTTCAGTGCCTCCCTAGTGCCACCTACATCTTTGCTCTTTGAAATGAACCAATCAAAAAATATCCCTTCACAGGAAACAAAAAGCAAGAGAAGGTACTTGAGAGGCTAAGTAGCATATAAGACATGTAAGAACAGAATCCATAACTTGTCCGTTGAAGCAGAGGCTGCTGGGACCTACCTGCCCCCTCTGAACCTGCCAGGCACTTCCAGCAAGAGATATGTGAGCTGATCCTGCCCCACTAGCAGTCTTTCATCCCTTTGCTCACATTACCTCTCCAGTCTCAAAAAACCCAATATTTTAGAATTTTTCTGTCGGACATAAAATGAAGAGTCTGCTAAAAACTTTAGAACTTATGGGAACAAAGGTGCTCTTGGTTGGCCAGATAACTTCTCACTTGCTAGAAAATGATCTGACTCCTAATTTCACTCTCACAGGGTGACTGTTGCCACTATCTGCCGGGTGCACTGGAAAACCTAATTAGACACACAGGGGTGAACATTTTACGTTCAGCCAAGGGAATATTCCTTCTGGATAAATCACTGTGGGGCCCTGAAAAATAATGGTGTTTGACTGGTTTGAGTTTAAAAGAACTGAAAGCCTGCAGATTGTTTGGCTTTATTTGATACTTTAACACAGGATACAATTTACTAGATATATAGTTGGGAATTTTTTTTTTTCCTTGAGGACAATTTTTAAATGAGTGTTCTAAACAACCAGGCTCTGTTTTACCAAAATTAGAGTGCAGCTACGTATCCTCTCCCAATTTTCTACAGCTCCCTTCATGTGATGAAAGACATCTATTTTCCCCCTTTGCTCCTTGTAGGAATGTTTTACAGACAATACTGTCTTTCCAGCAAGACAGACTCAGGACATGCATTATTTGAAAACCTATCTTCTATCTCTATTTTCCTGAATCCTACTGTATATTCATTTCATATAGCTTTCTTCCAGGTGGGTACTTGGGAAGAGCTATAGATTTAGAATGGCCACAGAATCTCTCAATCTAGGTCATTGTGCTTACTGAGGACCCATCTTTCTGTGCCTGTAGCCCCCGATCTCTCTGGCCTTGACCAACTGTGGACAAAGAAAGACATTTCTTGAAGTTTGGCCTTACCAGAAACTGGTCTGATGCTGAACAGACCAAAGAACAGATGTGTAGTCTCTTGTCCAGCAGTGGACAGGGTCCAGACTTAGCTATAGTAAAGTGGTCTGATGTTCATTGTAATTGAAAAACAAAGCCACAGCTATATCACCATGAAAGCTTAGCCTTTCCCTAATAATGCCTGTTTTGTTGGTCTTCTTAAATACCAGGTCCTGATTTGGTATTTAGGTTTTTCTGTAAGACCTGGAAGCCTGGTTCAACTCTTGCTTACTTAAATAGGGCTCTCACTTTCTGTGGTCTCTATTGGTCCTCCCCCTGAGAAGCTTGGGTGGTTCTCCACATCATCTAGTCCAGTGTTTTCATCCCAGTTTCCTTCAAATATGGCCATATATATGCTTGTAAATTTTCTGTGTCAGATTGAATTGATGTAGAATTTGATGACAAACTTCATCCAGCCCAAATTTGCCCACTCTCAGGTAATTGTGTTGAGCTGGTGGACAACCTTCTTATTTACCTCTTCAGGTAGATCTGACATGATCTGTCTTTCCACTTCCCAAACTCTGGATGTCCCATTATGGCTGAAGGCTAGATCTCCCTAGCATTAATAATTCTTAAAACTTTTTCTATCAACACTTCTTATCTTGCCTCTGTCTAGAATGGGATTGATGGTGGACCAGCTGAGCTGATGTTGTTGAAGGAGAAAGGGGAAAGAATGTGTTAAACAATTTTATTCAAAAAACACCATAGTGGAGTTAAAAGAAGCAGGTTCCCATCCCAGTCTTCCACTTGATAATTAGGGATATTGGGCACACAGTGGTTCATCCTCCTCTTCCAGGGCTGGCCATATTAGCAGCAAATTTGATTCTCATCTAATTGCCTTACCTTCTTTGAAAGCAGTGAAAAAACTATGCTTTTGTTTTGGGGTAATGTTTGGGCAATGTTCTCACATGAGTATGAGTTGGAAGGTTTTCAGTGAGGGAAATATTCTTCTTCTCAAGTTCTACCAATTGACTTGCAAACCAAGTCATATGTAACAGAGACTTTGTGCTGGGCATTATACATTAGCAGCCTGACAGTCTTGGTGAACTTGGGCTGCTATAATAAAACATCATAGACTGAGGGGCTTAACCAACACTTACCTTCTGAAGTTCTAAAGTTTGAGAAGTCCAAGATCAGGGTTCCAGGATGGTCAGGTGTTGCTGCCTGAAGCGCTTGGAGCAACGGAGCCGCGGGAAAAACTTTAGAAGCAAACTGGAGACAAACAGCTTTTTATTCTGATAACTTTTTTCTCTGGTTCTAATAACGACTAACACACGCCAAAAACACACCCTAAAATGGCGCTGACCCGATCAGTCAGGCTCTTGGTATGGTCCTTTTCCTGGTTTGTGGACAGATGCCTTCTTGCTGTGTCCTCACACAGAGGAGAAAGAGATCTGGTCTTTCTTACCTACAAGGATACTAATGCCATCATGGGATCTCTGCTCTCCTGATCCCATCTAAACCTAATTACTTCCTAAAGGCTTACCTCCAAATACCATTACACTGGGAGTTAGGACTTCTTGGGGGGGGAACCTTTCAGGACATAACATTGATCTCAATTATTTGTGAGTTGAGTCATGTTCCAGCTGATGGGCACTTTTACAGGGGAACATGATATTGTTTACTCACTTGTGTGATCTGTGCAAATTTTGTTATGTTTGATTATTCTATTTTTATTTATTCCCTGCTCCAAAGGAAGTGTCTCTGCCTTGTAGGCTTAAGTAAAAACTCAGATATATAATATAAAGTAGATGTAGACTATCTCAACTCCTTCTTGTACAGCATTCTGCTCTAACACCCAGCCAGAAGCAAATTCACCTTCCTCTTGACTACCATTGCATTCAGTCAACAGTTTAAATTTTGTATTATATTCCATGTGCATTTTTTTGGTACTCAGTATATGGCAAAGTGGTTGTAACAACATGGACATTAAAAATTATGTTGAATGAATGAATAGATGTTTTACTTTTAAAATTAAACTTTTACTTTAGCATAGTTTTAGATTTACAAAAAGTTGAGGTGGCAAAAAAGACATATATCCTGCATTAAATTTCTGCTAATATTATCATATTTATATGTTAATATGATATATTAATATATTTCTTACAGTTAGTGAACCAATACTAGTGCAATTTTATTAACAAAAGTCAGTAATTCATTAAGATTTTTTTTCTGTTTTTCATTTCTTATGTAGTATGATGATTGAAACATATAACATATAAATTTAAGGTATGCAGTGTAACATACTGATATATGAATACATTGTGAAATGATTACCACAATCAAGCTAACATATTCATCACTTCATCTGGTTGCTATTTGTGAGAGTTGAGAACACTTGAGATCTATTCTTTGATAGGAGAACAGATGTATTTATTGCTATAGAGGAGATGTTGGTCAAGGGTATAAACTTGAAGTTATAGTAGGAATGAGTTCTGGAGAACTAATATCTCCTGACATTAGGCATGAAGACTATAGTTGATCATGAAATACTGCATACTTAAAATTTGCTATTTTTTTTTTTTAGTTTTTATCAAATATCTTTTTTCTTTTCCAGATCTAATCCAGATTCTATTTTACATTTACTAATATTTCCTTAGGCTCCTCTTGGCTCTGACAGTTCCCCAGAGTTCCCTCGATTTCTGTCACCTTGATAGATTTGAGAAGTACTAGTAAGGTATTTTATAGTTTTCATTAATAGGAATTTTCTGCTATTTAACTTATGGTTATGCTAGGGTTGTAGGTTTTGGAAAGAAGACCACAGAAATGAAATGCCAGTTTATTACATTATATTAAAAGTGACTTAACATTGCTGATGTTAACCTTGGTCACCTGGCTGAAGTAGCTTTGTCAGTTTTCTCCACTGTCAACTTACTCTTTCCCCACATCTTGTCATTCTGTGCTCTTTGGAAGTAAGTCACAAGAGTTATTCTCCATCTATGTGAGGGAAAGTATGTACATGCAGTACTTAGAATTTTTCTCCATGAGAGATTGATCTGTCCTTCTATTTATTTATTCAGTCATTTATGTAAATAGTACAGACTATAGGTGTTTTATATCTTGGGTAACAATCCAATCTGTTTTTCTCACAACTAGATAGAAAATCCTTAGGCAATTAGAACTGATTTCTTCTTTTACTTATCATCCCCTTGATTGCTCCCAGTAGACATTTATCTGTTGATAGAACTAAAGATATGAATTAAGCTCCCAGTATCTGTGATGATATCCTGAAGCAGTCTATTGGCATTATCTTACTATATTTAACTGTTCTTTTGAAAAAGATGCCAGATATTGAAAAGCTATTGGAGATCTTCCAATTTTACACTCTCATTTACAGATACAAAGCCTAGGCCTGGAGAGGAAACTTATGGATGAGAACCCATTTTTCTCACCTCCCAGCCTGGTAGACGCACCATATGCCATGGCATCTGCTACAATGTCCAGTAGGTCTCACGTGTTCAGGTTAGTAGAATCTGTATCTGTTGGCAAAAGTAGGCAACAAGATATTTTCTGCATTCAGTTTTTCTTCTGTAAGGTGAATTTAAAAAGATCTCTGTGATATACATGCAAGGAGAGTGAATGGGTTTAAGAATGATGATGAGATGACCAATGCAGTAGAAAGAGAAGAGCAGATATATTGAGAGACATCTTAGGGACCTAATCAGTATACCCTGAATACCTATCAATATAGAGAGTGAGGAGGTAGGAGATGCTGGGGGTGGCCCTAGACCCCTGTCTTGGCAACAAGATGGAAAGTGGTACCAGTAATAAAGATAGAGCAAGTTTGGAAGGGAAGAGGAGTTTGTGAGGTGTGAGGTTCCTGTTAGACTCTTCTCACCTCTGGTAGACAGCAGGAAACGCATGGAGCTTAGAAGAGAAGTTAAAGCCTACCATATCAATCCAAGAGGTAGTATCAACTGGTTGATGAAGCCACTGGAGGTGGGGATGTAACCTAAGGAAAGCAGAGAAAAGATGGGGACTGAATACTTGAGTCCACTGGGGAGCGAGGATGAAAGAAATGAAAGTAAATAAGAAGAAACAACCACAGAACCGATTGTGGAGTGCCTGGGGAGACCAGATTAAGAGGGATGGTGAATTCAAAGGATGTTGTTGGGGATAACAGTGCTTAGGTCACAGGTAATCTTAGTAAGAGTCCTTCCCGTGGAGAGGTGGAGGGCTTCATGTAGAAGGGCTGAGGATCACAGAAATAGAGGGCTAGGTAGACACACAGCATTTTCATCATGCTTCCTCTGGCTCAGATTCTCTTCATTTCCAAAAATTAGGGACAATTACATGAAAAAAGAGTCTAAGTTAAACAAGAAGAATGCCTTGATTGTTTTTATGAAATAAGGATAGGTGAACAGGGTTTTTGAATCTATTATGAGAGAGTTTCAGAACTAAAATATAGGTATTTAAAATTTTTCTTTTAGTTGTAAATGGACACAATATCTTTTTATGTATTTATTTTTATATAGTGCTGAGGACCGAACCCAGTGCCTCAGAAGTGTGAGGCCAGCGCTCTACTTCTGAGCCTGAGCCTCAGCCCCAAGTATAGGTATTTTTAAGGGAAAATAGGTTAGTCTCACCTAAATGAAGAATGTCTCTGGATTCCCAATTAAGCCTTTGGCTCTTATTTCATAAGTTTGTACATATAAGACTACAAGAAGATAGCTTTTATTTTTGCATTGTACATATAGGATAAATTTGCCCTGTCTGAAAATATTGAATTTCCTAACTAGTTGATTTATTCAGAGGTCTCTGAATATGTCAGTATGCAATCAATTGTACATTTAATAAACTATAAACTATGTTTATTGCCTTATTTATTGAGTTTAATCAAAGTGACTTGATGGTTAACTGGTCCCGTGTTTTCTACAAATCCCTGATTCTGGGCCCAATTATGGGAGACCGTAGAAGGACAAGATGATGAGGTGATTTCGTTCTTGAAAAATGGAACAAAACAAAGCAAAATGAAAAGATCTTTTATTTTATTTTATTTATTTGTTTGGAGGCAGACTTGGCCTGGATGGTAGAAGGCCAACATTATGAATACTTTCCTGTGGTTTTGGCATCTTACAAGCAGGTGTGGGAGATGCAAGACTCCTATTAAAGAGCAGCTTCTGCAGCTCCTCACAGCCTCACTGCTGTTTTTGCCTAGAGGTGCAAATAGATTCAAAGGTCATCTGCTTCTTAACATACCATTTCTCTCCTTTTGGAGTGGCTTCAGTTTGAATTAGAGGCTTTAAGATGAGGCAGCTCCCCAGTCAATCTGAGTGCATCAAAAGTGTGCTTATACCCCCCTACCGCGCCTTTTCCAATCCTCTGGGTCTTAACACTCCAAATGATTTGATTATGTTTGGTTGTAGTTGCAATATTGATTTGAGTTCGAGGTGGCCAGGAAGGGTCGAACTGTGCTTTGTATTTCCTTGAGGTCATATAGATCAGAGTTTGCTACTTCTACATCATCCGTAGAAAAGAATCACCATCATCTTTCTAAAAAAAACAAAATGCTCTGCAAAACATTTTTATAGACCTTAAGAGAGCTTTGGGGAAAAAAAAAAAAAAAAAAAAAAAAAAGGTCTGCACGATAATAATTTGCTTTTCATGAAAGGGTTTTCTTTGGTGAATAAATAGCACTGTATTTACACACAGAATAAAGCTTGCTGAAAAATCCCTGTATTCGGTTTTGACAAGTTCACTGAAAAAAATTGACAAAGGAAACATTTATTTTAGACAGTGCTAGTCAATCTAATGAAGATCCCAGTGAACTGAATTTTTAAGTTTTATTTTAAATACAACACAGGGCTCCAGACAGGGGATATTTTTAATGCTTCTTTATATTTACACATCAAACACCCATAGATGAGTTGCAATTTGTAATACATAACCCTGGGTTAGAGAAGACTCAGGCGTGAAAAAACAAGTCCATGTTTCATACTTGTACTCAGTATGAGTCCATCAATATTGGGGGAAATACACCCCCGTGAATGGTCCACTGCTGTTCTACTCCCACATTGTAAACATTTAGTACAATATTCTAGAAATAATTTCACTTAGAAGAAGTCATCCAATATACTATGCGCATGTGATGATTAAGTGACCCATGACATTTCCATTTCTAGGGACTTCAAAATATGCATCCTCCCCAGATTATTTGCTATCTCTGGAGGGAAAGTGGGAAATAAGCATGTCCCTGAACCAGCAGGTCTCCTGCAGGGGTGTTCACACTGGAGTAACTCTGCATCCAGCCCGAACCATGGTGGCCTTTGGCATGTATTTCTGTTCTGTGTAGGGAAAGAAGCCACATGCAAGAAGCCTTGAGAAAAATTAAAGAGAAAGAAATGAAATGTAGTGCTTTGCTGGAAGATCCATACTTTCTTAGGGAAAGTAGAAAGATAAAATGAAAATATGTTTTATGTCATTTTATTCTGAAAATGTACTTTGTTTATATTTACTAACTTTCCTAATAATACAATAACTTCGACATGACAGCTATCCTGTATAATAGCAAATGTGATTTAACTAAAATGACATTGCACTAGCTTTAAATAAAACAAACATTTGACAAAAGATAGAAGAAAGAGAAAAATCATTTTTTTTTGCTTCCACACATAAATCATAGCACACTGGAAATAGAAATTGCTTTTAGTGAGAGAGTAATAAAGTAATAAATGCAGAAAAGATCCTCATTGAACTGTAAGATCTTTTATAAGTACAAGTACTGCAAGGACAGGAATTATGTTTGAGATCTTCTTACTTTCCAGAGTGCCTAGCATGTGGTGAATAATCAACAAATACTTTCTGAATGAATAAACTACATTCCAGAAAGTTCTAATAATGGTTTCCTTGTTTAGGTGGACTTTTTCAAAGCAGATTCATTTCACACACTGAAAAGGAGATTGGGAACCAGATCATAGGGTGAAGTGGAATTGAAGTTAGAAGAGTGTCAGGGATGAGGAGTGCACAGGAGGCTGAGTGTTCTGGGAGATTTGTGGCTCCAGGCCCAATAAACTCATGGTGTGGAACCAAATGACCCATGGCTTATGATGCCTGGATACAGGCATCTCCAACATGGGTCTCACTTTGTCCTGAAGAGCACTCCTCAAGTCCTGAGTGGTGCTTTCTGAGAATAAAGACTAGTTTGGGGACCCTGCCCAATCTACCACCCCCTAAAACAACTGAACTTTAGCGTTGGCTTGGGAAAAATTTCAGGGTCAAAAGAGAATTTTCCAACATCCTTCCCAACCCCATCTACAATTTTTAAAACCTTTCTCTGGCATTTAAGTTCTATTCAATAAAACTTCATTAAAGTTAAAATCTGGCAAAACAAGCTTGCCTGCGTGGAGGCCTGTGTTGTTTCACTGCAGCTGCATGCATCAATGATGCTTCTGAGATGTTTGCAGTATGAAAAGGAACCTGGAGCGTTTTGGATTACTAGAGGAGTGGAAGAAGAACTTTGAGGGCTCAGAAAATCCAAAGCCTTTAAAGTTCTGCCCAGATCTCACCATAAGTACTAAGAGTGATTAGCAGACAGTCCAGGAGGAGACATTTTTGCCAAGTAGAGGTAGCTGAACAGAACTCCTTTACACTAATGTACTGCAGATTTCTTAAAATCCCCACTGATACAATCAAGAGACAAAATTTGCTTTATTCTCTAGGTGGGTGCTTGTAAAAGGGAGAATAGTTTCTTTATATCAAACTTCCCGTCCTTTCTCCTTTTTCCCCCTCTTTCCTCCTTCTTCCTTTCCTTCTTTTCATTGATTCCTAAACACTCCCAGAAAACCTACTGTGTAGATGTTAGATAGTTGAAGTACATAGGACACCAATCCTATCTTTATGGTAATAAATATGTAAATAGATATTCAAAATGTGCATGAATGTGTTATAGTCTTCATTTAGAACAGGTTTGAAGAGGGGGCAGCGGGAGCACTTGGGGAGTGAGCTCCAGGCTGAAGGATGGACAGTGCAGGCAGGAGGGCAATTGGACCTTGTGTGTGCAAGGGGTTGGGTATTTTTCATAGAGAAACATGGAACGCTGAGTTCATGACTGGTATCTCCATGACCTATAAAAGTTTGTGTTGAGTAATTTCAAAAGAAAGATATTCACATCCAAACAGTGGGGGCTAACACTGTCCTAAGAACAATGCAGATTTCATCTTCATTTTTTCAATTAACCCTCAGGATATCCCTAAAAGGCATGAATTTTTTTTTTTTTTTTTTAAATCTGAGGCTCAGAAAGGGCTTTACAAATTGTCTGTTAAACTGTGACTATAAATACTGGTCTGCCTGGCTTACATTTCTTTGTGTTTAGAAAGGTTACAAAACACATTGATGAAAAATTAAAAAGGATTAGATGAGGATTTATTTTGGGTGTCTTCTCACAATGATGGGAAAATGCTAGAATGGCCTTCTTATTTCCAGTGTTCTATTAGCCCACAATAAATCTCATTATGATAAAAAATTAGACAAGTTTAGAGAGGCCAAATAGTTATTTTCCATGGCAATCTTAAAATTTGTCCAAACCCCAACCATCCCAGGGTAGATTCAGATATAAGCAGATATTCACCAAACTGAAAATAAAGAATCACCTGTCAAAGAAGCAGTTATAAATTCACTCTAAGTCAAATTTTATATATGCCCTTTATCAATAAGTAAGGTGAAATTTTTTTTTACTATCTTGCTAAATAGTTAATTGAATATTTTAGAAGAATTTCTAATTGCAATGTCATTGTTTTGCCTTTCCTTAGTGCTTAGCCCTCTAATTTGAGATCTACTGGAGGGCAACACTTGCAAATTAGAAACATAATTGAAATCTACTGCTGAATAAATTGATGTTTACCGCTACATAAAATTAGTGCAATCGTTTTAAATGGTATGGAATCTATTTTCTTTTCACTTCACTGACTTCTTGTTTTTCTTGGAAGGAATTGTAGTTGGAGATGACCCTCAGAAGAAGTGAACTTTTTCCTTTGATATACTCCCAAATGGACAGCATGGGGAGAGGATTGGTGATGTACTTGGGGAACTGCAGGATGCTGTGGCCTTCCATGGTGGTGGGTTCTCCCTGGTCCCCTGAATTTTGAATCAAATTGAGTTAAGGATGTTATTGGGAAACTAACTTCATCTGAATAGTTTTTTTTTTTTTTTTTCAAGTTGATTAGTTGAAGGATGAACAAAATGTAGATTTATACCTAGAGCAGTACAAAAAGAAGGCTGAATTCATCAGTGTTGAATTATTGATTAAATTTAAAGTTCTTAAAGCAAATGAACTCTGTAAGACACACCATTAAGATAATTAAAAGATAAGGCCAAAACCAAGAGAAAATATTTGAAAATCACATATTGGATAAATACCCATAATATCCAGATTGTATATCTAAAACATACCCCAAAGTTTTTAAACAGAAAGAAAAAAATCCCCAATGAAAAATGGGCAAAGATCTAAATAGGCACCTCACCAAATAAGACACACAGATGGAAAATAAATACCTGAGAAGATTCCCAACATAATTTGTCACTAAAGAATCTGAAAAATGAAATGTCATTACAAATAGATTAGAATTGCTAAAATCCAAAACTCTGAGCATGTCAGTTACTTAGGAGGATAGAGAACAACAGGAAATCTCATCACTGCTAGTTGGAATGCAAAATGGTGTAGCAATTTTGGAAGACAGCATGGCAGTTTTGACAAAGGAAAACCTTACCATTCATGCTTCTAGATATTTATTCAACTTACTTAAAAATTTACATACAGGAATGTTTATATCAATTTTATTCATAATCACCCCAAACTGGAAGCAGTTCACATGTCTTTTAAAAGGGGAAGGATAAATTGGAGTCCATTTGTACAATGGAATATTATTTAGTGGTAAAAAGAAATGAACTATAAAGTCAAAGAGGGACATGAATGAATCTTAAATGCATATTGCTAAGAGAAAGAAACAAGTTTGAACAGGCTACATGCTCTATGATTACATTTTTACGTTTTTTGATAGTGTAGAAAAGGCAAAAGTAGAAGGCCATCAAGTAGTTCAGTAGTCACCAGAGCTTTGGGGAGGAGCAGGATTGAATAGGTCAAGTATAAGTGATTTTTTTTAAAAAAAGTGATGACTTCCCTAATAAAAGGAATAGAAATGACTAACTCTAGAGTAAATGTGAAGAGGGTACACAAATGGAACTTAGACCATACTATAGTACCATGAAATAACAAAGGACGGAAAAAAAATTGATAGAAATATGTCAAAGATATGCCAAAGGGAACAATTAAAGGAGCTCCCTGGCCAACATGGAAGAATTTGAGCAACCAAATCAATAACACTGAATTATAATATTAAGTATAAAATAAATATTCATTAGTACAATGTCATGTCAATACAAGATTGAATAAACAAATGAGAGAGAAAAGAAGATGTGTGCAGGAGTCCAATGTAGGTGCTTTAACTTTCGAGAAGATGGTCCATGACTCCTTCCATCCCATAAATCTGTGCTAGCCATAGTGACTTCCTTCCAAGAGTACAACATGGAAAAAGGACAAAGATTTACTTTACAGTGCAGAAACTTGGGAAGCACTGTCTCAGCCATGGGATAAAACTTAACATCAATGGCGATGTCACACTATGTACCCTGGATGCGATACAACAACAATGGCAGTTACCCCAGTGTTTTCCTCTCAGTCTAATTATGAGGAAACCCCCAGACAGAACCAAATTGAGGGACAATCTCCAAAATGCTTGTCTACAATTACCTGAAGTCATCAAAAACAAAGAAATTCTGTGAAACTAGAGTAGCCTAAGAAGACATGAACACTAAATATAGCATGGCTTACTGAATAAATTCATGAAACAGAAAAAGTGACATTAAGTAAAAACTAACTCTGGTTAAATTGTAGATTTCAGTTAATAGCAATCTGTTGGTATTGGCTGTGACATCACTCGTGGCAAAAAATGCCATATTGATAGAAGATTTTAACAATAGAACAAACAGGTTCTACTACCTTTGTAACTTTTCTGCAATTCTAGGAAATCTCTTAAAATGCTTATTTAAAATACATGCAAACAAAAAAGAGGCATTCGGATGTGAAACTAGGGCATAAAACACTCAGGAAGTGATTGTGATAGTATGAACTTAAAGATAAAGAAAACAGAAAAAAAATCAAGATGGAAGTGTTTAGGTTGTTGTGGAATGACTGGGAATACTTTGGTTTTACACCTGCTTGGGGACATACTACAAATTTGGTAATTGTTCTTAAGTACATATGAAAAAAATAAGTTTAATAGCTCCCCTTATGTAGATTCCCCCTTTTGACTTTACCACCATTGCTCTATTTCTGGTCTTTTATTTTTTTAACCTTACATATTCCATAATTACCTTTCCAATATAATTTTCCACTCATGTAAACAAACTTGTTTTCTAGGCTAATTGTTCTACTCACTCTTTTAGTAAGTTTTTCTGCTGCTGTGACTAAACGACCTGACAAGAGTAATTTTAGAGGAGGAAAAGTTTATCTGGGGGCTCACATTTTCAAAAGTGTCAGTCCATAGACAGCCAGCTCCATTCCCTGAGGCTCAAGGTGAGGCAGAACATCATGGAGGAAGAGTGCGCTGGAAGAAAGAGGCTCAACATATCACACCAGGAAGCAGGGGGCTGGGGGACTCCACTGGATAGATACAAAGTATATAAACCAAACGCACTCCCCCAATGTCCCACCTCCTCCAGCCATACCCTACCTGCCTTCAGTTACTACTCAGTTAAATCTCATGAGGGAATTAATTCACTGATTGGGTTAAGGCTCTCATAACCCAATCATTTCACCTCTAAGCTTTCTTGCATTGTCTCATAAATGAGCTTTTGGGGGACGCCTCATATCCAAACCATAACACTCACCATCTGCCAAATGCACATGAAATAGCCCTTCAGCTCAAATTATTCTCCAAATGCACTTTCCTCTTGTCATTCCAGTCATTCATCCTGAAACTCTACCTACCCAAGAAGCGTTAAAGAACACTTTTTTCTCTGATTTCCCTATCTGCAAGGGATCTCACCTTCCTCTGATTCCCAAAGTCCCTCTGCACTTTGCACTTCAACCATAAACTGCTTTGTATTACAGGGTTTTCTCTGTAGCTTCCCTGTTGGCTATTAAATACTTGGAGGGTAGGGCCCTGGTTTGTACATCTTTGCATTTCCCTTGGCTCTCTTTGTAGGTATTTATAAAAAGTTGATCTAATGAATGTTATCAATGTTAGACAGTCATTTTCAATTAAGGAAAAAATTTGAAACTAATATCAATTGAACTAAATTAAAAATAAAAACTTAAATTATTAACAGGTAATTTAAGGGGAAAGGGCTGGTATGTTTCCCCACATCTGTTATTATTGTGCTTTCTCCATTTGTGGCTGATAATGTACTGAGTCAATGCGTGTCAGGTAATGCCTCTTGTGTTTGAGCCATTATTACAATAATTAATAACAATGGCAGCTCAGTTGATAGGAACTTGGCAATGTTCATATCCTTATCTTCAAAGCTCCAAATGGCTTGGAATTTGGCTCTTTGTGAAACCATTTAATAGGAAAGTGTGTGTTTAGAATCTGTTCCCAACTCAAAGACTGAACCTTATCTCTAAAGTCCTTAATGAGAAAGCACCTGACAAATTGACTGGCACAATCCACTCCTCCACATCATTTCCCCTCCTGCCAAATGAGTTTCTTGCAGTCTCCACTTCTAACCTGGAAACTGTTGAATGATAAACAATCTGAGCCAGATGTCTGGAGTTTCAGAAAGCTTTCTTCTAAAGGTGATTTTACAAAGGAAAATTAATTTATCAAAAAGGTGGAAAATCAATCTTTTTATTCTTTGGGCCAATTAACTCTTTGATGAGTTCTACTTGGCTGAATTGACTGATGGTTTTAGTTCTTCACGTCTTTAGAATGACTGCATGTTCTTCTGTTTAATGAAATATAGTTCCACAGAATAGCAATGCAAATAAACAAAAATCAAATGTATTATGGGTCTTCACAAGTACTAAGTCTATTAAGCATTATGAGCTCCTAACAAGAATTTATTATTAATCTGTTTATTAACTTAAAAATCCAATAAATATCTAAAATGTGTAGGATTTCTATGTTGACAAAAATTTTAAAATACAAATGAAAATAGCTGTACTCATCTCATTGAAAATAAATTCTATTTATTTATTTTTTAATGTGGTGCTGAGGATCAAACCCAGGGTCTCACATGTGTGAGGTGACCACTCCACCTATGAGCCACAACCCCAGCTCATTGAGAATAAATTTAAAAGTAAAAACAAAATTGTTCAAGTGAAAAGAAACCATCAAACACTGACTCTACTGTCCTAATCAAGAGCCTCGTGCATGCTGGGCAAATGCTCAGTAGCAAGTGCTTTGCTACTGAGCTATATTCCCAGCCCAAGTGTTCAATAATATTTATTATTTGAGGAAACTACTCAAAGTATAAATTGATGGGGTTAAGAGTTTAATGGGAGATCAAGAATTGATAGTGTGAGACAGGACCACTCTTTCAAGAAGCTTGGCTGGAAAGAATGAGATCATGAGGATGTCAGCTAAGTTGGTTTACAGAGTAAAGAAAATGTAAAAACAAAACTACCCCCCACCAAAAAAAAAAAAAAAAAAAAAAACTATAGCTTAAAAATAATGCCAGTTGTGAAGAAGAGACTAAGGACTAGGAGAGAGAACTGATAGATCAGAGTGGAAGGTATTAAGGAGAAAGATAGACAAGTTGTCCTCTAAAAAATGATGATTCCTCATCCTAGAGACAGGAAGGAAGAGGAAGAAGACAGCAGGAAACATGGATACTCCTGAAAGTTTAAGTGCTTCTAAGTGTTAAGACAGGGAATATTTGCAATAAAGCTCAGCAAGATGAGAGGGGGATGTAACTAAGGATCAGCAAATGTACAGATGAGCAGGATTTGCAGGGGCACTAACATGTATGGTGATTTTACCTACTTTTGCAGTGCTCAACCACTTGAGTATGACAGCAGTAAGAGTAACTTTCTATAATAAGAACTTAGATTAGTTCATTTACTCTTCAGAGGTAGCCTCTGAAATAATAATTATTCCCATTATACCAAAAAGGAAATTAAGGTTTTGGGTTAAGAAATTTGCCCAAATGTACAGTGCTGGAAAGTCTTAAAATCAGTATTTATTGGAACCCAGGCAGTCTGATTTAGAGACTGGGCTTATGCTAGGACTGCTTAAGTTAGCAAGTTCATCATTTTAAGTTAGGAACTTGCATGGTTAAAGGTAAAACAAAACAAAACAAAAAACCAGATAAATAAGTTGGGTCATGGAACTAACTCTTCAGGGGAGCAATCCTGCAGCCCAGCCTGCGTGTGGAGAAAGTCTGGGAAAATGACCAACTGTAACCCCAGAGGACAAGGAGATCATGGGCCAAAGACAGGATGCTACAGGCTTCTGAGGTTGACCACTTCTGAGTGGTGACCATTGGTATGAGAAGCTGAAGTGGATGAAGTAGAGAGGAAAAGAAGGACTCAGGAGGATGTGAGGGGCTGAACAAATTAGGATGGCTTCCTATTTATGAAGAAGGCTATGTGTTAAAGGATCTCTATTTCTGAAAGATAGCTTTCATTGATCAGATATTTCTGTACCTGATGTAAGACAGGCAGAGTTCCAGGCTCTCAGGACACAGAACTAGATAAAAAAGGACCAAGTTGCTGCCTCATGAAGTCTATATTTCAATACCTATATGTCAGGTAGTGATGAGCATCTAAGAGAAAAATTAAGCAGAAAAATGTGTGAAGGATAATTTTATGGGTTAATTTAATTGGTTCCAAAGATGCCTAGGTTTCTGCCAAAACATTATTTTTGGGTGTGTTTGTGAGAGTGTTTTTGGATGAATTAGCATTTGAATCAGTGAACTGAGTGAAGTCCATTAATCTCTCCAACCTGGGTGGTAATCATACAATCCACTGAGGGTCTGGATAGAACCAAGAGGTGGAGGAAAGGTGGATTTGCCCCTTTGCTGACTACTTGAGCAGGAACATCAATCTTCTGCCCTCTTGGGTTGTGGTTCTTAGACCTTGACACTTGGACTCTACATCATTGACTGTTTGGCTCCAGGCCTTTGAACTGTGTTACTGGCTTTCCTGCATCTCCAGTGTGCAGGTTGCTGATCATAGAACTTTACCTCTATAATCATGTGAGCCAATGCTTTAAATTAAACCTCTTTCTCATATCTATCATCAGTCTATGTCTACGTATGTAAATATCAACTGTGATTGGTTTGATTTCTTTGTTGAACCTGATTAACACAGAAGGAGAATAGGACAAAGGGTGTGACTGCTACAAGGGGTGATTAGGAACCAACGAGGGACCTGAGTGGCTAAAATGTTTGAGTAATTATTTGCAGACATTGCAAAAGGTGTGGAAGAGTTGTGCAGTTTTGTTGAGATCAGAGAATAAGGAGTTAGATTTTTGTCCAGTGATTTTGAGATGCTGGTCAGACAAAAGGAATATTGAATGTAAGTAAAGTTTAGACAAAAGTTTCTGTATTCCACATAGAAATTCACAAGTCTGGGATTGATAGGGACATTAATGTAGGAATCATACAGATGATACACAAAGACAAAATGAGTGAGATCATTAAGGAAAGAGTATTTCACGGATAACTATACGTAGAGATACTACTAAAAGTTAGGAATATTACAAACATTCAGCAAGAGATTGAGAAAGTCACCAGAGAAAAAGGAGAAAAAAAAAAAAAAACCCAAAAAAACCAAAAAAACAAAACTCAGGAGTTCTGTCATGGCAGCCATGTGAAGGATGTGTTTTTAAGATGAAGGATTGATTAATTCAGTCCAAAATTGCTGAGAATTAAAAGAAATTAAGACTGAGAATTGACCACTAGGTTTAGCAATGTGGAGATTGTTGGTGCCCTTGATGGAGCATTTTGATTGTTGATGGGTCCATGGAGTAGGAAGGAAATGAAGTGGAGAAAGTATCAACCCATCTTGATACTTGAGTTTTTCTGTCAAGCAGAGCAGAAAAATGTAGTAACAGTTGGGAGGGTTGTGGTATCAAAGGAATGTTTTAATGTTTAAGGTGAAAACAGTTGCAACACGTTCATGGTTGATAGAAACAAACCAGGAATGAAGCGAAATTGAAGATGCAGGAGAAAGGGGAAGTTGTTGGAGCATGACTGAGATCTAAGTGAATGGAGATAAGATGCAAGCACAGGTGGAGTGGTTATCCTTGGGGGCACAAACTCCTTCCATAGCTACAACTCCAAAGGTGTTAAGGGGCTTGAATGCTAGTTGATGGATGACAGGAACACAATTTATTCTGGATCTCTGCACACTGAAGAGTGCTAAATATAGCATAAATCCCAGAAAGTTAAGGTTAGTTAAATTGATCATGGAAACTGTACACAGCAGAATTGCACTTCTGCTATCTAGGAACAGACAACTGAATTGTTGAATGAGCAAATGCTAAGAAGCTGTGACAACTAAAAGTCAGTGGTAACCTACACAATGGACATTTAGCGTGACTTTCACTTCCAGAAGTGAGATTCCTTTATTGGAAAACTATTCTGTGAAATGAGGATTATTACCTCCTCCCAACATCCCCATTTCTTCCACTGAAGAAGGAAAAAAATCTGCTTTTCACCCATACCAGTGTTCTACTATTATATTTCACCAGGGTTTAAAACTTCTCCTTTATATCTTATGTCCGTCAATAAAGCATATTTTTGCAGACAGAGGGAAACTGTATATTCCTTTTCCTTTTTATTTTCAGAAAATAAGGTATGTGCTAATAGAAAGATATCTGAAATGGGAATCAGGGCGCTGTGTTTTTTGCCCTGTTCTGTCACTAACTCACTAGGAATTGATTTCCTCTCTGGAAAAAAGAAGTAGTTGGTCCAGAGGATCTATAAAGTCCCTTCTGGACCCAAGTAATGAAATCATAATAACAATCTAAATAATTCAGAAATTCACAGCTGATGCCCTTTATTTTTATATGCCCATAATATTCTATGTCAAGATAAGTCACATTTATATTGTTGAGAGGTAACCAATCACCGATGCATTAATATCTTACAGGGTTATTGTGGAGATTAAAAGAGAAAATGTGAAAGAAATTCACAAACTGTAAAGTGAAATCTGTCAGTCATTAATAACACATAGGCACTGAAATATGACATCTATTACTATCATCCCGACCCTTCTTTTACTATATAGCTTTGGGATATCAAATAAAGTCAATCTGTGAGGAATGCAAATGGGAAGGAGGAGATTTTATTTTGAAGAAAGCCTTTTAAACTTTTTTGTTGCTGTTGAAAAATGGCCTTAAGGTAACTACTACAGAAACAAAGACCCAGGCAAGGGCTTTGAGAGAAGTATAAGGGCTGGGTGTTAATTTATCCTCACTCAGCAGGTCTTCATCAGAATATCATAGAAAGAAATACTGTCAGGTTTCATGCCCATCACTGTTTAGAAAATAAAACAAAATCTGAGTAAATTGAAAATCTTAATTAATGTAATTATTTTTAAGTTATAAAGTTAAACTAATAAGCAATCTTAATTCTAGTCTATTATGATTATATTTGTACTTTCTATCAAAGTTATTCTGTTGTGCATATTTCTCACATATTATTATTATTTGTATACATTTTCTATTTCAGTGTAGGAAAAAAATTTAACAATAAGCATATATCTACTAATCTGCATTTTTGTAACAAGATTATACATTCCTATCTGATAAATTGTTAGAATGAATATGCTATACCACAAATACTAACAGTAACAATATGTTTTAGATTTTTATAGCATGTATCTTTTTCAGAGAAGCATCACAATTGTCTCACTCTATTCTAACAATGGCACTTATTAGCTATATGACCAGGTAAGTCACTTAACCTCTCTGTGCTGTGGTTTTCTTACTTGTGCAGCAGCAATCATACTAGTATTTTTCTGAAAGGTTAATGTGACTATTAATGTTATTCTATGTAAAACATTTAAGAAAGTTCCTGGTATACAGAAAACACCCAATAAATGTTTATTTTGATTACAATTAGTATTATTCCTTATCAGTGGTTTTGAAATTGTACATACCATTAGGTCCTAGTCATTTTTGAAGAAGTCCCAAGGATTCTTCAACTAAAAGTGTTATAAACTCACCGTCTGAAGATATTCAGCAATAACATAAATGAATAAAATATGTTAGTGGTGATTGTGGCAAATTAAATAGCCCACATCTCTAAAAACCAAAAGTTCCTACTCAGTCTCAGCAATGTTGCCAATATAGGAATACAAACTTAGTATTGCCACCTTCTCAGGAAAGTATAAATTTACATTTTTATTTAATTTCCTAACTTAAAAAAAATACTTAAAAAACTTATTTTATTTTTTGGTGAAATAGAGTGTGGGCCAAATATATACAAGTCTGTGAGGGGATTTAGAACCATGACCAGAATTTCCCTATGGTTCTCATCACTGTAGGGTACAAAATAGGTCCTTGTTAGAACCTTGATTAATTATGAAAATTAGGAAATCATAGATAATTTGAAGATTGATGAAAGATTAAAAATAGTTATCAAATTGGTATGTCAAAGAGAAATTTGAACTCCATGTTCATTGTAAGCTTACTCACAATAGGAAAGATATGAAATCAATCTGAACATCCATTAATAGATGAATCCATCAAAAACCAGTGTATTTCCATGATAGAATGATATTCAGCCTTATAAATGAATGAAAAAATTGTGTCATTTAAACAACATAGATGAACCTGGAACACATATACTAAGTGAAATAATGCAGGCAAAGAGAAATAAGTGCTGCATGATTGCACTTATATGTGGAATCTGAATAAAATGAACTCATGGTAGTAGAGAGTAGAATGGCAGATAGCAGAGGTTGGGTGAGGTAGGGATGGGAAGAGTTTGGTCAAGGGTGCATGAGGAAAAGTGTGTCAGTTTCCAAATATTTTAGAATTTTCCATTTATCTTTCTGTTATTGATTTTTAATTCTTTCAGTTATGGTAAAAGAAGATACTGGGATGACTTAACTCTATAAAATTTTTGAGATTAATTTTATGGCTCAGAGTACAATCTATCTAGGTAAATGTTTCATGTTTACTTGGAAAGATTGTGTATTTTGCTGTTCTTTTGTGTAACACCTTATAAATATTTATTAAGTTAAAAAAAAAAGATAAGTGAGCTCCTCAGTAGGAGCTGATAAAGGATGGATTGGGAAAACTAATAGTTGACATTCAAAGAAGCTCTGTCTGGATAGTATGGATACTACCCCCATTGGGCTCCTGGGATACAATAAATTCCATCTTTGAGATTTGTTTGATTTTTGGGGGAGAATGAAATATAGGCAGGAAAGTAGACAAGAAGATAGGAAAAGCAGAGAGGCAAAGATAACCCCCTAAACAATAAAGCTTCAAAATCCCAAAGTGCATGATTTTCCATTTTACCAGACCACTTCTAAATCAAGTGAACAATTACACAGCTCTTTACAATATTCTGAGCACTGGCTAGGCCTTGTTTGGGAATTCCTTTATAGGCTTTGTTTGCACTTCAAACCTATGTAGGGATTAGTGATGCTCTGCTTCTGCTTAGGAAGGTAGAGGTTGAAGGTACCATTTTAGAGTCAAATAAATGTGGTTCTCTGACTTGGTAGGAAAAGAAGCTTGCCAGTGATGTAGACAAGTGACTCACCTTTGATGTGATCTAACTTTATGAAATCTTGAATTTTTTATGACTCAAAAAATTTTAAAATCAGTTAAGTACCAGTTCTTTGATGATCCCTTTATCACAGAGGGAGACTCTTAGATAATTGAAAAGGGACGAGTCATAATGAGTTTTCACTGGTGCCTGTTGCCTCTTATCATTAATTCCATTGATACCCTACAGGGAGCTCAAGGCCCACATTTGACACCTAGAGCTTGATTCTGCTCTTTCTGAACTGGGCTTGCTTAGAGACAAAGGAAAAGGGCTTTGTTTCCTGACTTTTCCTCCCTACAGAAGCTCTAATCCAATCAATTTTATTCCTGATGGATTGGAGAATACCCAGATGCCATACTCCATCATTATCCTCCCAGATATTTGTCCCACATTCGCACCTGCTCTCTGTTACCATTCCACTGGGAGAGTAAGAAGACATAGATAAATATGGTCTAATCCCATATTTATTGCAAAAGGCCTCTTTGTTCTTGAAATAATAGCTATTCCATCATCAATTCGCATGGTATTTAATCACAAAACTGAGTTTTACAATTCAGTCTCTCAGGTAATTAAGAAATGGTGACTTAAAATATTTTAAACAACATAGGAATCTTTTACTTCAATTTTTATATTTCTTCAATTTTTATATCTTTAAATCCTGTAGTGCTTTATAGTCATAAAGTGCTCAATAAATGTTTACCGAGCTAAACAAAACCTTAAGTAACTGGCATTCCAGAAATGTTTATATACATGTATGAACTTTGAAGATACATTTATACTTAGGTTGCTTTATGGATTAGGTGGTCTGATTAGGATGCTGTTGAATTAATATAATACTCTGCTGATATAGAATGGAGGATTCTGGTAATTACAACTATCTCCCAGAACTTCATATGTAAGTGAACAAAGACTTGGAAAACATAGAAGAAATGAAAAGCTGACACAAAGCCTCTGCACATTACAGAGTAGGTACAAGGTGCTAAAACCCCTGAATTAAAGAGCTTGGTTTTTGTTTTTCTTCATTAGTCTATAATTCCGGTCAAGAGAAGACATTTGTTCTATTATGAAACCAATAACAATAGTAATATGCAGGGGTGTGTTGAGCTATGTTGCAGCCTGAAGAAAAATAAAAATCAGTAAGACTGATCCTGAGTTTATTTGAAATTTTGGTATTTGTTCATCATGAATTTTGTCTTCTTTAATTTAAAAAAATTTCATAGAAATATATTTTTATTTATCTGGATTACTGAGTTATTTTTACCCAGGGTGTCTCACTTACTTTAACCCTAGTCCTGGTCCGGATGTGAGAGTAGAAATACTTTGACCTGGCTAGTATAATTTAGAAAAAAAGTTAATTTCACTTCTTAATGTATACAGAATCATTATGGGAAAATGTAAACAAATTCAATGTGTTATTTCTAATAAGGAAGGAAAGATGTATTTTGAAAGATTCCTATCACATGTGAATAAAATTATAAAGGTTATATTTCTAACTTTTAGTTAGAAATACTTTCAGCTGTAAGTAATGGCATATTCATTCTACAGAGCCTTAAAGATATAAATCAGTTTTCCTCATATAACAAGTGGTATGGAGGGAGGTGGTGTGGAGTCCCTTCCCTTGTCTTCTAGTACTTACTGTACTTATGGTAGTAAAATATCTACTCCCGTTTTATCAATTGCATGCTTTTCAATGCACTAAAAAAGGAATAAAACTTTTTAATTTTATTTGTACCCTTTAGGAAGAGGTGCCCATGGCTTTCCAGAGGACAAAATCTTTGTTCATGTCCCCCTTCATAATAATGCACCAACCCTGTCTCCTAAGGAGGCTGGAGAAGCCAGAGTCTCACATGGACCTTCCCTCACACTCCTGCCTTAAACCAAGTCTGCGTCTTAAGTAAGTATGAAGAATGAAGCGGATAGTTAGTTTATGAACTATTTGTGTCTATGAGAGTTCCAATGTGAGTAGATTTGTATTGAATTTGTGTAACTGCCAAGCGTCCTGTTGCACACCTGTCATCCCAGCAGCTCAGAAGGCTGAGTCAGGAGAATAGCAAGTCTGAGGCCAGCCTGGGCAATTTAGCAAGAACAGTCTCAAAATAGAAAGTAAAAAGGAAAAGGGATATAGCTCTGTGGTTGAGCACCCTGGGTTCAATCCCTAGTAACACAAATTAACATAAAAAGAAGAACTTGTGTAATTGACACATTAATTACTTGATGGTACAGTTAAGAATAACAGGCAATATTAAGAATAACATTTGTAGGGGTCTGGTGGTATGGCTCTGCAGTAGAGTAGAGTGCTTGCCTGGCATGTGTGAGGCCCTGTATTCAAGTATGATGTTCTTGAAATATATTTCTTTCTTGAAAAATATTTTTTAGGGACTTTTTGGTTTTTACTGTAATGAGTAGAAGTAAGCATCAAGTACCATCTTCCTAACAATCTCATCGATCAATCCTGAAATGTAAATGGCATATGCCTGTGTACAGATCTGCCAGAAAGAATAGGTGGATGGAAAGGCTCAGCCGCTGTTTGTTTTTAAGTTTGATTTTATTCTGCCTATCTGTGTCTAAGCAACAAGCTCTCATTATTCACCAGTGTTTAGGGTTAAAATAACAACCTAGTGACCTTCCTTTTCATCTAAACTGAAACATGTTACTGGCCTCTTTGGACCATTCTATGGCAGTGTTTTTAAGCAAACTATTTGCCACCAGAAAACAGAGGTATGGTATATGTAGTTAGTCTTGTAAAAATAATATATTTGATAGACTATTATTTAGTTCATTATTTTTGCCCTTTATCTTGTAAATACCTCTAAAAGCTTTTAAAAATTTTAATTTCCTCATATTGTATTCTTCACTTATGTGGATGAATTTCTAAAAGTTCATAAAATCAGATTATATTTACTTTCAATTTTCCAGTCATGTAGATGTGATATGTAATAGCTCAGCATTGGTTGGTTAGGCATCAGGAAGGTCCTCTAAGTTTAGAAAGTTAAGAGGTTGTGATGGTTAATCTGAATTGTCAACTTGGTTGGATTAAGAGATGCCTAGATTAAGAGATCTTGGGGGAATGCCAATGAGAGTGTTTCTAGGAATGACTGATGTATGGGGCAGCTAATTGAGTGGGAGATCCACTTTAAATGTGGGCAGCACATATTAGGTTGGTGGCCTGGATGGGACAAGGACTTGGAAGAACAAGGAAGCAGCAGCAGACACAAGCTTGATTCTTCATGAGCAGGTGGTTTGATTGCTGCTGGGATCACCTGAGGACATCAGACTCCAGATCCTTCACTTTTCCAAACTGGACACTGACGGGACACTCTCCAGGGAGTTTCTAGGCTTTTGGTCCTGGACTGCAGCTGCATCATTGGTCTCGTTCTGAGACTCCAGCCATCAGCCATACATTGTGGAACTATCCAGCTACAGGTCATGTAAACCAACCCAATAAATTTCCCTCTTAATAATCATACCTCTCTATATATCCTGTTGGTTCAGTTCTTTAAAGATATCTGAGTAATTCAGGGGTTAAGTTCAGCCAGCACAAGTGATCAAGGTAGACTTGATCTGGGTGACAAAAATGTGAACCACTGAAACTGGTACAAGCTATTGAAATTAAAACAATGGATTTTGTTTTGTTTTGTTTCCTTTGTTGGTGTGCCTGCTTTGTTTCAGGGTTACTTTTGTGCTCTATGAGAAGAGGATGAGTTGGGTCATCCGTAATGTAGTAGAAAAAGTGCTCTCTGGGTCTCAAAAGACCTTAGGTTATAAGTGCATGTATGAAGTCACGAATGGTGTGAATATACTTTGCATACAACCATAGATATGTAAAAATGCGCTCTATATGTGTAATATGAAATGTAATGCATAATGCTGTCATTTATAACAACATAGAATAAAAAATAAACAAAAGACCTTAGGTTAGTCATACAGTCCTCTGAGATACAGTTTTCTCATTCACAAAATTAATACTTCAAAAAAAAAATATAAGGATCCCTTCAAATACAGTCTTATAGGTAAACCCAGTATATTTAGACAGAGCTGGTAGAGGTCATTTCCAAACTCTGCCATTGAGTCCTTCTCTTGGACTTTATCTTTGTTCAAGTTTGGCGACAAAACCCGTAGGCATCACGGGAGTATGCTAGAACACTCCTGAGGAGGAGGGGAGAATGAAAACCCTGAATAAGATCCAAAGAGATAAATTGAAACTTACTGTTGTTTTCTCCCCCACCCCTTTCTATATTTTCTTCCTCCCCCTCCTTCCTTTCTTCTTTTTCCTCCTTAGAAGTCCTGGGAAATAGTCTATAATTTCTTTAATTAACCTTTGTGTCAGTGTATAATTGTCCTTATTCTAATTACTTTTTCCTTGTCACATCCACTCACTTTCATATATGCAATATCTGTGCAACAATGTTCTTACTTTATTTTTTAAATCTCTTAATTGTACACAGAATAAAAATAAACTGGTCAACGATTTTATAATAAAGCAAATGTCCATGGAACCAACACACTGGCCAAGAAGTAGGACGTGGTCAGAATTCTAGAAATGAAACTTGTGAACGTGACTTCCTCCTCCATCTGGCACTCACACCATTGTCCCCTTTGTTCTTCTGGCCCAGGGAGGGTAATGGCATGCCCCCTTTTTCATACCTGGATGCTTCCCCATTTCTTATCGGTCCCCCTAACACTGCCAACAGTTGTTCATTTGACATTTTTTCAACTGAAGTGTTTATGTGGACTGTATGTTTCTTGCCATTCATATGAATGACATGAAACCCCTTTGTGGTATTAACAGCATCACTAGGAAGCACCTTAGCATTTCATGAATAAAGTATGATACTTGCTGAGATTTTTTTTTAAAAAAATGATAAAATGTATCAGATTAAGATGTTTCCTTCTGTTCCTAATTTGCTATGTACATTTTATTATGAATGGATGGTGAGTTTTATTGAGTCACCTTTCTATATCTATTGAGATCATCATGTGATTTCTCTCCTTGATTGTTTGAACTATATTAATTGACTTTTAAATGCAAAATTTTGCTGAATTCTTAAAGCAGCTTGTTTATTTGTTTATTTCCGTTTAAAAGTAATATGGAATTTGATTTGCACATATCTCATTTGGAATTTTTTCATGAGATTTAGTCATCATTTTTACTTCTTATAATGTCTTTGTTAAATCTGGGAATTGCCATAAAAATTGAAAGTGTAAGAAATACAGTATCCTCTGTTTAAATGCCTGTGAGATTGATAATGATGTTCCCTTTTTCATTTTTAATTGGGGTGACTTGTACTTTCTCTTTCTTTTCTTTTCTTTTTTTTTTTTTAATCATTCTCACCAGGAATTTACCAGTATCTTCAAAGAATCAACTTTGGCTAATTGATCCTATTGTACAGTATTTTTTTCCATTTCATTAAAATCTTGTATTTCACTTATTAGTATTTTTATACTTTCATGAGATGGGTACTTAGATCACGAATTTGTTAGTCTTTCTTTTAGCTTCATATATGCAGTTAATGATCTATGTTAATCTTTAGTTGTATTATGCAGGTTTTGACACATTTTGTCATTATCATTGTGTTTGCTAATTTGGGCTGTTCTAACAAAATGTCATTAACTAGGTAGTTTATATACAAAAGAAATTTACGTCCCACAGTACTGGAGGCTAGGAAGTCAAGACCAAGGCATAGACAGATTTGGTATCTGGTGAGGGCAGCTTTCTGGTTCATAGATAGCACCCCTGGTTGTGTCGTCATATAGTGGAAGACGCAGCACAGCTCTCTAGATTCTCTTTTATAAAGACACTAACTGCATTCATGAGAGCTCCTCTCTCATGACCTCAGCACCTCCCTAAATGTTCCCATCTCCTAATAGTGCTGCCTTCATGTTAGAATTTAACATGAATTTTAAGGAGGACATGAACATTCAGATCATAGTAATTATTTAGTTTAAATATTTTCTAATTTATTGTTTTTTTCATAGACACATGGATTATTTAGAATTGCATTCCTCATTTTCAAAATATTAAGATTCTTCTATTTTACATTTTTGTTATTAATTTCTGATTAAGTAGAACTGATGTCAGAGAAAATATATCATACAATTTTATTTCTTTGAATTTTGTTGATACTTGTTTATTTCAGAATATGGCTAATTTTTACAAATGTCCCGTATGCTTTAAAATAGTTTTCAGTTTTTGGCAAATTGTTCTATATATATTCATTTTGTCAAATTAATTATGTTATTCAAATATTTTATGCACTTAACCCAATTTTTGTCAGCATTTTAAAAGTCAGTTACTAATTGGAGTGGCTCTGGAGGCTGAGTCAGGAGGATCATGAGTTCAAAGCCAGCTTCAGCAAAAGTGAGGCACTAAGCAACTCAGTGAGACCCTGTCTCTAAATAAAATACAAAATAGGGCTGGGGATGTGGCTCAGTGGTTGAGTGACACTGAGTTCAATCTGTGGTTCAAAAAAAAAATGTCAATTACTAAGATAAATGTATTAAAATTCCCTCAATGTGCTTTTGGAATTGTTTATTTCTTATTTTATTTATTTGAAGATTTTTGCATTGGAGGGTTGAACATATTTTATCAAGTGTCAAAATTTAGGACTTTTATGTCTTCCTGGAAAATCAAACTTAAGTTTTATGGTGTTATTTCCTTCTTTCTAGCACTGTTTTTTTTTTTTTTTCCCTTTAAAATTGACTTTGATATTAATGTAGTGACATCAGCTTTCTTTGAGTTGGTTTTGCATGATTTTCTTCCATTTTTTGTTTTCAAATTTATTATATTCTTGCAGACTTACAAACAAAATGTAATGTCATTTTATAATGCAATCTGACAATATATACCTCTAAATTGGAATATTTGTTTCATTTACTTTCATGTAATTACTAATATATTTTGGCTTAAATTTACAATCATATTGTATATTCCTGTTTATTTGATTTCTTATCTGTTTGCATCATTCTATTATTAATGGCCAGAAAGCAGAGAGAAGGAAGAGAGAAGGGACCACAGGGAAGATGCAACTTTTTGGGGAACACCCCCAATGACCCAAATCTTTCAGCCACACCCTACTTGCCAACAGTTACCACCCAGGCAGTCCATTAAAATTAGGATGGACTGATTCCATCACAGCTCTCATAATCTAATAATTTCACATCTGAATATTCTTGCGTTAACATAGGAGCTTTTGGGGGACACATATCAAAATATAACATATATCCAAAATATAACTGGGGAGGGAAGAGGTATTTGGTAGTTTTAATGTGATAGGCAATGTATAGTTTTATTTATTTTATTATATCTTGCTTGAAGTTCTCAAGGTTTCTTGAATGTGTGGTTTGATATTTTTCATTAGTTCTAAAAAATTTTCAGCTAATGTACAAGTCCTTCTGCCTCACCCTCTCTTCTCTGCCTTTTCAAATCTGTACAAATTAAATTTTACAAATATTTGCTGTATTTCATTTCTTTCTCTTCTCTTTTCCCCTTAGGTCTTTGTAGGTCTTTGCTCTCTGTTTCCTTCAAAGTATTCAATTTTTTTGGATTTGTTTTCTACTCATCCATTTTCTCTTCAGCTATATCTAATCTGCTTTTGAGTCCATTTCTTATTTTTAGTTATTTTATATCAGTTCTAGAATTTTTGCTCAGTGCTTTTTCAATACATTTTTTAATTTTATACTAAAATATTTAGTCATGTACTGCTCAGATGCAGTCAGTGTAGTTGTTTAAGAGTTTGTAAGATGCTGGGCACAGTTGCTCACGCCTGTAATCCCAGCACTTGGGAGGCTGAGGGAGGAGGATGGCAAGTTCAAAGCCAGCCTCAGCAATGGTGAGGCACTTAGCAACTCAGTGAGACCCTGTCTCTAAATAAAATACAAAGAAGGGCTGGGGATGTGGCCCAGTGGTCAAGTGCATCTGGGTTCAATCCCCGGTACCAAAAAAAAAAAAAAAAAAAAAAAAAGAGTTTGCAAGATAATCCAAATATATTGAGCTCCTATGGTCTGTTTCTGTTTTCTGTTGTTTTGGTCTCCTCATACTTATTTATTTTGTTATTTGGATGCTGTATGCATATATGAATGTATCACAATTCATTTTAATTTTACATATAACTGTAATATATCAATTAAAAAAACAAACAAATGTAAGATCAATAGGGTAGAGGAATGGGATCAGGGGGTAGAAGGAGGAGAGGAAAATACTGGAAAATGAAATAAACAAAACTATGTTTTATGTATTTATGAATATGTCTATTGCTAGGCATTATGGTGCCACACCTGTAATCCCAGCTTCTTGGGAGGTTTAGGCAGGAGAATCACAAATTCAAGTCCAAACTGAGAAACTTAGCAAGATCCTGTCTCCAAATTAAAAATAAAAAGGGCTGGAGGTGTTGTCAGTGGTAGAGTCCCTCTGGATTTGACTCCAAGTACCTCAAAAACAAAATTATTTTACTAAAATTGAGTAAACAACTTAGTTATGGGACATAAATTCTATAGGTTGCATCTGGATACCTGAGAATTCCTGGAAACCTGGGACTTTAAACTCTGTTCATCTCACCTTGAAGTGATTAAGTAAGCCCTCCTAATTTAGTATGTTAAAGTGTGAGGTACAACCTGTTCCTGTTTCCAGACTGCCCATCCTCCCCAATTCCCCACCATTCCTTTATATAGGCTGACTTTTGTTCAGTTCAGTAGTCAAGCCAAATATACTTTTCAAAGGGGCAAGTAATACAACTATTTCAAAGCTAGCCTTCACACATGTGACAGATATTAGCATGGGAATATACACTGAAATCTGCCCTGGATGAACTCATTCCTCTTTCTACTATAACTGAATAGAATTCCTCATTAACTTTTGGAGCTCTCAGTTCACCATTTTTCCTTATGCCACAGATTCATGTGTAATGTAGTAGCCACCACTTGTCCACACTGGCTTTTAATGAATCACCATCACCCTCAGAATTTTGCCAGAAGAGAGGGCAATTGTCTTTTTCTTTTACTTTCTTTTACCACTTTGCTTTACCTTAGAAAGCTCTTTCTGGGTCCTGATGTCATTTTCTTCTCTTTATTTGTTGGCCAGTTTTGTGAGACTCTTATTTCAATTTTTTTTTTTTTTAGAAACTAAAGAAAAAAAAAGTACAAAATATAGCCAATCTCCTTTATTTCCTTTATTGTCCTTATGTTTTTAGTAGCCAGTGTCAAAGCATAGAAGCTGAGGCACATAGTCCTTTAGTGTAATGTCACCTGGGAAACTCCATTGATACTGTTAGCATCCAGTACCACTCATTTGCAAATTATTAAAATTTTTATCTCCAGCTTAGACCTCTCTACTGAACTCTAGACCTATAGGTTCACCTGCTCTTTGACATATCCTTCAGGTATTCTGGAGTACCATAAACTTCATATGTCTGAAAACAAAATAATGATCTTACTTCAAACTCAGTTCTTTTCCAAGTCATTCTTACTTATGTAAATATTATTACCTTTCATCTCCTTTTTAAAAAGTGTATTTGAAAAAAAAATAATTAATACACTCTATTTATTAGAGCAATTTCAGGTTTACAGAAAAATTGAAGAGAAAGCCCAGAGTTTGCATATACCTCTCTCCTTCTGGGCTGTTTACTCCATTATTTATACTTTGCATTGGTTATATTTATTAAAATTGATAAGCCAATATTGATAATTACTGAGTAAAGCCAATGCTTTACATTAGGATTCCCTTTTTGCATTGTGTAGTTCCATGGGTTTTGCCAAATGTATAATGTCATGCATTCACCATAACAGTATCACATAGAATAGCTTCATTTCTCTGAAGACCACCCATGTTCCCTATTTATTGCTTCACCCCTCCTCCTGAACCTCGGTAACCAATGATCTTTTTAATGTCTTCATAATTTTGCCACTTCCAGAATGTCATATAATTGAAATCATACAGTATATAGCTTTTTCAGATTGGCTTCTTTCACTTAGCTGTATGCATTTAAATTTCACCATGTCTTTGTGTGTGTGTGTGTGTGTGTGTGTGTGTGTGTGGTCTGAAAGATCATTTCTTTTCATTGCTGACTATATGTGTGACTATATCAGTTTATCTGTTGATCTACTGAAGGATATTTTAGTTGCTTTCAAATTTTGACAATTATGAATAAGAGGTGTTATAAACATTAGTGTGCAGATTTTTGTGTGGGCATACTCTTCAATTTATTTGCACAAATCCTAGTAGTATAATCCTGGGTCTTATGTTAAAACCATGTTTAGATTTGTGAGAACTCGCCAAACTGTCTTCCAAAGTGACTATATCAGTTTTCATCCCTATTAGTAATGAGTGCCAGTTCCTGTTGCTCCCCATCTTTGCTAGCATTTAGTGTTGTCAGAATTTTGGATTTTAGCCATTCTACTAAGTGGGCAGTATTATCTCATTATTGACATCCATCTATTTTTTCAAAGCAGAATCTTTAGTCTTCTTTGACATTTTTATATCAGCTACTATCATCAGTCTTCTGTAGATTTGTCTTCTCAATAGCTTTCCATTTCATCTGCTTTTCATCTCCAAAACTGTGGCCCTAGTTCAATAGGGTCATTACTTCAAAGCTTTTTTACACCCTGAATAATGCATCCAAAGCAAATCTCATCATGTAACCTCATTCTTGATGCTTGCTAGAAACTTTGCTATGGATTTTCAGTGCACTTAAAATGGAAAAAAAATTGACATGAACTATAATGCTCTACGTAATTGTCTCCAACTTTTTCGGTCTTTTCTAGAACCATGATACTCCCTGCACTTTTTGCACTAGCTCCATTGGCCCTATTCAGAGTCTTGAAAGCTGCATCTTCTGACATCCTGTCTCTTCTGCTAATTACAATATTCATCCTCATCAGGTCCTGCTCTTCCACACTCTTTGTCTAGTTTATTCTACTCATCCTTCCACACTGAGCACAAATGTTTGGTCTTAGGGAAGCCTCTTATGAGTTCACCAGAGAGGTAGATTTCCCTATTATCCTGCATGATGCTCTATATCCCATGTGGAAGTTGTAACATTACATTTTGTTTAAAGACTATTGTATTGATGTCTGTTTCTCACACTATTCTCTGAGTTTCACGAGGAGCAAAAATTCTGCATATTTGTCTATTTGTTTATTTTCCAATCATTCACTTAAAATCAGCGCATCCTTAGCAATTAACATTCTGTCTGACATAAAGTAGATGCCTCATAAAAATATGTTAAATACATACTTTGTCCTAGTTAGTAATAAGATTGATTAGTTAGAAATAAAAATTTAGGGATCTATTAGATGTATAGTCAGAGAAATCTAAATGAATATACCATAAAGAAAAAGAGAGCATTACAAAAAACTGTACTTTTATATGCATGGTCTTTTCTTTTTGTTCTTGCACATAAGAAACCTGTAGAGGGATAGTGCTACTTGGGGTTACTTCAGGTATCTTAAAAATGATGACAGTCTTTTTTTTTTAACTTAATTTTTAACTTAATTTTTTAAAACTTAATTTTAATCAATCTAATGCTTGCTTTTCTTTCTTTTACACATTCAGGAGGTTTTAATTTTTTTCTATTTGAATGAAATACAGAAATCAGTGGTTTTGATTGGCCCTATCCTCCTGCACTGATTCCCCCTTAATTATAATGCCTCTTTATTTGTATTATCCCCACGTTAAAAAGGACACAAATATATGTATGTCTATGGCCCAACAGGTTACAGGAATGTGATAGAAAAAAGCCCATTGTCATTTTGAAGCTCCCTCCCAGATGTCTCTTTTACACACTAAGGTTATTTGCATGTGCTGAGATTTTGACTGGACCTCTGAGCACATTGTACCTGAAGAGTATTTCTCTTTCTTAATAAAGAATATGCTTCTCCCCTTGGATTTATAAAGTAGGCACTGCAGGACTCTGCACCCAGAGGAAGCTTGTAAAGTATTAATTGGGTGTTGGAAATAAACGTGCTTTGGGTTGTTTCTTTTCTTTTAGGAAACATCATAAAGTCTTTGGATGTGCATCCTTCATCTCTTCTGATGTAAGTGGAGTCCAGGTGGGGTCTTCTGGGAAGGCTGGTTTTGCACAAGGTTATGCATTTACATTCAAAGCTTAATTCCCTGTTGGACATGAGTGGCGATAAACTAGATGGCAGAAAGTTATTGACAAAGATTTTGGGAAGATTTATTGTGTGTTTCAGTGGCAGCTGGCATTCACTTAGCTATCCACTTGTCAAGTCATGTCAAAATTTCTGAAATATTTTTGGCCACCAGATGTTTGCAAAGCCTGGAACTAACCATGTGGACATTAAAAAAGATTTATTTAGCTTAGAAATCATAAAGGATGTGCGTGTGCAGTGTACTATGTACTGTGTGAAAAAGAGAACTTAATTAAGTATATGTCCTGGGGTCTGGTAACATGGTATCCCATAATCAGGTACCCATGATACTAATTTTACCTTTCTTTCTGTTTCTCACTTGGCTGGTGAGTCTCTGGCTTGACTGAGAACAGCTCAGGGGAGGGTGCCCTGTGACTGGGGAAGGGGCATGTCAAGATGCCTCAGCAGACAGGCCTCCATCTTTCACTGTCCTTCTGCTTCACTGTAGTAGCTCCAGTTTTGTTTTACGCTTGGTGCTCCTTCATCTAATTTCTCTGGAAGGACTTAGTGACAAATACATATTCTTATTTCAGAATGAGACATCTTTTCTGGTCAGACTTCTCACCTAATTGCCTCTGCCCTTCAAGAATATTCATTACTGTTGTTTGCTCAGTGTTTCTTTTCCCTTCTTCATGTTGGAAAGTCCGTTCCATTTTCTCCATTGATCCATGTGTCTTTCTATGGCAGGTGCCTTTTCCAGGGCTCAGTTCTGTGGAAGCTTCCTGAATAACTCTCACTTGGGTCTGTATTCTGCTTTCTTTTAATTCCTAAAATGTTGAGCATACTTTGAGCTTCCTGTCATGTCCTTACTGAACGGGCATGAGGAAGGACAGAATGTAAAAGAAAATGAGATATTATCCAGAAGACAGCTTCTGCATGTTTAGCTATAAGAAGCATACAAATTTCCATGCTTTAATATGACTTTGGAGATTTCCTACAATTCCAGCTTTTTTTTTTCTCAAATGAAAGAAAAAGAGTAGAGGAGGGAGTAGAGGGAAAGTTAGAATTCTCAAGGGAAAATAATTCTAGTTCCTAAGAGTTATATGATACTCAGGAGTCCCAAGTGTCTGTCTAGCTTTAAAGAAGGACATTAATCCACCACCCTTGCCAGAACTCTTCTCAGAATCTTACAGTTTCTAAGGAAAGACTTCCTTCTGTTATCATCTAACTTCTTTTATTTCAACAATTGAGTAAACTTCACTGAACATCTGCCTGCTCTGGAGGCATACTCTAAGGAATATGAAGTTAAAAGAGACATGACTTCTGCTTCTAGACGCTCCCAATTTAGTGGAGAGTCTATTGCAAGGAAAAGCAGCTCTGCAGCCTATAGAGAGAATTATAGCTGAGGTAGAGAGTGTAATAGAAAATGAAGGATGGAGAGATTAGTTTTGCTGAAGGGGATCCCTAGCAGACCTGATAGAAGAAGCATTGTCTGAAGACTGCAGAAATTCAATAGTGGGAAATGAAGTCAGAGTTCCACAGGCTCAGGGGACATCATAGGAAAGGCACAGTCAGGAAATTGTTGGAAGCATTTGTGATACAGTAGAGTGCATGTGTGACCACAGCACCAGTTATAACAGGGTCAGTATAGTGTGAGGTAACATGGAATATTTGCAATAGCCCATTCATAAGGCATATTTGATTTTCTGTGCAGTGAAGACATTGTTATGAGAAAAGGAATGATATAAAGTGATTGGGCTTGGGTTTAGAATTAACTTTGGTGACAAAATGGGTGAGAACAGAATGTACAAGAAACTGGAAACTGAAACTGATGTATGCTCCTGATAAACTTTTTTTTTTTTTTTTTTTTTGGTGTGTGTATGTGTGTGTGTTTGTGTGTGTGATACCAGGGAACCAGGGATTGAACCCAGGGCTGCTCAACCACTGAATCACATCCCTAGGCCCTGCTTTTTTATTTTTAGTTTGAGACAGGGCCTCGCTAAATTGCTGAGGTTGGCTTTGAACTTGAGCTCCTCCTGCCTCAACCTCCGAGCCACTGAGATTACAGGAATGTGCCAAAGCTTTCTTGATGGCCATACCTAGGATGGTGGTGAGGTCAGATGTGAGGACAGAGGTAAGATTCTTCACAATTTGATGCTGCTTGGAAGTAGCAAAGAAAAAGATGCTTTGATACATAAATAAAGCACTTGAGGACACCTCCAAAGTTTTAGGACTAGAATACTGAGGTGATAATGGTGATTCTATTTAATAGGATGCAGAATATAACAGAGAAAGTGTTGGGGTAGAGAGGAAGAACTTGTGGAGGAACACGGTGTGTTTAGTGCTATACAATTGTCCTTGATATCTGCAGGTATTGTTTCCAGGACCCTTGATGGATACCAAATCTGTGAATGCTCAAGTCCCTTATATAAATGCCGAATTATTTGCATATAACCTACACATATCTTCCCACATACTTTACATTTCTGGATTACTTATAACACTTAATACAAAATGAATGTTACATAAATAAGAATTATAATGTATTTATTATTTGGGAAACAATGATGAGACAAAAATGTCTGTCTATGTTCAGTACAGTTTCATATTTTTTCCAAAATGGTTTAATCCAAGGTTGGTTGAATCCATGGATGCAAAACCCAGATATGGACGATCGATCACCTGTTGATATTAACTTTAAAATGCCTCTAAGTTATCTCCATGGAATGATGCTCCACATTGATTAAAGATGCATAATTTAATAAGGAATGCAGAACATACTGAAAATCTTTACTGCAGAGTGGTAATTAAGTCACAGTGAATGGAAGGCAAAGAGAGATGCTAGAACCCTGCCAAGATCCCCAGAGAAAGTGTGGGTGAAGAAAAGGTGGTGGCTAAGTCAAATTCTAAAACTAGGATAACTTTCTATCAAGGAAGCCAAAGGAGGCAGTTGTGAATAGGAGACAGAAGGAGTAAACAGAAAATGCAAAGCAGCCTTAGAATTGCTAACTAGGTAGATATTAATGATCCCAACTTCCATAGAGGGATGTGAGTGGAAATATGATTGCATGAGGTGTAAAATTAATGAAAGGGAGAAATGGGATAGGAACTTGAGGAGGAAACAGGTCAGAGGAACTTGGAACATGATTTAAATGTGTATGTAGTTGAAAGAGAAGGACTGACAGGATCATCATAGAGAATAAATGACACATAAGACAGGATCATCATAGAGAATAAATGACACATAAAATTTATTACAAACATGTTGGAGAAATGAGTAGAGATATAAACACATGAAACTAATAGATCTCTGTTGGAAAACAGACCCAAAGTATAAGAACAGTGGAAATTAGGGCAATTTAACATCAGTGGGCATCAGACAACTCTGCCAGCAAAAAAGTATCCAGCTCTTAGGTAGTTCTCGGGTCCAAACAGATCACAGCAGTTTGGTCACATATGGTGTGCACACACTTGGAGAGAAACCAACTAGCAACAGGGTTATCACCAAGGAAGGACTGAGGAGGGGCTGGACAAGGGAGCCTGGGCACCAGCTACTCCCCATCTTATGGTGATATGATAAAAGCAGGATGTGTGGGTCTGATATTGTTCCAGCAGAGGAACTGAGGCAGGCAAGTGGAAGGCAGGAGTCTGGAGAGAATAAAGTGAGAGAACAAAGGAAGGAGGGGTTTGAAGTTTTGCAAAAACACATTAAGTATGATCTTACATTCTGAGATTATCTGGGGATTGAAAGCTTGTTACCTCACTCTCCAATTTTGGTTGAACTCGGTATTAAATTAGAATCATGTAATTGTGAAAACAGCTCACTCATTGTTTTACAAACCAGCATCACTGATTATAGGAAAGCTGGAATTACAGAATGGACACCTAGAATCTCTTGGCAGCCTGGTTGGGGACAGGGGCTCTGAGAACCCAAAGAAGCCTCTTTCTGAGGTCACTCTCCTTGCCCTACACCACAGAGTCCAAGAGGGTTGGGGGGTGGTGATCAACAGCGGGGGAAAGCTGAAGTAATGAGAGGTTGAGGGGAGATGGTTGATTAAATTGACCCACTTAGGATGAGAAAGGAGATTCCACTCAAAGTGTGGATGAAAAGAAAGTCTCTGAATTTTAAATGAGGGGGAAATTGGAAAGAACAAATGTAGTGAAGGAATGATGCAGAGATCCATTGGCTTTGAATTTCTCTCAAAATGGTGATGTGGGTATAGATCTGGGGACTTGGACAAGGTGTAAAAGGTTTTCAACAGTTTCTTTAAGGAGTTCAATGGCATAAATGAGAGTGGGCTCATAGGACTTGTGTGTCAGGGCTAGGAACGGAAAATGCCGGCCAGGGCAGCTGAACACAATGGAGGCCAGGAGAAGGTCAAGAGACCTAGAGGACAAAAGTCCAGATGCTGAAGGATGGGCTCATGTCTGGTCAGATGTGGACTAACTGTGAAAGGACAGAGGGACCACATGACTACTGTTCAGGTCATCATTACATTACATTGTGTTCTTGAGCTGGGTGAAGATCTCCCTGGCAGACCCCAGTGACTCCTGCCATTAAAAGGAAATGCAGTTTGGTGGAAACTGAAATTCAACCCCTAGACAGCTGCCAAGTATGATATGGGCTTCAGAAATAATATTCTAATTTTCTAATAGCCACATTAAAATAAGTTAAACTTGTTTTAGAAGGTTATGAATAGTAATATAGGTTATGAGGAGTAGTTCATTTTGTCTAACCTATCTAAAACATTATTATATCATTTCAACTTATAATCAATATAAAATCATTAACATGATACTTTCCAACTTTTTCTTACTAATTCTTTCGAATATTGTGTGCTCTGTTTTACATTTGGCACATCTCAACCTGGATGCTAAATTCTTATTGGAAGTACTTGATTTGCAAGGTTTTTTTTCATTTTATAACAAATTTTTATCAAACAAGTGGATTCACTTATAGTTACTGAAAACATCATTGAACATTTTTCAATATGGAACTGAGTATCACTTCTTAAGTGTAAATTTAATTAAAATGAAATGAAATCAGTGGCCACATGTGGCCTGTGGTTGCCACAATGGGCAGCACAACCCCAGCATATTGGATAATTGTTAGTATAGTTAAGGAGTTATTGGCCACTATTGGAGTTTATGTACTATTTTATTGAGATTAAGAAGTGAAAATTGGACTCTGTCCTTTGAAAAATAAAACTATAAAGGAGCGGGAGCACAGCCATCTGGTTCTCATTGTGTGGGAAAGCACCAGGAGACACGTGCACACCAGCATTGCTGTGGCTGCCAGGTACAAAGTTCCTGCATATTCTCTCATATTCACATAACTTAATAAGCCAACCCTTCTTCTCCAAGGGTCTTAATCATTGAAATGCAAGTGACGATAACTAAAATATCAAATTATTGTGTTTTCCAAGTTCTTTTGCTAGACAGTGAATATAAGGGCTCCTTAGAACTATTTTACATTTTTATTTTTCTAAAAACCATTTGACTCTCATTCTTACACCAGTTAGTAAACTTGGATAAAAGGAAGTGGTGGTAAGAAGAGAGAATGGCATTATTGTTAGTGTGGTTTACACTTCCTGCTTTGTCTTACCTGTATAGAGCTCATAACCAATTTACACATAAAGTTGATTGAGCTCTATAGGAATATTTAGATGAAAGAAACTCTGCAAATGCCAGGTATTTGTTATCTTCATTATGATCATATAATGTGGTAATAACAGAAATGGTGCAATTGATTTAATGGAGCTTTGTAATTTGAAGCAAGCCTTTAGTGTTATTACTATGAACTTCTTTCTTGCATTCTTATTTTATTTCAGGCATGTTGCTTCATCTGTGAGCATTCTCATCTAGGGACCAGATGCTATGTCTGCTTTCTTTTAACAGCGTCCTGTGTGTACACTTTACAAAGGACAATTGCATATACTGTCTTTTATTAGTTGTTTGTAAAATAAGAGGGCTTGTATGATTTACCTCACTTTAGCTATGAGAAAAGTGAGGGCTAGAGATGGTGGTGAAGATAATTCAATTAGGTGGCCTTGTCAAGACTAGTACTCACCCTTTTTTCAAATCTCAAATGCACAATTTCTAAATTATGTGTTAATGAATAATGTTCCAGAAAAGCAGAATACAAGAATGGCTGAAAGCACTTCAAAGAAAGTAACAATATTTTCTGAGTACTCCCTCCTTTTCTTCTTGGCTTATGTTTTCTTTATCACACAGCCTACTCTCATGTATCCATGAAGGCTAACTGCAACCTACGTAATTGCTGCAGGTTTTAAATTATATTTTAGTATCTACTAAGTCAATTCCCACTCTCCTTTAAATTTTGTTTCACCATTATTACTTGTTTATACTTCCAGATAAATAAAAAACTATCTTTTCAAGTTTAGTGGCTATAAATAATGACCCCCCCAAAACATCCAGGATTCTATCTTGGTGTAACTAGTAAATGCTGCTTAATATGGCAGAAGTAATTAAATTAAGGGGTTTTGGTTTGGGGAAGCTCTCCTGGATTATTTAGATGGGTTCTTGATCTAATCAGAAGAGTTCTTAGAAGAAAACAGTGCTATTTAATGACGGGAGAAAACCATATGAGGATGGTGGAGAGAGAAATTGGAAGATTGCTGCTGGTCTTGAAGTTGGAGTCAGCAGCACGTACCAATGAATGTAGTTCTGGAAGCTGGGAAAGGTAAGAAAAAAGGATTCTCCCTTATGGCCTCCCCGGCAAGCCCAGCCCGGCCACCATCTTGATTTCTGCCTAATGAAACTGGATTTGGACTTCTACAGCCAGAATTATATGAAAATAAATGTATATTCTTTTAAATGGTAATTTGTGACAACAGTGATAGGAAATTAATACATCAATTCAATGACAAATGCTCATAAGATATTTGTTCCAGCATTCATTAATGCTGCCCCCAGCAATTTTTGAAGAATTGGCATATGTAAATATTCAATATTCTCCTTCAAGACAACATTTTTCTTTTTGAGCAAAATTTTATAGTTCTTTTGAGAACTCTCTTGCACTAATATTTCCAAATGAAAGAGATTTTCTTTTTTCAGAGAATAAGCAGCATATTTTCTATAAAGTAATTTTCTTGTGGATACACATAGAGGGAAAATGAATGTCATTAAGATTGGCAGGAGCTGGGATTTAACAGGTCAACTTATCTAATATTATATAAGAAGCAACAGTTTAGTTCCTTAAAAGAGGATAGCTTAAAGAATAAACTTAACAGTTTTCCCTAAATTATCTTATTCTTTGAAATGCTCTTCTGTGAACAGGTTTTGCTCACTATATGATTATAGATGATGGATAAATGGAAATATAAAGCTGTGTTATATCCCTAAAATACTATATATTTTTTACAATGTTTGTATCAGAATATACTCAAAACAATTCTTAAAGACTGAAATATTCATGAAGACATCAAAACTCTGCAAAAAAGTAGATGCCCTTATCCTTAGCATGTCCAAGGAGGACCATAGAATTTGTATTTTTAAGAGGCTCTAGACATGTTTCAGATGTGCACAATATTTTTCTTCCATGGACTACATAGCAAGCCCTCAGGACTTAAATATATATATTTTTTTTCCTGAGCTGTTGAATGACCTGAGTCTGCTATTTGTGATCTTCCTGAAGTCATTACATGAATGTGTCCCATTTTCTGAGCTAGGAAGAGGTTCAAGGGTTTGACCTTCACCCCTGCAGTGTTCCTCTATATAGTAAAACATATTAAGGACCAGAAAGGGCAACTTAAAATATTTAATCAATTTGCCTTTATTTTATGGTGAAATTGTATGCTAATATAGCATTTTTGAACTGAAGTTTATAAAGTTCTCCTGGTATATCTCTTTCAAATGTCAAAGGTATGTTGTTTCTAGTTGACAATTTTATTTATGAATATAAGTTTTATGGGAAAGTAGAAAAATACAACAAAAGTGGTAATTTTGAGGGGAAGAAGCATGCCATCTTTTCTTTCTGGTCTTCTTGTCCTAAATTGTTTTCAAGGAACTGTTTGAGTCTTCTCCTTAAAGACTCCATATTCAATTTTCTTAGTAATGCACTCTCTTTCAAAATTATGAGACATCTGCAATTGTTTTGGTGCTTGAATATTTTGGTTTCTGTTGTTCTTCAATTATTTCATTATTAATTTTCCTCAGTAAGCTTGAGATTCTTAAGAACTGACATCTTTAGTATCCTTTGTAGCATTGAAAATATTGTCTGGTTCATCTCTATGAAACTTATATAGTGAACTAAAGGAAGTAAAAAGCATCTTTGTTAACAACAACAGAAACAAAATAAAAAAGGATTTTTTTTTCATCTCAACTAACCAAACTGTCACTTCCATATTTTTCCCTTTTTAGAAAAGTTAGGAAGACTAAAGCGAGAGACAACTTTCTTCATGCTATTGATCCTCAAAAATATGATTGCTTAGTGATTTGAACAACTCTTTTTTCTTATAAGAATACTTTTCAAAAGCTATCATAGCCATCTGTAAATAGAAAATAAAATTTTAACTATAGTACTATGCTTCTGGAGAGTATGTATGTATTCTTACGTCTGTGTTGTTTTTCTTTGTTTTGGTACTGAGGATTGAACCCAGGAGCACTTAACCCCTGACCACATCCCCCACATCCCCAGCTCTTTTTTATTTTGTTATTTTGATACAGGGTCCTGCTAAGTTGCTTAGGTCCTCTCTAAGTTGCTAAAGCTGGCCTGAACTTGTGATCCTCCTACCTTGGCTTCCTACATGTTGGAATTACAGGTATGCACCACTGTGCTTAGCTGTGTGTTTTTCTCATATGTGTGTGAGAAGGTGGGAGGGTAGCCTTTCTTTATTATAATTATCAAAGCAATAGTTTGATGGGAAACATACCATAGGCATAAGATTAAAGGTAATTTAAATTTGTGTCTGGGTGACTTTGCCTAATATAACAGTAATGTATCACATAAGTGGACAATTACTTGACAACTCTGGCTGAATTTGATATCATAGATGCAGTGTTTGCTGTAGAAATGACATCATAAATGCTCTTCTCAACTTTTATGAAAGTGGAATTGAAACATTTTTACCAAATGCAAAATTCTTCTCATTAAACTGCACAGGAGGCCTTGGTGAAAAAGGCATTCAACAGACGTTCTCTCACCTTATCTTTCTTTCCAGCTGCTCTGTCTCCTGAAAATCAACTTTTCTTGTGGGTCTGTTAATAGGTAATAAGACCAGTGATTTAAATTACTGATTACTCTCTTTTTCCTTTCAAACCATTCTAGTATGCTTCTAGTTAGAATAATGATTGCAGCGATAAGTCGATATGAGAGGATGGTAATTTTATACATTAATGCTCATTGAGCTTCTTAGATTTACATTAGCTCTTGCAATAATAAAATAGGGTAATAGCAGAAGAAATATTTATGAATATATGAAATATATATGTGCCCTTTAGCAAGATTGGAGGTCTACACCTTCCTTGTTGAGATTCATTATGCGCAATAAAACATTTTATTTCCACCACTGGTAATTGGTAAACTTAGATTACTCTGGTGCTTTTGTATATGATACTCAAAATGTTATATATTGATCAAATCCATTTCCTGTTGCTGTAGAACCTCTCAAAAGATATTCACTTAGATTTATAAGAAGAATTCTTAAAATAATTGGAAGTCCCTCTTTCTCCTTTATCTTTCCTCCTGCAGCTGCAAAAGTCCACACGGACACTTTTGTTTTTACTGCTTCTGTCCACGGAGTCTTGGTGAACTGGTGACTTGCTCTGACATGCCTGGTATCAACTCTGACATAGAAGAAGATGGATACTTTTTAATTGGGAGTAGCTAGGTTCTCCGATTCTTTCACGAGCTGTTACTTAGCATAAAGTCACTTTGGAATCAATTAAATATGAACCTTTGTCACATCAGTATTCATAGAAAAGCACTTAGGTGATTAAAGACCCTTGGCCTCTAAATATTTGACTACTTACCAGCACCAACCACTTAGAAAGCCTTATTAGCTCTTTTATACTTCCAGGGATGGCAGCCTGAAAAGGTAAAACAAAATTAGAGGAAACATAATTGCCTCCAAATGAATGCTCCCTTACCATTGTCCTGGCTTGTGCTATTCTAAGGGAATACTCTTCTCTCTCAACCTTATCATACTTTCTGCTGCTAACTTCTGATTGTTTCAGGTACTCTTCTTCTAAATCTTGGCTTCTTTTTATAACCAAACAAAATAAAGTTATCTGTCATCTAAGTAAAATTGGGCTAATATGCATTTTCTCATTTAGTAAATGAAGCAAGTTTTAGTGTGTTTTCCATGTTTATAATATGATCTCACTTTACCTCTGTAAAGAAGTTTCAATTCCTTTTTCATAAAAATAGAAAAAAGCAGGTATGATGTCATTTCCATAACAAACACTGTCTTTAGTTTAAAAAAACTGCTTTTCCAATTAAAAAATACAATGGATCACATTTAAATAATGTACATGTAAATGATGCTAGTTCTAAATAACTATTTATAGCAATTCTAATCATAATAGTTTGAATTTACTGAGGGAATTATGTGCTAAGCTACGTGGTGAACACAAACTCATTTCAACTTCCTGACACCAATGCTATGAGGTCACTATTCTCAACCCTGTTTGTGTGTGTAAAACTGAGGCTCAGAGAATTAATTTAGATAATCTGCAGAAGGGCATACAGGGTGCAAGTGACCTGTTTGGAATTAGAATCTAGGTTTGTCTAACTTCAAAGCACTTTTTCTTGGCGACTAAGCCCATGTGACTCCTCATGTAGGTTCCCTAAGGACCTATAAAGAGATTTCCCAGTTGAAGGCATGAACAATTTTTTCCCCCCTACATGGTCACTGGATAAAGTTAAAACTTTCATTAAAAACAACCTTAGCTCAAATTGTGTATAATTCATAATGTTACTTGTTCAAATAGAACTTTCTTGTCATCATTTAACTGATGCTTTAGTGGAATCCAGTCCTTGTGTATTCACAAACACATAGGATGTTAGGATTTTTAGTTAAAATTTTCAAAATGTTTACCTGTGCTTTATTCGGATAATCATGATACCTTTAAAAAATTCAACATTATACATGTCCTAGATCAAAGATGAAAATAGCCTTTAATACATTGAAACAAATAATTATTAAAATGGTATTTTTTCCTCTAATAGCATAATAATGACCATTGGTGGTCCTTAGTGAGTGGATGATGGTAAAAAAAAAAAATGTGAAACAACTGTTATCAGACCATAAAATTGATTTCTAATAAATAGAACGGATACCCTTTGTAAAAAAATAAAAAAATGCACTTTGATATGTCTGGAAATGATGTGTTTGGAAATAACAAATCCCATTCTTCCAAGTTTATGATTGTATATTTTCCTTTCTATCTATTGCTTATTTTCTTAAATGTCAAAAAATTATTTTTATCCCAAATAATATAAAATCTACACATATATTAATCTATAACTTAAGTTTAGCAAGGACCAAGATTTTGGGTTTTCCTGCTATTTGTAAAGCCCTCCTATTGTCTCTATAAAATCACAGCTAATATCACACAACCTGATCAGGAATGTCATAAGTCTGAATAGGCATTGAGAGTTTGAATGTTTGTTTACGATATCATTCTGTAACTTTATTTCAATCTGCAATATAATGAAGTTCAGTATTTTAGGTGTGTTGTTGTTGTTATATTTCACATCTTTCCTCCTTTCTCCTTTCCATGTGCAGTTTCCTTCTATTCATGATGTATCATCTAAATCAGACACACATGTTAAACTTTACCTGGGTACTTGATGCATTGTTACTGGGGTAACCATGTGGCATCCAGGCAGCTCATGGAGTCCAGGTGGGAGAGAGAAGAAACACACTAGCAGAAAGGAAGAGGATATTTTAAGTCAGTCAGAAGTTGTGGTCAAGTAAGGGGGGCAGAATGTTGCTCACAGATTTCTAATTTCCCTTTTTAACGCAGGGCAGTATGATGATATGTGATAAAGATCTGGAAAAGCAAGCTTAAAATGGATGATAACATCTTAGCATAGCTGCCTTTGGGAATATGTGGGGGGCTAACTAGGGACATGGTTTAAGGAATTATCTTCAAGCCCCTAGACCTTCATAGCCTCGGCAGGTTTGCAGCATGGCCAAGGTGTGATTCAAGATGAAGACTGACAAAACGACCTCTGGGCTGCCAGTGCCCAAATATGCCCAGAGGTTAATTTAGGGAACTAAAAAAATTATGTTTTTCTCAGTTACATTATCCTGTTAAATTAAATATATGTAGCAAGACTATTTCCCCTATAAGAAAAGCTTAGTTAATTTTGAAATTTGAAATAATGCCAAATAGAGATGGCATATCAATGCAATTGGGCACTCTGTATTAAAAGGAATAAGATGAGAATATATGTACTTACATAAGATTTAGTGAAGATATTAAATAAAATAACAAAATACTATGCATAGCATGATCTTATTATAAATAAGGTGTGGTTCAAACATATCCTGGAAATGTTACCAATCTAGACATTAGATAGAACTTACTGGGTGCCATGTTTTCAGAAAAGCATGGTCCTTTTTCTATGATTGAAAGCCTAACTTGAAGGATATATGATACAGCAGGAGGTTGCCCACCTGAACTGTGTCACATAGCGACAGGACTCTGGATGGAGCCATTTGTATATGTGTGGAGTGCAGTTTGGAGTCTAGGTCTGGCTAGAGCAGGCCAAAGAACTATTGTAAAACTTTGTATTTTACCAGAAACGGGAGGACTCCCCAAGTTCTCACTGTTAGTGGAACATTATAGGGAGGGAGAGGAGGCTTTGTTGATGATTCTAGGGAATCGAAGTTTCACTCAGGGAGCTGGAAGTCGTCCAGAGGTGACTCATCTCTGAGACTGGCTGACACCCAGAAGGTTCCTTGGAGGTAATCTCCTTCAATCGGAAGGCTTCAGAGCCTGCACTGGTCCTGGAGTGGGGCCTGAAATCTGGCTTGACTCCTAGGATGGTAATTTTTATAAAGAAATAAAACCCCTGAGATCACCTGGGTAGTAACTCTTTGACAATTTGTAGGCCACAGTATGAGACAGGTCTATAAACAAACAAGGATACTTTGTTTCCTGATTCAGTGGGAATTTATGTTAACTCTCTCTGAGCTCAACTAAATTATAGATAAAATATACTTGAAATATCTTTGAAGGTACTGACAAACAAACAAACTAATGCTGAATTACCAAACCAGAATCCTGTGAAGGATAGGAGCACATGATAGAAAGCCTGGCTTTGGGGAATGTTTATCCTTAGGGCTAGTGATTATTGATTGAGAAGGAAGACTGGCCAAGAGCCTTCTTGTCCTTTCAAAATGATAGTTGCAAAGATTCCAGATAAAATACATGATGGTTCAGGTAAATCTGAGTCTTCCATAAACAGTGAGCAATTTTTTCAGTATTGGTGAAGGAAAAACTAAATATACACAAGAGTCTCAGCACATCTGGTAATGCAACAATGAACGCTGATATGGTTTATTGCTCTGTAAGGTTTTAATTTGGGGTAGGCTAATACTTTGATGCCAATAATTTGTTATGACAACAGCTAGTTTTGTTCTTTGCTAGTGTGAAAGGACAGACATTGGTAAAGCTTGAAAAGAGGGTGGCTTGAGTTTGTCAGGAAAAGGAGGTAAGATTTAAAAAAACGGAGTATTTAAGTAGGTTTCTTTCTCCTGCCTTCTGCTCTACTTTCTCTCCCTCCCCTCTCTCTCTCTCACACACACACATACTCTCTCTCTCTCTCTCTCTCTCTCTCTCTCTCTCTCTCACACACACACACACACACACACACACACACACACACACTGGAAGTGGAATAGAAGAAAACCAGATTTCCCCTTGTTCTGAGAAGATCTAAGAATAAAGAAATCTGTATAATTCTTCAAGTAGGAAGCTAGTTGAAGTACTCCAGAACCATTAAGATATTAAAGAATAGAAGTAATGGCTGTATGGCATGTGGAGATAGAGAAAGAGAAAGGAGAACATTTCTTGTGACTTCCAAAAGGAGTAGTCAAATTGTTTCTGGGAAGAGCATGGAAGCAATGGAAGGTAAAAGCCAGGAAGCTTGCCAAGAATTTCCTGTATTCCACTGCTTTTGGTGTTGATTTTTTCTTCTTTTTCTAGGGCTTTGAGATGTAGTATTAGGTCATTTTTTTGTTAACTTTTTATTCTTTTAATAAATGCACTCAATGCAATAAACTTTCCTCTTACCACTGCCTTCATAGTGTCCCAGAGATTTTGATATGTTGTATCAGTGTTCTCGTTTGCCTCTAAGAATTTTTAAATTTCATCCTTGATTTCTTCTACTATCCATTCATCATTCAATAGTGTATTATTTAGTCTCCATTTGTTACAGTAGCTTCTATTTTTTATTTTATCATTGATTCTAACTTTATTCCATTGTGGTCTGATAGATAGAATGCAGGGTATTATCTCTGTTTTTTTTTTTTTTTTTTTTTTTTTTTGTATTTACTAAGATTTGCTTTGTGGCATAAGACATCATCTATTTTAGAGAAGGATTCATGTGCTGCTGAGAAGAAAGTATATTTGCTTGTTGATGATGGATATTCTATATGTATCTGTTAAGTCTAAATTATTGATTGTATTATTTAGTTCTATAGTTTCCTTATTTAGTTTCTGTTTGGAAGATCTGTCCAGTGGTGAGAGAGGTATGTTAAAGTCACCCAGTATTATTGTATCGTGGTCTATTTGACTTCTGAAATTGAGAAGGGTTTGTTTGATGTACATAGATGCTCCATTGTTTAGGGAATAAATATTTATAATTGTTATACTTATATATATTTCCCTTAAGAAGTATGAAATGTCCTTCTGTGTCTCTTATGAATAACTTTGGTTTGAAGTCTGCTTTATCTGAAATGAGAATGGAAACCCCTGCTTGTTTACATAATCCATATGAGTGATAAGTTTTTTCCCATCCTTTCACCTTCAGCCTGTGGATGTCTTTGCCCATGAGGTGAGTCTCTTGAAGACAGCATATTGTTGGGTCTTGCTTTTTAATCCATTCTGCCAGTCTATGTCTTTTGATTGATGAATTTAGGGTGTTAACATTCAAGGTTATTATTGAGATATGATTTGTATTTCCTGTAATTTTGATTTATTTCTGGATTTTTATTTGTCTTAGTTTCTCATTTGGTTGAATGTTTCTTTAGTGTAGATCTTCCCTTTGCTGGTTTTCACTATTTTTTTCACTTCATCCTCATGGAATATTCTGTTGAGAATGCTCTGTAGTGTAGGCTTTCTAGTTGTGAATTCTTTTAATTTTTGTTTATCATGGAATGTTTTAATTTCACCTTCAAATATGAGACTTAATTTTGCTGGATATAAAATTCTTTGTTGACATCCATTTTCTTTCAGAGCTTGAAATATATTATTCCAGGACCTCCTAGCTGGGTTGAGAAATCAGTTGAGATCTGAATTGGTTTCCCCCTATAAGTAATTTGATTTTTGTCTCTCACAGCCTTTAAAATTTTATCTTTATTCTCTGTGTTGGTCATTCTCATTATAATGTGTCTTGAAGTGGGTCTGCTGTAATTTTGTACACTTGGGGTCCTGTAAGCCTCTTGTACTTAATTTTCCATTCCATTCTTTAGGTTTGGGAAATTTTCTACTATTATATCATTGAAAATATTGTGCATTCCTTTGGTTTGCATCTCTGCTCCTTCATCTATTCCAATAACTCTTAAATTTGGTCTTTTCATGTTATCCCATAATTCATTTTTTTTACCATCTTCTCTGCATGTTCAACTACTTTCAAGATTATGTATTTTGTCTTCATTGTCTGAGCTTCTGTCTTCCAAATGGTCTAGGCTGTTGGTGATGCTTTCTATTGAATTTATAATTTGGTTTACTGATTCCTTCATTTCAAGGATTTCTGTTTTTTTTTTTTCATGATCTCTAACTCTTTATTGAAGTTGTCTTTCATTTCCTGTATTTTTTCTTTGATTTCACTCCTTATACTATCCTTTACTTCACATGTAAACTACATGCAATCTGAACTCCTTCTTGGACATTTCTTGCACTGTGTTATCAGTAGTTTTTGTTTTTGAATCATCTTGGTCTGTTTGGGACACTTTATTCCCATTTTTTCATGTTGTTAGTGTGTTTTCTCATACAAAAGTATGGATCTTAGGCAGGATAAATTCTACCCTGTAGAACTATAGTGTCCCTGAAGGTTTCCAGTGCTTCACCTTTACTGGTGAGACCAATACCAACAGCACCCAGTCTATACAATATGTAGTCTTAATCCTAATAGCTCTAATATTTCCCACTAAGACATCTACTGTTTCTCGCATTAACCCAAAATGATGAGTTCAATAACTATCTATATAGTACAAACAGAATATTTGTTAAAGCGATTACAATTTCAAATGGTGGATGAGAGAACAGAGTAGTGTAGTATACAATATTAATGAGGAAGGAAGAGAGATGCTAGAAGTAAAAATTCACTGGAAGAGTGGAAGTGGAACCAACAGAGATTGGTTGTTGGTTGGAGAATAGTTGGAGAGAAAATCCAAGAAAATAGATAAGAGAGAGTAAGAATATGAACAAAGAGAAAAAATTAAAGACATAAGAATCCGTGCGCTGGGGTTGTGGCTCAGGGGTAGAGTGCTCACCTAACATGTGCGCTGCCCTGGGTTTGATCCTCAGTACCACATAAAAATAAACAAATAAAATAAAGGTATTGTGTCCAACTATGACTAAAAACATGAATATAAAAAAAGAATCCAGCAAATATGCAAAACACCATTCATATATCATTGTCTTCTGCATACTGATGCATAAAAAACATCCTGTTCCAAATATGGTACAGATTAGTGAATCAAAAAATAAAATAAAATAAATCTTGCTGGAAAGTTGAACTGTTATCTGTCAGTCAGTGTTCAACAGTTTCTCAGCAGTGTCTCTGAAGTTTCTCGGGATCACCAAACCAGGTCAGCCCTCACAAACCCAGTCTCTATTCCACCGATTTGGGCTTCAGACACCTCAGTCTCAAGACACGCTGCAGTTTCAAGATCTCAATGCTGCTCCTACTTGCAGAGAGACCACTAGGGATACCCTCATTCAAAGGAGCAACCCCGAGATGCAGCAGCAAGACAAGGGCCACCATCATTCTCAGAAGGAAGATCCCAGGTTCCTGTGAACCTGCAGGTTCCCCCACACTGGACTTGCAGTTCCCAGCTGGGGTCCCCAGACAGAGGCTCTTGTGGTGGTAAACCTGCAAGCATCCAGGCCCCAGGCCCTAGCTGGTGTCCCAAAATGGGTGTAGCCACATTCAACCAAACCTGGAGTCTCACCTGAAGTAGACCTCTAGGCTTGGTAGTAGCAGTAGTGGTGGTGGTTGTTGGCAGCAGGCATTGGGTCAGCTCTGCTTCTTTGGCACCTGTGGGGACAGCATCACCAGGCCATCTCTGGGTGTCAGCAGCAGTGTCAGCTTCAGTTATATCTGGGGCAGTGGTTTCTTTGGTGGCAGCAGCACCAAGAAAGAAGACCTCCAGATGATCTCAGGCTGGCAGCAGCAGAATCAGAAGCAGTAGCACAGGTGGTAGTGGTGCAGGCAGCAGTTGATTGACAGGAGACTTCTGGTTCAGCTGCAGCAATCTCAGAGGTAGTGTTGCAATTTGTGTCTGAGGTAACCAAGGCCGTGCCCAGAGAAGAGACCTCCAGACACAGCAGTGGCTTCTGCAGCAGCCCAGAAAGAAGACATCTAGGTGACCTCAGGCTGGCAGCAGTGGAATCAGAGGCAGCAGCAATGGCAGTAGTGGTGCAATTGGTGGTTGACTGACAGGAGACTTCCTATTCAGTGGCAATGACCATGGAGGAAGTTGGAATTTGTGTGTGATGAAACCAAGACCTGTGCCTGGAGAAGAGACCTCCTGGCACCTCAGTGGTTTCTGCAGTGAAGGAGCCCTAATTAGGAAGGGCTGTTGTAGCTAGCTGGAAGCCATAAGTTCCACCTGATATGTATGTGACGCACCTGTAGGCACCCGCAAACCTGAAGGTATATAACCGGGTGAAAGCGGTCCGAGTTAGGAGAACGATTCATTCGGTCAGTCGGGCAGTCACTCGGTCGGTCAGAAGAATCAGAGCGGCCAGAACGTAGGCAGAGCGGTTACAGAAGAGAAACCAGATAGAAGAAGTAATGACTGGTCAGAGTTAGGCCGAGACTCCTGAGGAAGACAGAAGACAGAAGAAAGAAGAAGGAAGAAAGAAGAGAGAAGAAAGAAGCTCTAATCTTTCTCTAAGCTAAGCTCTATCTTTCTAACTCTAACTCTAAGAAGCTCTATCTTTCTAACTCTAACTCTAAGCTAAGAAGACAAGAAGAAAAGCTCGCTTTAATCTTTCTCTCTAAAAATCTTTCTTTCCCTCTCTCTAAGCTCTAAAGAAGAAGGAAGAAAGAAGAGAGAAGAAAGAAGCTCTAATCTTTCTCTAAGCTAAGCTCTATCTTTCTAACTCTAACTCTAAGAAGCTCTATCTTTCTAACTCTAACTCTAAGCTAAGAAGACAAGAAGAAAAGCTCGCTTTAATCTTTCTCTCTAAAAATCTTTCTTTCCCTCTCTCTAAGCTCTAAGAAAGTAGAAGTAAAAGTAGTGAAAGCTTAACTCTGCCTCCGAGATTTTTTCCCGGGTTTCGGTACCAGGCAGCTTACACTGCAGCAGCGACTTCTCGATATTTCTTAAATGTTTGAACTTTGTATAAAAGAATAATATTTGTGGAAAATGAATTCTCCCAAATACAATACAGATTGATATTGATATGTGAAAATGGCCTGGGCATGGATTTTCATGATCTTCTTCTAGAGGGACCCTGAAATGTTATTCTAGAAAGGAAAAAATTAAATGAAATGCTACATGTTCCAGATGAAGTCTCAGGTTCACTGATGAGAAGGTACAAGCTCAGAGTACCACTGCTGTTAAGGCTGAGATGATTGGGGGCCCATTCATTTCAGTGTGGCTCTGCTTCTTTGGCAAAGTCCAGGTTGAGAGTTCTTGATTCATGGCCAACCCATGTGGAACACGTCAGCTTTGCAGGTAGAACCACTGACCTCTCTTCTTGGAAGACATAATCATCTCTACAAGACATAATTTTGTTGCTGATACCAGTTGTCTGAGGGGAGATGACCAAGTAGGGTGAATTATTCCTTTTCCACATGCCTGAGAGAGGGTGTTTCTTCACACTGGAGTAGCCTCCTGGCTAAGCCTCAGTTAAAAGGATGTGGTTCAGCCCTGGCAGTCCCACCTTCTGTGGGAGACAGCCTTATCATATCCTTACTGCCTGACCACGGCTGCTGTAGGAGAGCTGGGGTGGAAGCACATGCTGAGGAGACTCCAGTAAAGAAAGCCCAACAAGACTCCCCAAGGAAAACTCAGGAAAGAGCCAAAGCTGAAATGTAAAAGCAGGTGGCTCCCACTGAGGAGGCTGTACCATTAAAAGTGTAGAGTAGAATCAATACTGTTAAAAACTGCATTTGTGATCAGAAGATTAAATGGGGAGAACTATCTTTCAATGCAGAGGAGAAATACTGAGAAATGTAAATCATGGTGGAAAGATAAGATCATGGAGGATACGCCTAGGAGAAATGACATGCAAATAATCAACATTCCAGAAAGAGAAAAAGGAGCAGATGGAGGTGAAATCAATAATCAAAGCAACAATCTTCAGCTCCTCGATTTGAAAAAAAAGATCAAAAAGACTCACAAATGACACGAAGCACTGATGAAAAGGAAGCACATCTAGATATATCTTTGTGACATTTCCAGTTTCTCTGGTTAGAGGAAAAAATATACAACTTTTCAGACAAAAAAGTTCACATAAAATGGAGAAGGGATAAATTAACTTTTTAAGGTCACACTAGAAGTTAGTAGAATAATGTTTATAAACTTGTGAGAGAAGATGCTATGATATAAAAATCCTAGCCTTTGAAATGTTGTTGGTCATTTTGAAAAGTGGGAATTTTTTTCTGAATATGTAATAATTCAAATTATTCAAAATTACTTATGGAAATAAATGAAAGTAAATTTAAATAGAGATCAAAAACAGGAGAAGAAAATGTAGTAAATAGCAGTGGATAATCAGGCTAATAAAATGCTGTAGGTAACACCCTGTAGATGATAATAAAGTGATTACAAATTATAATATCATTATTAAATAACTACACTAAGAAAAGAGACATAAGAAAAATGAAAAAAATTATATGGAATTATATTTCTAAAAACATTAAAAAAAATCTAGGATTTGAAAGTGGCATGCAGAAGTGAGAGAGAAAAATATTCTTAAGATCCTGTTGTGCAGAATGGTCAAAACTATTAATTTTAATTAAATAGCAGAGAAAAATAGGTTTTCCTATAACTGTTAATATGAATGGATAAAATAGCAGATAAAAAACATACTATTTTTTCAAATTATTAGTAGGAATTCAATGGAAATTCAAATCCAAATAAATAGAACCAAAAATAACTTGTTAAAATCAGAGGAAGTAAAAACAACTTAGGAAAAGGGAAGAATATAACAATGAAATTAGATAAGAATGAAAATAAACATATAATTTTTAAACAATAAATGCAATAGATTGAAAGCTAAAATGATAATGAGAAATTAGCTACCTGTTAATATTGAAGAAAGTATTCTAACCATGATTTTAGCAAATTGAATTCAGCATTGTTTTAAAATATTAATAATATATTGTGGCAAAACAATTTATTCCACAGATGCAAGAATGTTTCAAATTAAAATATGATATTAAATTATAGGGGAAAATTCTCCTTATCAATGGATTCTGCAAAATAGTTTAATTAAAATAAATGATTTTATGTAAAATAATGAATTGGGAATAAAATGGTAAATATTGTTTTCCAGGGAAGAAAAGCAAAATAAATCCTAAGGAGTGATGAATACTAAAATTAAACACTAGAAAGGGATGTTTCATACAAATCACTATTTTATAGTTTATTTTGCATTTTCAGATCTAAACCACAGCTAGAGAACAAAATAAATGGCATCAGTTTTTTTAAAGAAAATAATTAAAGTTACCAGGCTTTGCATGATTTCATTGTATACCTAGAAAATCTCATGAGTTAAGAAAAATCTGCTAAAAAGAACAAGACAGTATAGGAAGTTAACTGGATACATGATAAATATACAATTCTATTACTTTATAGTAACAAAAACGTGTTAGAATGGAAATCAAACCTCTGTAATAGCAATAGCCACATTAATCATAAACTCCCTAGGAATAAACTAACAAAGATGTAAAAAGACCTGTTTAAAGAAAACATTCACTGAGGGAGGAAAGGAAGAACGATCATGTTGCTAAGAGGAAGATTTACTATTAAACATACAGTGGTTAAATATCCTTTGCTTCAATCCCTCATACAAAAAGTAAAACAAGCCAATCAAATAAACAAACAAGTAAAAACCAAACAAACAAATATACAAATTCCTTCCCAAGTCATTATGTGCAATTAACATTGGTCTGATAGAAACCTAAGTGATATCTCTTGAGTTCAGTTCAACAGTTCCTTGCATATCATTATTTTCTTGGCAAAAGGCTGATGGCATATTAAATGGGAGCAATTGAGGAAAGTTTGATGAAGGGATGACCCACAAAGAAGAGGGACACATGACAGATGGTAAAACCCACTAGGACTCGTGCTACCATCCCTCTGTCTCAAGGCAAACAGGGAGGAAGTGTGGACCAGAGAGTTCCAACCCTAGATATTGAAAGGGACCATCCAAAGACAGAACATGGCCTGCAGGAGGGAAGCCAGGAAAGATTGATCAGTAGTCCCCTTGGGGAGGAGCTGAGGGAACAAATACCACATATGTCCTAAAGTCATCTTTCAGTGCCCTTTAGTGGAAAAATGAAGCAAGAGATTCAGGATAAAGTGGGCCACGGATATCAGCCTCCCAACATAGAGAGCAGAGTGGTAAAGAGGGGTCAAAGGAGCCAGAGAGACAAGGGCGGACATCCTGCACCACAGTTAAGAATCATGTATAAGTAGATAAGGAGATATTGAAAAGTAGATGCAATAAAAGGGGACTTGTCCTTCCCAACATATTAAAATTGTCAAGGAATGTACTGCTTACAACGAGGAATAAACAGGAGGATGTGGTGGTGGATATACTTGTAATCCCAGTGACTCAGGAGGCTGACGAAAGAAGATTGCAATTTTGAGGCCAGCCTCAGCAACTTAGTGAGGCCCCAAGCAATTTAGCTAGACCCTGTTTTAAAATTAAAACTAAAGGGCTGATATGTGGCTCAGTGGTTAAGCACCCCTGGGTTCCGTCCCCAGCAGCAAACAAACAAAAAGAAAAAGGAGAGATTCTATTTCATTACGTAGAGGAAAGTAGTTTATTTAATAAATATTTTTGACTATTTGACCATTGATTTGGAAAAAAATAAAGTCTAATATTGAACTAAAAACTACAAAAACTAAATTCCAGATGAATGAAAAAAAATTAGAAAAATACAATGTTTTGAAGAAACTATAGATGACATTTTAAATAACTACTGGCTTTAATCTTGTTTCCTAAATAAGACAGGAAATACCATAAAGGAAAAATGTAGCAAATTTGAGTAAAAGAAAAAATCCTCTTCAATTGCAAGAGGTAACATAAATAAAACAAAAACGTGATAGCAAGAACATATCTGTAATGCTGAGGTTGTGGCCCAGTGGTAGAATGTTTGCCTAGCACATGTAAGGAAGTGGGTTTGATCCTCAGCACCACATAAAATAAATAAATAAAATAAAGGCATTGTGTCCATCTACAACTAAAAAATATTTTAAAAAATCATATCTGTAATAAAATAATAAGCATTAGGCCAATTGTGAATAAAGATATTCCCTAAAAATAAGAAAAAAATTCATACCATAAAAAAGAGAAATGGGAAAACTATATATACAAGTGATTCCAGAGGAGAAATAGAAACTATAAATACATGAAGAAATGCTAAACTTAACTAATAGAAAAATTCAAAGCTAAAAATATCACCATCAAAATGGAAAAAAAAAAAATGTTAGTGACATCCTGTGATGATAAGCACATGCAAGAGCAAATACTTTCCTACTGTTGGTAGGAGTGAAATTGCTATACATTTCCAGAATTACTTTTCAAGTATGGATTAAATTTAAAATGTGAATAGAGTTTGTCCCATCATTCTATTTAGGAATATATCCTATAGCAATAAAATCATTAGACTATGAAGAATATCCTCTTTCCAACCCTCCCTTCTTCCTTCCCTCCCTCCATCTCTCCATTCCTTATAAAATCTTCTAAAAGGAGACATGCACTTAGCACAGTTTTATTAAATGCCTTTCCAGTAGCAGAAGTTTGTATGGAAGAATATGATGTTGTGTTTGAATATCCAAATTCTCTTCCCCACTTCCCCAATTCTCCTGTCATTGATATGGGGGCCTGTCAATATCTCTGGCCAATGAATGTAAAGTACAGGATGTGTGAAGGAAATTCAGAGAAATGTTCCTCCTCCCATCCCTCTTCCCCCTGTCCAGTTTCCTAGGAGGCCACATGTTCCAGAGGCTGCAGAACCCATGTCAGATTTACATGATAAAGAAATAAACATTTGTTGTGTCATGCAACTAAGATTTGGGGGATTATTTATTATGATAGGTATTTGTCATTTTGGCTCTGTGTAGGCCTTCAACTGATTGGATGAGTACCACCCACATTATTGAGGATAATTACCTTAGTCAATTGATTGAAGATGTTAACCATATCCATAAAATACCGTCACAGCAACACCTTGATTAATGTTTGAGTAAATAACTAAATATGCACTATAGTCTGGCCAAGTTGACATACAAAATTAACCACCCCATAGATTTAATGTGTACTGATTGAGAAAAACATCATTATTAAGTGAAAAACGAAAATCGCCAACAGAGTATGCAGAATGTGAATCAGATGCTTTGGGATGGATCAAGGTCTCTTCTATTCTTGGTTCAAGGTCTATTCTGACTTTGTTTTAGCATGCCTCAGCACCCTTCTGATACTGGAAAGGTAGAAATTATATTCCCCAGGCTTTCTTGAATCATGGGGCAGAGAGGTGGCCCAGGTCCTCTCCCAGGCTGACATGATGACAGGAGGAGGTTAGCAAAGGTGAGACATAGCTTTGTATAGTAAGGTCATCTTCTCTTGAATGCACAGAGGTGAGACATTGTTTCTGCTGGGGTAGTGCTGATAGAGGCTCAAGTTTCAAGTCTCAGTGTTCCTGTGTCCAGTTGTTTACTGGTAGTAGTAGATTTTTGTTAGATTAGAGGAGCCTTTATTTTGGACTGCATACGACACAAATCTATTTCTACAGCCTTGCTAGAAGTTCTGTATGTTACTTGCTACTCTTTAATAATTCCTTTCTGCTTAGACCAGCCATATTTAATACTGTTTTAAGTTCCTAAAATTTTTAGCCAATCATGTATAATCTATTACTATTAAAAATAGATATTTCGCTTTCATTTTTCAGTATAATGACATGCAAAATTTTAGATTTGCCTAAGTAAACCTATTCAACAAATGACAAATATACAGATAGTGATGCAGGTGGCATGGGGGTAGCAGAGGGAAGAGAATTTATTTCTATATCAATCAGTGTACTATCCAGTCAGGAAAAATTCAAACCACTCAAAGCTGGAGCTGCCATACCCTACAGGATTTATTACTATTTATCATAAAGCATTCCTTTTTTGCTTAGGTAACTTTGAGTAGGCCTTTCTCTTACTTGCAACTCATATTTTAAATTTTAGAGAACTGTAAATTTTTGAATATATGTATATGTATATATATATATATACACACACATTCAGAATCCTAAAAAGTTTGATAAATGCAACTAACCCAAACACAATTAATCTAGCTACATATATTTATTTAGTTTACTCTTGGCATCCAATAGGCAATTAGAGTGTCTTTTACAGTAAATGTCACAGATTTATTTAAAGCATGCTGTGTATATGCTGAAATGAAAAGAAGATTCTTAGAAATAACTGACTTTATTGGTTCACTTTTTCATTTGTTATATTTGGTTCCTTATATCAGATTAGTTATCTCTCTGTGTGTGTTTGTGCATGTTTTTAAAGCCCTGAAATGTTGTGGATAAAAAGATTAATAAATAGGACCCCTTTCTTATTACCTTCTAAACACTTACATGTAGTGGACAGCTACTGCTTTAGTTGCTCAGTGTCCATTTACTCTTCCCATCCACTGAGAAGATCTCCTGCTCCCCTGCAGGAACAATGGCAGCTGCTGAGGTCCTAGAGACCCCAGGTCCTCCCCTTCTCTTCATTTTTTTTTCTGGTCAGGGACAGAAAACCCATGGACTCACAATGGACATGGGGATGTTTAAAGTAGGAACTAGAGAAAGTAGGGGTTAGTTTTGTTTCTGATGAAAAAGCTTTGAGGTTTCTTACCAAGTGCATCATAAATATGAGATAATGAAGCTGGTTTGCAGAAAGAAGTAGAGAGTGGGTTGGTGGACCAGAATCTTGGTAATCATTTTTGGTCATCTGAGACTAATGAAAATATGCATTTCAGTCTCTTCAGTAACGTAAAGAGACTCAGGAATGGAATCTCTTACATAGTTTCATTTTCCTTGAGATGTGTTCTGCAGAAAACAAAGCTACTTAATGGGAAAGATTTAGGAATGAATTTCCATATTGGGTGCTATTTAGAGGTGCAGTATCCACAGGTTGGTGAGGGAGGAATCTTGGGTCAAGGTCAATAAAACACTGAGCCTATGTCATCCAGTTTCATCTCTCTGTAATTGGAAGTTCTCCAGTGTGGCACCTCTGGGACTCCCAGACTTTCCTTTCCAGATTGCTACTCTCCCTCACTTCCTTCTCCCATCTCTTCTTATTGAGCAGAAAACTCCCTGAAACATTAAACAGCTACTTGATTGTGAACATGGCCTCACTTCAATCAGGCTCAAGCCTCCTAATTTATAAAACACAAGAAGGTGGCGAGGTTATTCTGACTATTTTTAACTTGGAAATATTATTTTATGGATTCTGAGGTAGAAAAGACTGATTTGGAATGAGAGGTAGTTTTCTAAAAATAGGCAAATTGTCTTAAAAAGTAGAGTTTAACTTATGCCTTAAAATAAAACAGGAAGAGGAATTAGTGAAGGTAAGGCAACTTGGAGATATGCAATAACTAACTTCTAGGAGAAGCAAGAAGATATATGTGGTTGCAGAGCTATGTATGATGTATATGGGCCAGGACTGTGAGAGATGAAGAGTGATAGAAGGCTTGTCTACTTGCAAAGGGATTTGTTATGCAAAAGAAAAACAAAATACATTACATATAAATAAAATGCTCTTTTTATATAGAAGGTCTCAATTCGACATTTGGAATCAGAATGTCTCAATATGAGGGACAACGCAATTATGTATACTCCCAATATTCATCTAAGTCTGTATAGTAGGAAGTGATTGACCAATTTGGAAAATAAGATAAAAGTAACTTTTTTGTGTGAAAATATTTGAACAATTTAGAAAATGACAGAGAAAAAAGTTATAAGTTCTCTCATCTGTAAATAATTGTTCATACAAAACAGGTAGATGGTGAAGAGTTTGGAAAAGATGAAATTTATAAGAGAAATTAGAAAACATATGTAACAACCATAAGGAACAATGGAAAAAGATTATGTAAGATAGAGTAAAATATTATGGATTGAAATTGAATTTGACTCTTTAGCACTACATCATATTTATTTAAGAATGACAATCATATATTATTCTTCTGACTCACAAATTTTCTATTCAATGAAAATCCACTAAAATTTTCATTGTTGGAAGTTTTTCATTACTTACAGTAGTACAGAATACAGGGTATATTTTCATAACAGCATAGGTGATTAAACAATCCCCATAGGTGAAGCAAAATCTGAAAAATACAGGAGAGTTGAATATAAAATTAAAAGATGAAATGTATGGGACATATCGTTGGTCATCTGTACAACAATTTATTCCCTTAATTTCCTATTAATAGACTTTTGTCTTTCAGAGTTTGAGTAGGTAGCAGTATACTTGGGTGGGGTTGGTGGACTTCTCAGTCTCCGTGGACTAAATCACAGTTAGACTGAACTAGGCTGGAGAGTCCTATTCTCCTGTGCCAAGGAAAAGGCAATGACCCAGGTCTGACCCAGGACTTAGAAGTGAGAGCCTGTTGGGGGAATTCTCAGAAGTACTTTTCTTCCTGTTTAAAATAGACTCATTTAGGAAGAGATGCTGTCCCCATTTATTTTCTCTTTTTGAATGTTTTCATCGGAACTAATAATATTTGGCAACACGTGATCCTGACAATAAAGGTAAGAACATCTTGGAGAATATGACTCAGCACCCTGGAGAGCTCAAGATTTAACTAACCTAGAGACATGTAGCCTCAGTCTTCTTGATATTTGAAATAGCCCATCTTATCTAAGGTCTATTTTCAGGCAGACTTACACTCTCTGATATAAAATTAACCTAATCCTACTTAAGAATATGCATTATGGAATCAAACAGCCTTGAGTTTGAATCTCAGCTTGGTTAATTAATATCCACATGTCATCTTAGCTGAGGAACATAACCTCACTAAGCCTCAGTTTTCTCATTTCTATAGTGGGGATAATAATGGAGTTCAACTCAGTGGATTTTTGAAAGGATTTACTAGCATTCTGCATTTAAAGTAGTTAACATAGTGCCATTCACATAGTGAACACACAGTGGAATTTAGCCATTTCTTTTTTATTAGAGTTAAATTTGCTTACTCTTAAGAGGATTGTAACTATAACATATGCAGTTCTGTAAATTAGAAAAAAAGCAAGCACTCTCACCAGGGTTACTTGCTCTGATCAACACTATTCCACTCACAAAATGGCCCTCTAGTTCCCTCCTTAATTGCTGCAGAAGACTGAGGAGCAAAAGAAGACTCAAGACCTGCTGATCATTAGAGGGGATGAACAAAGCATAAAGGCTGGCACTGTGGGAAACTGTGCATTGGAATGAGCCATGAAAGTGGGGATTATAGGTGGTTCTGGAGTTGAGTGAGATATGGGGCCATCTTGGGGTGAGCTGGAGGGTAAGCTTTCAAGACAGTCAAAGGACAGAAAAGACTGAATTAGGAGAGTTTGAGGAAGTAACTGAGAACTAAGGAGATCAAAGTCAGATTTGGTGGCTGGGGAATGGGAGAGGGCTTTTCCACATTATTTAACTACCCATTCTGTGGAGTTTGAGAAGCTGTATTTCTCCCCCCCCCTCTTATTTTTGAGCTCAGTTCAGGCTAAATGGCTTGAAGTAAAATGGTACAAAGAAGGAGATTTAAAAACAGTTCTTTCTTGCATCTGGGTACTCAAAAACATTTTTCTTACAAACTCCTGAAATATGTTAACCCCAACAGAGCCTCTTGATTTGAAAATCTTATTCTGCTAAACACACTGCAACGAAGGCAGGAGTGTGGGACAGTATAATATGGAGCCCTCCAACCCACAGCATTTGCTTCAAGAAGGGTTTAGTCAGGGATTCTGGAAGCCCTGGCAGTAGAGGCCACTCCAGCTCCTGCCTCTAGTCCACATCTGTCCCTTTGTCCTTGAGGTCATACAGGGGACAATGGGCACTAGAAATATGGCCGGACAACCTATAGCAATCTGATCTGAGTGCTCCAGGTTTAGAACTCCACTATAAAATCTAGTTTCAGATATTTCCCGCCATGTAAGCCACCTTGAGATTGCATAAGAATCACCCAGAGAGCTTGTTAATAATGCAGTTCCCAGGAGGATTTGGTTCTAAGCATTTATGTGGAGTCCAGATATCTGCAATCTTCAACAAGCTTTCTTGGTTATTCTAATGATAGTAGTCCATGAGCTGCATTTTAAAAATATGCCTTAAATACCAGACCTGCCTTCCAAATATCTTTCTTTTCTTCCCCTACCCCCTAGCTCCCAAGATAGGCAGCAATACTAGATACTACTTTTGAATAACTATTGTGAAATGCTCTTTAAAAATTAAATTTAACTGGGCAATGTTCTGAAATTAGAGCTTTGCTTTGGAAGACTGGACTCCTATTAGAAGGAACATGCCTCTCCTGGGTAAAGCAGACACTACTGAAATACTCAAGAACTGACTAATGTAGCCCCTTCAGCCTGTGGTGCTCATTCAAAGGGAGTGCATTTTTTGAAGTAAATGGGAACTGAGCTCAGATACACTTTGCTAGAGAGGAAAGTGGGCATGGGAGTCATGAGCCACGGGGTTTAGAAACATCATTTTTGTGCACATTAAGAAATTCATGAAAGTTTTGTAATAATTTGTTAGGGATAAGCAAAACTTTAACACACAGTGAAGGAATAGATCTGTTTTCTCCTGCATTAGGAGGCTCTGTTTGTAACATTAGGTTGAATGCAATGTCTAGTATCTGCAGATTTCTGATTGGTACTCAGCAGTGTATTCCAAAGAGATCTAGGTAGGAGTGTAGGAAAGGAGAGGGACTTCCATTCTAATGATAATGACCAACCCACACACAGGAAGCTTCCCCTACAAATTTCACTGTACATGTGACAAAATGGGGTAAATCGGTGCCAAAAGAGGGTTTTAAACTTTTCCTCAGCATAGACTCATTTTACTGGAGTTATGGATTCTTTTAATACATTAAACATTCTGCTTCTCCAACACATTCTTCTTCTCCAGGAAGAATGAAATAAAATATACCAAGATATATGGCCTCCTAAAACTCCTCTGTAGGCCCCAATTGAAGAATGTCTGCTCCATAATAAATACTGAGGGGCATGGGATGGGAGTCAGTGGGAGGGTAATCCAATAAGAAAAGATTTTGGCTGAGTAGTGTTGACTTTGCTCTAGGCTTTCTCTAGATCCAGACTTCTGGTCCAAATGTGGCTCCACTGAAAGCCAATCCCACCCCCTGCTGTGGCACCAGACCAATGAACTTCCCTCCCCATGCTGCAGTTTCCACCTTTATAAAAGGTGGGGGGTGGGTGATAATGCGGGTATGGTTATGGAGCAGAACTCATGTCTGTGAATATGGGTGAGTGTATGTCTGGCAAATGAAGATTTGAGGGAGCTATCATCGTATTTCCCCATTTTAATGAATGGTGCCAACATCAACCTCTTACCCAGCCTGTCTTGCTAGAAAGCTTAGCATATTACTTTAATGCTTCCTTTTCCATAATCCTGTATTTTGTCAGATTAACAGCTCTGTGAGGATTAATTTTGCCATTTTATACCCTGTGCTTCATACAGAGCAGGTTCTTAATAAAAATGTGTTGAAAGAATGAATTTGTGAAATGAATTTTTCTAGGCCCCTAAATCTTTCTGTTCCTTTATATCTTCATTGCCAGTATTTTAATTCAGAACTTCCTCAGGTTTTTAGAACTGTCATAACAGCCATTGCTTATCAGAGTTTTTTTTTTTTTTTTTTTTTTATTGGTTCTTTTTAGTTATACTTTACAGGAGAATCCATTTTGACATAATTATACAAGCATAAAATATATCTTAGTGTAATTCAGTTCTCAGTACTTTTCCTGACCCTTCCCTTTCCCTGTCCCTGGCTCATTTCCCTCTATTGATTTTTCTGCCATTTACCCATAGTTGTTTTTTTTAAAATTAATTTCGTATGGATGTACACAATGGTGAGATTCACTATAGTATATTCATATAATATTCATAGGAAGGATATGTCAGATTCATTCCACTGTCTTTCCTATTCTAATCCCTATCCCTTCCCTTTATTCATTTTGTTTACTTCACTGAACTTCAATTCTTCCCCCATCTCCCTTATTTTAGCTTAGCTTCTATGTATCAGAGAAAACATTTGATTTTTTTGGGGGGATGGAGGTGGGGATTGGCTTAGTTCACTTAACATGGATAATCTCCAGTTCCATCCATTCACCAGCCATTCACCAGCCAATGTCATAAAGTCATTCTTCTTTATGGCTGAGTAACATTCCATTGTGTATATATGCTATACTTTCTTTATCCATTCATCTGTTGAAGGGAACCTAGGTTGGTTCCATAGCTTAGCTATTGTGAATTGTGCTGCTTATAAATATTGATGTGGCTGTGTCACTGTAGTATACTGATTTTAAATTCTTTGGATCTATACCAAGGAGTGGGAAAACTGGGTCAAATGGTGTTTCATCTTCTAGTTTTTTTTCTTTTTAATCTTCATACTGCTTTCCAGCATGGTTGTACCAATTTGCAGTCCCACCAGCAGTGTATGAGTTTGCCCTTTTCCCTACATTCTCAGCAACATTTGTTGTTACTTGTATTATTGATAATGGCCATTCTGACTGGAGTGACATGAAATGTCAGTGCAGTTTTAATTTACATTTTTTTAATTGCCAAAGATGTTTTTATATATGTTTTTTGGCTGTTCATATTTATTCTTTTGAGAAATGTCTGTTTAGTTCCTTTTGCCCACTTATTGATTGGGTTATTTGGTTTTTGTGGTGTTAAGTTTTTTGAGTTCTTTGTATATCCTGGAGATTAGTGCTCTATGTGAGGTGCAGGTGACAAAAGATTTTGTCCTATTCTGTATGCTTTCTCTTCATGCTCTTGATTGCTTTCTTTGTTGTAAAGAAGCTTTTTAATTTGATGCCTTCCCATTTATTAATATTTTATTTTACTCCTTGAGCTTTAGGAGTCTTGTTAAGGAGGTCAATTCCTGATCAAATATGTTGGAGTGTTGGGCTTACATTTTCTTCTAGCAGGTGCAAGATTTCTGGTCTAATTCCTAGGTCTTTGATCCACTTTGAGTTGGGTTTTGTGTAGGGTGAGAGAAGTTAAATTTCATTCTACTACATATGGATTTTCCAGTTTTTCCAGCTCCATTTGTTAAAAGGCTGTCTTTTCTCCAATGTGTGTTTTTGGTGTGAGATAACTGTATTTATGTGGGTTTGTCTCTTAACCAGGCACTTTTAGGACCTGGCTAGATCTTGAAAATCACCTGGAGAATTGTTAAATACAGATTCCCTGCTTCTTTGAGATGTATAGAATTACCAGCAATTTTAAAGTGGTAGTACCGAGGAAAATGGAAGTACCTCAAGGAAAGTGGAATACTTTCAAAAGTTTCTCAAGTGATTTTTAAGTAATGCTAGTCTTAGGACTACTTGGTCTATATAAAAATCTCTAATTTACTTATCCTATCACAAAAGATCTTTGTTTGTAGTTTCCAAATAATTACCTGTCAATCCCCTGCTGTGACTGCTGCGTTACTTCTTAATGGGGCCGAGGTCTAAAGCTACCCCCCTTTTTGGGCCCCAAAAGGGGGCTCCTTCTGCCAGCAGAAAGAGTTAAAGTAGCTTACCTGGCGAAGATAGGCTTAACAGGCAAAAGTTGCCGAGTGTCTTTACCCCCGCCTGATTGACGGACACCACACCACACCCGGGGAGTTTTGGTAGAAAGCAATGCCAAAAACTCGGTTTATTGAGGAAGTTGGACGGTCTTATATAGGACACGGGCCAATCAACAGAAAGATCATAGGGACACATAAGGATCATGGGCGGATGCCACTGGCAGAGCCATTGGCCTATCTTTGGGGTGGTTTCAGTTCTCACAGCCACGCCCCCTGCTTAGCCTAGGTCCTGTAACAGGGCGTGGTAATGTGGCAAGCAGCCAGAAAGCAGTGTAAGGTCCCGACAATCCCCCAAATGTACCAGACACTCCAATTATACAAAACACTTTGTGTTCCCTTGTCTCATGCATGTTTCCTCTGCTTTTTGCACTCTGAAAGCAGAGGTCCCAATTTCTGTTTGTTTCAATTAAGATCAGATCCTAAAAAGTATTTTATTTATCATATTTATGCCCCCTTAGGAATTTCCAACAAAGTTCCAGTTTTGGTTTTCAACTTTGGGATCATTGCTGTAGCAAAGACTGTAGTCATACCATGAATTGAATAAATCACATTTCCCCCCAAATTTGAGATATAATTTGCATACCATACATTTTTCTTTATTAAATTATACAATTTGATGATTTTAAGTATATTCACAAAGTTATGAAACCATCACCATTATTTGTTTCAGAACATTTTTGTCTCTCCCAAAATAAATATCTTACAAATCACTTCCTCTTCCCTGCCTTGTACCTCCAAGCCTCTAGCAACCACTAATCTAATTTTTGTCTCTGTCAAGTTTCTATTGTGGTCACTGCATATGAACAGGATCATATAATCTGTGGTATCTTCTGTCTGGCATCCTTCATTTAGCATAAGGGTTTCAAGGATCATTCATGATGTACATTATCAATATTTCATTCATTTCAATGGGTAAGTAATATTTAATTATTGATTTTCCACATTATCATGTCCATCCATCCATCCCTGATAAACATTTGGTTTGTTTGTACCTTTTGGTCCTTATTCATATTGGTATCATGGCCATTGTGTACAAAATTTTGTGTGCTTATATGTTTTTGACTCTCTGGTGGAATATCTGGGCAATATGGTAAGCATGTCTAATACTTTGAGGAACTGTCAAACTGTTTTCCCAAATACCTATACCAGTTTATACTTCCATCAGCAATGTCTGAGTGTTCTAATATCTTTACACAGTTATGGATATTTGTTATTTTTAATTTCTTAATTATGGCATCCTAGCTTGTGAAGTTATATCTTATTATGGTTTTTATTTGCATTTTTCTAATGATTTATGATGCTCAGAATCTTTTCATATCCTTATTGGCCATTTGTAAATCTTCTTTGGGAAAATGTGTGTTCAAATCCTTTGCTTATTTTAAAATTGTGTTGTCTTCTTGTTATTGAGTTGTAAGAATTTTTATTTATTCTAAATATATGTCTCTAATCAGATATATGATTTTCAGTTATGTGGGTTGAATTTTTACTTTCTTAATTGTATCTTTTAAAGTATGAAAGTTTTTAACTTTGATGGAATCCAATTTACTTTTCTTTGGTTGCTTGTGTTTTTGGTGCCATTTCTAAGAAACTATTGCCTCATCCAAGACCACAAAGATTTAGATATATGTTTTTTTCCAAGTTTTATAGTGTTAGTTTTCACACTTAGGTCTTTGGTCAATTTTGGGTTAATATCTGTACATGTTGTGAGAAAGGGGTTATTCATTCTTTTGTACATGATAGTGTCCAAGCACTATTGAAGAACAGACTCTTCTTTCTCCATTTAATTGTTGTGGTACAATTATTAAAAATCAATAGATTACAAATGTGAGAGTGATTTTCCTCTACCCTTTGTTGTATTCCACTGACATATGTCTACTGTTATGCCAGTACCACACTGTCTTTCTGTCTTGATTATGGTAATTTTGTAGTATATTTTGAAATCTAAAGTGTGGATCTCCCAACTTTGTTCTTTCTCAAAATTACTTTGGTTATCCTGAGTCCTTTGCATTTTCATATAAATTTTAATATCACTTTGTCAGTTTCTGCAAAAAAAAAAAGGCAGCTGAGATTTTGATAGGGATTGCATTGGATCTGTAGATGATAGATTTGTGGAGTATTGCCATGTTGAGCATGGTAAGCCTTTTCATGAACACGAATGTCAGCCCTTTTATTTAAGTCTTCTTTAATCTAGTCAATAATGTTTAGCTTTTGTTTTTTAGTATACAATTTTGTACTTTTTTGATTAAGCTTATTCTTAAATACTTTGTGTTTTGATGTTACTGTAAATAGAGCTGTTTTCTTTATTTTCAGTTTTGCCTGTGTATTGACATACAGTTGATTTTTATATATTTCTGCATCGTACAATTTTGCTGAACTACTTACTAGTGAACTCTTTAAGATTTTCTATATATATAGACTAGGTGCACTGATGCTTGCCTGTAATCCCAGTGAGTTGGGAAGCTGAGGCAGGAGAATCCCAAGTTTCAGCAACTTCAGCCTCAGCAACTTAGTGAGACCATGTCTCATAATAATTAAAGATGACTGGTAATGTATCTCAGTGAGAGTACAGTTCTGGATTCAATACCCAGTAATGGAAAACAACAACAACCAACAACAAACTACAGATATTTTGTATACAACATCATGGTATCTGTGAAACATCTGTATTTAACTCACATGGGATTTTGGTCAATATGAATCCTATATCATTTGCTGTTTTATTTTTGATAATATTGACCAACTTTCATGAGAATACTTTTCTTCATCTGTAAAGTGATAATAATACCAAAATCTGGGATTATAATCAGGGATACATGTACCAACACTAGTCAAAAAAACTATCAGCTCAAAGATTTAATGCATGAAACATAAGAACTGGTTCATTATAGATAATAATAATTTTTTTTCAAACTTACTTTTTGAGCTATTTTAGTTGAGAAAGAGATTACTAGGTAATATGAGGTTATTCAGGGGGATTGGAAAACAGAAAATGAGAATTCAAATGGTAGATGGAAATTCTGTATAAATATTTTACTGACTATAATAAAAATTATTAAACTGGAGCAAAGGGACTAATGATTCTTTTGATTTAGAATATGTATTGGAAGATCGAGGACTTAGGAATAGGGGAAACTGTAAGTCAGTGAAGAATTTGTAAGAAACTTAACTAGACAATACCTGGGAATATTAGAAGGTAAGAATATACTTTGAATATGCTGAAGCATACCAAAGTGGATTTAGTATATTTTGGTAGGAGGACAAGAACCATAACTTCCAGGTTTTGGATTGTAAACCCTTAATGAAAGGGATTACAAGAGGAGGAGAATATTTGAGGTCAATCATGGTTTCTTTCCTCAAAATGTTGCTTAAGGAACCTGCATAGTATCTAAGAAGACATATTAATAGGTGATAGAAAATCATTTTAGAGATCAGAAGACAGTGGAGGACTTGAGATACAGAATTTTAAAATTTGCTTTCTGTGATAACCTCTGTTCTTCCTTGGCATAGATTCTATGGTTCATAGTTATGATCATAACTTTCTTATACGTTCCTCAACTCTCTCTCATATCTCTCCCTCCCTCCCTCCCTTTCCCTTCTTTTGCCCTCCTCCTCCTCCTCTCTGTAAAAAAAATAAAATAAAAATTGTCCAGCTCTAGAACATCTCAGCCCAGAACTCTTCATTCCTATACTCAAGACTTCCTTCTCCTGAGACTTCCTTCCTGTGAATTTCTACTACTGTGAACTGAACTGATCACTCTCCAGGACTATAGCATCCCTGTCATTTTGGAGCATTTAACTTATTTTCTTCTGTGCAGGAACTACTATTTCTTGAATCTTATAATTCTTGATTTCTTGAAAGGTAACATGGAATATAAATTTTGAAATTTTTGCTTGTGTGAAAATAACTCTTTGACATTAGTATTAGTATAAATAGTTTGACTCAGAATCTTAGAAAGAAAATCAATTTCCCCCAGAATTGTGAAGACATTACAAGATCTAGGATTACAAGTGAGAAATCTGTCATCATTCTGATGTGTTTCACTGTTTATGATCTGTTGTTCTTCACGGAAAGGCTTCTGAAATCCCCTGATGGTCTTCTTTATTCCTTTTCTTCTGAAATTTTATAGTGATATGTATATCTTTTATAATGTATTCTTTTGGGCATTTGATGTGTCCTTTCCAACTGGAAATTCATTTCCAGCAGTTTTGAGTAATTATTCTGTATTATTTTTCGACAATGTCTTCCCTAATATTTTCACATTTATTTTTTCCTAAAACTACTAAACATGGAGGAAAGACTTCCTTGAATGATCTGATTTTCTTTTCTGTTGACTTTTGTTATAATATCTGAAAACATATTTTGATTTTTATCCTCTGTTCATTCAAATGAGTTTTCCATACAATTTATTATATATTTTTAATTATTATATTTTTCATTTCAAAGACTACCTTTTTTAAAAAAATGATTAATAATGTATTGTTATTTTTTATGGATGTAAAATATTTCTTTTCTTTCCACTAATGTTAGATTTTAAAAAGTGATTATTTTACTCCTATATTTTTATAGTTTCCAACTTATTTTTCTGTTTGTTTATTTATCTCTGACATTCATATTTAGACTGATCCTCATTTTTGTTTGGTTTGTATAATATTTATAAAATGGAAGATTTCACATTTTAACAAAAACAGTACATTTAACCTTTATTGAAAAATTGGCAGATCTAGCCATACTAGGGTCATGGTTTTCCCTGTGAACAGAGACTGTCTCTTTTAGATAGGTCGTGCCTGCTACTGATTTTCTACTTTGTCTACTTATCAATTAGACTTTATAGCCTTTTGGGTAGGCCACCTTCCTTGTCCTCCATCATTCCTGAATTTCTGGCCCACTCAGAAATACCCCCATTTATACCTCTGAAAAGATAATTTGTCTGTGAATACATACATACTTGTTGGGCTTTGCTTTCATAAACTCCTCTTCTGTCATCAAATTCTTTAGAAATTCTTTTAACAAGACAGCAAGAACAAGTTTTATGATCATTGAAATTCACTAAAGATAGGTTATTGTTTAATATGCTCCAATTTAATATAATAATTAAATTATTATAATGTTTAAATTATTCCTCATTAGTGGGAATAATTTAGTGTTTTATCTCATAAATTTATTAATGTGCACATTTTAAAAATTAAAGGTTATGTTATACACATATCATTTTATGAGGGTTGAGCCAATTAATTACTGAAGTTATAAGATATTTCAGTATTGGGGATTGAACTCAGGGGTGCTGAACTATATCCCCAGCCCTTTAAAAAAAATATTTTGAGACAGGAACTTGCTAAATTCCCAAGGCTGGGCTTGATCTTTTGATCCTCCTGCCTCAGCTTCCTCAGTAGCTAGAATTATAGGCATGCACTAATATGTCCAGCTTAGATGGGGTTTCCTTTTCAGGTGTGGATATTGTCACAATGATGTTTTGACAGCTTGGTGCTTATAGTAATATGATAAATGAATTTTTCTTTAGTATTTTAAATAATTTATGTAACTCAGTAAATGCCTATCATGGTTAAATCAAATAATATGTCATATCTTCTGGAAGATCACTTGTTTGAAGGGCTCAGGAGGTAGATTTCAGTTCACTGATCCATTGTTCAAGTACATCTATTAATTGAACATCTGCTATGAGGCAGTAATCTTCAAGGTGCCATAACAATCAATCAAACAAATACATAAATTTTTTGTTTTCAGGGAGTTTATTAACATGATAGAAAATAGGTGGTAATTTTTTTTAAAAAATGTTAACATATTCATGGCTTTGGGAAGATCATTTTGTTTCTGAAACTTTATATTTCTAATGTTTAAAATTAAAAGGTTGAACTTTAATATTTTCCCACATCTAAAAGTCTGTGTTACATTTCAGAGTTTGTTTTTAACCATCTAGAAAAGATGAGGCTGGATGTTGGGTAAATATGTTATAAAAGTGGAAAAAATGACTTGTTTGTGGTTCGTCTGAGAAGTTTTCTTGAGGAACAATCTTGCATTGATTTTTCAATTATCTGAGCCTGTATGATGTAAACATTGTTGTATTTCTCTAGGAATGTTCTATGTGCAAAATGTAAGAAAGAACCATGGATATGATAATTTTACATAGCTGTGTGGCACCCATTCAACAATTCATTATATATATTTTCTGCACCTATTATGTGTTGAGCATTGAAAATAGAGTTTGATAAGACACACATTTCTATCTACAAACATTTTTCTATAAACATAAAAAGTAAATAACATTTCAGGGAGTGGCAAGTACTATGAAGAAAAATAAAGCAGGGTTGGAAAATAGTGACAGAGCAAGGGAGGCATATATTTTATCTGTGGTAGCCAGAGAAGACCACTCTGAAGAGATAATTCTAAGGCTATCAGATAAAATGCAGAAAGAACAATTGAATTTGAATTTCATATAAATTATAAATAATTTTTAGTATAAGTATGTTGCATGCAATATTTGGGACATAGAATATACAATTTTTCATTGTCTATCTGAAATTCAAATTTAACTGGGTGAAAGGCACTTTTATATTATAATCTCACATGCCTACGGTGCATATATTGTATCTAGAGGGAAAAGTTTTCAGGATAAAAAGAAGAACAAATGCAAAGTCTTGTGCTAAGAATAAACGTGGCTGTTTAAGGAAAGGTAAGTAAGCCAATGTGGAAGTTATGCATTGAAGGAGGAAGTGAATGAAGAAGACATAGGAAAAATCATATCATGGAGGTTCATTAAGGCATCATACATAATTTGGGTTTCATCTGATGGAAAGCTATTGTACAGTAATGATGAGATCTATTTAAGCTTAAAAAGTCTAGTCTGGCAGCTCTATGGACAGAATAAATGAAGGCAAGGGGTCAAACAGGAAGATGTATCAGGAGCTAATAAAACAGAGATAAAGGAGTGAGAGATGAAGATTTGGAATGTGATATTAGTAGTGGAGGTGGTGCACAGGGGTCTGAATGAGTTATAGTTTAAAGGAAGAGACACAGATCTTGCTGGTGAGTTGTATGAGAAAGAAGATTCCAGGATGCTTTCTTTTTCTTTGGCCTGAACAACAGGACAATTGGTCATTAGCAAGTTTTATGACAATTATGTGGAAGCAAATTACATTTGTTTAAGCAGATGTTTATTGAAACACAAACTCTTATGTATACATTTTGCACATTTCTTGCCAGGGTGATCAAATCAAATTACCATTCTACTTCATCATTATCATCATTTTCATGTGCTTATTACATTGGGGAACATTACTAGTCCATTGTATGTATACTCAATTATCACAACAAGCCTATGACATAGGTACTATTGTTATTGTTGTTATCATACTACAAATGAAGCCCACTGAAACTAAGTGACTTGCCCAAAGTCATGCAGATAAAAAATGCAAGGCATAAATCTAAACATGACCTGATGAATCTGACACACTTTCACTTAATAACTGTGTTTTGCATAAACCAAAGGGGGAAAAGTCAGTACCTTAAGTCATTTGGAATATTAGTAAAATAATATTCATTCAGTGCTTAGACTCCTACTCAAGGATTCAGAAAAATGTAAAATGAGAAAAGTAAGAGCAAATATAAAAGAATAAAGTTTACCATGTGACAAAAATTTAAGCAAAATTTGGCAAATTTAATATCAAGTCTTTTTCTTGGATGTGGAGATCAAATTAATAAAGAACTCAGTTTTTCCAAATTAATTTATACTAAAATATCCATCAAAATCAAAATATATACATTTATATATGTTCTTATTTGTATTTCAACAAATCATAAAATTAATAAACCATAATCTAACTTAATAAAGAATAAAACAAGAAAACATAAATATAGAATGTAGGAAAAACACAGTAAATATGAGAAACATTCACATTAGAAGAAACGAAATGTTTTTGTTATTCTGAATTTAATTACAGACATCTAAAAATACTGTTCATATGGAAAAATTTCCAAGATATGTGTTTACTGATGAAAATGAGGTGAGGAACATTGAATATCATACATTTTTGTGTGTAAAGAGAGAGAAAACACTATTTCATGTTCATATATGTTCATATTCACTTTTTTGCCCCTGGTACCAGGGCTTGAACCCAGTAGTTCTTAACCACTGAGCAACATCCTTAGTACTTTTCATATTTTATTTTGAGACAGGTCTTGCTAAGCTGCTGACATATTCACTTTATCTTCATAGAAATACCCTGATAAGATATACAACAAGAAATTCAAAGTTGTATTTGGATGAGGAACAGAGAAGGCAAGAGGGCTTCCCTGTATATCATCTCATAGTGAACAATGTGAATGTATTACTAGTTCAAAATGTGTACTACTAACATCAATACATCTATCTTGGAACCAGAAAGGCAGTCACTTCTGTGGTCAAGAGCCTGTTGAGCACAAGCACACGACAGTTGGCCAGTTTTACTAAGAGCTGCCTTGACTGGGAAGCCATGTGGTTTTGATCAAATAAATCTCTGAATGATTTTCCTAAATCTTTTATCACCTATTAATTTTGAAAAAAAAAAATCCCTTTGACACCATAGTCCATGTTTGATCCAATTCCATAGTACTAGCTTAATTTTCTTTCTCAGAGTCTCTGGAGCAATTTGCTTCCATGCCTGAGCAGGGTTTTGGTCCAGAGATAAAATAGAAAAATTATTAACTGAATTCAATGCATTATTTATCCTGTTCTACTTCTTGCTGTCTGAATCTATAGTTCTGTGTTCAATCTATTTTAAAAAAGGAATATAAATACTTCTAGGAATAATGCTTTTAGACTGGATTTTATGAGTTTTGCCTGTTTAATCATCTTTTCTACTCCACAACAGGCAGCAAAATAGTTGTGGGTAGATTTTAACAAACTTGATAATATTGTTCTGCTCTAGAGCTTTTACATTTTGCATCAATCTGTCTAATTCTGATATTTGATTAATATCTTTAATTTGTTCAGAAAAACTTATTGCTCATGCATTTTTAGCAAAAAGAAAATACCTTAAATTCTGTTATTTTAGTTTGTCAATACATTGTTTAGCTGAACTTGAATATTATACAATTTATCTTTTTTATTTTTATTTTTATTTTCTTTCAATAAAGGCTAATAGTTTGAGAGATTATTATTACTATTTCTTTTTATTTCTTGAACATTACAGCACCACTTGGGAGGGAATATTTGCAACCTATATGTCTGACAATGGGTTAATAACCAGAGTAAACAAGGAATTCAAAATTTCCATAGGAAAAGTAAAAGAAAAAACTTGATTAGAAATGGGCAGCTGACTCAAATGGACATTTCTCAAAAGAAGATATATATGTGGCTAATAGATATATGAAAAAATACTCAACTTCACTAATCACCAAGGATAAAACTATGCCACTTTGAGAGATCACCATATTCCAGTAAGAATGGCCACCATCAAAACTACTGAAGGTAACAAGTGCTAGTGAAAGTAAGGAGAAAAGAGAACCCTGGAACACTGTTGGTGGGAATCTAAATTACCATAGCCACTATGGAAAATTACGGAGGTTCCTCAAAAAATTAAATATAGTACTGGAGGGTGTAGCTCAGTGGTAGAGCTTACATGTACAAGTCCTTTGGTTGAATCCCAGCCCCCAAAATGGAAAGAAAGAAAAAGAGAAAGAAAGAAAGAAAGAAAGAAAGAAAGAAAGAAAGAAAGAAAGAAAGAAAGAAAGAAAGATTATATGATTCTGCAATCCTGCTATTCAGTGTATGTCTGGAAAAATGAAGTATGTATGTCAAAGAGACTTCTGCACTCCTATGTTTACTGAAGTACTATCCAAAATAGAGATAAAATGGAAACACTTTAAGTGTCCATGAATTGATGAATGAAGAAAGAAAATGTGGTATTTAGGTTATTTCTAATACAATAGAATACTATTCAGCCATAAAAGCGATGATATCTGTCCTTTGCAACAACATAGATGGAACTGGGTATGTTAAGTGAAATATGCCAGATAGAGAAAGACAAGTACCACATGATCTCTTTCATATGTGGAACATAAAAATGTAGTTCTCATAGAATTTATGAGTAGAATGGTGGTAACCAGATGCTGGGAAGAGTAGGGATGAAGGAGGAATTCAGAAAGATTGATCAATGAGTATTAAGTGATAGTCTGGCAGAAATAAGAAGTTCTGAAGTGCACAGTAGAATCACTATAGATGACAATAATGTACTGCATATACATAGAAAAACTAGAAGAAAGTATTTAAAATGTTTTCACTCTGAGAAATGACAAATATTTGGGAATATGTGTGTGTATACATATATGTTTACCCTGGTTTTAAATATTATACAATGCGTGCATATTGATATATCACATGGTACTCCATAAATATAATTTGTAAGTTTCTATGTATAAGTTAATTTAATTTTTAGAAAGAGGGGAGGAGTGGTCATTATTTACTCTCAAATTTTTATTTCCTATGATTTCTTTTCCTTCAATTCCATTTTCAATGTAAGAACTCATAATGCTTCTAAAGTTTATCTGGGTGTAACCCTCTCACTACTTCCTGAAAGCTGATAATGATTCTGAGATGTGGGGAAAATCCAGTAAATGACTTCAAGTTGACATAAAGAACTATTTCTGTTATGAAAGTAAGCTCCACAGTTCATTTCTAAGGCTGTGTGGCACTACAAGTCTTCTCTGCTTAACGTTAGAAATAACCTAAAAATTGTAATGTGGTGAACATAGTGCTTTTATGAGATCTCTCTTTGTTATGGAAATATGAGATCCTCGTGATACTATAAGAATGAAATAAGTCTTTGTAACTGCGATTTTCTGAGAAATTTATCTCTCTAGAAAGAAAATGTAATGAAGTCATTTTAGGAAATGGTGTGTTTGGATTTGGACTATATAGTCACCATTAAAGAGCTCAGTGTGTTAGAGCCTTCTCTGTTACATTGGAGGAGAAAAATGTCAGGGGAGGCTTTGGAAAGGTGACTTGAATGGATCATAAAATCATGTGGAGGAGTTTGTCAAGGGGAAAGGGAGAGGAAGGTAAAGCAGTGTGTATAGAAGAAAGCATGGTGTATAAAACCAAGAGGCACTCTGGAACTTTTGGACGACTGGATGGAAATATGATGAGATGCTGGGGGAAGTAATCAAAGATGAAGGAATTTATTGATATAAGGGGAAAATCAAAGAGGTTCTCATAATCCATTCTAAGGATTCTGAAAGGAATTTTTTCTAACCATTTTTAGATGCATAAAATACTAATTAACCTGCATAAACTTTAATCTTGATTGAGAATTTATGTTGCCTTAGAGAAACAACTAATGGTAATACAACACGCAGTGTAAACAGTGAAGAAAAATTACAGGTAACTGAAAGAGGTATCTCCACTTGTTGTGTTCACTTTCTTGTTTTCCAATCACTATGACTTGATTCTGACTCCATCATATCACTGCAACTCTTTAGGTTGCCAATGACCTTTATTTAGTAACTAAATACCCATATTTCATTCCTGCTCTTGTTTGGTCATGTAAAAGCATTTAACATTATATACTACTAACTGCTCTTATAAATTCTTCCTTCCCATGTCTTCCAAAGTGCCCAGTTCTCCTGATTTTCCTTTCGTTCCTCTGTTCCCTCATTTCAGTTTAATTAGACAGCTTTTGTTTTTATTCAGCTTTTAAATTTTGGTACTTCTTGGAGCTATTTAAGCCCTTTTGAAGCCCTTTTGTATTTTACCATGTCCTCTTTTTTTTTTTTTTTTTTTTTTTAATAAGGGACAAGTCTACCTAATTCTGTAATTGCAATAATAATTAATATCTATATTCATGTGGTTTATCTTCATCAAAATTTTTCCTCTTGAGACTCAGATTTGCATGTTTTTCTATTGCATATTAAATATTTCAGGTTCAACATGATCAAACATGAAGATATAATCTTTTGCATATATGATCTTCTTATATTGATATTAAAGTAGTATGTTCATTCAGCAGTTCAAGTCTAATGACTACCTGACATTTCTCTTTCTGAGACCCACACAGCCATACTATTGTTTGTACCTCCCAAATATTTATTTAATCTCTTTGCTTCTTTCCAGTCCCACTTGCTATTAGACAAGGCCAAGTCACCAAAAAATCCTTGTCTGGTTTATTGTAGTATCTTCTTCATCTTTAGCCACAGTGCCCATGATGACTTCAAATGCAGCCTAATTATATCACTGGGTAAAATCTTTCAGTAGTTCTAAATTTTCTTTTTGATAATGTCCATGCTTCATGCAGAAATTACCTATCAAAAATATTGCAACTCTACATTTCATTGGCTGTTTATCCTCTAGACTGGAATCATTGTTTATAGAATAGAGACAAAATAGGACATTATCCTGTGTGCAATAGTAGTGATGGACACATTCCAATCTACTAGTCAGTATATATATATCCAAACCTGTTATTTCCTCAGCTATAACAGTTGCTGTATAGAGAATAGAAATAATAGTATTTACCCTCTCTAATTTTACTATCTGGGAGCTATGCAACTTTTAAGTTATAAATCAAAAGAAAACCACTGAGGAAGTAAATTATATTGCACTGCCTGTTAGTGAAGAGATAAGGAGGAAATGAAGCTAAAATACTTAAAGAAATCTAACCAAAGTTGTGATTGGAGTTGAGACTTGGAAAACAAATAGAATTTGAATATATGAAGGAAGAACAGAATTTATTTCACAAGTGAGGAATAATGTGAAAAAAATAAAATAAAAATATTTAAAAATAAATTAACATAATAGACTGCATAATTTTTTTTCAAATTTATTTTTTATTCTTGTTAGAAATGACAGCAGAATGTATTACATTTCATATTATATTTGTAGAGCACATTTTTACATATCTCTGGTTGTATGCAAAGTATATTAACACCAAGTGCATATATGAAGTCACAAATGGTGTGAATGACTGCATAAATTTTAATGATGACTTAGTATCAGTAAACTTTTCCTCCTGGTGACTGTTAACTGGGTTGCTCGTGATAGTTAATGATAGCCATGCTTGGTTTTGATCTCTGTGTAGGCTGCATGAGGTCCATGGGACAAGACCCTAACTCTCCCAACTCCCTCAGCCTACTCTGTTGCTAAGACACATCCTGTCTCAGAAGAGGTGTGCTGGGGGTTGCCTGAGGAGACACAGGCAGATAGGTGAGTTGATGCTTTTCTTATGACTCTGTGGAGGCATCTCTTTGGTTCTGTCCCATTAGATAATTAGGACCCTCTAGCTTACCCCTTCCATAGTCAACAACTGCAGGTAAGGAATAGGTCTACTTACTTTTCTTTGAGAAATGTCACATGCTGTAGGCTAAATGATTGCTACAAGTTAAAATTGGTCTCTTTTCCTTCCTCTGCATTCCAATTTTTATGTTGAAGTTGTAACCCCCAGTACTTCAGAATGTAACTGTATTTGGAGAAAGAGTCTTTAAAAGGGATTTAATTTAAAATGAGATCATTAGAGTGCTAATCTAAGATGACTGGTGTACTTAAAAGAATAGGAGACCTGAGCATAGATCAGTTCAGAGGGAAGAGGATATGAAGCTAGAGAGAAGACTATTGCCCAAGAGAGAAGCCTCAAAGAAACCAGCCCTACAGACATCATGATCTCAGACTTCCAGCCCCATCTTTGTGAGAAAAACACTTGTTTTCTTTATGTCACCCAGTCTTTGGTACTATGCTATGGCAGCTCTAGCAAACTAATACAGTGATGAAGAGTAGAAGTTTATCTTTCGAAGAAAATTTCCAATTCATGGGATAGTGCTTCTGACTCATATCTCTATGTTAATCATCTTTAAATAACTTAAAAAATAAATGAGGCTAATTTTTTATTAGGCACAATAAAATAACAGTGTGGTTTTAATACTCATTGATAGATCCATGTGAGTTTTCAGATGCTGTTTCACTTGGAGGACTATTACTATATTAAACAACCCTAATGTACAGAATAGGATGTTGCCTTGTATGCATGTATATGGCATTGCATATTTTGGTACAACTCATAATTCATTTTTAAGAAATCATAAAAATGCTGTTTAAAACAAGTATAAACCATGGATGATAAATTTCTTTTATGTTACTCAAGAATGTTAAATGGATTGTACAATAATGTGAAAGTGTCAATCCTATATTTAAGGTTGAAAAAGTCAATTCCATTTAAAACTCCTTATTTCCCTTCCAAATATATATATACATGTGTGTGTATATACATATATATATATATCCTTCCATGTATGTATTCATATATTTATATATAAATAATAGAAATGTATATATAATATGGAAATACACACACTTAAATCACATTTGATGAAATTTTTCATGCTTCATCTCAATTTCAACCACATATGGTGAGGTTACACAAAAATTTATTTGACCAATTCTGAGGCATCCAAATGTGAAAGGCCATTTTTCAGTTAGAAGATGTTTTTAAAATAGTTTTAAGATTTGATCATTTAAAATGATTTGACCTTTACTTTAAGTAATGCTTTTACCTGACTTGAAATAATTTGAATTTGAAGGAGCAAAGAAGTGGCCTTTTGGAAGAGGAGGCCTTGGTTATGGGGATAACCGCTGGCTCATGCATGGTGCTACCCTAGTCAGTGCTGGGATTTCTCTTGTGATGGTGCCCATCAGCCACTGTGAAGCATCGTCTTCTGGGAGATGGCAGCTCACAGGCTCTTCCTGTGGCCAGCAGTGACCCAGAGAAGCTCAGCTCTTCCTTTTATGCCCACCCAAGCCTTTCTAACGTTTGTCTAATTGTTTTCATTGTTTCTTATGGTAGGTCAAAATTTTCAATGTACCACATATAGCAATTTTGTTCTATTATCCTGTGGAAATAAAGGCATGTGTAATCACACGTGCACACACACACACACACACACACACACACACAGAGCCATGACATATAAAATTATCAATCTTATGTTAAAGCTGGGTACAAATAATGTTCTATAAAACAGTGAACAAGGACCTCAGATGCTGGCTAGACAAATTGGGGATAAGGTAGGAAGAGTGCTTTCCAGTTTCCAATTGACAGTAGTTCACAAGGGACTTTACACTGAGACTGATGTAATTTGCTTATTTCTATTTACACATGTTAATGCAAAATGTCTCTTGCTTTCCTTCACTCCCTCTCTCCAATATAATTTGACTCATTTATATTCATACTTTCATGCTGTGTTTAAAAATGCATTATGCCATGATCATTTTGCCATTTTATTAAATATTCTTTAAGAAGTAGGTATTTGATGGTTATGTGCTATTTTTTATTATTTAATAATTAAGTTGTTTTGGTTTTGTTTTATAATTAACTCCATGAATAATACACCTGTTGCAAAAATGTCATTAAGTGTTGGGAAATTCAGTGCTGGAACAATGACTGGCAGGTGTCCAGATATGACTGCACAGGAACTTTGCCTCTGGAGGGACAACACTGAGGTATGACTTCAATTTCAGAGTTCCCCTGAGGGATCAGCAGAAGCTTGCCTGAAGCATTACCTGAAATCACACCCTTACTTGGCATCCTCTCTTTTACTATTCTTGCTTTCTCCTTTTCCTTACCACTTTTCCCTGGTAGCCCTTCCTTAGTAAATCACTTGCAATAAATTCTTATCTTAAAGCCTGCTTCTGGGGAACTGAATCTAAGAGATCTTTTTGTGAATCAGTGATTATTCTCATAGGAAATTTCTTATGTTTATTCTATCACAGGATATATACCCTTTAAAAATCTTTGACAGCTACTACCTATTTGCTGTCTAGAAAAGTTATATGGACATATGCTTCTACATCAATGTATGCATCCTTTGTCTTGTTGATAAGAAAAATATGTTTTATTGTCAAATAATTTTGAGGGTTTTTTTTAGTGAGCACGTTCAAAAAAGAATTTAGTCTAACTCTTGCAATCAAGAATAGCTGCAGAATTAAGCTTCTGAACATTCCTTAAAAGACACCCAACAGCCTTCTCCAACAATCTCAGAACTGCTTTACCTTCTCTGGAGGTAGAGGTGAGCCCCTAGTGGCAGTATCTGTGCTAAGTGGATACCCTGACTCTCTAGCACAGCTGATGGGATCTGGGATAAACACCTGGTTGACTGGGGCCTATCTGATTCTCTCTCTTGTGAATATAAAACAAAGGTTTAAATACAGAAAATCTAAAAAGCCACATAAATTAATCAATTCAGGGAGTGAGACTATACTTAGAACAGCATCCTAAAAAGGATGTCCATTGGCTTAAATGGAATAATGGACCAGAATAGTGGGCCTAAAATTTGACTCCTGCTCATATAAAGAAATCTGATTATTGAAGGAGTTGGTGTGGTAGAATAGATATTAAAGAAAGGACTCTTCAGTAAATGACACCAAGAAAGCTGATTTTCAGTATGGAGAAATGAATGTGGATTTATACTTAATACCAGGTATAAAAATAAAATTCAGTTGGAACAAAGACTGAAATGAGAAAGGAAAAATTGTAAAACTTTCAGAAAATAACATGAGATAAGAAAGTTAAATACTTGGGGCATAAAGAAATGCTTATGTAAAACACAAATAATTTTTACAATGAGGAAAAGACTGAGAATTTGGTCACATTCAAATTAACAATTTCTATCCTTCAAATTTACCATTAAGAGAAAAAACAAGTCCCAAACTGAGAGAAACTATCTGATAAACATCATAATTGAGATATTACCAGTATCCATACTATATTGTCTAGAGCCATCTGTGGACTATGTGTTGACCAAACTGGCATCATAGCCAATGAATAGGCTTCTTCTCAGCAAAAGAAACAATCAGTGAGGTGAAGAGAAAGCCTACAGAATGGGAGCAAATTTTTGCCACACACCACACGTCAGATAGAGCACTAATCTACAGGATAAAGAACTCAAAAAAGTAACACTAAAAATACAAATAACCCAATCAATAAATGGCTGAGGAACTGAACAGACACTTCTCAGAAGAATATATATGATTGATCAACAAATGTATGAAAAAATGTTCAACATCTCTAGCAACTAGAGAAATGCAAATCAAACTACTCTAAGTGTTCATCTCACTCCAGTCAGAATGACAGTTATTAAGAATACAAACAACAATAACTGTTGGCAAGGATGTTGGGGGAAAGGCACACTCTTACATTGCTAGTGGGACTGCAAATTGGTGCAACCAATCTGGACAGCATTATGGAGCTTCCTTAGAAAACTTGGAATGGAACCCCCACTTGACTCAGCTATCCCACTCCTCGGTTTATACCCAAAGGACTTAAAAACAACATACCACAGTGACACAGCCACATCAATGTTTATAGCAGCACAATTCACAATAGCTGAAGTGTGGAATCAATCTAGATGTCCTTCAATAAATGAATGGATAAATAAACTATGGTATATATACACAATGAAATATTATTCAGCATTAAAAAAGAATAAAATCATGGCATTTGCAGGTAAATAGATGAAGTTGGAGAATATCATGCTAAGTGAAGTAAGCAAATACCCAAAAATCAAAGGCCAAATTTTTTCTCTGATAAGTGGATACTGATCCATAATGTGGGTGGGGAGGGAGCATGGGAGGAATGGAGGAAATTTAGATAGGACAAAGGGGAAGTAGGGGAAGGGAAAGGGTTGGAGATAGTAAAGATGGTGGAATGAGATGGATATCATTTCTTTAGGTACATGTATGAAGACACGAATGATGTGACTCTACTTTGTGTACAGAAAAAAGAAAAATTGTGCTCCATTTGCGTACTATGAACTGAAATGCATTCTGTTGTCATGTATAACAAATTAGAACAAACTAATTTATAATTAAGTGAAAAAAAAAAAAGAAAATATGTTATCTGGGAACTTCCAGTAACAGTCCTGCTGGTTAAGACCACCCAGATACATGTGGATTTCTATTCAGCTCTGCCAAAAAGGTCCCACACAGTACCAGAGATGGGGTGACCTGCGTAGCCATGCAGCTTCTCAGAGATGGGTGTTGCCTGCCAAGATGCTAATCAACCTGTTGACTGCAAGACATCATGAAGCAAGACTCTACCCCTGAAACCATATCCCTGCCTTTGATGCTCTCAAAGCAGAGCCATTTTTTTAAACTGTTCTGTTCTAGTTCCTACCAGGTGCTCCCTTAATAATAATTCTGGCTTTGCCTTTTGTTTATTCACTAATTATTTCTGACTTTATTTTCTTAGGTGACTTATCCCCTTCTGAGCTGGAAAAATTACCCTGGTGAGGTGCTGGCTGCCTTGTCATACTAATAAAGAATGTCTATGGAGAAAATGGACAATAGGTATGTGTAGACATTATACACTGAGGGAAATATGCCTGGCCCACAAACAAATGAAAATATGCTTAACTTCATTAGTAATCCAGAAAAGATAAATTAAACATAGAAAAATAAGATTCCATCTACCATAACAACTAAAATTTATAAGTCAGACAGTACTATATATTGATAAATATGTCATTGCTTGGTATATGTGTGTTATTGGGGAGTGTACTTTGGAAAATTATTTAATATTATCTTATAACTATTAAAATTTCCATATTAAGGTCTTCAAAAAACTCTACTTCTACATATACATACCTCATAAATACTTGGTTATTTGTATACCTGAAGATATTTTTATGATCATCCTGAGCAGAATTTTTGCAATAGCAAAAAGTGGAAGCAGCCTAAATGTTCATTAGTAGTAGATGAGTAACTATATTATAGTATGTTTACATATCAGTTTATCATAGAAATGAAGATGTAATATATGCATCAACATTCTGATTCCCAAAATAGTGTTTAATTGAAAATCATAGATTACATATAGTAAATATTAGTTCAAAATCAGAAGAAAATAAAGGATATGTGTGTGTGTTCATATATAATAAAAACTAGGAAGAAAAACAAAATAATAATTAACAGAAAAATTTGGATTGTAATCAAATCAACCTAAGGGAGAGGAATGGTGATAAAATTGGGGAGAGCACAGAGAGTCTTCAAAGGTAATAGTAGTATGTGATTTCATAGTTTGGATGGTAGGTTCATAGGCTTTGTTTTATTATTCTTGAAACTGTTCAAAAATTATTAACATAGTACATATTCATTCATATTCATGAGCATGATATATTTCACATAACAATCTTGTACCAAACTTGCCTTTCAATGGATATCTATTAATTGAGCAAAGCATATGAAGTAACTGTTTTCAATTTTTAAGCAAAAAGTCAGGCAAACACACAAGGTGGCCCTGGTCAGGATTTTGAGGGATTTCTTCCTAGTATATTTTCTATTGGAGAGCAGGAGATGGAGTCCAAGCACCAAGTGGTATTGCTGGGTTGATGGAGCAGGGAATCAACATTCTGTGCTGCTACAACTACTGGAATTTATTGGGGTGGGGGTGGGCAACTTACCTAAGAAGAGGTAACTGAAGAGGGGGAAATACCATATGGAAGTCCATATGGGAGCTTCTCATATATAATTAGCCAAGGACTAAACTGCACATATTCAGGGAAGAGTTCAAGGGTAAGTAGAGATTTCCTTTTCCAGGGTTGAGAGCTAGGAAAAGTCAGCTAATACCAGAAGTCCAACACATGAGTTTGGGCGTTGGAAACATAAACATTCAATCTGTAACAAGACAGAACAAAATTGAATCATATCAATAGCATTAAACAAAATGGACTGAAGACATCAATGGAAAGGAGGAGTGTCAGACTGGATCAAAACCAAAACCTATCCCTATGCTCTTCATGAAAGACATTTTTTTCTTAAATATTCTGAAAGTTTTATTTATTTTGTTATTTAATCTCTGCCTTTAAGATGTTGCTTTAAAATAGAAATCATCTTCATTTACCGTTACTTATATTGATGATGTCTTCAAAAGTTGTGCCTCTCACTACTTTTTTTTAAGCTATGTTATGGTATTTCCAAATACACACTTCTCTTTTTTTAAGCTATGTTATGATATTTCAAAATATACTCATATCAGATGAAATGTTACTAAACGTGATTTAATCTTTTATCCCCAAACCAAATTTCCCATTTTAATTTTCTTGCTTCCACCAATGATATGGTCCATTTTGCCAATTTTCAAGAGCTAAAGCCTTGAAGTCAATTTTATTCCATCATCTTAATCATTAACTCACATTACATTTGTTTTTCTCCAAAATATTTATTTCCACTGCTGTAACCACTTAGGTCATTATTATTTCATATATTTTGTACAGTGCCCACAAAATGTTTAAGCAGAGAAGATAAATGTATTTGTATGTGTCTCTCCAATTTCTACACATATTTTCATTTTCTTTCATGTTCTTGACATATTCTTCTACATTAATGGATGGAAGTCATTAAAACAGCTCTTGATAACTTTCCTTAGGTCTTTAATTGATTTAATTAAATTTCAATCTAGAGGACATTATAGACAGTGCCAAAACTTCTTTAAAAATACTATTTATTGTGGGAAAACATTACACCAGCATTAGAAGAAACATAAACGCATCTATAATTCCTCTGTACCTAAAAATTGTAATGTTTAAATAGTAAACTTTTAGTTATGCAATTTTACATTCTGATCTTAAAATGAAGCATATATTACATTTCTGTTGGAAATTCCTCACATTTAATTCTCAATATTTATATTTCAAGTCATTATACCATGACTTACTTAAGCTCTCATTGTTAAACATTAGGGCTGATTAAAAAAATCTATCATATATGATATAAATATTTTCTGCATATTTTATTATGATTAAAGTTAAGACATACTTCAAAGAATTGAATAAAAAAGAATGGATATGTTTTATGATTCAGGATATATTTTACCAAAATTATTTCCAAGTATGTCACAACTAATTTTTTTTTATTTTTTATATTATTCTAATTTGTTATACACATTTGCAGAGTACTTTTCATTTCATATTACATATAAAGAGCACAATTTTTCGAGTTGCTGGTTTAATATAAGGTATTTTTACAACAATTGTGTCTTCATACATGTATTTAGGGTAATCATGGATAACTCAGTCTGCCATTATTCCTATCCCCTTGCCCCCTCCCTTCTCTCCCCCCTCTTTGTTCTATTTAAAGCTTTTCCATTCCTCTTATTCCCTCTCTCTTGCCTTTATAAGTTAGTATCTTCATATCAAAGAGATCATTCAACCTTTGGTTTTTTGGGATTGGCTAACTTCACTTAGCATTATTTTCTCCAACTCCATCCATTTACCTGCAAATGCCATGATTTTATTCTCTTTTAGTGCTGAGTAGTGTTCCATTGTGTATATATACCAAAGTTTCCCTATCCATTCATCTGCTGATGGGCATGGGGGTTGGTTCCACAATCCAGCTATTGTGAATTATGCTGCTATAAACATTGATGTGGCTGTGTCCCTGTAGTAAGCTGTTTTTAAGTACTTTGGGAATAGGCCAAGGAGTGGGATAGCTGGGTCAAATGGTGGCTCCATTCCCAGTTTTCCAAGGAATCTCCATACTACTTTCCAGATTGGCTTCACCAATTTGCAGTTCCACCAGCAATGTAAGAGTGTACCTTTTTCCTCACATCCTCGCCAGCATTTATTGTTGTTTGTTTTTTTGATAGCTGCCAATCGGACTGGAGTAAGATGAAATCTTAGAGTTGTTTTGATTTGCATTTCTCAAATCGCTAGAGATGTTGAACGGTTTTTCATATATTTGTTGATTGTTTGTATATCATCTTCTGAGAAGTGTCTGTGTAGTTCCTTGGCCCATTTATTGATTGGGTTATTTGTTTGTTTTTTGGTGTTAAGTCTTTTAAGAGCTTTATAAATCCTTGAGGTTAGTGTTCTATCTGATGTACTTGTGGTAAAGATTTTCTCCCATTCTGTAGGTACTCTATTCACCTCACTGATTGTTTCTTTTGCTGAGAAGAAGCTTTTTAGTTTGAATCTATCCCATTCATTAATTCTTGATATTAATTCTTGTGCTACAGGATTCTTATTGAGGAACTTGGGGCCTAATCTGACATGTTGGAAATTGGAGCTTACTTTTTCTTCTATTAAGTGTATTGTCTCTGGTCTAATTCCTAGGTCCTTGATCCACTTTGAGTTGAATTTTGTGCATGGTGAGAGATAAGGGTTTAATTTAATTTGTTGCATATGGATTTCCAGTTTTCCCAGCACCATTTGTTGAAGAGGCTATCCTTTCTCCACTGTACATTTTTGGAAACTTTGTCTGATATAAAAGAGCTGAAATTATATATATTAGTCTATGTGTCCTCAAATCTGTACCATTGGTCCACCAGTCTGTTTTGGTGCCAATACCATGCTGTTTTTGTTACTATTGCTCTATTGTATAGTTTAAAGTATGGTATGGTGATGCCACCTGCTTCACTTTTCTTGCTAAGGATTGCTTTAGCTATTCTGGGTCTCTTATTTTTTCCAGATGAATTTCATGACTGCTTTTTATATTTCTTTGATGAATGTCATTGGGATTTTTATTGGAATTGCATTTAAATCTGTATAATGCTTTTGGTAGTATGGACATTTTGACAATATTAATTCTGCTTATCCAAGAACAAGGTAGGTCTTTCCATCTTCTGAGGTCTTCTATAATTTCTTTCTTTAGTGTTCTATAGTTTTCATTATAGAGATCTTTCACGTCTTTTGTTAAGTTGATTCCCAGGTATTTTATTTTAGTTTTTGATGATATTGTAAATGGGGTAGTTTTCATCATTTCCCTTTCAGAGGCTTTGTCACTGATGTACAAAAATGCCTTTGATTTATTGGTATTGATTTTGTATCCTGCTACTTTGCCAATATCCTTTACTAGTTGTAAAAGTTTTCTGGTAGAATTTTTTGGGTCTTCTAGGTATATTATAATGTCATCAGCAAATAGTGCTAATTTGAGTTTTTCTTTTCCTATCTTGATCCCTTTAATTTCTTTTGTCTGTCTAATTGCTCTGGCCAGAGTTTCAAGTACTATGTTAAATAGCAGTGGTGAAAGGGGGCCTCCCTGTTATTCCAGGGAATGCTTTCAATTTTTCTCCATTTAAGATAATGTTAGCCTGGGGATTTGCATATATAGCTTTTATAATGTTGAGAAAAGTTCCTTTTATTCCTAATTTTTCTAGTGTTTTGAACATAAAGGGGTGTTGTATTTTGTCGAATGCTTTTTTCTGCCTCTATTGAGATGATCATATGGTTTTAAGTTTTAAGTCTATTGATGTGACGCATTATGTTTATTGATTTCTGAATGTTCAACCAACCTTGCATCCTTGGGATAAACCCCACTTGATCGTGGTGCACTATCTTTTTGATATGTTTTTGTATTCTATTTGCCAGAATTTTGTTGAGATTTTTGCATCTATGTTCATTAGAGATATTGGCCTGAAGTTTTCTTTATTGGTTGTGTCTTTGCCTGGCTTTGGAATGAATGTAATATTGGCCTCATAGAAAGACTCTGGAAGAGCTCCCTCATTTTCTATTTCTTGAAATAAGTTGATGAGCATGGGTATTAGTTCTTCTTTAAAGGTCTTGTAGAACTCGGCTGTAAATCCATCAGGTCCTGGGATTTTTCTACCTGGTAGCTTTTTGATGGTGTCTTCTATTTCCTCTCTTGAAATTGATCTGTTTAAATTATGTATAGCCTCCAGTTCCAGTTTGGGCAATTCATATGACTCTAGAAATCTGTCAATGCTTTCCATATTTTCCATTTTATTAGAGTACAAGTTTTCAAAGTAATTTCTAATTATCTTCTGTATATCTGAGGTGTTTGTTGTGATATTTCCTTTTTCATCATGGATGTTAGTAATTTGAGTTTTTTCTCTTCTTTTTGTTAGCATAACTAAGGGTCTGTTAATTTTATTTATTTTTTCAAAGAACCAACTTTTAGTTTTGTCAATTCATTGAATTGTTTCTGTAGTCTCAATTTCATTAATTTCAGCTCTAATTTTAATTATTTCCTGTCTTCTACTGCTCTTGGTGTTGATCTGTTCTTCTTTTTCTAGTGCTTTGAGGTGTGATGTGAAGTCATTTATTTGTTTTTTTTTTTTTCTTTTAACAAATGAACTCAGTGCAATGAATTTTCCTCTTAATACTGCATTCATAGTGTCCCAGAGATTTCTATATGATGTATCTGTGTTCTCATTTACCTCTATGAATTTTTTAATCTCCTCCTTGATGTCTTCTTCAATGCCTTGTTCATTCAGTAGCATGTTGTTTAGCTTCCAGTTGATGGAGTATTTTTTTTTTTTATTTCTTGTTTTATCATTGATTTCCAGTTTCATCCCATTATGGTCTGATAGAATGCAGGGTAGTATCTCTACTTTTTTATGTTTGCTGAGAGTTGCCTTGTGGCATAATATATGGTCTGTTTTGGAGAAGGAGCCATGTGCTGCTGAGAAGAAAGTGTATTTGCTTACTGAGGGATGAAATATTCTATATATGTCCATTACGTCTAAGTTATTATTTGTTTTAATGAGGCCTAAAGTTTCTTTATTTAGCTTTTGTTGGGATGATCTATCCATTGGTGAGAGAGGTGTGTTGAAGTCCCCTAGAATAACTGTGTTGTGGTCTATTTTACTCTTGAACTTGAGAAGGGTTTGTTTGATGAATGTAGGTGCTCCATTATTTGGGGCATATAGATTTATAATTGTTATAGCTTGTTAATGAATGGTTCCCTTAAGGAGTAAGAAATATCCATCTTTGTCCCTTTTGATTAGCTTTGGCTTGAAGACTACCTTATTTGATATGAGAATGGAAACCCCTGCTTGCTTCCACAGCCCATGTGAATGATAGGACTTTTCCCAGCCTTTCACATTCATTCTATTGATGTCTGTTTCTATGAGGTGGGTTTCTTGGAGACAGCAAATTGTTGTGTCGTTTCTTTTAATCTAGTCTGACAATCTGTGTCTTTTTAATGGTGACTTTAGGCCATTAACTTTAGGGTTATTATTGAGATGTGGTTCGTATTCCCATTCATTTTTATGTTTATGGTATTTAACTTGATTTGGTTTCTCCTCTGGTTGGTATTTCCTTTAGTTTAATATCTCCCTTTGTTGATTTTCATTATTATCTTTCTTTTCTTCTTCATGGAATATTTTGCCCAGGATGTTCATCAATGCTGGCTTTCGAGTTGTAAAATCTTTCAACTTTTGTTTGTCATGGAAGGTTTTTATTTCATCTTCAAATCTAAAGCTTAATTTTGCTGGATATAAGAATCTTGGTTGACATCCCTTTTCTTTCAGAGCTTGAAATATGCCATTCCAGCATTTTCTAGCTTTTAAGTCTGCGTTGAAAAATCTGAACATAGTCTGATTGGTTTCCCCCTATTTGTAATCTGCTTCCTTTTACTTGTGGCTTTTAATATTCTCTCCTTGCCCAGTATATTAGGCATTTTCATTATATCGTGCCTTAGCATGAATCTGTTGTGATTTTGTATGTTTGGTGTTCGGTAAGCCTCTTGAACTTGGTTTTCCCATTCATTCCTGAAGTTTGGAAAATTTTCTGCTATTATATCATTGAATAAATTACTCATTCCTTTGGCTTGGAACTCTGCTTCTTCCTGTACCCCAATCACTCTTAAATTTGATCTTTTTATGTTGTCCCATATTTCTTGAATGTTCTGTTCTTGATTTCTTACCATTTTTGCTGTGTAATCTACATTTTTCTCCATTATATATATTTTGTCTTTATTATCTGAGGTCCTTTCTTCCAAGTGGTCTAATCTGTTGGTGATGCTTTCAATTGAACATTTAGTGTGGTTTATTGCTTCTTTCATTTCCAGAACTTCTGTTTGGTTTCTCTTTAGAACCTCTATCTCCCTGTTGAAGCAATCCTTTGCTTCCTGTATTTGGTTTTGGAGTTCTTTGTCAAAATGATCTTTTACCATCTGTATTTGCTCCCTCATCTCATTTTTTAGTTCATTCTTAAGTTCCATAAACATTTGGAATATGTTATTTCTGAATTCCATTTCTGGCATTTCACCAACTGTGCTTGCCATGGATTCTACTGATTTTACTGAGGAGGTATGTTGATTTGCTTAAGTCACTTTCTTCCCTTGTTTCTTCATATTGCTTGTGTGACTTTTCTTCTAGCACTGTGGAACCTCAACTATTTTGTTGTTACCTTAAATCCTTATGATGCTCCTGTAGTACAATGCTATCAGACCCCCTTATAAATACTTTTACACTTTAAAACCAGATTTTTTCTATTCAGATAATCACAGTTTGATCACAATGTACTTATTTAGTTAATTCAGATATTGTCTCCAATTTACTCTGTATGTTTGTGATGGGCTTTATAGTTTCAAGTATTGGACACAGAGGTGATATGTTTAGGGAGAAGGAAGTGGGGGTATTTAGTTGTTCTTTCTTAGGAATTGTGAAAAGAGAATTCTATGGAAGTGGTTTAATATCAGCAGACAAGAGAGGAAAGAGAATGGAGTGAACGATTTAGTGGAAAGACCGATTTATATATAAACCAAACTTATGCAACAGTTGAGAGAAGAAAGAATGAAAGAAGGGAAAGAAAGAAGAAAATAAAAAGATGACAAAGAATTAGGGAGTAGTTTAAAAGAGAGGAAAGAGAAAGTGAGTAAAAAAATAGATAATAAAGTATACATAACACTGCTTCGTTTTATAGTTTAGTTGTCCCAGTTCTAGAAATCCCAATTTCTGCGAATAACTTGTTTTTGCCTATGTTGAGAATTGCAATGGCAGGGTTTAAATAGGAAAGATAAGGAAATAAGAAGGGATACAAAAGTGAGAAGGAAGAAAATAAAGAAAAAAAGAAGAATAAAAGAAAAACACACACACACACACACACAAACAACAACAAAAAAACAAAACAAAAAACCCAAAAACAAAGTTGAACTCAGTAACAAATCTCAGCAACAAATATCAGTCAAACAGTGCCCTGTGAAGTCTTTTTTTCCCTTCCAGTTTAAGCCAGTTGTCCTGGATCACGTCCAGGCAGTTACAGAGTACCTGGGAAGCTTGCAGACTGGAGCCCGTTTCCCTGCCGTCCCCTGTTGTGGTCATGGCTCCGCGGTGGGCTGGCTGGCACTGTCTGCCTGGGGGCCTAGGTGGAAAGCTTGCAAGCCTGGGTTTGTTCCCCTGCCTTCCAGCACCAGGGTGGTGACTTTGCGGTGGGCAGGCTGGGAAAGTCCTCTGGAGGGCCTAGCTAGAAAGCTTGCAGGCTGGGGCTTTTTCCCCCCTGCCTTCCTGTGCTGGGATCACATCTCTGTGGTTGGCGGGCTGGGAAAGTCTGCTGGTGGGGACCTACCTGGGAAGCTTGTAGGCCAGGGATAGTTGCCCTGCAGTCCTGTGCTGGGATCGCGTCTCCGCAGTGGGCAGGCTGGGAAAGTCCTCTGGAGGGCCTATCTGGAAAGCTTGCAGGCCGGGGCTTTTTCCCCTGTGCTGGGATTGTGTCTCCATGGTGGGCAGGCTGCCTTTGGCTTTTCTTGATTGGTAAGTTTTTTATGGCATCCTCTATTTCTTTGCTTGAAATTGACTTTTTTAAGTTGTGTATATCATCTTGATTTAGTTTGGGCATATCATATGACTCTAGAATTCTTTCACCTTCAGTTTATGGGCATCTTTTCCTATGAGATGTGTCTCTTGAAGGCAACATATTGTTGGGTCTGTTTTTAAGTCCAATCTATTAGCCTATTTCTTTTAATTGGTGAGTTTAGGCCGTTAACATTCAGGGTTATTATTGAGACATAATTTGTATTACCAGTCATTTTTATTTTTTTTTATTTTTGGTATTTAGTTTGACTTGGTTTTTCCTTTGGTTGTTTTTTCTCTTTATTGTAGTTCTTCCCTTTGCAGATTTTCATAATTATTTTTCATTTCTTCCTCGTGGAATATTTTACCAAGAATATTCTGTAGAGCAGGCTTTCTTGTTGTAAATTCTTTTAGCTTTTGTTTATCATGGAAGGTTTTTATATCATCCTCAAATCTAAAGCTTAATTTTGCTGGATATAAAATTCTTGGTTGGCATCCATTATCCTTTAGAGCTTGGTATATGTTGTTCTAGGCTCTGCTGGCTTTGAGGGTCTGGATTGAAAAATCTGCTGAGATGCGAATTGGTTTTCCCTTATAGGTAATCTGACTTTTCTCTCTTGCAGCCTTTAAAATTCTATCTTTATTTTGTATGCCAGGCATTTTCATTACAATGTGCCTTGGTGTGGACCTGTTGTAATTTTGTACATTTGGCATCCTATAGGCCTCTTGTATTGGATTTTCAAATTCATTCTTTCTGCTTGGGAAATGTTCTGATATTATTTCATTGAAGAGATTGTGCATTCCTTTGGTCTGAATCCCTGCACCTTCCCCTATTCCAATAAATCTTAAATTTGGTCTTTTGATGGTATCCCATAGTTCTTGGATATTCTGTGCATGGTTTCTTACCATCTTCACTGTAAGCTCAACTTGATTTTCAAGATTATATATTTTGTCCTCATTGTCTGAGGTCCTATCTTCCAAGTGGTCCAATTTGTTGGTGATGCTTTCTATTGAATTTTTTAAGTGGCTTACTGTTTCTTTCATTTCAAGGATTTCTGTTTTAGTTTTTTGTTTTTTTCCCCCCTCAAACTCTCTATCTCTTTCTTGAAGTAATCTTTTGCTACCTGGATTTGTTCTCTTATGTCTTTGTTGGTGTGATTGATGGTTGCCTGTATTTGATCTCTTATCTCTTTGTTGGAGAGATCAATTTTTGCCTGTATCAGTTCACTTAGGTCATTTTTAAAATCCCTTATCATTTTAATTATGTATATCTGGAACACCTTCTCTGACATTTCACCTACTGTGCTGTCTATGGTTTCTATTGTAGTATCTTGGTTTTTGGGGGGGCATTTTCCTCCCTTGTTTCCTCATGATGTCTATGTATTTTCCTCTCTTACAAGGTAAGCCTGAGGTATTACAATGTCTGCCCTTTTGTCTTATAAGGTCCCTCCAGGTTACCCCAAACCTCACTTTTTAGGGGAATATCAATATTAGATCTTTCAACATGCCCAATGTGTGTCCATATATCAGTTAGTTTCTATTTTTATATTTACAGTTTTGTCACTATAAACAGAAATGATGAGATCAGTTATCTTATTCCATATAGTCTCTATGTTTTCGTGGTGGCTTACAGTATCTAATGATAGAAGGGGGGACTTAGAGTTTGGCTTAAACGTTTATGAAGAAAGATGTGAGAAAATAGAGGTATTAGATTATTTGACTAGTGAGAGTATAGTCATTAGAATTTGGCTGTTAGTAGAAGAAGCAAGAGATTGACAACCCCATGTAAGATTCCCTGTTAGTTCACAACATCATAACTGGTTATGAAGGAGCCTATAATCAAGGAGATAGTTAAAGATTGCGATTAGCTGAGAGCCATAAAAGATGTTCTAGTTTCCACCTGATATTTATACATTATTCAAAGAATCTTTGTATGCCCGTGAACACTGTGTGACGCACCTGTAAGCTCGAGCTGTAAGCACTTATCCTTGTTAAAGCTATATGTATATAACTGGATGAGGTTGGTTAGAGTGTGTGGGAAGAAGAAGAAGGTGGTGGTTGGAGTTAGAGCATTTGGAGTGATTGCTGGAGCCGGAGAGAGAAGAAGAATAAGAGACCTTTTTTCATTTTCATCCTGCCTCTGAATTTTCCTGCGGCGTTCATTGCTCTAAGCGGCTTCTGCTTCAGGCAGCAACATGGTTGCACCTTTTGGTGCATCCTGGTCTCTAGGGACCTTAGTGATGTCTTACCCGGACCTTTTTGTTGTTCCTTGGTAGTAGCATAGCTAATTCAGTTTTGTGGCAGTGATAGCCTCAGGTCTATAATTATATTGGTGTTGGGTTGAGTAGCTATGGGATCCCAGTTCGGTGTGTCTCTCTGGGCAGACGCGGGTTGCCTCTCTGATTTGCGGGCATGGAACGGGCCTCTCTCTCCAGATCCCCTCTTGGCCGCAGTGTGGTGGAGCAGGCAGTCTGGCTTTCTTCTCTCCACTCTCCTCCTCCTGGGTCTCCTCCCAGTCTAGTTGTTTCAGTGGGATTGGCCAGGTGGGCAACAGGGCCCTTCCACAGGGTGGAGCCTGCATTTCCTGGTCCTAGTGATGGCGTGGGCTGGTGGTCAGGTGGGCTGGTGGCTGGGCCGCTCCTTCTGGTGGGTGTGTGCTACTTATTTTGGTTGCAGCTGGGCAGGTCGCAGTTCCCCAAGTAATGCACGGGCCCTTCCTCTGGTTGGGCCCTGTCTGCAGCAGGGAGCTGCTATCACAACTACTTCTGAAATGAACTATCCCTTATTAACACAATGTATCTTGCATGCCACTCCATTTAATTCTATTCTGTAATCAATTATTTTGAAATGATTTCAAATGCACAGAAAACTTTCTTTTCTCTCTTGAATTGCACTAGGAACACAACTTAGTTCCTTTTGTATTTGTGTCTAAAATAATGACTTGAACTGGGTTTGGTCATCAGGAAACACTGAATGGATGTAGGACGAATGGCATCTTACAGAAGGTAAGGCTCTAAAGAATGTATAGTACAGGGAAAGGCTGAGAGTTGTTCCAGATTGGACGAGACTGTAAACAAATCACAACAGAGAATCCCAGATGGAATTCTGGAATATAAAGGGAAAGAATTCTTTTAGATCACTTGATAGAATTGGAAAGACATCTCTGGGTTAGATGATAGCATTGTATTGGTGTTGATTTCCTGACTTAGAAATGGGTCTATGGTCATGTACCTTACTTAGGAATACATGCAATGGGGCAACTTGCTCTCAAAAAACTCTAAAAAAAAGTTCATGATAACAATGAGAGTGAGAAGGTGATAGAACAGATGCAATGAAATGTTAATAGCTGAGAAATGCTGTTGAGTTGGAGATTGGATATAGGAGTTCTTCATTTTAATCATGCAGTTTCACACAGGTGAGTAGAGAAAGCATCTTAGATCAAGTGACATCTGAACAGTCACCAGAAAGAAGTGAGGGCCCAAGGCAGTTCTATTTTGGATAAAAGCACATTCCCTGCTGAGCCCAGGTTCAGGTGTCCTGTGGTGGAACATGCTTGTTTTTCCTGTCACATGTGTATTTCCTTGTAGTTCTCAATATAGCGGAGGCCAAATGGTCCCTATCCCCGCATCATGTCTGTGGATAGTGGTGGAGGCTACTGGCCTCTCATCGTTAGAAGTCTAAATCTGCATTTTTTACATTAGAAATTTTTAAAATGCTCAATTTCTGGATTCCCTTATCCTCTTAAACATATCTTGGATACCAAAGAACACCAAAGATGGATATATGTGAGCTGTATCAATCAATACCAATCATAAGGGAAGTTAAAAACCCTATTAAATGTTAGCATAAATAACATGCTTTATAAGAAATAAGCTCTATCTTCTCAAATTAAAGAGAGGGGTTGTTTTAAATCATTGCAAATCTCCTTTCTTCTTAGAAAATGTATTTTCACCTCTGCTTCCAAATTAAATCACTTGTGATAAGTTACGTGGTTTAAAGTATATGAAGAAATTCAGCCTCTCCTACACATCTGCTTGGAAAGGACACATATTTTATTATCTTTTTAAGATAATTGTCAATATTTTTTGATATGACACTAAAATTCTACAACCGAATTGCTTAAGGGTTAGTTGCAATGAGAAATATGAAACCATATTAGTGTATACCTCATGTTCTTTTATGCTAAAATCCATTGGACTATCTTGCACTTTGAATATGATTTTATAATATCATGTATAGTTTTTTGGAAAATATTTGTTCCCTGAGCTATATAGATTATCCAAATATTGATGCATGTTGTTGTACATTATTTAAAAATTCTATTTATTAATATCACCACTATTTTCATCAGTAGAGTTCTTAAGTATCAGAAAGTGATCTTGAAGGGCAAAAACCCATGCTGGAGACCACTGTGTAGCAAAAGGGTTTATTAACTGGCCCCTGAGGGTCGGTTGGACCAAAGGGGCACGTGGAGGGAAAGGGAATGAGGGGAAGGGAAGGGGAGAAGGGAAGGGCGGTAAGAAGGGGAAGGGGGAAGGGAAGAAAGGAGAAGGGGAAGGGAAGAAGGGAAGAAGGGGAAAGGGAGAGCTGGCGAGAAGACAGCAGCAAGAAGACGGTGGTGAAAAGGAAGGAGTTCTGGACCGCCCGGGGGGGTTTAAGTACAGAGGGGCAGAAGAGGGACTTGTATGCTTGGGATTGGCTCAGAAAGGGAGAGCCCACCCTGAGGTGAATTCCTGCCAGAGGCGAGTATTCCCAGGATCCGAAAGGGCAGGGGCTCGGAGCCCCATCAAAGGGTGGATTCTTGCGAGAGATGGGCGCTTCTGGGAAGTTAAAGCTCAGGCTCACTGGATAACCTGAGGCACCTGGGGCATGGCCAATTTAAGGCACTAGGAGGTATGGCCTGTCGACCTAAATTTATCTAACAGATCTACCTCACAGTGGTAAGTATAAGTTTTTCCAAAATTCTGAGTTTTGCTTGTAAACTCAAATTTTATCATGGCATCAAGTGCTCTCAGTTTTTGTCCTTGAAGTGTCAAACCCTTTGTTTATTTTTCAGAAAATATTTTGCCAAATACCCAAGTCTGAATAACCATGTTTGTCAGATATGCTTTCAAGTTTAAAATATTGTTTCATATAGCAGCAACTTGTTGGCTCACAACACAAAGAATATCACAGGTGTTTTTCCACAAAAGAAGTATTGTGCTTAGTCTTGAGCAAAGCAAGTTATAACTCTCAAGGTGTAGGGAAATAGATTCTGCTTGTTGAAGGAAAGAGGCAAAAGTCACATTGCAAAGGATCATGAATTCAGGGAACCATGATTCATTAGGACTCACTAGGTAGCATCTCCTGCAGGTGGTAAGTGCAAGAGTAAGAGAAAGCAGTTGAACCCAGGGAATAACTTGAAAGCAGGAGCAGCAGGATTTCTTGACGGATTGAGAAAGAAATGAGTCAATGATAATACCTTGTTCTCATCCTGAGAATCTAGCTGAATGTTTTTGCCTTTTATTGATAATGTAAAGGATGGGAAGAGCAAGTTTGTAGAAGAAACTGAGAAATTTTAAATCATAATAAGTTTGAGAAGTTTGTGAGACATACACGTAAATCTATTGTGTATGCAGTTAAGTGCAAGTCTACAGTCTAGGGGGAAACATGAAATAGACATTGAATGTGTGAGTTTTCAGTGTATAGATGTCATTTAAAACTACTGAACTAAATGATATTTTCTAAGGAGAAATAAGGTAAAATAAGGAACATAGGTAAAGGGGACAAAGATATTAGTAAGGGTTCTACAGAGAAAATATACCTATATGTTTACATACATTCTGTAGTGTGTGTATATATATATATATATATATATATATATATAAAATATATATGTATTTAAAACTATATATATAATAGTGAATTGACCCACATAGTTACAGAGGTTGGGAAGTCCCGTGATCTGACTTCTGTGAACTGGAGACCCAGGAAAGCTGGTGGTCTAAGTCCCAGTCTGAGGGCAAGAGAAGACTGATGTCCAGCTCAAGCTGAGGCAGAGAAATTGAATCCCTCCTTCGTCCATTTTTTTTTTTTCTTCAGGTCTTCAATGGATGGATTGGATGCTCACCCATAGTGGGGAGGGGAGTTTGCTTAACTTAGTCTACCAATTCAAATGCTGATATCAGTAGGAAGCACCCTCGGAGACACACCTAGTGATATGTTTAATGTCTCTGTACCTTTGGCCTGCCTTGCTGACACATGAAATTGCCCCTTACAGGCAATGAGTTGTAGTTTATCTGTAGAGAGAGGTCTACAAGCTGGAGAAATCCTCAAAGGAAACTGAGATGAAATATATGAGCACTATATACAGTTAAAGACTATTATTATTTAATATTATCTTTAATAATATATGTGGTATTTTCAAATATTTTCTTTCTGAGAAGTCCTGAAATTCTTAATTATATGTGACTAAAAGCAGTATCTTTCTTCTCTTCTGAGACTAGAGTATATTTTATCTGATTACTTATGTGAGCCAGGGAATTCTCAGCCACATCAACTGCACTCGGCAAGCCTCTGGACTTCAACAGAATCCTCATCCACTGCATATTCTGGGCTTTATTATAGGGAATTTAAGAAAGTTGTCTTTGTACAAGACACTACAAAACTTTTGCCAGGTCTCTTTCTTCTTCCCCACTCTTCCTTTTTCTCAAGAAATTTACTTTTAGAGGACTATTTTTCCCTGCCCTTTCTCTGGCTTCAAAGTGAAAACAAATTATCCTAATGTTCCTAAAACCTTTGGGCTTAATGATCCTTCCTATGCAGATCAGGAAACATTCTCCTTCAAATAAAATTGAGAATTTTGCATCTTAATTCTTGTATAAACCACATCCACCAAATGAAGACAGCAGAGAGGGAAATCTAGACCCAGACCATAGCTTCTGACACCTTTGGAATTAGAGTATTATTTTTATGATCAGAGACTTTGGAAACTTGTCTGTAAATAGTCGATCTCTATTTATTTGAGAGCAACTATTTTTCTTATTGTATTGTTTTCTTGTTGTAGTCTCCTGGTGTAGGGTACTGTTATATCTGGGGGGAAAGCTAGCCTGTCACAGCCATGGTAATGGGAATTAGGGGCTCTCCATGGAAACAGCCTGCTCTGGGAGAGATGTGTGGAGCCAAGGAGCAGACTTGAGATGCAGGGTCAGGGTCTGCTTCTTCTGTCAGTCAAAAAGCAGGACAGGTCCATGTAAAGAGAGTCTGTCAGTGTGATTGCCTAAATGTATACGTCTGAAAATATCTTTACCTTTTCCATCTTTGCACTGTCCTCCAATATGTGTTTTTAACTTCCCAGGCTTCCCACAGTCAGCCTAAGTCTCTTTTTTTGTTCCTTTCCAACTAGATCTAAATTCCAAGGAATAACTTTTCCAGCTCAGGCAGAAATACAAAATGAGTGGGACGAAAGCTAGCTAGAGCTAGAGGCTAAAGTGGGAGGAACAGGTTTGGAGAGAAAATGAGAGGACAAGATAGATCAGCTAAAAGTCAATGCCTTATGCACAAAAGGACAGAGCCCAGAGCAAGGGTCCAAATGGTGGCTTCCTACATCTCTACCATGCCACCAAGTGGATTCCACATTCAAAGGGCAAGTTCCTTTCGGCTCAGCAACTTTTCCTGCAGAAAAATCTTTGAATTCAAGAATAATTCTTTGAATAATAATATATGCCTTTTTTAAAAAGTTATGTTATTACATTTATGTAATAGGGAGCTGAGTACCATTAATTCACTCCAGGGTAGGAGAGTTATGAATACTGAATGTGATTCTGGTCTTTTATTTATGATCACTTCTCTTTTAACTCTGCGCTAGAATTAACTCAGCACTCCATTTCAGGTATTGATTTGGAATCCAAAAGCTTAATTTATTACCTTCATTGGAATCTGGAGTATTTAGACACGTGTGCTTTTCCTCTGTGGAATGTCACCATGGGGTTGTTCTCTGGGATCTCTTTCCTTTTTCTTTCCTTGCTTTTCTTTGGGTGTTTAACAGCTCCCTCAGGGCATTGCCAATTATTTATGACACACTTCTTCTTGTAAGATCTAGTAGGGAAACCTGTTCCTATGGAAACTGCTGTTTTCAAACAGGGTGGTTCTAACTTCAAAACAATATCATCAAATATGCAATAGCACATATATCTTTTAAGGACAAGCATAGTCTAATGATTTGTCTAGCCAAATCTGAAAATCTGAATATTAAAACAAACCAGAAAAGAAAGAAAAGAAATGAAACAGCATAAAATGTGGAAAGCCCATCTTGATTGAGTGGGAAATGAGGAGATGATAAAAATTTCTGGGAATTAGTTTGACTTGGTATATCTGGGGAAGTCTAGTGAGAGTACAGCAGAGGTTTTAAAAATTTTGTTCGGCAGAGAACAGTGACTATTGTGGACTAGGTTTAACATAGATGGATGAAACCTGAGTTTTAACATTTCTGTTTTAGGTACTTTTTAGTATTAAACCCCTAGGGAAAGTGATTCAAAGCCTGGTCACTGGCAACATAGAACCACACACTATTTATTACTCATCACTGGGTAGGACAGTATGTTTTCTTTGTCCCGCTGCTTATTCATTTCAAAGGCAAGGAAATGAAGGACAATGTCACCACTGAGTGATGCTCCTTCCAGAGAGCTTTGTTAATCAGGTTACTAAGGCAAAATCATTCCATATCCTCCACTGATATTTTTTTTGTTTGTTTGTTGAGAGACAGTCATTTTATCTTATTTCAGACAAAACCAAATTTTGCTGGTTACCATGGCAATATTTTTGAAGTCAGTATCACTCTAATGTTCCATCGTGACCTATTATGATATAGCTTGGATTTGCTATAGATTTGCTGTAGACTACATTTGTCCATCAATCATACTGGAGAATTTTGAGTGGGGAGAGAAAGAGTTATTCAGAATTCTGAGGAATTGAGGGAGAGGGAGATAGAGATAGAGATAGATAGATAGAGAGAGTAATGAATCATGTAAAGTCATATTATTACATAAAATATAAAAATGAGGCTAGATAATTTCAGAATGACATGCTGGGCTGCTGAGAGAGAAAAATCATTATTTTAATCCTTATTCAATTGTAATGCAATATAAATTCGGGCACAGATTATTAATTATATCCACTATTAAAAATATGTTTGCTCCTAGATGTTAAGCCAAGAGACTCCTGAAGATGTATCTAAATTCTTAGGAAAAAAAAAAATTAGAATGTTCAGGTTGAAGATACGATGGTAAAGCCCCTGCTGAGGAGTTCATTTTTAGAGATTTGGGTATGTTCATTCCAGGTCTTGATTCATCGGTGGCAGCTTCTCCTTTAATTTACCTAATTTCTGAGTGAGGCATGGGGGACACTGGGAAAAAATGTAACTGCCTGAAACAGAAAGCAATACCATGAGAAGATTTCTACCTGTACCTTGATCCTTGGTCAATAGGAAATGTCCTATTTAGAATGGCAGGAGCCTGATTATACATAATTAGAATAAGTTTCATCTTGCCCTGCTTTTATGCTTTTTACAGTCAATCACCACGTACAGTCTTCACTCATCCCCCCACCTCCTGGAAGACTAAATTGTAATATTTGATAATTTGCAAAATTAAGTAAATCAAATAATTTATTTAGTAGCTGAGATGAACTTCAGCCATGTAGTGCATATATTCTCAATGAGAGGGATATTGGTTTTGGGGGGATGGAAAATCTTCCTCTTTTTTATGATAAAACGCAGATACACAAACATTAAAGAAGACCACATACACTATGTGTAGTAGGATTTCATGGCAGAGTGACTTTAATAAAAGCCTAAAAAGGCTACTTAGGGGAATATTATGATACAAAAACCATTGAGAAGCACTGTCCTAGGCAAATCCCTCATTGTGTAACAGCCCTAGGTAGGTTTACTGATCTGATTTCCACAGCTTTTAAGTGTAGATTCATCTCGCTGTTTTGAAATTCTTTACTTATAACATTTCTACATTTATTCCACAACATTTATTGTCTATCTATAATATGCTGCAAAGTATGTTAAGATTTCGGATACAAAAGCAAGAATGTAATGTTTCCTAACATCAAGGGGATACTGAAAGTATCTGATGATTGCAGAACAATGTGGTAAGAACCATGGTAGCAGTAAAATATCATGCAGATTCCCTGCTCCAGCTAGTACTGTGGGACTGTAGTATTTTGGAGGTGCTAAGTTAATTCATACATTGATTTGACTTAACATGTCTCGCATATCTATGAACTTGACGTTGGATTTCTCTATGAATTTATTCTTTGGGAAACAAACCACATGCTCTGTTTAGCTGAAGAGAATCAGACAGTCTGGGTTTGTTCTTAATAGTCAGTTGGCTGTGGACATGTTCATGTTCAGTAAGTAAGAGATCAATTTTTCTGTTTAATCAGTTAGATTTCTTTGCTACTTGTGTTCTGGTGCCTGAGTTATACTGGGAGATATATTTTTGAACTCAAGGGGATCTATCAATGGATCTTCAGTGCAAATGTTGCTGGTTGAAGTGATGGGAAAGTTTTGCATGTGAATCCTGGCTTCTGATAAGATCCAGTGGGGTAGAGTGTGCCTTAATCCTTTGACTGCAGTGAATTCAGTGAGAGCTGGAAGAAAAGAGGAGATCAGGTGTTCTCACTGCAGTGATCATCTGAGAACATGGATTTCTGGATGTTAACAGGTATGCTATGTAGATCACATAAGTAAGAGCAAGTAGAGGCTATTTATTCACAGCTTACCATAGCAAGGAAATGGGAAAGAATTATAGAAAGAAAAGAAAAAGACTGTAATTACACTCTGATCAGGTGCTATCATAGGGAAGCTGGAGGTGGGCTTATTAAAAGTGTGGCATCTTATATAATTAGTTTGAGGAACATATTTGAATTTTTTTTTTTTTTTTTAGTTATTCCAAGTTGGGGTTGGGTTAACAATTAGGAAAGCCATCAGTCATTGACCAAGTGCTGACCTTGTTGTGCAAAGGTTGCTGCATGTGTCTGCAGAGGTTTTGGTTGGCAGAAGTTTTGGTGGATGCTTGGGTTGGAGGGTCAGATTTCTGTTGTCATAAATGGTCAGCTCACTGTCTTTTTGTATATCCGGTCTTTCAGTGATATGCACATTTCCCTGCTACAGGTGACATGTTGAGCCATGATAGGTCACTTTTTAAAAATATGATTCAACCACCTTGGGACACTTCTAAAAAGGGAGTTGACCAGGCTGAATAAAAAGAGGCTTGGCCTGAATGTTTCAATAAATCTAAGAATAACTATGACACAAATTTCCTGAGTTATCTGGAACTTGCACAAGTTTTTCACGTTTACTTCCTCCAAGGTGATTAAAATTAAAGTTCAAAATGAAAACGATCTCATGCACTATTTACCACAACACCCAGCAAAAGAACAGTTGGAAGCATTGTGTCATTATTTGTCATTATTTACAGCAACCCTGGGAGGCAAGAACTCTTAGGTTAGATTTAAAGGCTGACTGAATCCTTGGAGCCAGAGTCCAGAAATTAGAAAATAGGGGAGGAAAATTGGTATTTGTTGAAGATCTGTTTTATGTTAGGTAATATGCCTGGAATTTAACAAAAATCTCATTTAGTCCTTACAAGCAAACTGCAAGGTAAATAGTATTCCTACTTTATAGATACAGAAAATGAGACAGAGAGAGAGGGTAAATGATTTGCCAGTTTATAGAGATTGTAAATGTAGGATTTGGTATTTTTACTGTCTCTACCAGTATGATTTAACTATTCCCACAATCCTCTTTACCCAGGGAGGTAAAAAATACAAATAACTTTGTCATCTATCCAGGAATTTGTACTTAACTCTTTGGTAAGAAGTATTGGCAGAGTACTTATCCTCTAACACTCTTTGAACCTTTCACTTCAAAACCCTTACCTTGCTGTTTCTACTAATCCTAAACTCTTACACGGATGTGTTTCCTCAATCCCATTCAAGCACCCATATTGAAAAATTTGCCTAAAACCAGACTTCCAAATTTTAAAAAGTCATAGTTGGCTTTTAACCCTTTGAGATGTCTGTTAACTCTATGAGTTAGCTTAATTTTTCACTGTGTGATTGACTCATTCATTCAGCACTCATATAATGTATCTGCAGCACTAAATATTATACATCTTCGTCTCTCAGTACTTTATTGATACACTGTTATTGACATTTTCAGTGTTAGTCAGCTTTTTGTTGCTGTGACAAATACCTAAGAAAAATGACTTAGAGGAGGAAAGATTTATTTTGGCTCATCGTTTCAGAGGTCTGGATCCATGGTATCGTGGCTCCATTGTTGTGGGCCTGAGGTGAGGCGGAACATAATGGCAGAAGGACATGGTAGAAGAAAGCTCCTCAACTCATGACAGCCAGGAAGCAGAGAGAAACAGAGAGTAAAGAGCTGGACATAAGAAATACCCTTCCAGGGAATGTGCTCAGTGGCTTCCTCCAACTGGTTCTTATTTCCCCCAGTTTCTATTACCTTCCAACCATCCATTCAAATTATTCATCCAATAAATATATTAACCCACTGATAAGGTGAGAGCTCCCATGATCCGATCACTTCCTAAAAAGCCTTACCTCTGAACATCACTACATTGGGGACCAAGACTTTCACACATGAATCTTTGGGGGAAACACTTCATATACAAGCTATAACAGTTTCTTTGGTCTACCTCTGCTTTCTTTGTCACTTAGAACCAGTAGATATGCACCCTCTGACACACAGACAGGCATCCCCATTTATACACATGGGCGCAGCATACACACTGAACTAAAACCCTCACCTATACCTCAGTGGGACTTCAAATGGGAAGGGCCCCGGCCATCAGTCTTTTCCTGGTTTATGTAGGTGAGGCATTAAATAGCAAAGGACCCATAGCATTTGTTTCACAATAATCCATCTGAGAAGATTATTAAGAAATACATAATATATAATATATAATTACTTGTTTGTAGAGAAAGATCATTGCATTGAGTTCACATCTAAATCATAGAGTACTATTAACACACATTTATTGTGATTATTCATTATGAGGAAAAAATAACATATAGACCTAGGAAAGTAGAGGAGGGGAGTGAATGGAGTTGACATGAAAGGACCTATCAACATAGTTCATGAATGACTATGATCATGCAGGCTAGGGCCAGGTAGAAAGGATCAGAAAACAAGTGAGGAAGAAAAAGTGATGTCACTTCTATCCTAACCTTTGATCTTTTGTAAAATAGTTGCAACAGCCCTGGTTCTGCCTTAGAGAACCCCTAGTCTCAGCAACAAAGAGTGCAAAGCAGGATGGAAGGTATGTGAAAACTCAGAAGTAACTGATGAATATAGATGGGAACGATGAAAATTACTGCGTGATGAAAGGTTTTGAAAGGCTTTTGAGGAAATTGAATGTGTGAACTAGAGTAAAAGTTTCTATATTTCAATATAGTCTATAATACTACAGGCTGCATATCCTTCCAAATATCAGACAAATGAGACAGCCCTCAGGCAATAACGGGTTACAGTTTTCAGGAAGAAACAGAATGCTTGTCTCTCTGGAGGCTTCCCGAAAGAGCCATGGTGAATCAGAACAACAGAATCTGAGTTATAACCAATTCCACAGTGTGTAAGAAGACATGGGTATTGAAAGTGGTTTGTTTATGCCGAGAAATTAAGGACATAAAATTATATTTTAGATGGAAGGAAATCAGTGGTAAATATCAGGTAATGAGATTCTAATATCACAACACTTCAAGGTTGTTTTGAAATCCATTGTGGGCAATGCACAATGCAAACAGGAAGATGAGAAATTAGGTGCTTTGAGGCAGGACATTTCCCTTTGTGGTGTGCAGTTGAGGCGGGGGAGCTGTCTTCTCCAATTTGCAGTTGGAAAGTACTTGTTTCCTTAGAATGATGAAGCAGGGAACTGAATAGTAAATGACAATCCAAATGTCAAACAGAATTGCACAGCTTTGAATCTCCTAGTGTTTTAATCCTCAGAAATTGCTGGATTCTGAACTCAGAGTAAGTCATGGCATCAAATTCTCATCTATTCAATTTGTGCTTTCAGCATAAAATTATGCAGTTTATGTTGAAAAAATTAGGGCACTTTTAATTTACATTTTTCAGCTTCATATTCAGACACAGCATACATATTTTGGGAGGCAGAATAGCAAAGTATTTTTTATACTGTTGTAATTTGTACGATAATTAATATGCAGTTTCTGCTGCTCTCCATTCTCAGTTCTTATTCTGTCCCCCCACCCCTTTTTTTTTTTTTTCAAAACCAACATCACGTGAGAGAGATAAATCAGTAGGCTAAAATATACCTGCTAATAACCAATCAGAATGACATTTGTCAATGTGACTACATGAAATAATTGGCACTTTGATAAGTAAAATAACTTAGGAATATGAACCTCATTTGTATTCATAATATCCCAGTCAGATGTATGATTTCTTTATGGAAGAATATGATATTAAACCCTTACATGTGCTTATTGCTTTATTCTTATTTGAAACAGTGACAAGTATATCATTCAGCAACCCAAGAAGTCAATCAAACTAAAATCTGCAGATAAATCTTGATTATTCTACAAATAATTTACCATATGGATTTACTATATGATTATGTGAAAGGAAGGCTTTACTCTCAAACTTGACCCATATTTGTAAACTTTCAATGGGAAATGAGGAAATTTTAATGAATCTAATTACAGTAGCATCAGTCTTATTTTTCTCTTAAAATATATATGCTCTTCTCCCTTCCTGGATATCCTGCAGTATTTTTAGGGTTTACGGTTGACTCAGGCACATAAACAGAAATGGTGATTATAAATCTAACATTACATCCCATAGTTTCCTACAGCAAAGTAATGAAGCAAGTAAGCTGGAGAACTGTTACTTTACATCTGAAAGAATTTTGAGAGTATGCAGTATCCTTTTTTCTAGAAGAAAGGGAAGAGGAAGTTAACAGAAGAGAATGAAACAATTTATCTCAACAATTCTACATCAAATTAGTGAGTTGAATTTAGTTCAAAGCATGATGCAAGGTATAAAAATAAACACAATTTGTTCAATGCCCTAAAATTTCCTCTCTTTTTCTCCCTTTCTTAGAAGACACAGATTTTCTTTACTCCTCTTTCAATACGCAGCAGTTAAATGCTTTGAGGCCTCCCTAAGACCAGTTTAAAGAAGCACCTAAGTTGGTTTAAACCAGGGGTCCACAAACTTTTTCTATCAAGGGCCAGTGTGTAAATGTTTTAGGCTTGTGGAACCATACACTCTCTGTCACAACTACTCACCTTGTCCTTGTAGCAGCTATCGTGAAAAACTAAACAAATGGAGATGACTGTATTTCTGAAACTTTATTTATGAAAACAAGTTGTGGGCCAGATTTGTTCCCAATGCCATCATTTGGGGGTGGTGCTGACCACTTATGTAGCTGCTACAGTGATTGGTTCAGGTCAAAGCCATTTACTGCATGAGGTTTTCTTAGTTAAAGGGATTCTTGGGAAATGTGGTCAGTCAACAGGAGAAAAAAATTTTTTTCCCATTATTATGGGATCTTACATCCTGTATCCACCACATGTGAGGAAGGAAGTCACAGTTTCCGTAGAAAGCCAACTTACTATTACGAAGGAAGCCAGCTCTGAGGATGAAGCCAAGATTGGGGAAAGGATTGGGGAGGGACAAGAATTGAAAAGTAACAGACATTTAGAACTCAAGCTCTGCCTTTACCATGTTTGAAAGTCTGCCTACTTCTCAACTTCTCCATTGAATGTTTTGTTATTTTAGCAAATATGAGTATGTTTTATGATACTTGTGACAAAAAGATCCCAACTGTCACCAACCTTCATGTACAGGGAGGAAAATAGCATGATAAAAATTGCAAATATCACAGAGGCTCAGAGGAGAGAGAATCATAATTGGAAAAGTTTTGTTACATGATGACATTTGAGGCAAACCTATTAGATTAGATTTTTGCAGCAGAGTTGGAAGATAAGAACCAGCATGATAAAATGTTCACAGGTAGCAAAGAGTGGATTGAATTTGTGGATCATGAAATATTATTAGAGCATGATAGAGACATGGAGTTTCCAAGAAAGAGTACTGGGAAATTGTATTGAATCAGTGTGAAAAATCTGAGGAATGTCTCAGAATGGAAAGCTTGAAGGTGAATAAGAGGACCTGGCAATGGAATTTGGATATCCAATTGGACCAGAAAAATGCCTGAGTTTCTGCCATGCAGTGTGCTGATATTGACAGTTAATCAAGAAAGTGAGCTGGGTTCAGAGATGTGCTAGCCTCAGAGTACCAACCTACTCAGTGCACAGGTATATCCATAGGAACCAAAGGAATGTAAGTTGCATCAAATTATTTTTATCTCCAGGGTTCTTTTGAGGGAAAACACTGACATAGTAGTGTTGATAAAGACGACCCCCAAGGTTAGACACCTCAAGGTTTTACCTTCGTTCCATTTCTCAAAGGCCCTTTAAGTTTCTATTTCCCACGAACTCTTGAGTTTTGTTTCCCAAACCTCTAAGTTTCTATTTCCCCAGAAATTTTGAGTTTCACTTCCCGCCCTTCAAGTTTCTATTTCCTGGAACCCTCGAGTTTCGCCTTCTTGTTACAGACCCCCAACTGATATTATGACCAATCAGGGTTCTCCGCCCCTTTACCTATAGACTCTCAGGCCTCAGCCAATCTGCTTATGCTAAGTTTCCAAGTAAACATATAAAAGCCAAACATTTTCCAGTACCAGAGCTCTCCCCCCTTTGCTTTTGACTCCAGATAGTCTCCTGTGTGTCAAAATAAATCTCTTGGCTTGACTCTGCTTCTCGGTGTGGTTTTTCTTCCGCTCGGACCCTTACAAGTAGGAATATTGGTCAATCTCTTGGTGTAGGTGGAGATGGTACTTCAGGTGACACCTGAATATCACTACAATTACTTTGAGTGAGGTAGATCAGTTCACACAGGGCTTTGGTTTTGCAAAGTGCTCACATTCGGAATGAGAACCAGCTTTCTCTCTGTCATTTCACAACAGAGTCTTTGGCCTTTCTTCTAAACAATGACCAGTTAACTGTGAAGCAAATAGTAGTTTCAAGGGGCACCAAATTAATAGTCAGTCTCATGTGCCCTCAGGCCTTTAACCAGCCTAGTCTGGAAGTGCCTGCTGAAGAGATGCTGGTTTTCAGTAGGAAAACCCTCTACAATGGACAAATTCAGACCAAAAAACAAAGAAAAAAAAAACCAAAAAAGTGCTTCCCATCCATTTTGGCTGTGGTGTTGCCTTGAGCCTACTGTGTGCAACACTTTTGTGAGCCGAAGAGGAGTCAAAGGTGAACAAAACCCCGTCCCTGTCAGGAGCTGTGATGCTTTCCACCCATCTCCAGCACACCTTATCCCCTTCCATTCTTCTCCGCCTTCTGCCATCGTCACTTTATAAATTAGCACCTGGCTGGGATCTCAAAAAATGCAGTGAGACAAAGCCTGGGGTTAATTCTCCATTTCAGCAGCCGTGATTAGCTACTAATTAAATGTTTTGTTAGAAAACCACCCTTAATAAGCAACTAGATTATATTAATTATCTGTTCCTTGGATCTTCTAGAACAATAGTTCTCACCCCTGGCTGCATTATTACAATTACCTAAGAAGTGTTTTAATAATACGGGGCCAATCCTCACCCTCAGAGATTCTGATTTAATTAGGTGGGGTGAACCTGAGCATGGGTTTGTTTTTAAAGTTCCCCCAGGTGACTCTAACAAATAGCCATGGTGCAGAGGGACCATTCTGAACTTTTATTCCATACTGTCAAGAAGCTTCTTAGAGCCAGCTTGCCTTTTTCTAGTGTCACTCTGAGAAGGCAATTGTTATTCTATCTGAGGAATGGTTTAGAATTTAGCCAATCCTTGTGGCTTACTACTCTGCCAGTTACCCTCTGGTTTCTGCAACAGGTTTCTTGAATAAAGAGGTGCTGGGTGAACTTGGGTGACATCTGAGGAGGAAGTGGAAACACTGAGGAATTTCCCTGTGTTGCTCTCCCCCTGAGGCCAACGGGCAAGGAGAGTGAGCTAATACCTTATGTAGGAGCAGAAAGGAAAGCTGCTAAAAATAGGCTATTCATGGGGTGTGGGGGAAAGTGGAGTGGCATAAAAGTAAGAGCTTTTGTGGAAAGTTACGTTAAGCTTTAAATTTTATATGACAACAACCTCCTTTTGATTCCAAGGGCCATATATTTTTAGAGGCATGGCTATTTCCCATGTTTTATCTTTTAAAAATAGCCGCCTAAAAATTAAACCTGCTGATGAATTTTCTGAATGTATAAGCTGATTCTGCAAAGAAAAAAAACTCTTGTTGGCGAAAAGTCTCGTGTCTTTCATATTGTTTGACCTCAAGATTCCTCCTTCTGCCTTCTGTCCTCTTGCTCTCAGGGTTTCAACCTAGACTTGATTTGAGGCTCCCCTCATTTGCCTGGGTTTTCCTGCTTGAATGGAGGCATTTACAGCATTCACCAACTTGAAGAGAACCCTCCCAAAACACTTTTATAAAAGTCATATAATTTAAGAATTTATTGTAAATTTTTATCAAGGACCTAACAACCCTGATTCCTGGGACCCTTATGTAGTCAGGACAAGTGAAGATGTGCATAATGAATCAATGTTTTTTTGTAATGAAATATTACTTCTGTTATTACTACCCTACCCACACAGAAATAATTTTAAGTTTTTTACTTTGTGGTATTTGTTTCTGTTTATTTCCATTATCTTTGATCCAATTCCCCTATCTAACCACATAAATGCATTCTAATGTGTTTAATATGTATCTTTTTATATGTGTTCTCGGAAGAACTATCTTTTTTGTTTGGGGCATAGGGAATTTTAATTTAATTTGTAATTTTCTTTGTAAATTTTTATATGTTCTTATTTCCTCAAGTTTACTTTTTCCCCAGTATATAGTGAGCCTTTGTAATCTTATTTAAAGAAAGGGGAAACTGAGTTCTTACTGACCTTTCCTTAGAAGTTCAATATGGCCAAGTATTCTGAAGAACAACAGTGTTTGCTGAGAAAATCGTCATCAAGGGACCAGTCCACTCCTAGACTTAGGTTTCTAGGTTTGGGGCATGGTGTCAGCCTTGTTTAATCCCATAAGCAAAAAAAAAAAAAAAGGTAAGGATATTCTTGCAGGCAGCAGAAGTGCCTGGAGACTGGTAGTTTAGGTGACAGCAGTGAGTCCTCTATATTGGGTATTTACCTAGAAGGGCCTAGAGAACATTGCTTTCCATGTCTGGAACATTAGCTAGAATCACAGAATTATTATACCTTGAAGACATAGATTTTAGAGGCACGATTTCTGGTGAATGAGGTAAGAATTAGGAAGAAACCTCTGTCCTCCTCTTTTCACGTTCTCATTTGTCTTCCTTATTCCCCCCCCCCCCCCCACCCCCCAGCTCCCCACACTAAACCAGTTTACATTTTGTTCACATTTTCCCTGTTCAATTTAATCCCCCAGCAGATAACCGATATGCACCCACGGCTCTACAGACAGTTCACGGAGTAGAAAAGTATTCATCTTGGGGCCAAGAAACCTCAGGGCCAGCCTTGTTTCCCCGCTGACTCTGGCTTGAGAGTTTGGGCAAAACACTTTCCTGCTAAGTCCCAATTTCATCTTTTGTTGATTAAGTTAATTCTGCATCCAAGATCTCTACCACCACGGTAGTTCTAGATTTTTAAACTTTAGGCCTCTGTGAGTGAGGTCTTTCACAGTGACTGTTTGTGTCTATAGCAGCATCAGAGACCAAGAAAGTTTACACTTTGGGCTAGTATTTGCCCCATACCATGTGGTGAAGAGTCTGTAAGCTCTGCTGGGTGCTCTGTCCTTGTCACTTCATCTAGTTTTACATTCTAATTACTACACTGGCTCAAACTCTAAGAAAAATGGAAACAAACTTCATTTTAAGCAGATCATTTCTTGTAAGTATAAACAATAGCTCTGATTATAACAAGCTTCTTTGTTATGAGAAATAATCACTTATTAATAACCTGTCTTATGACTTGTACTATGATTAAATGCTTTTTGAGAATATGCTGCCACATTGTAATTCATTGGGAATAAGAAATGGGAGAAACAATTTAGTTTGCTGAATTGGAGTTGGGGCTAGCAACAGAGGAAAAAAATATTTTTACTCCAAATTTGTCACAGCCAGGTTATTCCTCAGGCTACTGGAGGCCTACTAAATTTTGAGTTTCTAACCTTATAGGAAGCATACAAAATTGAACATACTACATTGTCAAATGCTCAAATGAAATTTGAAGAGCAAAAAGGCATAAACAGCTATAGAGAGAAACTGAAATTTTTTGTGACAAGTTTTTAAGGCCAAAATGTCAGATTAATTAATAAACTATATGAGTAATATTGATTTCAGTATTCCTAATTCTTTTAATGGTTTATATTTTCCAAATTGATACACATTGCTTTATTTGCTCTTCTCATCTACCCAAGAACATGGTAGAGGAAGCACTATTATCTCCATTTAGTCATGGGCCGGGGTCAAGATGAATTGCTCAGTATTTCACAGCTTGACAGGAGAGTAATTGGAATTGAACTCCAGATTGTCCCACTTCAAATCTAGTGTGAACTCTGCGCTACAAACTTTGGAACACTATGAGGATTGGGTACTGGAGAATGTCCTGTAAAATTAAGTCACTTGAGTCTTCATACTCCCGTGTACACACACAATCATTGATGCAGCCCTGTCATAGCAAAAGCAATCAACAGAGGTCATATCCAAAATACAGCCAGGAGCTAACACTGGATTCAGTCCAATGCTTCTGCTATTTTCACATTTCTGTGAATCACAGATTATTCATGGTACAGATAACAGAGTGGTGTCATCTTGTTTGGAATGAGGCCTGAAGGAAGAAGAGCTTAGCCATAATGACCAGTACACCAGTGGTTGGAAGAAACCCCTACATTTGTTATTTGTTTGGAGTGCTGGAACTTGAATCAGGTCTTTATGCTTGTTGGGCAAGTGTTCTACAGCTGAGCTACACCCCCAGTCCTGAAATCATATCACCATTAATAAACACAAACCTAAATCTCCCAAAATGGCAGGAGAAGGAGGGTCTCCATGCAGGTACAGTATCACCAGCACTTTGAAGGTGACTTTCCCTCTGAAAAGACCTTCCCTTTTGACCTTCTTGCCACCAGTCAGACGCCCCCCCCCCCCTGCTTTTCTTTAATTATTTTTCTTTCTCTCTTTTGAAGTTCTGGGATTACAACTAGGGGCTCACATGCTTTGCCACTGAGCTACACCCTCAGCCCCTTTTGTTTTTTAATCTGAGATAGGGTCTCACTAAATGTCCCAGGTTGCCCGACCACTTGACATCCCCTTGCTTCAGCCTCCCACATAGCTGGGATTACAGACATACACCACCACACCTGAATCTTGTTTTTCCTTTTCTTTCCTTAGATGTATTTCCAGAAGAACACTGGGGCCCCCAAGGGGCATTCAGATCCTACTTTAGCAAAGGCTCTGGGAGAGCCAATAGAGAGTAACACAGGAAAAAGTGACCAGAGAGTCAGGACTTTTCTGAAGCGCCACTCCCTTAGCTTATGGCAGTAATGAGCAAACTGCAGCCTGAGGGCCAAGTCTGGCTTGTTGCCAGGTCTTTTTTACATAGCACAAGCTAAAAGTGATTTTTACATTTTTAAACAGATGAAAAATGAATAATATTTTGTGACGTTTGAAAATTATACACAGTTCTAATTTCAATCTCCATAGCTGTATCAGATCACCACCATACCCATTTATTTACATATTTTCTATGGCTATTTCCAGCTGGTGAGGGAAGAGTTGAATAGTTATATAGACCCCAAACCTATACTATTTGCTCTCTGGACTTTTACTGAAGATGTTTTCTGATTCCTAGTGTGTAGCCTTTAGTGTTCTCAATTTTAGGCCCATTTCACCAATTGTTGATCAATAGAAAATGTTCTTCTGACAGATTCACAGCATTAAATTGCACAGGGAAGAGAGGAGAACATGAACTATTAGCTTCAAGTATTCCCCAGTTGGTGTAGAGGGAAGAGAGATATTGTTCTAGGTAGAAAGTTGGAATAGTGATAAAGAAAAGGAAGGATGAGAGTTAAAGGGAAGTAAGACTATCCTTATACCAAAAATGAATATAGAAAATAGTTGCTCAAGTTTAGAATAGAGGGCATGAGATACAATAGCCATCATTCTTAAGTGGGCTGTTTCCTGGAGAAAATAAAAAGTCCCATCCTATTTTCTGAGGAAGATCCCATTACCAACTGAATTGTGTCATCCCTTCCCCAAATTCATATGTTGAAGCATTAACTAACTTCCAATGTAATTGTATTTAGAGATGGGGACTTTGAGAGATAATTAACATCTTCATAGAGGGCCATCTTTTCTTAAAATCTCATCCTGATGGTCCCATGGGATTAATGCTCTTGTCAGAAGAGACATCAGGGAGCTTGATCTACCTGCCATGTGAGGACACAGAAAATAAGGTAGCCATGTACAAACCAGGATGACAGCCCTCAACAGAACCCAATCAGGCTGGTGTTCTGATCTCAGACTTGTGACCTCTAGAACTGTGAGATAATAAATTTCTGTGATTTAAGCATCCAGTCTGTGGTATTTTGTTATGGCAACCTGAGCTAATGTAGACTCCATGCCAGGAAAGGAAAAGTAGGGAGCTCAAAATTCCTTTATATCTGCTTTCTTTGCTGAGAATCCAGGAGAAAGAGCTAAGAAGAAAAATTTTACAGCCTGGAGATGGTAGTGTCAGTCAAAATGGTAATAATAACATATGCTGGGAACATTAGCATATATAGCAAAGGTTGGGCCCCAGAAGTAGAAGCCATGCACTGGACAAAAGATTGTTGTAGCTACTACAACAAAGAGGTCACAGGGTAGGTTAGTGGGGCAGTCACAGGCAGTAATGAGTAAGCAGAGCACCTACTGAAGACCTAGAAGTTTGCCTGGGGTAGAGGTTCTCATGGCTCAGTAGTTAGAAGCCCAGTGACCTCCACTGAAACAGCAGGAAGTGGTTATTGGTTAACAAAGAACGTACCACCTAGCAGAAGGATGTGAAGGTGTATGTGCATGGATGTTTCCTAAGGACAGTCTTGGAGGGAATTACTGCCTTTGGTAGTGGGTTTTGAAGGAACACCTTGATGTGGTGTTCCTTCTGCAGTATATTAGCTTTTCAGTTCTGCATAGCAACTTACCATTTGTGTTGTATTTTAAAGGAACACAGATTTACTTCACCATTGCTTAGATTAGAAGCCTAGCAGGTCCAAATGAGTCAAGAAAGCCCAAATCAAGGCATAAGATAGGCTGGGTTCTTGTCTGGAGGCTTAAGGATGAATTGCCGCAAAGCTTATTCAGGTTGCTTTTGGAATTGGGCTCCTTAGGGTGGTAGTACTAAAGTCCAGTTCCCTTGCTGACTGTCAGAAAGTGCCCCTCTCAATCCTTAGAGGCTACCTGCATTTTTTCCTTCTCATAGAATCTCTTTCTTCTTTAAGGAGCAGCACAGTCTTCTGAGGCCTCAGATGTCAAAGATGGAAGGTAATTTTGGTGAATGGATGGGATTCGCTATTTTATTATAAAACTTCATATTTGTTTTTAATTTTCAAACCTGCTTGTTTCTGGTTTTATTTATTTAGTTTTTTCTTCTTTTGCATTTTGATCACTGGCACTGATGGTTCTGAAAGAGAAGGAGTCAATTCTGCTATCAGAACTATTCGCCCTTACTGTCTTTAGCTTAAATTGATTTTTAATTTCAGTCACTAAGGGTTTTTGTATGAGCTTGTTTCTTCCCAAGGACATTGCTCAGGCCTTACTCAGCAATGTCTATTTTTGGCATAGTTTAACCTTTCTCAGACTGTCACATTCTTGGGATCCTACACTAGGTAGTATTTTTATATTGACTTCTATCACTTTGTAATATATATTTAAGGTTCTTCTGTCTTTCTTTGGCTTCTTAGACTTTTGAAATTGCTTTCTTTTTGTAAAAATCAATTTGAATTGCTTAACATATTTTTCTTTTCTTTTCTTTTTTTTTTTTTTTTTTTTTTTTTTTTTTTTTCGGTAATAGGGATTGAACCCAAGGGTGCTTAGCCAGAGTCTTACTAAATTGCTTTGGGACTCACTAAGTTGTTGAGGCTGGCTTTGAACTTGTGAACCTCTTGCTTCCTTCTGAGTTGTTGGAATTAAAGGCATTCACCCCGTGCCCAGCTGAATTGCTTAACTTTTGTTTAGACTTAAAAAAATTTCACCTTGAAACATCATGACGGACACTACAGAAATACAGAAGATAATTAGAAATTATTTTGAAAATCTATACTCCAACAAAATAGAAAATAATGAAGACATCGACAAATTTCTAGAAATATATGATATGCCCAAACTAAATCAGGATGACATACACAACTTAAATAGATCAATTTCAAGCAAAGAAATAGAGGATGCCATAAAAAACCTACCAACCAAGAAAAGCCCAGGTCCAGATGGATACACAACTGAGTTCTACAAGACCTTTAAAGAAGCACTAACACCAATACTTCTCAAACCATTCCATGAAATAGAAAAAGAGGGAACCCTTCCAGACTCATTCTATGAGACCAATATCACCCTGATTCCAAAACCAGGCAGAGACAAATCAAAGAAAGAAAACTTCAGACCAATATCACTAATGAATATAGATGCAAAAATACTCAATAAAACTCTGGCAAATTGAACACAAAAACACATCAAAAAATAGTACATTATGATTGGGTGGGGTTCATTCCAAGCATGCAAGTTTGGTTCAACATAAGGAAATCAATAAATGTTATTCACCACATCAATAGACTCAAAGATAAAAATCATATGATTATCTCAGTTGACACAGAGAAAGCATTTGACAAGATACAACACCCCTTCATGTTCAAAACGCTAGAAAAAAAATAGGGATAACAGGAACATACCTCAACATTGTAAAGGCCATCTCTGCTAAGCCCCAGGCCAACATCATCCTAAATGGAGAAAAGCTGAAAGCATTCCCTCTACAAACTGGAACAAGACAGGGATGTCCTCTTTCACAACTATTATTTAACATAGTTCTTGAAACCCTAGCCAATGCAATTAGACAGACAAAAGAAATAAAAAGGATATGGATAGGCAAAGAAGAACTCAAACTATCACTATTTGCAGACGATGTGATTATATACATAGAGGATCCAAAAAACTCCACCAGAAATCTTTTAGATCTAATAAATGAATTCAGCAAAGTGGCTGGATATAAAATCAATACCCATAAATCTAAGGCATTTCTGCACATCAGCAACAAATCCTCAGAAAGAGAAACTAGGAAATCTACCCCATTTACTATAACGTCAATAAAATAAAATACTTGGGAATCAAACTAACAAAAGAAGTGAAAGACCTGTACAATGAAAACTATAATACACTAAAGAAAGAAATTAAAGAAGATCTTAGAAGATGGAAAGATTTACCTTGTTCATGGATAGATAGAACTAATATTGTCAAAATGACTATTCTGCCAAAAGCACTGTACAATTTCAATGCAATCCCAATCAAAACCCCAAAGTCATTCCTCATAGAAATATAAAAGGAAATCATGAAATTCATCTGGAAAAAATAAGAGACCCAGAATAGCCAAAGCTATTCTTAGCAAGAAGAATGAAGCTGGTGGCATTACTATTCCAGACTTTAAATTGTATTACAAAGCAATAGTAACTAAAACAGCATGGTATTGGCACCAAAATAGACCAGTAGACCAATGGTACAGAATAGAATACACAGAGACTAACCCACACATCTACAGTTATCTTGTATTAGACAAAAGTGCCAAAAACATACATTGGAGAAAAGACAGCCTCTTCAACAAATGCTGTTGGTAAAACTGGAAATCCTTATGTAATAAAATGAAATGAAACCTCTATCTTTCTCCATTCACAAAACTCAACTCAAAATGGATCAAGGACCTAGGAATTAAACCAGAGACCTTGCACGTAATAGAGGAAAAAGTAGGCCCAAATCTCCAACATGTTGCATTAGGACCCAACTTCCTCAATAAGACCCCTACAGTGCAAGAACTAAAACTAAACATTAATAAATGGGATGGATTCAAACTAAAAAGATTCTTCTCAGCAAAAGAAACAATCAGTGAGGTGAACAGAGAACCTACAGAATGGGAGCAAATCTTTACCACATGTACATCAGACAGAACATTAATTTCAAGGATATATAAAGCTCTCAAAAACCTTTACACCAAAAAAAAAAAAAAAAAAAAAAAAAACAAAAACAAAAACCAAACAACCCAATCAATAAATGGGGTAAGGAACTGAACCGAAACTTCTCAGAAGAAGATATACAATCAATCAACAAATATAGGAAAAAATGTTCAACATCTCTAGCAATTATAGAAATGCAAATCAAAACTACTCTAAGATTTCATCTCATGCCAGTCAGAATGGCAGCTATCAAAAACACAAACAACAATAAATGCTGGCGAGGATGTGGGGAAAAGGGCACACTGTTACATTGCTGGTGGGGCTACAAATTGGTGCATCCAGTTTGGAAAGCAGTATGGAGATTCCTAGGAATACTTGGAATGGAACCACCATTTGACCCAGCTATCCCACTCCTGGGTCTATACCCAAAGGACTTAAAAAAAAAAAATACTACAGGGACACAGCCACATCAACGTTCATAGCAGCACAATTCACAATAGCTAGATAGTGGAAACAACCCTGATGCCCATCAATAGATGAATGGATAGGGAAACTTTGGTATATATACACAATGGAACATCACTCAGCACTAAAAGAGAATAAAATCATGGCATTTTCAGGTATGGATGGATGGAGTTGGAGAAAATAATGCTAAGTGAAGTCAGCCAATCCCAGAAAACCAAAGGTTGATTAATTCCTTTGCTAGGATGATACTGAATTATAGTGGCAAGGGAGGGGGCATGAGAGGAATGAAGTAATGTTAAACAGAAAAAAGTGGGGGAGGGGAGGGAAAGGGGCAAGGGATAGAATCAATTGCAGAAGGAGTTTGACATCAATATACTAAGTGAATGTATAAAAACTCATATGGTATCAAAATATGTTGTGTAAAACCAATGACTTGGAAAACTGTGTTCTTTATATGTAACATGAAAGGAATTGCACTCTAAAAGCATGTATAACAAATTAAATTAATTTTTAAAAAGAGAAGAAAAATTTCACCTTGGTGTGTCAACCCATTTTCACTCTATTTCATTTTTCTTTCTCATTTTAGTTACTATACATATACATAGATTTTCCATCTTATGTTTAGAAGATTCTCTATTTTTAATATAGTCTCATCATTATATTTTAAAGTTAAAAGTCTCATTAGCTTGGTATGCATTGAGTTTATATTTCACTTCCTGTCCACACAGTTTTATCATTTTAGCCATGATTTTTGATGTGTGCTCTCTTCAGCCCTTCTGTTCATTATAAGACAAATATTGTTTGTATAGAACCTGTAAAGGACTAGGTTTCCAGCAGAGCTGAGGTTAGAAATATAACCATATGTTTGAGGCATTTGTATGTCATTTTCTGTGAACTTTCTTCTTCGTGCCTTTGACCTAATTTTATACCAGGATATTGACCTTTGTCTACTCGAGTCTTAAAAGGTCTTTGCATCCTAGAGATATTAATTGAAAACATTTTCTTCAGTTTCTTGTTTTTTCGATTTTTCTTATGTGATTTTTATTTTGTGAAAATCATGAATGCATTTCAACATCGATCTTTCCTGAGGATTCTGGGATTTTGAATTATGGTCCACAAATTTTTCCCTACAGTTCCGATATTTATAAGATTTCAGTTATATGCATATGTCTGTGATATATTTGGAGCTTATTCTAATGCAGAATAAAAGGTAGCATTCCCAAAGTGCTCACATAACTTAATTCTCAGTAAAAGAAATAAAATTAAAACTATCCTGAGATGTCATCTCTCTCCTATCAGGTCAATACACATATAAAAGCTTTATAGCATATTCTACTGGAAAAGTTTAGGGACATAAACTCTATCATTCATAATTAGAGTGTAAAATGTTACTTCCTCAGTGGAGGGATATTAGTATTGAAGAAAATTATACCTGAACATGCACATATAATGGGATGCCATTGCTTTGAGAACACTTCAGTAGATATAGTTGTGTGTACACACATCCATACATACTTGTACATCCCATTACCAAGGAACATACCTAGCTCCCAAACTTGGTTTTAAGTTTCTCTTTCCTTTAAAAAGAATTACAACAAGCTGGGCGCGGTGGCGCACGCCTGAAATCCCAGCACTTGGGAGGCTGAGGCAGGAGGATTGTGAATTCAAAGCCAGCCTCAGCAATGGTGAGGCACTTAGCAACTCAGTGAGACCCTGTCTCTAAAAAAATACAATAAAGGGCTGGGGATGTGGCCCAGTGGTTGAGTGCCCCTGAGTTCAATCCCTGGAACAAAAAAAAAAAAAAAAAAAAAAAAAAAAAAAAAAAAAAAAGAATTACAACAGATTTGAGAAATGGTAGACTTCAGTTCTGAGGCAAGAAAAGCACAAAGTGAGCATGGACGATCACATAGCAGAAAACAGAGAAGAGCTCAGAAACAATAGGGTCATGTCAAGATTATACAGAAGACAGCTTGAAGGGGTTTCCACTGGCCATTTGTTGGACCATTTGAACACTAAAAAAAATCATGGCAAACACAGAAAACACATTTACATAAACATCTATGAGTTGGTGGTGCTTATAATAGGTAGATGCTGAGGGATACAAATTAAATCACTTTTTTTTCCCACAACTATATCTATTAGTAAATGTAGAAGGAATGGTAGGATTAGAAAATCATGATTGACAACCCTAAATGTAGTAACTGGATTATGCAAAGTTCTTAGTGGATACTAAAACTTTTAGGTGATATGTGATTAGAAAATAGGTTAAAGTTAATCAATTGAACTCAGATCATTCATTTACTAATTTTTTTTGCTAATTTTATTTACTATTTTATAGAGAAAAAGTTACATTTATTAATATAGACAGATCTAGAAGCCATTCCCTAACCAAACAATGAGACTTATCATCATTATTAGTGTGAAAACCTGATTTCTTATGCCCTTATGCCTGACATAGGACCAATGTCACCTATGTTATTTTTATGAAATATGGTTAACATGAATCCATTTATGAGAAAGCAATCAGAAAACCCAAGATGTTATCTGTTCTTCAAGATTAACTTGCTTGGACTCCTAAAATAAATCCATGTCTTGAAAAAAACAAACAAACAAAAATCATAAATACATATGACTTCTAAGTTAACAGAGGTTAAAAAAGTATAATAATCAAATGCAATGCTTTGACATCCACTGAATACCATATTTTAAAACTTACCACCTACATTTTTAGAATAATTAGTGCCATTCTGGGTGTTAAATGGTATTAATGATTTTCTTGCATAGAATGATGTTCTTATCCTTACGAGATGATGATGACGTATTTACAGTTGAGATGTAATTATTGCAATTAATTTTTTCATTGTTCAGAAAAAAAAAATGCCTGACACAACACACAAGTAGAAGAAAATGTGATAAAATGTTAACAATTGTTGAATATAGGTGAAGGATATGCAAGTGTTCATTGTATTAGGCTTTCAGCTTTTATGTCAGATTGTACATTTTCAAAATATGTACATTTTCAAAATATGAAGCTAGGAGTAAAAAGATAGCCAGACGCAGATGTAATGAAGATGTTTGATGCAATAGGTGGGTCCAAACTGTTGACTGACACATCTTAGATTTGCTGAGTAGAAGATGGATGATCTTTTTTTTAAAAAAAATATAACCAGCCCTTCATATCTCTGAGTTCTGCACTCATGGATTGAAAATATTTGGCAAAGAAATAATTGTGTCTGTACTGAATTTGTACTGTGTGAGTCAGCTTTTCATTACTATAACAAATACCTGAGATAATCAACTTATAAAAATTAAAGGTTTATTTTAGCTTATAGTTTCATAGATTGCAGTCTTGTGATTGACTGACTTTATTGCTTTCAGGCCTGTGGTGTGACAGAATATCATGGAGGGAGGATAGAGCAGAGCCAAACCATTTACCTCATGTACAGGGAACAAAAGAAAAAAAGAAGGAGTTTGGGTCCCATTATCCCATTCAAGGACACACTACCAATGATAATATAACCTTCTAGTAGGCCCCACCTCATCAAAGCTCAGTGATCTCTCAGCAGCAAATGCCTTGAGGAGCAAATCTTTACCACAGGATCTTTGAGGAACATAGAAGATTCAAACTAGCGTATACTGACATGTTTCTTATTATTATTCCCTAAACAGTACAGTATAACGATTATTTACATGCCATTTGCATTGCATTAGGTATTAAGTAATCTAGAGAAGATTTAAAGTATATGGGAGGATTCGGTAGTTTATAGATAAATACCACACCATTTTACACAAGGTGTTGGAGCATCTGTAGAGTTTGGCATGGGGTGGTACTAGAACCAATCTCCTGAGGAGACCAAGGGACAACTAACTGTACATTCTCTTCTATGATGGAGATAACTGGAGCAGAGCTCCCAGGATACTAAGTAAAATGCTTCAATCTGCTCTTACTAGTTTTCCACCTTTTACTGCTGATCTTCACTTGCAGTTTGGAAAGCTTCCCAAACTTTTATCTTCATCCTAACATTAGAACTTGGGCTAGGATTAATCCATCACTCGCAAGAGGGAGACTGTCTTACTGACATCTTTGGGGCTTGTAACACCAACTTCCTTCCTTCACCCACTCCCCTGCTCATTTTCCCTTTGGTTCCATAATCACTCTGTTTCCAATTTACTCTACCCCTGCACCAAACATTGCAGTAAGATCTTCTAAAAAATTCTATGAGTTTATCAGGCAGTAGAGTCATCAAATTGCTTTTTTTTTTTTTTTTTTTAGCTATTTGTTTTATAGAACTACTTATATAGGAATCTATCCTATGTGCAACTTTTGGGTTGTTTTTGCTCAATCAAGCTTAATTTAATCACTTGAATTTATAAGAGAAATATCAAGAGTAAGTAAGATATGAAAGGCAATATTCAGGTATTCTACAAAGCATTAACATAGTAAATCATAACCAATTAAATCGTACAAAGTATCTACACTTCACTGCCAAAGGCCTTAAAAAAAACAGAATGCAAGCCCGGAGGAATCCAAGATGGCGGATTAGAGGAAGCCGCACTTCAGGGCAGCTCCGTGGAAAGAATCCAACAAAGCAGATAAATTGCCTTTCATCATATATATATAGGCTGAAAATACCGATCTCCTGGATGGTTTGATTACCACTACCAGAGAGAGAAAGAGACAAGCTGTCTGCAGCGGCTGGAGCCCGAGGCTTCTGCAAAACCGCCTGGGTGGTGCACAGGCCTTCCGAAACAAAGTCAGTGTGGGGAGACCGCACTGCCACGGCAACCCCAGCCACGCTCATTGAACACCAGCGTGAAACCAGCGATAAAAACCAGCCATAACAGCCGGTGGAATTGGTGCTGGGGGACCACGGGAGACCACGGGTTGACAACACCAGTTCGAATCCACACTCCACCAGACATGACCCTCAGCAGTAGGGCCCCCGGAGAGAGCGGCGCAGAGACCTGTGAACAGCAAGCAGGGGCAGAGTCGGAGCGGTCCACAGTCCGAAGCAGCGCTGTCCGCACCGCAGTTACAGTTGTGGCTTCCCGGTGCCACTCCGGCAGGGAGACATCCACCTAACGGCTTTGAAATCGATCGGCGAGGACACAGGGGTCTGCGGAGCTGCTGTTGACTGGAAGGGGAGCACCGCCATCTTTGAAAGGTGCAGTGGCTGACCCAGACAAAGGGGAGGAGACGGAGAGCGACGACTGCAGCCATCCAGGGACCCTCCAGCTCTCTGAAGACAACGCACACTTGGGTGAGGCTCGGGTGGCCAGCAGGGGAGGGCGTTTCTGAGGCCAGCGCAGCGGCTACAAGAAGCTGCAACTGTGGGTGGGCTTGGGGAGGAGGTACCTTCTGGAGGGTCCTCTTCCCAGTGCCATTCATCAACTGACACACACAATCCCCCTGGGCCACTCCTTCACTGAACCGTTCAGCCACTGGCCTAAGATGCAGCCTTGATTCCACTAACAGGATCGCAAACTGTCTAGACGTGATCCAATAACAATTGGTTTGAACTGGAAAGGAGAAAAGAGGGGGGCTTCCCAGGGCCCGTTTTGTCTAAGACTTGGGGTTTGACTTTTTTTTTTTCTTTTCTGTTGGTTTGCTTGTTTTGTTGGATTTCAGGGAGGGTTTTTTTTTTGTTGTTGTTTGTTTGTTTGTTTGTTTTTCTCTTTCCTTTTTTTGGCTTTGTTTTGCTCTGCTTTTTTTTTTTTTTTCTTTTCCTTCCGCATTGATTGTCAGTGTGTTTGTTTGCTTCTGCTCCTTTTTTCTTTCCTTCTTTTCTTCCTTCTCACTCTTGCATCTTTTCTTCCTCCTTCATCTTTCATGTTTACATCCTGCCAGTGCATACTAAACAGAGGCAAAAACAAGTTATACGCAGAACTTGGGATTTCTAGAACCGGCGCAATTGAACTGGGTAGCAAAGCGGTGATATATATTGTTTACTCTCTATTTCCTTGATTCTAGCTCTCCTCTCTCTTACACCAATTCCTAATCTTTTATCATTTTTTTTTCTTTTCCAACTTACTGTATATATAAGTTGGTCTTTCCACCTAATTGTCAACTCCATTCTCTTTCTTCCCTCGTCTACAGATACTAAACCACTTCCACTAAACCACTTCAATAGATATCTCTTTTCATACTTTCCAAGAAAGAACAATTCAAGACACTTCCTTCTTCCTAAACATAACACCTCTGTATCCAATACTTGAAACTATAAAACCCCATCAGAAGCGAACAGAGTAAATTGGAAATAATATCTGGGTTAACCAAATCTGTACATTGCAATCAAACTTGGATTTTCTGAATAGAAAGTGTTAGGTTTTAAAAGTGTAAAGGAATTATAAGGTAATCTGATAGCATTGTACTACAGGAACAACATAAGGCTTTAAGGTAAAATCGAAATAGTCAAGGTCCCACAGTGCAGGAAGAATAGACACACAAGCAACATGAAAAAACAAGGAAAGAAAATGACACAAACAAATCAAGATACCTCATCGGTAGATGTCATGGCAAGCACAGTTGGTCAAATGCCACAGATGGAATTTAGAAATTACATATGCCATATGTTTATGGGACTTAAGAATGAACTCAAAAATGAGATGAGGGAGCAAGTACAGGAGGCAAAAGATCATTTTGACAAAGAACTCCAAAAACAAATACAGGAAGTAAAAGATTACTTCAATAGGGAAATAGAGGCTCTAAAAAGAATCCAAACAGAAATTCCAGAAATAAAAGAAGCAATAAACCAAAATAAAAGAAATAAAAGCTCAATTGAAAGCATCACCAACAGAATAGACCACTTGGAAGAAAGAACCTCAGACAATGAAGACGAAATATTTATCCTAGAGAAGAATTTAGACCATACAGCAAAACTTGTTGGAAATCAAGAACATAACATCCAAGAATTATGGGACAGCATAAAAAGACCAAACTTAAGAGTGATTGGTGTAGTGGAAGGGGCAGAGTTTCAAGCCAAAGGAATGAGTAATCTATTTAATAAAATAATTACAGAAAATTTTCCAAACTTGAGGAATGAATGGGAGAACCAAGTTTAAGAGGGATACCGAACACCAAACAAACAAATCTCAACAGATCCACAACAAGACACATTATAATGAAAATGCCTAATAAACTGAGCAAGGAGAGAATACTAAAAGCCACAAGAGAGAGGAAGCAGATTACATATAGGGTGAAACCAATCAGACTATGTTCAGATTTTTCAACCCAGACCTTAAAAGCAAGAAGATCCTGGAATAGCATATTTCAAGCTCTGAAAGAAAAGGGATGTCAACCAAGAATCTTATATCCAGCAAAATTAAGCTTTAGATTTGAACTGAAATAAAAACCTTCCATGACAAGCAAAAGTTAAAAGATTTCACAACTTGAAAGCCAGCACTTCTGAGCATTCTGGGCAACATTTTTCATGAAGAAGAAGAGAAAGATGATAACGAAAATCAACAAAGGAAGATATTAAACTAAAGGAAATACTAACCAGAAGAGAAAACAAATCAAGCTAAAGACCATAACTCAAATAAAAATGGATGGGAATAAAAATCACATCTCAATAATAACCCTGAATGTTAATGGCCTAAACTCGCCAATCAAAAGACACAGATTATCAGAATGGATTAAAAGAAATGACCCAACAATTTGCTGTCTCCAAGAAACACACCTCATAGAAAAAGACATCAACAGACTGAAAGTGAAAGGCTGGGAAAAGTCTTATCACTCACATGGCCGGCGGAAGCAAGCAGGGGTTTCCATTCTCATATCAAATAAGGTAGACTTCAAACCAAACTAATCAAGAGGGACAAAGATGGATATTTCTTATTACTTAAGGGAACCGTCCATCAACAGGATATAACAATCATAAATCTGTATGCCCCAAATAATGGAGCACCTACATTCATCAAACAAACGCTTCTCAAGTTCAAGAGTAAAATAGACCACAACACAGTTATTCTAGGGGACTTCAACACACCTCTCTCACCAATGGATAGATCATCCAAACAAAAGCTAAACAAAGGAACTTTAAGCCTCCTCAAAACAATTAACAATTTAGACCTAACGGACATATATAGAATATTTCATCCCTCAGTAAATGAATACACATTTTTCTCAGCAGCACATGGCTTCTTCTCCAAAATTGACCATATATTATGTCACAAGGCAACTCTCAGCAAATATAAAAAATAGAGATACTACCCTGCATGCTATCGGACCATAAAGGGATGAAATTGGAAATCAACGACAAAACAAGGAATAAGAAAAACTACTCCATCAACTGGAAGCTAAACAACATGCTACTGAATGAACAAGGGGTTGAAGAAGACATCAAAGAGGAGATCAAAAAATTCCTAGAGGTAAATGAGAACACAGATACATCATATAGAAATCTCTGGGAAACTATGAAGGCAGTAGTAAGAGGAAAATTCATTGCACTGAGTTCATTCCTTAAGAGGAAAAAAAACCAACAAATAAATGACTTAACATCACACCTCAAAGCATTAGAAAAAGAAGAACAGACCAACACCAAGAACAGTAGAAGACAGGAAATAATTAAAATCAGAGCAGAAATTAATGAAATTGAGACTAAGGAAACCATTCAAAGAAGTGACAAAACTAAAAGTTGGTTCTTTGAAAAAATAAACAAAATTGACAGACCCTTAGCGATGCTAACGAAAAGAAGAAGAGAAAAAACTCAAATTACTAACATTCATGATGAAAAAGGGTATATCACAACAAACACCTCAGATATACAGAATATAATTAGAAATTACTTTGAAAACTTGTACTCTAAAAAAATAGAAAATACTGAATGCATTGACAGATTTCTAGAGTCATATGATTTGCCTAAATTGGATGTGGAGGCTATACACAATTTAAACAGATCAATTACAAGCGAAGAAATAGAAGATGTCATCAAAAAGCTACCAACAAGGAAAAGTCCAGGACCTGATGGGTTTACAGCCGAGTTCTATAAGACTTTCAAAGAAGAACTAATACCAATGCTCTTCAAACTATTTCAAGAAATAGAAAAAGAGGGAGCTCTTCCAGACTCTCTATGAGGCCAATATCACATTAATTCCAAAGCCAGGCAAAGACACATCCAAAAAAGAAAACTTCAGGCCCATATCTTTAATGAACATAGATGCAAAAATCCTCAACAAAATCCTGGCAAATCGGATACAAAAACATATCAAAAAGATTGTGCACCACGATCAAGTGGGGTTTATCCCAGGGATGCAAGGCTTGTTCAACATTTGGAAATCAATAAACATAATACATCACATCAATAGACTTAAAGACAAAAATCATATGATCATCTCAATTGACGCAGAAAAAGCATTTGACAAAATACAACACCCCTTTATGTTCAAAACACTGGAAAAACTAGGAATATCAGGAACATATGTTAACACTATAAAAGCTATTTATGCAAGGCCCCGAGCTAACATTATCTTAAATGGAGAAAAATTGAAAGCATTCTCTCTAAAAATTGGAACAAGACAAGGATGCCCCCTTTCACCACTGCTATTTAACATAGTACTGGAAACTCTGGCCAGAGCAATTAGACAGACAAAAGAAATTAAAGGGATCAAGATAGGTAAAGAAGAGCTCAAATTAGCACTATTTGCTGATGACATTATAATATACCTAGAAGACCCAAAAAACTCTACCAGAAAACTTTTACAACTAGTAAACGAATTTGGCAAAGTTGCAGGATACAAAATCAATACACATAAGTCAAAGGCATTTGTGTACATCAGTGACAAGACTCTGAAAGGGAAATGATGAAAAATACCCCATTTACAATAGCATCAAAAAAATAAAATACCTGGGAATCAACCTAACGAAAGAGGTGAAAGACCTCTATAACGAAATTTATAGAACACTAAAAAAAGAAATTATAGATGAACTCAGAAGATGGAAAGACCTACCTTGCTCTTGGATAGGTAGAATTAATATTGTCAAAATGTCCATACTACCAAAAGCATTATACAGATTTAGCACAATTCCAATCAAAATCCCAATGTCATTCTTCAAAGAAATTGAAATAGCAGTCATGAAATTCATCTGGAAAAATAAGAGACCCAGAATAGCCAAAGCAATCCTGAACAAGAAAAGTGAAGCAGGGGGCATCACCATACCGGACTTTAAATTATACTATAGAGCAATAGTAAGAAAAACAGCATGGTATTGGCACCAAAACAGACTGGTGGATCAATGGTACAGAATTGAGGACACAGAGACTAATACATATAATTACAGCTAACTTATATTAGACAAAGGTGCCAAAAATGTACAGTGGAGAAAGGATAGCCTCTTCAACAAATGGTGCTGGGAAAACTGGGAATCCATATGCAACAAAATGAAATTAAACCTTTATCTCTCACCATGCACAAAACTCAATTCAAAGTGGATCAAGGACCTAGGAATTAGACCAGAGACAATACACCTAATAGTAAGAAAAAGTAAGCTCCAATTTCCAACATGTCGGATTAGGCCCCAAGTTCCTTAATAAGAATCCTGTAGCACAAGAATTAACATCAAGAATTAATTAATGGGATAGATTTAAACTAAAAAGCTTCATTCTCAGCAAAAGAAACAATCAGTGAGGTGAATAGAGAGCCAACTAATTGGGAACAAATATTTAATACATGCACATCAGATAGATCACTAATCTCTAGAATATATAAAGAACTCAAAAAACTTTACTCTAAAAAAAAACAAATAACCCAATCAATAAATGGGCTAAGGAATTGAGAAGACACCTCTCAGAAGAAGATACACGATTAATCAACAAATACATGAAAAAATGTTCAACATCTCTGGCAATTAGAGAAATGCAAATCAAAACTACTCTAAGATTTCACTTCACTCCAGTCAGAATGGCAGCCATCAAGAACACAAGCAACAATAAATGTTGGAGAGGATGTGGGGAAAAAGGCACACTCATACATTGCTGGTGGGACTGCAAAATGGTGCAACCGTTATGGAAAGCAGTATGGAGATTTCTTGGAAAACTGGGAATGGAACCATCCTATGACCCAGCCATCCCACTCCTGGGTCTATTCCCAAAGGACTTAAAAACAGCATATTACAGTGACACAGCTATCTCAATGTTTGTAGCTGCGCAATTCACAATAGCTAGGTTGTGGAACCAACCTAGATGTCCCTCAGTAAATGAGTGGATTAAGAAAATGTGGTATATATGCACAATGGAATTTTACTCAGCAATAAAAGAAAATAAATTAATGGCATTTGCAGGTAAATGGATGAAGTTGGACGACATAATGCTAAGTGAAGTTAGTCAGTCTCAAAAATCCAAGTACCAAATGTTCTCTCTTATATAAGGAGGCTATTTCAAAGTATTGTTGGATGGGGGTACATAGGAGGATTAGAGGAACACTAGAATGGTCAAGGGAAGGGAGGGTAAGGGAGGGAGCAAGAGGGGAGGGAGGGGGAGAAAAGAAAAAAAAAAGGTGGTTGAATGAGATGGATATCATTTTCCTTATTGCATGATTGAAGACCTGAATTGTACGATTATACTTTGTATACAAGCAGTTGTATGTAAAAAGATACTAAATATATGCACTATGAATTGTACATATTAAAAATTATAAAAATAAAAAATAAATAAAAAAGAGGGTTATTTTGCCCCTCCATTATAAATCCACTCCTGTGACAATAAACCCATCCTAACAACAACAACAACAACAACAACAACAACAAAGAATGCAAGCCCAGTTTTCAAGGCCATCAGGTTAGGTTGATGGAACAGCTCTTTCAAGGAGTAAACATACACCTGCCATCTTCTTATATGTGACTGATAGAAGAGTCTAAAGATAGCAAGTCATTTGGATCTAGAAATTGGCTACAAGAAGTAAGGACTTAAAAAGAATGGGTAAAGTACTAAATAAAAATTAAATGATGGGCTGTGGTGCTTTAAAACAATTTGATGTGATCAGACTAAAATATGGAATCAGTTTATCTACTCATAAAAATTTAAATCAACCTTGAAATAAGCTCTACTATCTCATCATTTTTCATTTGAAAGAAAATACAGGGTATGTATTTATAACACTGGGATAAAGAATTGGTCATCATTTTTGTGTGCTGTCAATTGTTATACATGGGCATTGCTCTTGTGAGCATGCTGCCTAAGGCAATTTCATTATGTAATTTATTTAATGTTTCTTGGGATTTAATTTGCCCAATAATGTATTCAAAATCCATTTAATGTTAGGTTGCATTCATTTAAGTATCTAGTGAGTTCTTGTCTATGCTTATAAACTTGAAACTCCATCTACTTAGTCAATTCCTAGTCTTAAACTCTAGAAAAGAGAACAATCTTGAAATAACAAGATAATTATAAAAATACTGTAATTTTTATATCCCACTAGATATTGATTATAGTTCAATGCAAGTGTTACATATTTTAATCCAATTAAATCAACTACTTTTAAAGTAGGTATAGGAAAAACCACATGCTGATTCACACAGTCTTTCCAGAACTATACAAGACATAACTTGAAGCAGTAAGGAACTTGCAGTCTTACATAAACATAAAGCTGAGCATCTTTCACCTGACTGATTCCCAGTTGAGGTATCTACATAAATCTAATTTCTGTAGACTCTGAATTTACCAGTGACTTTGAGTAACATTTAGCATTCAATAACTGTTTGTTGACTTCAATAAGTATATATAAGTAAGTATAATGCATGATCACATCTAGTTAAAATGCTATTGATAATTATAGTAGAGGAATGAAGGATTGCATGTGCTTGAGGAGAAAAGGGAAGGCTTCATGGAAGAGGATCACTTGAATTGAATCTTGAAAAATGAGAAATCCTGAAAGAGTCAGGGATGCCAAAGTGAGATGGTAACACTGCCCCAGAAATGCAAGTATGCACAATGGATCAGACCGCGGGAATGGAATGATTCAGAATGTATCTGGGCAGGAAGCTGTTGGTGGGTGAGCACTCACACACAGTGAGTGTACAATCAGTGTCATGTAAGGACACCTATGCATGCAATGCTCAGGCCATCTTTTCAAAATTCAGCTTGGTTAGACATAAGGAGTGATAACTCCATAAGAGCTTTTCTATAAAAGGCATGGTCTCATGAAATAGTTTTCTGTAGACGTTGAGATTAAGCTGGTTTTATGTATCTCCTCAAAATTGTTCAGATTTCTTTGTAGGAGCACGTGGGCAAGTTTTAACTTGCAACTGATGGCTTGCTAAGCATGTCCAAGTGCCTTGTAGAAAGTGCCTCTTGGTCCAAAGTTGGCATGAATATAGGCATTGCTTCAGAAAAAAATAAGATTTGAGACATTTATTACGGACAGAGTGATCTTTGGCTTAGAGATGAGAAGTCTCAGAGAAACTAGATGAGGGAGTCTACACATTTAGGGGGGAGACCTGGCTTCAAATCCTGGTTCTGATTGTCACTAACAATGCTATTTTAAGACAGTTGCTTAAACACTTTGAGCCTTATATTACCCCCTTGTCTTTGGAAAATGGCACAAAATGCCTCTAAAGACTCTGTTGAGGATTAAATGGGTAATGTGTATACCAAGGCTCTGACCTTTGGTGTGTGCTCAATACACCCTAGTGGGCAAACTTTGAACCAATTATGTCATAAAGTTTCCCTTAGAAAATGGAATACAAACACATGGAATTCTTTCCATGTTGCAGTTTTGTCGGTTTATCCTTGTATACAATATTTTTCAGAGATGTTTATAATTTATCTGTCTCTCTAGGGTCTCATTCAAGACTCTGTGCCCAGGAGGAGCCTAATAAGCACTTCTTAAAAATAATTTCTATCAACACTTCATTCTGAGCCTACTTTGAGTCCAAACAACTCTGAACCATATCAATATCACTGACAAGTTTCATCTGTATATTGAATTACCAATTTGAATTGATAATGTGTCAACTCTGAAAATATTATCCCTAACAGCTTTATTAAATAAGCAAACACAAATCTTGTGTTTTGCTGTTTAAAAAACAGAGCATAAAAACCTCTCCCTTAAATAGGCTTCTATTGTTTCACTCATTCTGCCAGTTGCTGTTTCAGAGTGTTATTTGCATTATAATCATGTTGCCAGAATCGGCAAGAATCAAGCAGGTATTTGCAATACATTGAGCCTTACTTAAATGTGAACCTGATCTGCTTACTCCTGGATCTCAATAGTCTCCTTTCCTAATGTATTTAATCACTTTAAACCACTACTTTTTAAAATTGCTTTGTTCTTTTGCGCTCTTTGGGTGTCCTCATTTATCGGGAGGCTACTATTGCCAACACATTAGATATATAAGTGACATTTTCCTTTATACTGAACAAAAGGAAGTCTCTGTTTTTTTAAATCTGGAAGAAAAAATACTGGAATTTGATCCTTTAATATATGTTAAGTAGCTTACACCAAAGGGCAGTGCTCCTCTGGAGGGTGAGTCAAGGACATTTTGTTGGATCTACAGGACAATATGCTGCTTTTCCATTGTGGGAGAGGATCCTCATTTCTAAAACATGAATAGACTGCTGCTTACAAAGGAAAAACAAACATTCTCACTGGTTAACTTTGAAATGTTGAGTGAGGTTCCTTACAAGGCCTATAGTTCTTTAATTTGATCTTGGAGGCATTTTCATATTCTTGAAGCTTTTGTTTCTCAAGGCTTTGTGGAGATATTCAAGCAATTATTTAAAGCTATATTTGGGACAGTAGGTTTAAATATCCTTGTCCTTAAATATTAATTTTATTTGTGTTGCTAGTTCAACATAACTTGTATTTGTTGGCATTTAGTCAAAGATTAATTATGTGAGCAATAGGAAATCAAGCATCTTCCTATGAATTGATGTAGCTAATTAGGAAGTCAAGGGTAGAATAAAAAAAAATAAAAGCAAGAAAGTCCTCAAAGGTGCTCTGGAGGCAATAAGAGGAGATTAAAAAGGGAAAAAATATACAGAACTCAAACCTGAGGAAAACTTGAAAAGGTAAGGAAGATAGCTAAGCTCTCTGGACTATGTAATCTGTTTGTCCTGATTTCCTTATCTACTTATTTACAGCCTTTATATATCTCATGTCCTTTTTGTATTTTTGGATGCTATCTTAAATCCTGAGAATAAAAGAAATACAAATGGATAGTTGAAGGATAGACGAAACACACTGGCACCACCGTGTAAAAAAGGGGGGGGGGTATTTTATTAACCAGCCGAGGGACACGTGGGGGGAAGGGAGAATGTAATCTACCTAGTACCGAAAACTGGGAGGAAAACTCTCGGAGGCAGAGTAAAGCTTTACTACTTTTACTTCTACTTTCTTAGAGAGAGCTTAGAGAGGGAAAGAAAGATTTTTAGAGAGAAAGATTAAAGCGAGCTTTTCTTCTTGTCTTCTTAGCTTAGAGTCTTAGAGAGAAAGAAAGATAGAGTCTTCTTAGCTTAGAGTAGAGCTTCTTCTTAGCTTAGAGTCTTAAAGAAAGATAGAGTCTTCTTAGCTTAGAGTAGAGCTTCTTCTTAGCTTAGAGTCTTAGAGAGAAAGAAAGATAGAGCTTAGCTTAGAGAAAGATTAGAGCTTCTTTCTTCTCTCTTCTTTTCTTCTTCTTCTTCTTTCTTCTGTCTTCTGTCTTCCTCAGGAGCCTCGGCCTAACTCTGACCAGTCATTACTTCTTCTATCTGGTTTCTCTTCTGTAACCACTCTGCCTACGTTCTGGCCGCTCTGATTCTTCTGACCGACCGAGTGACTGCCCGACTGACTGAATTCTCCGTTCTCCTAACTCGGACCGCTTTCACCCGGTTATATACCTTCAGCTTTGCGGGTGCCCACAGGTGCGTCACATATCAGGTGGAACTTATGGCTTCCAGCTAGCTGCAACAGCCCTTCCTAATTAGGGCTCCTTCAGGAGAATCGGCGCGTGGAACAGGAAAAGGGGAAAAGAAGAAGAAAAAAGGGCCAGTTTCAGTCTGGAGGGTGCTTAAGTAGTGGACCGGTGGTCTGAGGGACCCCCCAGAGGGAGCCCCAGTTCCATAGGATGCCGGGGGTCAGAAGGCAAGCCCATATGTCGCAATTGGCTCAGTAAGGCACTTGGGGAGTGGTCAGCAGCATGGTCAACCTGAGGCGTGGCCAGCAGTGTAGCCGACCTGGGGTGCTTGGGAGTCTCAAGGCGCCTGGGGGTGTGGCTAGTTGAGCTGCCTGGGAGGCGTGCCTTTCCCTGCCCGGAATCCAACATTCCCCCCTTTTTGTTTTCTTAGAAAGCGGGGCATTGTGTTTCGATCTGGCTGCTTCTGAGCTGAAAGGGGGCGACGTAGGGTGTTACGAGGGGGAAGATGCGGGCAGATAGGTAATGCTTGAGGGCAAAAAGTTCCTAGGAGGCAGGCACCAAAAGATGAATCTCTACAGGAGTGAATTGGACGAAGTTTCCTTGAAGCCATAAATCAGTGAGGGTGTCAAACCAAGCTGCAGAAAGTCACTGAGGGAATCAACCAGCTAGCTTCTCGAAGAGCATGCAGGAATTGTAGGCCTTGAGTTTACAGGTAGCATCTTAACACTATTATGAAAACAACAAAGGGAAAGAAGGTGAGAGGGATTATTGTCCAACTGCCTATATTTCACTTGGTGGGACTTATATCGAAGAGGCCAATAGAGAGTGAGGTAAGGGCCTTTCGGAGGTAGCCATCGAGGAGTCGTTTAGTTGATTCCTCTAGAGATTGGTAAATCTGTCCCGAGGTGAAGAGAAGTCATCTCTGGTTGGAAAGTCATCTGTAGTTTTTTAGCAGTTGATAATCCCTGAGGAGAAGCTGGCTAAAGACTTGATTAGAAATCTGAGACATATGATTTTGAAGGCATCTTATGAGACAAGGGGCTATCATCAGGACAAGACATATAGTTATAAGTGGGCCTAGGAGAGGGAGGATCCATGGAGCCATCCCTTCCCATAATTCCCATGAGGACCTCTGCTGCCATTGAATCTTCTTGTCCCCTAGATCTCGTACCACCTCCTTCAAGCGATGTACGTTGTGGTCCCTTGCCTGACTGGTTGACATAATAGCAGCATTTTTCACCCAAGAAAATGCAGGTACCCCCTTTTTCTGCTGTGATGAGGTCTAAAGCTTGTCTGTTCAGGAGTACAACCTCCGCTAACGATGAGAGTTGTTGCTGGAGGGCCTGGATGGAGTAGGCGGAGGCTTCAGCCATGGTGGTGAGCTTATCTGTGAGAGCTCCTGTCCAAAGGATTGAGCCATTACAAGTGAATGAGCCAGTCCTCCAATTGAGAGGCCTGCAGAGGCAATTGACAATGACTAAGCTAACACCCACTAAGGCTGCCAGAGTGGCTGCTCGTTTAGAGCACCCCCCTTGAGACTGTAGGGAGGTAAGAAGGTGTTCAACATCAGTCTCTGTATATAAAGTCAAGCTTGGAATTAAAACAACAGGATAGCAGGGACCTGGGGTCTTAGCATCAATGCATTGGAACATATGGGTGGAGCACCAAAATAGGAGAGGGGAAGGGAGAGTCAAATGACCCATTATGGGATGCCAGGTGTGTTCCGGGCAAGAGTCTTTGGCAGCGGCCCAACAAGAAGTAACATTAAAGAAAGGAGGAATAGTCGGAAGAAGAAGAGAAAGAGATGGTCGATTGTGGCATGAGGAGGTCAGGGTGGCGTTGGCTTGAACTGGGACTGGGACCAACAGGGACTTGTGAAGCAGCGCACAGAGGAAACAGGTTGAGGCATTAAAGGAGGAATAGTTTGCTAATAAGGAGAGAGATAAAGAGAGGATGGAGTTCCAGGAGAAAGAGAGAGACTCGTTCAAATGTTGAAGATGGGTTCAAGTCTGTTGTCTGGTGGCATTAAGTATCTCGAGAGCCCTGACAGCAGAAGAGTCCTTTATAATCTTCTCTATAACGATTTTACCTCAACCATGGGCCCAGTCATGATTAGCAAACCCTACTGCAGCAACACGACTCTGCCAGGAAGAAGGGTTAGTAATCTTGAAAGTCACATTGTTACTGTACCTCCAAGATTGGAGTTGGCTTGGTGTGATTCCCCAGGAATTTGTTACTCCCATAACAGGATAGGACCAGTGATATTTACAGCTCCAGGATGGACATCTGACCCATCCATTAGGGTCATTGCACCAATCCTCCATCTGGTCCTCCTTAAAACAAATGTACTTTGGTGATAGTGACATTTCAGAAAAGCATTGATGAGACATGTAGAGACCGCATCAAAGGTGAGTAGGATGGAGGGACAATTATCAACAGGGCAGGAGGATTGATTAAGGAGGCGTATCCTTTGCCCGTGGTTATCTAGTTGCCAAACCTCAAAGAAGTAATGGCATGGAGGAGCAGAGCAATAGGACACAGAACTTGCAGGTACAAGCAGAAAGAGAGCCAAAGATAGAATAAAAAGGACAGAAAAGGTCATTTTAGGTCAGTGTTAGAGACACGAGAGAAGCGGACTTTCAGGGCATCGGTGGGAAGGGGAGAGCAAGTATATTGAGGCAGTTGTTCGTCATCCTTTTGTGGATCCTCAGTTGGTTGAGCAGCTGGTTTCAGTCTGGAAATATGAATCCAAGAAGTCAAATTCCCTGAAGTTTCGTGAAGCTTTGTAGCCATGGGTGTGCACAGCACAACCTGGAAAGGGCCTGTCCACTTCGGGGCAAGAGAGACTGTTCCTGTGTCCTGGGGAGGGGAGAAATATACCCAAGAACCGGGTGTTAATGGGAATGAAGCAGTTAGTCTAACTGGGTCAGGCAGGTTGAAATCTTGGCACTTCCATAGCTGATGTCTGATGAAGGACAAGATGGGAAGAGAAAGATCTTTGGGTAGGTGTCCTTGAGTTGGGGAAACTCCAGGTGGAAGAGCTGGTCGCCCAAACATAACCTCAAAAGGGGATAGCAAAGAAGGCTTCTTTGGGAGGACTCGGAGACTAAAGAGGGTGAGAGGGAGTAACTTGACCCAGTCCAAGTGGAGCTCTAGGGAGAGTTTAGTCAGAATATCTTTAAGAGTTCTATTAGTCCTCTCTACCTTACCTGAGGACTTGGGATGATATGGGATGTGAAAATGCCAAGGAATGTTAAGGGAAGTGGAAATATTTTGGGTGACATGGGAAACAAATTCAGGCCTGTTGTCAGACTGGATGGACGTGGGCAATCCAAAGCGGGGAAGGATTTCTGAGACTAAAATAGAGGCTACTGTGGAGGCCCTTTTGTTGGAAGTAGAGAAGGCCTCCACCCATCCAGAGAAGGTGTCTACCAAGACCAGGAGATGTTGGTGAAATCTATCTGCCAATCGGCTCCTGGAAGCTGACCTTGAGCTTGGTGAGAGGGAAATGTTCCTGGTTTAAGGGGAGTATATGGGTTGGTGCGCTAACATGCAGTGCACACGGAGGTAAGCTGATGGAGAAACTGTGTGTCTTCTGAGGTCAGGGTGAGAAAGGAGGTAGTGAAAGTTTTGAGGGCCTGAGGGTTAGGATGGAAAAGAGAATGGAGATAGGAAAGGATTGATTGTGTGGAAGGGGATGTGGGGGTCTTGGTAGTAGATTGGACTGGAGCCAGAAGAGGAGGAGAAGATAGTGCTGCTTCCTTTGCTGCCCTTCAGCCTTCGTGTTTCCCTGAATTATGGGAGAGTCTCCACTTTGGTGTGAAGGACAATGGGAAATCCCTATTAGCTTGGGCAGAAGAGAGGCTTGCAAGAGCTTTGATATTAATTTCGAATTAGTAACTTCAGAGCCTCTTGTGGTCAAGAGTCCTTGCTCTTTCCATATTGCTGAATGGGAAAGCAAAATATGGTAAACATATTTTGAGTCTGTGTAAAGGGTGAGGTTTTGGTCAGCAGCTAATTTGAAGGCACAAATAACAGCTATTAATTCAGCCCGTTGGTTTGTGGTGTTAGGGGGAAGGGGTGCTGCCTCAATAACCTCGGATAGGGAGATGACAGCGTAACCAGCAAAACGTTGCCCATCCTTAAAGAAAGAGCTGCCATCAGCAGACACAGACTCAAAATATGTTTACCATATTTTTCTTTCCCATTCAGCAATATGGAAAGAGCGAGGACTCTTGACCACAAGAGGCTCTGCAATTACTAATTCGAAATTAATATCAAAGCTCTTGCAAGCCTCTCTTCTGCCCAATTAGGGAAGGATCAGGAAGTGGTCCCTCCTGGATGTGGGAGGGGTGGGGGATTAAAGCCTCAAGAATCTCTATACAATCATGCTCTGGGGGATCTGAGGAGACTGGGAGGAGGGAAGCTGGGTGTAAAGAGGAGCAGGGTTGGAAAGTGATTGAGGAGTCATGCAGAAAAGAAACAAGGAGAGAGAGAATGTGACAGGGCGGGAGAGTTTGAAGGCTCTTATAGGTTAGTAATTCTTTTAAATGGTGAGGAGAGGCAACAATAACCTGGGCACCAAAGGTCAACTTCTTTGATTCCTGTAGAAGTAGGTAAGCAGCAGCCAGAGCCCTAAGACAAGGGGCCCATACATGAACGGTGGGGTCAAGCTGTTTAGAGAGATAGGCAACTGGAGCAAAGGTGGGCCCTTGAATTGGCCTAGAACACCGAGAGCCAAGCCCTTCATTTCATGGATGTAAAGGGTGAATGGCTGAAGAAGGTCTGGGAGATGAAGAGCTGGGGCCTGTGACAGTGCCTGCTGTAGATGCTTAAACTCAGCCTGAATGCCTTCAGGGAGGAACTGTTCCTCAATCCCCTTGGCTGCCTCATATACGGGTTTTGCATAAAGAGAAAAATTAGGAATCCAGGTACGGAAATATCCTGCTAGGCCTAGGAAGGAAAGAATCTCTTCCTTTGTCTTGGGACATGGGAGCTCCTTGATGAGGGCCTTTCTGTCTACAGTAATGGCCTTTGATTGATGGGAAATCTGAACTCCTAAATACACTACCTGGATCTGGGCAAGCTGCACCTTAGATGGGGAAACACGATACCCACGAGAGGCAAGAAAATTTAGAAGGGTGTAAGAGTCTTCACGAGCTGTGACAAAGGAAGGGCTGCAGAGGAGAAGGTCATCTACGTATTGCAGGAGAGTGAAGTCAGAGAATTTAAGGTCTTTGAGGTCTGCAGCCAATGTCTCTCCAAAGATATGAGGGCTGTCTCGAAAACCCTGAGGAAGGACTGTCCAGGTCAACTGTTGGGACTGCTGGGTATCTGGATCTGTCCAAGTAAAGGCAAAGAGGTCTTGCGATTCCAGAGCTAAAGGGACTGTGAAAAAGGCATCTTTCAGGTCAATAACGGAGAAATGGGTGGATAAGGAAGGAATTAAGGAGAGAATAGTATACGGATTTTGGGACCACAGGGTTTAACAGCCTCATTGATGAGACAAAGATCTTGGACTAGCCTATACGACCCGTTGGACTTCTGAACTGCCAATTTGGGAGTATTATAAGGGAAATGGGTGGGTTTGAGAAAACGTTTCCGCAAAAGATCTGAAATAATGGGTTGGAGACCCCTAATGCTAGTGGATGGAAGTGGATACTGGGCTCTGTTGGGGAAACGCTGAAGATCTTTAAGGTGTTATTTGCACAGGGTCACACTGAGCAAGGGAGGGAGTCTGAGTATCCCAGACTTTGGGGTCTACTAGATCTGTGGGGACAGGGTATTGGGAGGTCTCCGCATCAGTAGAGGTTTGAAGAGTTTCTGCATTGGTAGAAGGTTGGGGGGTTTCTGCCTCAGTAGGGGGCTGAGGGATTCCCGCATCAATAGGGGGTGGTGGGGTGTCCTCATCAGCTTCAGTAGGGGATAGTGGGTCAGTTGCCTTTGAAACAGCAAGAAGAAAGATGGGAGAGGAGATGGAGCGAAACGAACCAGGGAGCACAGCTGAGCTAGGCGGATCAAAAAACACAATTGAGGCCTGAAACTTGGCCAATATGTCTTGACCCAGCAAGGGCATGGGACACTGAGGCATTACTAAAAACTGGTGGGTGAAGGGATGGTGGTGAAGACAGCAAGACAGGATAGGAGTCTTGCAGGGGCGAATAGCATTTCCCTCTACCCCGACAATAGGGGACGATGCTATGGTGGTGGGGCTCCAAAACTCCCTCAAGACCGAGGAGGTGGCTCCTGCATCTACCAGGAAGTTCACGGGGCGTCCATCAACAGGGAGAGTAACCCTGGACTCCTTCAATGTGATGTCGACGGTTTGGAAAGGAGCCCCTGGGCCCCATCAATCTTCCGTGGCCAGTGCCAGCAGGCTGGGGTTTGTGACCAGTCCATCCCCTCTGCAGGGACTGGGGCAGTCAACGCCCCAATGGCCCACCTTGGAACATTTTGGGCACGGGTACTTAGGGGGCCTGGGATCAGGGCAGGCTCTAGCCCATTGTCCATCCTTCCCGCACCTACAGCAAGGCCCTGGGGGTTCCTCCTGTGTGGACTTTCATGCCCCTGTTTTCAAGGCTTGAGCATCTGGGCCCCGAAGGGCCTGAGCTAACGTTTGGAACTTTGATTGCTCGGCCTTTTCATATTTTTGAAACCTGCGACGTTCAGCATCTTCCTCATGGTTATGATAACCTTAAACGCCATAGCCAAAATCTCGGTCTGAGGAGTTGCTGGCCCCTGCTCCAACTTCCTTAGCTTAGCCCGTATGTTGGGGTAACTCTGGGACAGGAAATATGTCATAAGGACTTGACGGCCCCCCTGAGATGCTGGATCTAAATTTGTGAAATGCTTAAGGGCTTTTGTCAATTGATCAAGAAACTCAGAAGGAGTCTCTTCCCTTTTTTGAATAATTTCCTTCAGCTTATCAAAATTAACGGGTTTCTGAACTGCATGTTTAAGACCACTGACTATGCAAACTAAAAACTGATCTCTCAAGACCATGTCCTCTGGGGCATTGTAGTTCCAGTTTGGGTCTCTGTCTGGAACAGCCTCAGGACCAAATGGAAAATTTGGGTTTACTCTGTGAGTCTCGTCCTCATAGGCTCTTGCTTGCTCCCAGACCCTTCTGCGCTCCTCAGGAAGTAAAGTATTTGACAAAATGAAGTACGCGTCATGAAATGTGAGACTATAGGCTTGGGTGACCCACTGGAATTCCTTTACATAAGTTGTGGGGTCTGTGGAGTATGAACCCAATCGCTTCTCTATCTGGGACAAATCTGACATGGAAAATGGAACATGAACCCGTACAACTCCCTCTGCCCCAGCAACCTCTCTTAGCGGGGCAATAACCTGGTTGCACTGTCTCGCCTGCTTCCTTGAACGGGTTATGGGTGGACTGAACACGGAGAGTGGCAGACTACCCCGCGGGTCTGGGAGAGACTCCACTAACGCCTCTGGGGCCTGGAGAAACTCCGCTGGAGACGCTGGGGAAGAAGCGCGCATTGTGCAGCTGTCTCCCTGCTCCGCTGGAGCTGCTGGAGCGGTTGGGAAAGAGACCCGAGGCAGGGTGGAATCAGCGGGGGTTGCGGCTAGAGTTTGAAGCCACGTGGCTGGTGAAGGACACATCGCCAGAGAAGGCGGAGAGGGCTCGTCAATAGATGACATAGGACCAAGCGATGGAAGTTGAGTGGGCGGGGAAAATGGTAGAGGAGGTTGAGTGAGCCGGGAAACCTGCGGAGGAGACACGGTACCAAAGGAGGGCAGTTGAGTGGGCGGGGAAGGTGGCAGCAGAGGAGTAGGAAATGACATGGAGAAAAAGGAGGGTCTACGGACGAAGGCGTGGCGATTACGGAAGTTAAAGCCGAATCGGAGAGAAGGGGAGGGGCGGAAGGTGACGTAGAAGAAAGGGAGAGGTCTAAACACGAAGGCGGGGGAGTTTCGAAATTCTGCGCTGGAGGCGGGAGAGGGCGAGGGGCGGGAGGTCTAGACTGTCAGTATGGCGGCAGTGGGGCTTCTAATCCTGGGTCAAAGTCAAGATCAATCAAGGGTTGGGGCGGGTTGCTAGGTTTGCAAGCTAGAAACACGGCTTCAGGACTGCACCTAGTACACAGGGAAGGATTTGAACGGAGAAGGGAAAATGCATCTATATAGGGCAGATTTGTCCACCTTTTCAACCGTTGGCAAAAGCTGGAAAGTTCCTGAAAAACCTGAGCGTCTAGGGACCCTGACTCTGGCCACCGGTCGGATAGTGGATAGGAAGGCCAAATTTTTGTACATAATTTTATTAATTTCTTCTTCTTTATTTGAGGCTTTAAGCCTAGGTTTGCATGATTTCTCAGAAGGCAGTTAAGGGGAGATTCAGCTGGAGTTGATAAGGAAGTTCCCATATTTCCCGTTAATGGGAAAAGGCTAATACAATATTTCGAAAAATGTCCCTTTCAAAATATGTATTAGAGTGAGATCCAAGTCCGCCTGCCCAGTCCTCACCAGGTCAGGCAGAGATGGGGCACCTGTGAGAAGCATCCCTCTCAGGGTGCCAGAAGACAATGAGCCCCCCTGCGCAGGGTAATTTCGTGTTCCCATCCCGGTCAGGAAATAAAGACTCAAGTCTGGAGTGTGGAAAGAAACTTCTTTAGCCACTCCCAGCTGAAAACTTTAATCACTACTGCTGACAATTTTGACTACTACCACAAACTTTCTAGAGCGGGCAGATAGAGTTCCTGGGGTCCACCGTCACCTTTAAGACTCAGGTGGAGTGCTTCCCCTCCTGCACAGGTCACAAGTGAAATTGCCGGAAACTCAACGGTCAATTTTCATCACGAAGTGACCAGACAGGTTTTGGAACTCCTGGCACGGGGCAGCTTACCAGCGCCCAGCGATGCTGTAGACAAAAGGATGCACAGATGAAGCGTAGACACACCTTCCCATCCGAGTCACAGGCACCAGAATGAAGGATAGATGAAACACACTGGGACCACCGTGTAAAAGGGGGGGGGGATTTTATTAATCAGCTGAAGGGACACGTGGGGGGAAGGGAGAATCAGCGCGTGGAATAGGAAAAGGGAAAAAGAAGAAGAAAAAAGGGCTGGTTTCAGTCTGGAGGGCACTTAAGTAGTGGACTGGTGGTCTGAGGGACCCCCCAGAGAGAGCCCCAGTTCCATAGGCAGCAGGGGGTCAGAAGGCAAGCCCATATGTCGCAATTGGCTCAGTAAGGCACTTGGGGAGTGGTCAGCAGTATGGTCAACCTGAGGCGTGGCCAGCAGTGTAGCAGACCTGGGGTGCTTGGGAGTCTCAAGGAGCCTGAGGGTGTGGCTAGTTGATCTGCCTGGGAGGCGTGCCTTTCCCTGCCCGGAATCCAACAATAGTAAAAGTAACTTTGCATTGTTCAATAAAGGAAAGTAATTAGCAAAGAAGGATTAAACTCTTTCCTATTTATTCTGTGAAAGTATTTTAAGTACAGACCTCTTTAAATACACCTCAAAATAATAGCAGCAACAACAAAATAAGTCCTACTTTCACTTTGCAAGGTAAGAAAAGGATTATTTTCACTTTGACTTTGGATAAAAGTTTATGGCAAAATGTTATAGTTTTGAGAGCCAATTTCACTACGAAATACTATACATAGAGAACTATTTTATAAATTGATTGGTAGATGTATAAAACCTTAAGCATCATGAGGAATGAAAGTTAACAATCTTGTAAAACAGTAGTAAAGTGTGGTCCCCAGATCAGCATTACTTATATAATCTGATATATCATCCTTAAAAAGGAGAGTGGGTGCCCAGCACGGTGGTGCATGTCTATAATCCCAGCACCTTGAGAGGCTGAGGCAGGAGGATCACAAGTTCAAAGCCAGCCTCTGCAAAAAGCAAGGTACTAAGCAACTCAGTGAGACCCTGTCTCTAAATAAAATACAAAATGGGACTGGAGATGTGGCTCAGTGGTCAAGTGCCCCTGAGTTCAATCTCTGGTACCCCCCACCAAAAAAAAAAAAAAAAAAAGGAGAGGGAGACAGTGAAACACCATGTTATGAATGTCCCTTTTCTGTTCCCCAAATCCTAGCCACGTTAAGGGAACAATGAGAGCAAGCCTGGGCTGGAGTGTCCAAACACATATCCTCTTGAAGGACACTGGCTTTCTCTTGTACGCAGGGGGGACTAGGGCAAGCTAGTGTTATTTGTGGAAAGCCACTTTCTTGCATGTACACCAGGACAGTTACTTCTTGGGATGCCACTTATATAAGCAAGCTAATGCTGATGATTTTACTGCTTCTGCAACCTGACATATATAATCCACCTTTCAGTGGTTACTGGAGGAACTGAGGGCACTGTGGAGAGGACAGAAGTCGCTTGTCCATCTGGACACTACTGGACAAGGTGCCTTGAAGAATGGAGGCATTGTTTCCTAAAGCAGTGTCTCGAGAGATGGAGGGATGGTTTAGCCTGCCTCTACTGAACTCTTCTTGGAGCAGCCACTGATCTCTTGTGAGCTCTCCCCAACACTTCCTTTGTCTCGCATGATATTGCTGGGGACTTTCTTTGGCATTTCAGCAACCTATCCCACTGCCCTGGCACAGCTGGGCGGTAGAAGTACTATCTGGGAACATGTGAGAAATGCAAAATCTCTGATTCTTCTCCAACTTAGAGAATAAATCATGGCCTTGCAATAATTCTGAGGCATGCTCAAGTAGATATGCACATCTTAAACTATTCACTGTCTGTAGGAGTGAGCTTTTACATCCTTCCTACTTTTAAAACTCATTCAAAAAAATGATACAATTCAGAATTGGCATCGAAATAGACATGAAAACCAATGGAATAGGATAAAAGATACAAGATAAATCCACATAAATATAGCCATCTGATACATGGCAAAGGTGGGAAAAAACATATGTTGGAAGAAAGGTAGTCTTTTTAACAAATAGTGCTGAGAAAAGTGTTTATCCATATGTAGAAGAATGAAACTAGATCCCTATCTCTCACCCTGCACAAAAATCAAATCACAGTGGATCAAAGACTTAGGAATTAGACCAGAAACTTTTGAATGGCCAAAAGAAAACATAGGGTAAATACTATATCATATAGGTGCTGGCACCAACTTCCATAACAAGATCCCTAAAGCTCAAGAAATAAAACCAAGAATCAATAAGTGGTATGCCATCAAATTAAAAAGCGGAGCTGGGGTTGTGGCTCAGCGGTAGAGCGCTCACCTAGCACGTCCGGAGCCCGGGTTCAATCCTTAGCACCACATACAAATAAATACATTGTGTTACAACTAAAAGCAAATAAATAAAGTATTTTAAAAAATTAAAAAGCTTCTTCCAGGAAAGGAAATGATTAAGAGCATGAAGAGAGAGCCTTTAGAATGGGAGAAAATCCTTGCCAGATACTCTCTGAGAGGAGATTTAATACCCAGAATATGTATATAAAACTCAAAAAGTTTAAACAAAACAAAACAAACAAACAAAAAACCCAAACAATTCCCCAATAACCCAATCAATAAATGGACAAAACAACTAAATAGCTATTTCTCAAAAGAAGAAACACAAATGACCAACAAATATATGAAAAAAAAAATCTTAACATCTCTAGCAATCAGGAGAATGAAGATCAAAACTACACTAAGATTTCATCCTACTACAGTCAGATTAGCAATTATTAGGATTACAAATAATAATAAATGCTGGTTAGGATGTGGGAAAAAAGATATTCTCATATTTTTGTTGGTGGCACTGCAAATTATTACAATTACTCTGAAAAACTGTATGGAGATTCTTCAAAAAACTAGGAATGGAACCACCATGTGGCCCAGTTGTACCACTCCTTGGAATTTATCTAAAAAAAAAAAAAAAAAAAAAAAAAAAAAAAACTGTAGTCAGTATACTACAGTCACATTAATGTTTACAACAGCAAGATTCACAAGGGCTAAATTATGAAACCATCCCAGATGCCCATCATTAGATCAATGGATAAAGAGAATGTTATACATATGTATACATCCATCTGTGAGCAAGAATTTTGGTGTACAACATGAGAAGTTCTTGTTTTTCTGCTTAGGATTATTTTTTTTCCCTCATAATACTAAATATTTTTAAGTGTCTTGCATTACAGACTGAATTATAAATGGAACATGTTTCCATGCTGTTGTCTGGATGTGTAAATCTCATTTTCAGATCTTCAAAAAATTTCCATTTGTGTAACTGTCTGCCTATTGTTGTTGGACATTTATACAATTATAGATAATCCTTTGGTAAGCATGGTGTTTAAGACATTCTATATATTTAAAAAATGTATCACTAATAATATCATGCACATAGACTTCATGGGTTAAACTGAACAATTCTGTTCTAAGATAGTTTAATTGGTTAATCCTGAACACAATCTTGACTCTAAGAATTATTTACTTCTAAGGCATACAGGTTTAGCCCAAGAGGCAATCTTGAGTCAGCTTTCAGGTCTTGATTTTTCTTTTATTCAGCCTATTGACACTTCTTATACAATTTGTAGTAAATCTTCCTAAATTTTGTTGCAAGCCCCAATTTACTCTGAGTTTATCATATTACCTGTCTCATGCCGGATAGATGGGCTACCCCCACCCCCAAGGGAAGTTTCCATATCCTGAGTAAAGCAACCTTGTTTCATTTCCTGGGCAGGAGCCAATGGGCTTAAAGGTTGCCCTGTTCCATGGGCAAAGAACCAATAGTGTTAAGGGTTGCTCTGGTCCACCCCCCCACCAGAAATCCCTATTTAAGCTCCAATCCATTTGGAGCTAAACACACTCAACAGATTGTCCCTGCTGAGAGGACGCAGCCACTGCGACAGCTCCAGACGGCAGCTGCCCCAGCCGACAGCTCCAGCCTACAGCCTCCAGCCCAATGGCAGCTGCCTTAGCCAACAACTCCAGAGACCACAGCCAATGCAACCTACCTTCCATTCAGAGCTTGCACACTCCTCTCTCCCTAACTCCTCTCTTCCACCAGAGTTTGCACATTCCCCTCTCGCTGACTCCTCTCTCCCCGTACTTCTTCTATCTCTGACCAGCCATAAATGCTGGTGAATAAATCTCTTGACTGCACGGTTGTCTCTGGTGTGATTTTTGCCCTTCAATGCCCATGTGCGGGTCTTGAAGAGGAATTTTAAAGGGAAGTTAGGTACAGAGTCAGAACCTCAGTAGCTTATGAGTAACTATGACTGGACCTAGATGGTCTCACATCATTTTTTAAGCATCCCTTCAACCATGTTCACCTTTCCCTCCTTGATTTCCCCAATTTACTTCTGTGTTCATATTTAAAGGTCCAAAATCCCATTTTGAAATGTGGTGCCTACCACTGTTGTTTACTCCTGGCTTTGCCTTTTCAAGATCATATGATCCGGTCCTTTCTCTCCTTTAAATATGTTTCCAAAAGGCCTATGTCTGTAATTAAGGGAGGGCTATGTTATTCAGTCTCCTGGCCTGGATTTGATACTTGTGTTAGACCTACTTATTCATTGGTGGGTTTGCAACACACATAAGTGTTTTGTTTCTGAGCATTTTCTTCATCTTCCTCCTTATTTCTTGGTGCCCTTTTATCCCAGCTTCATTCTGCCCTGCGCAGGCATTTCTCCATTGCTGGTATTTTACATAGGAACTCAGAAGATAAAGATGGCAACCATATCCATACTCCAATGTCCCTATATTATTCTTGTGATACTTTATCCAGGCTTGCTTCCTCCTGAGCCATGTGGCTGTAGGTTAGAAGTCTGGAGTGAGAGAGAGGTATTCAGCAAACAAAGGGCCCTGTACTTACTCTTTCTGTAAATGGATTCAGGATGGTTGACAAATCAATAAACTTTTAAAAAGTCATCTTTCCTTTACTTAAAGAGCACTTAAAGAAACTGCATTCAGTCTTTCAGATTTGTAGGGAAATCCAATTTAATGAATTTACTTCCACAGAAGACTTAGAAAGTGGATGTAGTTTTGACAGTATTTAATGTACATACAGGGAATATTTTACATGCTTGGAGAACTTCTATCAATATGAATCAAGAATTTAGGAAATTGACCCAGTGCTAAATTGATAGTAATAATAATCTAGTTTAGCATTTTTACATCCTATTTCCATATATTTACCACCATCTCTATGTACTACTTTCTTCATAACATACCTTCAGGTTGTACCCCTAGAAAGAACCAAATTTCAAATGTAACCACAGAAGTCATTTCGTCTGTTCCCTTTAAATGTGACAGTGAGAAAGCCAGTTAAGAGAAGAGAAAGAAAGAGATGGCTCCTGTAATAAATTAAGAGATTGATCCCTTAAGTAACACCTTAACACCTTTTCCAATACCTAAAAAGTAGAAATTGATCTTAATTAATCCATGAATGCTCATGCCTCACTCTAAGTAAAGGCAAAACACAGATGGGCTTCAAAGTTTGGAAGAGGCCTGCCAGTGAACTAATAGTGTCAGGTAAAAACACATTACTATAACTGAGAGTCCAGTCAAAAATCAATTGATTCATTGTTTCAAACAGCAGCCTTATACTACTCTATTTTAGAAAGCACTTTATTTAAAAATGAGGGCTGTTACATTTTCAGGAATATTGAAACTGGGATCTGAAAATCCTCCCATTTTAAAACATAGAAATGCTGTGTGATATGTAACAAACATCTCCAACATTAAAAAGGAAGTTTAAAATCAGGAAGATGTGAACCAAGAACAGTTGGCTTCATGAGAGCATTTGTCAATCTTTGCAAAACCTGGTTCCTAGCAGATGTTTAAGGACAAGACATGGTACTTAGGGTCTCTGTTAAGTTGGACCTGCCACTCTTGCACAACACCAGAATTTTTTTGGATGTTTACTCATAATATCTTATTTTTAAACTTTAGGTGCCCACCACTATGTTCTGAAGGGGACCCTATAGCAAAGGAGCTAAAGCTGCTAGTTTCATAAACCCTTCTATTTTACCTATCAGCTGGCATAAGGAATAGGAATGATGGGGATAGGATTATATGTAGCCTTTCACCTAACACCAACAACTCATTTTTCCCAGTGTGTAGGCAAAATTAGTTTGAGAAGCTTTTATCTTAGGGCCTTCCTTTCTGCCATGACCATTCATGTCTACTGTGCTCCATCAGACGTGTCTATGTATAAGGCTTTACTGAGGGTTATTGAGATTGTTTTGCTCATTGAGCATGTAGGTTATAGAAAAGCAAGGACTACAGCTCAACACAAGTTTTTGTTATCTCTGAACATGTCAAATCTAATTATATTGGTTCTGTCTATCCATAGTACACAGAACAAATGATTGTAGAAGGAAATGAAAGACAAGGAATGGGCTTTGCATATCTATCTATCTATCTTGAGTCTTCTGGATTCATACTAGACTCACATGAAGTTTGCATACAGACACACACCTGTATGTCACTGTGCTTATCATAGTATATGGATCCTTTTAGTTAATATCAGTCACTTTCCCTATATGTCTAAAAGCTAGGAGAGATGATAGCAGGATTCTCATTTTGATATGCTCTGTCTGTCTAAACATTACTTATTTTTATGGGACTTTATGATGTGTAAAGAAAAACAGTGCAATAATAAATGCTTGTCATTATGAGCAGTCCAGTATGTGCTCTTTGAATAGTTGGAGTAAAGAAAAGAAGTAAGAAGGAGAAAGGCAGGTTTTTGGTTTGTGATTTATGAGGCAGCCTCACTAGTATTTTACACTAAGAGAAAAGAAGGTGTGTATGTGGTAATTGTTGGGGTTGGGGGTTATTACACTTTGTAGTCACATTGCAATCCTCATTAAACATGAAAAAATAAATAAAGGTGGAGAAAATGAAGAGAGAGATTAAGAATGAAAAACTGGGTCGAGACATTGAAAGCCTTTATGTCATGAACCTACTGATTTATTCATTCAACAATGCATTCATAGCCAATGTGGTTAGGGATGACTGGAGGAATAATCCATTATACCTCAGCACGTATAACACCAGACTCTGTATGCATTTCATCAGTTTCTTTACATGCCTCTCGGTGAAGACCTTGGGCAACAGGCTCTTGCTTTTTCTCCAGGTAGGCTATTACTATGCCATTGCTTTTATTGTTTGGCTGCTCCTCCCAGCAGTAAATATAAATCTGAATCTAGACAGATGATCTGTTCCATCACTTTTCTCCAGTGAGTCCCACAGTTAGGTAGTTTTTAAAGGAATATGTGTTTAATAAATCTTGACATTTGGGTTTAGCGCATGAATTAGCGATTTGGAGCACAGCTTTGATCTGCATGGATGCTAGCTCAGCACTGAGAACTGTGTGGACTGTGATTCACCAAGGCAGTTCTTGGCAGAGCCAATGACCTAGAAAATTTCTGGACCTTTCTGGCCTTGGGTGTGCTCTCATCTTACAGTGGTTATAATATTAAATATGTGTAAATATATAATCTTAAAATATCCAAATCCTATCTCAGATTGATGCTAACTACTGATATAAGGGTTTCCAAAAGATAAAAGTTGAGTGTTGTGTTTTAGTAAATAATAAATGCAAGCCTGTAAGACAGTAAAAATTTTTATAGTTTTTTTCTAAAAAAGTTGAAAGAATTCAGAAGTCATGGTAGGTTGGAAATGTTTTCCTAGGTCTGAAATGTAAAATGTTGGGACTTCCACGTGTGCTTGTTGGAGGCAGGGCAGCCCTGGCACTGGGAGTCAGACACACTGGAGTTTACATGCTGGCTCAGAAGCTAAGTCTCACCTTTCTCATCAGTAACATGGGGAAAACAAATAGGACTTCCTGTGTAAGAACGCTCTGAAGATTAGATGAGCATGTATGTGAAGTAATTAGTACAGGGCCTCACTCTATCCAGATGCATGATCGAGCAAGTAGTTGCACCATTATTAATATCCTTGTTAACAATCTGTGGTGCTCTGCCTTTCCGACCAAATCGCTCAACAGGGTGCTATGTATTCTCTCTTTAAACTCAACTTCTCAATTTCTGCAGCAGGAAAGAATGTGTTGTTTAAAAATAAAACCACAGCAGACAGCTTTGCATGAAAACTGTGAGTCTGGGAGAACAGGCTTGTCGCCAGGGCTGTAACAGGTCAGAGTTGCAGCAGGTTCACGTTCAGAACTGCTTCTCATGCCTCACGAGATTGTCAGTAAACCTGAGCTCTTCTTAATGGTGATGAGTACTGTGGATATTACAGACGTTTGTTCATCTTTTATTTGACTAATCCAAATCTAAACAGTTATTAGAATTTTCTTAGGAGTAAAAACATATACTTCCCACCAGAGGGCTACAAAGGTGATGGAAATAGAACCCTGGCCTCCGCTTTCCATGTTCATCACCATCAGCATAGGCATGAATTTTCTTTTTCCAAAGACAATTATTTACCAAGTGCTAACATTTGTCTCAGTAGTTAAAGAAATATCCTATTATACCATTCACGATCTCTTCTTTGAATAATCCAGAGTGATGTTTGACAGGCAGAAGATAAATCCTTATTTATGGTTTCACAAGGTCCTTCCATCACCCCCACACCAATGGAAGAGAAAAATGTACAAATGGGAAAACAGCTGCTCCCATGGAGTTGGTAAATTGCACAGCTGTCTCATCGTGTTGAGGCCACATAGCTTTGATTATATACCACTTTGATAATCAGGCAGCGAAGCCCATTATCAATGGGGGTTGCTTTTAGGTGTTGAAGTTCTAAGTTCTTTAAAAAAAGGTAAATAGACCTTTCAAGATATCAAAGGCAACAATGGTAATTCCAGCCACAACTCTTTTTTTTTTTTTTTTTCCTTGTGGCTTGTGTTGATAAACTATAATACATGTGGTGAATGTCCTTTTGGTATGATTTTGGCTCACTCTTTGGTCCTGAAGTAGCCCTTCTAACTTAGACTGGAAATCTGCACCCTCTGCTCATTCTCTTACTGAACTCACATGCTGTTTTTAGGGACATTCCAATTGGTGCTACAATTTTCCTTCAAAGGATTGAAGCTTTATTGATCTCATTTTGAGGGACTGGAGGGAGGCTGTTCCTGTCAGTAATGCTTGTCTCTGTCTGCGAAGGAATCAGACCTTGAGAGAATGGGGTTTGAAATGCCACTGGGAAATCCTGACTGTCTGAAAGTCTACACATGAGAGGCAAATGGATTCACCCATGGCATTCATGTTTCCCAAGTGCCTCTCAGCCTTTTATGCATGTCAAAGCACACATTGAAAATGAAAAAATTCCTGGTGTAAATGAGAGAGAATTTGAGAATATACAGGGTATAGTGATGAAAATAATTGCACTTCTTTATAAAGCAAAGTGTTAGAGAATACAAAGTCTTTAATTGGAAGAATACATCTAAATAAAGTCTTGTAATTTTAAGGAAATACTTGACCAGGCTTCGATGAATATAACTGTTATTTTATTTTGTGTCAGACTTTTATACTTGAAATGACCACAAACAATTTCTAAGACTTTTTAATGATGATGTCTTTAAATTTCTGATAATCATCATCAACAAGAAATTTTGTTTCCAAAAATAGGTATTAAGAATTTAAAAACTATTATAGCATTTCAAAAAAATTTACAGCAGTTAAAATTAGATTTCAAGAATATAACTGGTCTTGCCTTTCTTTTATTGACAAATGCAATGATGAAATTCTGGTGCAAAGGAAAAAGTATTTTGTATCTAAGAATTTTAAAATAATGATGAAGCTCTGGTTTGTAGAACATGCATCTATGGTTAGGACAGCCACCCTGTGTTAGCCTGGACACCACTAAAAAGACACAAATAGCAGAAGTTAGATATAGGTTAAGTGATGACTTTAATTATTAGCCATCTCCTCTCTGTCCCAGTCAGCTGTAGTTTGGTCTACTGCTCTGGGAGGTTCTTCTTGAGATCCCTGAACTTTAACATTGTCTTTTTGTCCAGGGGGTAGCAATCCTTGGGTCTAAACACAAGTATCAGAGCAAGCAGAAAGTGTTGGGTATAGTTGGTAGTGTCTACCTCCTGAGGAGTGTATGGAGAATGCTTCCATACCCAACTCTTAGGCTGATCTTAGAGGAGCCACTGATTAAATATCTCATAGCCACAGATACTTTGCTTTGGGACCCCAACTAGCCCCACACCTTTTTAAAAGTTGCTCAAAGCCAGAGGAGATGAACGTCTCATAGTACCAACATAAGTCTTTTGTAGGACGTACAATTTGCAAACACTTAATGAAGATTCCCCTATGGTCTATAATAATGATTGACTATCTATATAGACTAAACAGAGCATGGCACTGGAGTGTCCCCTCCTTCCCTAAGAACTGAGATATGACGGTTGAGTGTGTAACACATTTATCTGATTAATTATTGTATTTTCCACTCCTAATGAAAAGAAGGAACTCGATAAGTAGGTTCTAAATGAATGAGTGAATAATGAAAGAAGGAATGTTGCCTCTGATTGTTACAACTAATCAAGACAATGCAGGGCAACTGGAAAGAAAAGGAACCTCAAAAGCCATGAAAAATAATGTGAGTAGAAGGCTAGCTTGATTCATTAATTCAACACATAATTACTGAATTTTTACCATTTACCAGACACTGTTATGAGTACTAGGGAATTTCATAGCGAACAGAAGTGTCATAAATCCTTTGGATCAAAGAGTGAGAGTGAAAAGAAATAAGCAATATAAATAAGTTATATGTATATATATATACATATAAATATATATATATATGTTGGATGTTCATGAGAGAGATAGGAAAAAAAATAAGACATTGAAGAAGAATAGAGAAAGCTAGAGAATTTAATATTAGAAATGAAATTCTGGGAAAATGACATTTAAACAAGGAAGTGAAGATGGAGCCCAATAGATACATTGGGAAGTTCATGGCTGGCAAAGGGAATAGTAGTAGCAAAGGCTCTGACGCTGAGCTATCTTATGTCTGAAAGATGATACGGAGAGAGTAAAGAGGAGATTAAAAGGAGACGGGAGTGGTCCATATTACTTAAAACCCTGAGAGGAATATTTAAGTTCTTTTCTTCTTAATGAAGAGCCCTGTGAGAAGAGATATCAGGGAGTAGCAGAGACGATAAGCAAAGGTAAAGCATGAATTCAATATCTATATAGATTTAATGGGACTCCTCTGGCTGCCTTGTGGAGCATTAGCCAAAAAAGGAAAAGGACAGAAGAAGGAATTTTATATATATAAAATTTTTTCCCCCAAAAGTTCAGGCAAGAGATTGTAACTGGGGAAAAGAGAGATGCATTGCAAGTGTGAGAAGCAGTTAGACTCAGGGTAGATGCCAAAGGTAGAGCAGAGATTCACTGATGGAGTTGATTGGAATATGAAAGAAAAAGAGGTGTCTAGGGTGATATCCAGGTTCTTGTCCTGAGCAACTGAAAGAAGTAAGCTGCTGTGAAGAATTAATTGGCATAAACGCATCCAATGGAATCATTTACCAAAATGGAATTAGAGACACAAACTTTGCCTATATCTTTAGCATGTTCTCCTTCTTTTGAAAAATATTTTATTGAGGATGATATACACACAAACATAAAAAGTAATATAAAAAACTAGATTCATTAGTGATCAATTGTCATCAGTCTCATATCTTCTATTCCCTCTGGACACACACTTTTTATTTTTCTGCTGTATTTTAAAGCATGTTATTTTTGTCCGAAGTCATTCAGTATGCTTCACTAATTGTCAAAGAATTTTTTTTTTTTTTTTTTTTGGTACTGGGGATTGAACTCAGGGGCACTCGATCGCTGGGCCACATCCTTAGCCCTTTTTTGTATTTTATTAGAGACAGGGTCTCACTGAATATCTAAGTGCCTCACCATTACTGAGGCTGGCTTTGAACCCGCGATCCTCCTGCCTCAGCCTCCTAAGTGCTGGGATTACAGGCGTGTGCCATCATGCCCAGCTGTCAAATAATATTTAATGTGCCCCTAACATATCATTATACCCCTCTAATGTTAAGATTTAAAAAAAATCATCTAAATACTCAAGCCATATTAAATTTTTCCCAATTATTTTAAAATTATCTACTGACATTTATGTTTCAGTCAGCTTTCTTTTACTGCTGTGACCAAAAGATCAGACACATATAATTTTAAAGGAGAAAATGTTTATTTGGCACCCGTGGTTTCAAAGGTCCCAGTCCATTGATGGCCAACTCTGTTGTTCTGGACCTATGATGAAGCATAACATCATGGTGGAAGGATGTGGAAGAGGGAAGCAGCTCAGGACATGGTCACCAGGAAGCAGAGAGCTCTGCTCACCAATGACAAAGTATAAGTTCCAAAGGCACAACCCCAATGACCCACTTCTTCCAGCCATAATCTAGAGGACTACAGATGCCACTCAGTTAATCCATTCAAGAGGATTAATACACTGATTAAGTTAAGGTTCTCATAACCCAATCATTCACCTCTAAACTTTCTTGCATTGTCTCACACATGAACCATTGGAGTATACCTCGTATCTAAACTATAACAACTTGTTTAATTCAAAGTAAGATGCAATGGACAATACCTCATATCTAAACTATAACAACTTGTTTAATTCAAAGTAAGATTCAAAGAAGAGCCTCTTATCACATTGGTTGATATTCCTTTTAAGTCTCTTACTCTGTGGCAGTCTCTTTTCTTCCTTCTCTTCATGTTTCTGATTGATTGATTATTTATTTATTTTTGTTGCAGAAACTGATTTATTTGTCCTGTAGGATGTCCCACATTATGAATTTGGTTGAACCATTTTTTTTTCCTGAGAGGATTTCTAAAAAATGGCCCTCTACTTGCCTATTTCCTAGTTTTTTTTCTGATTAAGATGGGAGTTGATTCAACTTTAGTAATTTAGAACAGAAAGAACATAGGTGGGACCGATTGATTACTTCCTACATCATCATTAGGTTTTAGAATCCACTGATGAATATTGCTTAGATCAATTATTAATAAAATTGGATTTGCAGAATAATGATTTTCCAATTTCATCATTACTTCGATACTTATTACGAGGAATTCTACAAAAAAGTATTTTTCCCTTGTCAAACATTTGTTTACCCTGAAATAAAATGTGTAGGAGAAAGGCAAGATAAAAATCTGATTTTTTCCCTTTATCTGTTAATTTGCAGAATATTGAATTGCTCCATCATGGAAAACAACTCTTTTTAAAAAATTATTATTTTGGATTTATGTATTTTGTATTTTTGACCAGTTGTAATCATTATAATTACTCTTTCTTCTTCCCTCCCTTTCTCCCTCCCTCCCTTCTTTTCTTCCATGCTTCACTGAATTTATCCTAGGCCAGTGGAGGCTGCTTTAGTTTGGTTCTTCCATTTCTTTGGCATGAGCTCATTCTTCTTTGATTAGCTTCTTTGCTCTCTGGCACAAGATGGCTAAGATTCATCTTGTACTTTTCTGTACTTGACAGAATTAGCCCCCTTTCTTAGGACCTTTAATTGCTGTTAGTATGAATTGATGTTAAGAGATCACAAGCTGTATGCTAGTGAACCTCACTGATGTATATTGTCTTTGCTTCTAGAGCCAGCATATTATTAGGATAAAAAGGTACTGAATTGAGACATCTGCATATTTTTGACAGGCCCTACTTACTACAGACTTGGTATGTTTTGGCATTTTGTTCGGGACTGACTATGTAAATAGCATACTACTATGTGAATAAGATTCTACTCCTTGTCACTGAGCTCCAATAATATACCACAAATATCAGTCACTGTAAATGCAAACATTTTTGCAACATTCCTTTCTTTATTTGAGAACCACTAAAATATGCCCCCAAATTAATTTTTTCCTTCCTTACCTTCATTTCTGTGCTCATGAACAGGAGAAAAAGAAGGAAGAGGAGGAGGAGGGGGAGGAGGATGATGGGGAAGGAGGAGAAGGAGAAGGGGGGAAGGAGGGGGAAAGGGAGGGGAGGGTGAGGAGGAGGAAGAGAAAGAAAAAAGAATTTAAGATGTATGAGTACTCTTTTAACATTACAGTTGTGTTAATAATGGAAATAGAAGCCATGAACAGAATTTAAGCACTTGGAAATGAATAGGTTATTCATTAGAAAATTGGTACTAGCTTTCTTATTTTAGCTTTTTTTTGGATTTGTTTGATATAGGTGCTTACAGAAATACTGACAAGGATATACTGATACATTTCATTTCAATTTCTAGATGTGCAAGGATGAGAACCAGCACTTGGATTTTGGTGAATCTAGCAAGGTAATTTCACCTTTGCAGACTAGTTATATTTTACATAATGATTCCCCATTTAACTTTCCTTGGGCATGTTTTTATTCACTTCATTTGTGGTAAAAGAGTTATTGAAGCCACATAAACACTCTAGAAGGGAGTGAAAATGATAAAAGAGTGTTTGCAATTTCCTATTTGCTTATTTTAATGAAGAGCTAATGCTACCCCAATACTCCTTGGATCAATGGCAGATTTCCTTTTGGTTTTAGTTAGTATTCAATTGGCTGCTGGCCAGAAAAACTAACCGAGCTGGCCTGAACTGAAAAGGGAATTTATTAGGTGACAAAACTGACAGTCTAGGTTCAAGACAAGCTTCTGACATGGCTTAATTCCAATGGTTAAACAAGCTTGTTAGAATCAGATTCTTTGAGTTTGTTGTCTCTGCATTCCTCAGTGATTACTAGCATTTTAGGTTGTTTCCATTTACTCTAGTAAAATGGATGGACTTACCCCTTCCAAATCTCGGTTGTGGAAGAAAAAAATACTCTAGAAGCCCCAGTAAGCATACCTGTGTATCTCATTGGCTCTGGTTGGGTTACAACCCAATAACTGAACTGACCACCTTGGCCAAGGAGACTGGATCTCTGAATTATTTAAATAAATCAAAGTCTGTCCACAGAGAAAATCACATGGAGGAAGAGGAAGAGGGAACAGAGAATGAATATTTTTAATGGATGGTGACCATATGTAGGAGGGAATTGATGCTGAAAGCAAACAGTAACTAATCTCTTAGCTTCCTGAAACTGGCTTCTAAAACCTTGGGAATAAAAACAAAACAACAATAGTGGCATAGACAGTATTGACTTATTTTAATTTCATAATTAAGCTTATCTATGGCCTATAGGCATACAATGAATACAGGGCCAAGGGTTTTCATAAACAATTGACATCATTATTCTATATGTAATAAGAACTACTTTTTCATACTGCAAACAATGGATATAGGAAATCTGCAGAATTGCACTATGTTTAATGATAACCCTTAACCATACTATAGACTAAATTATAGTCATTCATTAACCCATGAAAGTTCCTTTAGTTTTATATTATATACATTCATTTTTAAAAGAAGATCTTTAAAGAAAGCCCACTAAAACCTTTATTATTTATATTTTCTTAGGTTTGCTTATTTACCACATCAGAATAACTTGATAACAAATGAATGATCCTCTGGTGATAAGTAACCAATCATAAAAGAAACAATGAATTTTTATAGTAACCAGATAACCATATATTTTTATTGTGGCTTTCTTCTTGTAGATTCAACAAATAATGTTAGATAGGTCTTTATAAAACCATTGTATGAAGGAGGTGATAACTGTGGAATCACAAGAAAGTACAAGAAACTGGACACAAGTAATTTCAAGTAAGTTGCACATGTAGATACCCAGAGGCCCATGTTATCCATCACTTCTTCCAGAGTCTTTCCCTGAGCTCTTATTGCCATATGGGAGATCCCTGACCACAATCTCACAGAAGACAGAGAAATACCTGAACATGTTTCACAAATGTGCCAGTAGAACAGTGCAGGCAAAAATGCATAAAGGTCTTGCTAAAACCTCCCTCAGATATATCCTTGAAAGAGTGGTGAGGAAAAAAAAAAAAAGTCCTCATAATGAAAAGAACTTTTGATGCACCTGGTTATCAATATTATACAGAAAGAGAATGATCCAGGGTTAAAGCATAATATATTTATGGGAATGAATTTAATGGTCAGGATCCAATTAGAAGAAATATTGGAAAACTGAGACAAAAAAAGTTGATTTGGAGACATGTAAATGGATAGATGAAAGTGAACATAAAGGATAAAGATTATCTATGGAGCTGGGCGCGGTGGCGCACGCCTGTAATCCCAGCACTTGGGAGGCTGAGGCAGGAGGATCGCAAGTTCAAAGCCAGCCTCAGCAATGGCGAGGCACTTGGCAATTCAGTGAGATCCTGTCTCTAATAAAATAAAGAAAGGGCTGGGGATGTGGCTCAGTGGCCAAGTGCCCCTGAGTTCAATACCCGGTACCAAAAAAAAATAAATAAAAAGATCATCTATGGCATGTTAATACCCAATAGATAGGATTTGTCATGGAACACACATTTATAAATTATATATACAAAATATTTTAACCTGTTCATATCAGTAAGGCTGTCATTGACCACAGCAATGTTGGCCCAATGGGCACAGGATTAAAGCTATGGTGACAGGAATAGAGAAGTATATGGGCCCAGCAGTTTGAAATATATATCAATTCACTACTGATATATGTATGGATGAAAAGTGTTTCTTTGTGGCCAAGAATATGATCTATTATTTTGGAGGTTTATGAGCAGCTGAGAAGAAAGTAGGTTTAGCTGTTTTGGGATGAAATATTTTATAGATATCTTTTAAGTCCATTTGACTTATACTATTTTTCAGGTCTGAATAGTCTTTACTAGGTTATGTCTGTATCAATCTATTGGTAAGAGAGGTGCATTGAAATTACCTAGTATTATTGTACTTGTGGTCTCTCTGAGTTTTTAATTTGATTAGTGTATACTTTATGTAATTAGGTGCACCAACATTTGGGGTATAAATATTTAATATCAATGTATCTTCTCATTTTATTGTCCCCTTTACTAGTATGAAGTGTTCTTCTTTGTCTCTCTGATTAATTAAAGTCCTCTGGTTTTTTTTTAATATTTATTTATTTATTTTAGTTGTACACAATGCAATGCATTTATGTTTATGTGGTGCTGAGGATCAAACCCGCGCCGCACACATGCCAGGCGAGCGCTCTGCTGCTGAGCCACAACCCCCGCCCAGTCCTCTGTTTTTTGATATGAGAGTAGCTACTCCTGCTTGTTTTCCAGTTCCATTTTCATGGTATGTCAGTTTTCATCCTTTAACTTGCAGTCTTTGGCTGGTTTTGCCTACAAGGTGAGACTCTTGACTCTAGTTTTTGATCATATTTTTTAATCCATATGCCAGCCTATATCTTTAAATTGCAGAGTTGAGCCCATACACATTTAGCATTATTATGAATAGATTATTATTAATTCCTGCCATTTTAATTCATTTATAATGTTTAATTTGGTCCTGTGTCTCATTTGTTTAGCTACTCTTCAAATGTGATATGTCCGTTTGTGAGCTCCAGAATCTGGTTTTTGTTTCCTCTGTTAACTATTTGTTTTTTATACTGCTGGCTTACTAGTCATGAATTATTTTAGTTTCCACTTATCTTCGAAGTTTTTTATTCCCAATTTGATTCTGAGGGATAGCTTTGCTGGATATAGCAATCTTGGTTTACGTAAAGGTCATTTTCTATCAGGACTTGGAACACATCATTCCAAGCCCTCTTGGATTTAGAGGGTTTTTTTTTTTTTTTTGAGGGGGGTGGGAAATAATTCTGACTGACTCTCCTCTAAATATGACCTGACATTTTTCTCTTTAGGCTTTTAAAATTCCCTCCTTGTTCTGTATCTTTGGTATTTTAATTATAATGTATTGTTGAGAATTTTTTTGATGTAGTATATTTGGGATTCTAAATGTATCCTGTATCTGGATGTTCCTCTCATTATTAAGGTTTGGAAGATTTTCTACTATTATTTCCCTGAGTAGGTTATCCCTGTCTTTAGCCAGCATCACAATACTCTTCAATTCCAATGATTATTAAATTTGTTCTCTTAACATTTTCCCAGAATTCTGTATATTCTGGCCATGGTTACTTATTTTCTTTTCCTTAATACTGTCTGAATTTTCAAGGTCAGCAACTTTGTCTTTCAGTTTTGAGATTCTGTCTTCAGGAGGAAAAAAAAAGAAAAAAATTTCTTAATGAAAAAGGAAAGAATTGTCTCCATTGAGGTCATCAAAATTGTTGATGAGGATGGATGGTCACCATTTATGCTTGACAGTTCTTTCTTCTTATTGGGCTATGTAACAAGAGGGAATAGGGTAGAAGGGAAGAGAGAGAGAGAATGAATAAGAAAGAAGTGATTGTTAACCCCTTCCTGTTTTTGTGGTGCTTACTGAGCTGCCAGCTGGAGTGGCTTAACTAGTTGAAATAGCTTTCAACCGCCCTCCTGACTAGTATAAGTTAGTATGCAAAGGAAAGTATTGTCAATTGGAGTTTTGTCCAGATGGACCAGATCATTGCACTTCTAGAGTAAGGGTGCTGCACAGTTCTAAGAAGTGAATTCTGGTGACTGGATCTTAGACCCTAATCAGGTCTTAGGGACTTTGTTGAGTGATATCTGCTCCAAAAAGATTAGATCAGTTCACTCCTAGGATTGGGCAGATGCTGATCTCTGCTGATAGTCTATTATCTCAAGAGCCTTCTGAGACTTCTACTCATGGGGCAGAGGAACAAAAAGCCTTCACAGGTCTCACACACCTTGTCTTACCATGAAGCAGCTGGAAATGCATCTTTCCTCTAATCCACTATTTTGAATCTCCTGGCTGAGGTTTTACTGGGATTGTATTGTTGTTCTCCTTCCTACTGCTAACTCCAAATCCAGAATTCTTTTCCTATCTTAGTCTTTGCATTCTATAAAATTGCCCTCTAATTAGTAGGTAACAACACCTTAACTTCTCAGCATTCTATCAAATATCAAAATGCTAACATCAGAAAAATTGTTATCTAAATATTATTCAGTATAGTGAGTTAGAGAAAATGAGACTGTCTTTTCTGGTGGAAGAGGGTGGAAGCCACTAGCTTGTGCAGGATGGCTGGATCAAAATATGTTTACATTCCACTCCCAGTTAAAGGAATGCTTTAGGATTCTATCATGAAGGCCAATATTTACTCCTGCTGTGGATGGATTATACTATTTGGGGGATATTTTTAGAGTGATAGTCAGCTTTGTTTCACTGTGATCAAAATACTTGACAAGAACAGTTTAGAGGAAGAAAAATTTATTTTGGTTCATGGTTTCAGAGATTTGGTCCAAAGTGTGTTGATTCCATGGCTCTGGGCCCAAGGTGAGACAGAGCAACATGGTAGAAGGGCACTACAGAGGGAAAGTTCTTTGGAAATGATAGCCATGACTGATTAGGTTATAGCTCTCATAATCTAAGAATTTCACTTCCAAACATTTCTCCATTAACACAGGGGATTTTGTGGGACACCTCATAACATTTAGAAACATGTTCTGTTGCAAATATAATTCTTTTGGGAATTAAAAACCCACCCTCTCACAGTGCCAAGGAAAGTGATTTTTACTTAATAGTCACTTGGAAAATGTTGGCCAAGTGCACACATGTATGATTATAAGTGAGAAATTAAATTAGTATAAATAAACTGTGTTAAAATTAGTGGCAGAATAGATGTTCTTCCATGGAGAATGATTTATGTTAATTGAATAAGAAATGATTAATTTTGCTTAATTCAGTTTAGTAACTTTATTCCTCAAGTTTTTATTAGTCAGGTCCTAGCAACTCCACTTATTAGTTTTATAATATTGATCAAATTTTCTGACCTTCCTGAGCTTTATCATTCTCATCTAATTGTTAGAATAACAGTAGAACCTTCCTTATTAATGTGAAAATTGTGTATGATAAAATTTTCATAGTGTCCCTTATAGAATAGACATTTTATGAGTTCTTACTGTAGCTATTATTAGCATTAAAACAGAAGTAGAGGGATTTTGGAGACCATTTACCCTTCAGATGGTATTCCTCATCTTCTAGACCCTGTTCATGCGTCTTGTGCTCTCTGTCTCTCTCTGTCCTTGAGCCAGTGGCTCAGTTCCTATCATTGTGTGGTTCCTCTTGGATAAGTGGTCTTGCCCTTTTCATAAGGATTGCTTTTCTCTCAGAGTGACATATTAAGCTCTTCTCTGAGGGTAATGGGTCTCCCCAAAGGGCCCAGACTGCTTTATTTTTATGCCCAATAGTGTCATAATGCCATTTTCTAAACTGCACTTTTCTTTTTCTAATAGGCTTTGTCAAAAAAAAAAAAAAAAAGTTTCTAGTGTAAGTGATACTCAAAGCCTCTGAATTGTCCTGAGGGGATCAAATTGCATCAGGTTAGGACTAACAGATTCAGATACTTTTTCTAAAAGGAGGCAACATTAGCAGAACTGAAAAGTGTCAGAGGCAGAATCACCTGAGTTTGGTTACGGATTTGCTTATAAAGTTTCTTGTACAATAATTCTTCTTATCTTTATGTTTTCACAACTCTGTGTGTGTGTGTGTATGTGTGTGTATGTGAGTGATTTCACACCTTTCTTTCTGACACGGCTGCATTCTTCTGAGATTACAGCAGCAAGTCTCATGGCTTACCTGGTGTGCTAGGCACATTAGTTGTTGGAATGGCCATGAGTGTCACATGTGGTTGCTGTACATCTGGGCACTGGGGACATTTCTCAAGCCTTCTGATTTGTTCAACTTGCAGATCTTGCAAGAATTTCAATAAGCATGTCTTCTCCTTGGAACCTGCCAGTGTTAACTTTATAGTCTTCAGGGCTCTATTGTAAAGTCCTGTCCACATGTTACTCAAGAGGGCTGGTCTTCACAACTATCACACAAGTTAATGTGCTATATGATTATTTCTTTCCACATCCTGATCATACCTTGACCATATCTGAAAGAAATCCTTTATAATTTTTATGTTAATTATAAATATCTTCTCTATTTTTCTGCACTGATAAAGTTTTAACATACAATTTTTATTTTAATCATTTCAGGAAGGAACATTTAATTGGCCTTCAGTAGCTATCCTGAGACATACATACTTCAGCAAATTTACACAGAATTAACTGTTTTAGTTCCCAGTCTTAAGAGATAAAGTTTATTTAATTTTTTTTTTTTTTTTTTTTTTTTTTAGCATTCACATTTCTTTTAGGAAGAAATTCAGCTTCATGGAGATTATGTGGCTGTTTGAGGGTCATGTGACTGATGAGCTGTCTTGATTTTGGTGTCACACACTGTCTTCCACTGAGAGATTTATACAGAGGTGGCACAGGCCTGCCTTCCTGGTGTTATTGGAAGTGGATTGGAAGTGGTCCTAAGGATGTTCCTTACCTGAAACATCAACTGCACTACCTTCCCTTTCACCATCATTACAAAACTATTGGATAAGAGATTCTAGTGCTTAGGTTGCAGTGAGAGTGTTAATTTTCTTTACTGCAACCAATTTAAGAGAATTGATCCAGACTCCATTGGGGTGTGCACCTTCTGATCTGTTGGTATCTGACTTCATTCATTTGATCCCCTTACAGCTCAAATGTATCCTATTTCTACAACTTATAGTTTAAAAGGCAAGTGATTTATATCCGTCAGCTCAGCAGTGACAAGGGGGATAAATCCATCATTTGGTATTTCTTGTTCTTCCTGCTCAGGCTGCCAAATGCCTTCCAAAGCCACTGAAATTGATGGTGACAATTTTCCACATTCTTCATTTGTGGTTTACACTGTGATTCTCTACAACTTCAATCTCAAGGGATGAAGTCCAGTCTGTTTTGTGTTAGATTTTTATATTTACAATCTAGTTCAATCTTTAGAGGTTGCACCTTAAAAGAGCCTTCTCTTATGTAAATGAATTAGTGAAACCACTTGCATGTGGAAAGACTCCCCTTTTAGTCATCTATTACCTCTCACTGTTTTCTTAACTGGATGAGAGGAGTATATTACAATTTGGTGGTGTCAAATGCTTCCAATATGTCTGCTTTGATTTGATCATATTCCCTTTGGGTTTTATTTTCCAGTGACTTATATTTACAATAAGTTATTGCATGCACATGTCCTGGACCAACTCTCCTCAATTGGACTGGTTATATTAAGAGCATGTCTGGTGGCAGGACATTAAGTAGCACCTGCTTGGCTCTAGGAGTGGACTGACCCCAAAGAGAGGAAGCAGAAATGCTCAGGAGGCACTAAGGACAATTTTAACCATGAAATATTGATGCTGGCAACTATTGTCAATGGCACTAATAGGAGATGGGCTTTCTGTTATCTGCAAAAGCTTCACGCAATTCATTAAGGAAAGAGAAAGCACTCCAAAAAAGACAAAAGTTACTGAGACTGTCAACCAGAAGCATGTACTCAGTGTCAGATTCCCTCAATTCACTTAAAAAATACCATGAAAAGTGTGACTTCTTTTTAAACTTGCACATGTTGAATTTGTTTTCAAGTTGTAGTATGAATGCATATGAAAAATATTTTAATTGTGTTATTGTGTTTTCATAAGAATTTGGTTGCTTTTAAATTTGTTCTCTGACATTAATTAATAATTGAGTTTTCAACTTTGAAATTTTGGGGACTTTCCCTACTATATTTCCCTCCCTTGACACCCCATTTCCCTATTTATGTTTAGGACTTATGTAAAAATAATATGATAGATAAAATTATTTCCACAAAACTCAAACAATATCAACTAGAACTTTTAATACGTATGCTGTTGGAAGCGAACATATTTTACTGAAAATCTTCCATATCTAAAACTCTTAGAAACCTGTTTCCAGTTCAAGGTGATGCCAAGAAAAAAACTGTTTCTAAATGTGAAGGACAGTTCCTCCTAAAGGGGAAAATCTGGCACACCATGTATAAACAGATCAAAGCGTAAAAGCTAGTGTTTCATAATCACAGTTTTAGTTTGAATGAGTTTTGTGAATAAACTTGATATAAATATATAGGGAAAGAAGATAGGCTATAACGGAATTATTTTGTACAGAATTAACTTTACCAAAACAAGTAAGTATGTTAGATATATTTCTCATTCATTACAGTGGAAATAGTCTTCAAGCAAAGAGACCCAAGCCATGCCACACTTCCTCCCTGACAAACTTTCATTTCTTCTTTCTGCATCCTCCCCCAGCATACAATTTGAGCACATGAACTCACTTGTGGGCACATGACGTCCCATGGAGATGATCAAGGAGAACTTTCAGCTTTTAGATGCCCTTGTGTCACACCTATTGCTGCTTCACCCTGACCCTGCTGATAATTTCCTATGAACTGCATCAGAGCTACCTGGGAACCTCTTTTGGGAAGTGGATTTTGAATCTGCTTGCTTTACTACTGTCGTTTTGTTATTCCTCACTTGAAAACATCTCTCACAAACAAAGCGGTTGAGGGTGATAGAAGGAGCAGGTTTTCCCTTCACATCTACACTGCTAAACCTAAATTCTGTTGTTGTCTTTTTAAATCTCTTATTTTTTACATCAATTCTTTTCCTTCAATACTTTTCATTACTCAGTGAGGTGTCATAACTTAGGGTGTTTCCAAGGAAGGAGAAACAATTCTAAATTTAAAAGTTCTAGACTCCAAAATCGAAACCTGGTGTGGTTAGTGCAAGTAGGATAGCCACACACAGAACAAGAGAAATATTTTTAATTAGAACTAATTGAGGACAAATTTAAAGTCATATACCAAAGATATGGACAGCTATCCATGCCAGGACTCTGGGTATACCCTTTCGATTGCTCCAGACACTTTATGGAATTTTGATCAGGCTTCTTGTTAGGGCGTGCAAGAGCCTTCATGACCCAGCTCTGGTCTTTGCTTCTGTTTCACCTTTGAGAAACTTGTTCCCCACATACCAGGCTGTTTCATATTGCCATGTCTCTTCCTATGGTATCCTTTACTGAGGAATGAAACTTCTCGTATTTGCTAGGCTAAATGTTTTACATCCATCAAATCAGCTTAGGCATGACCTTCTTAAAAAGCTTTTCTAAACATACTTTGGTCCAGGGTGTTCTAAGTGAGCCTTGTCTGTCCTCCCAATAGCAACCTGTGCCTACTTCTTAAATGGAATGCATACATCATAGTGAATGAATGCTGTTTGTTTTCACATTCTGTTTCTGTTCCTTCTTAAGGTTCCTAAGAATCAACTCTGGGACATTTACATATGTATGTTAGTCAGGGTTCTCTAGAGGAGCAGAACCAACAGGATATATATGGTTATATAAAGGGCATTTATTAGATTGGCTCACGCAACCAGAAGCTGGATAGCCCACAATGGCTGTCTGCAGGCTGGAGAGATGGAGAAGCCAGTAGCTGCACAGTTCAAGATGCTGAAGCCTTAGAACAAGAGGGATCAACAATGCTACCCTAGTCCAGGACCAAAGGCTTCCGGAAATTCCCTGGAGAATCACTGGCAGAGTCCACTTTGGAAGCGTGAAGGGGCCGGAATCTGATGTTCTCAGGTGATAGCAACAACAATCAAAACCCATTCAAGAAGAATCAAGCTTGCGTCTGCTGCTCCATCCTTGTTCTTCCATCCAAGCCTCCAACCTATTGGATGTTGCTGCCCACACTTAGGGAGAGTCTCCACTTCAGTTTGCTATCCCACATGCCATTCATTCTTAGACACACCCTCAATGGTATACCCAGAAGCCTCTTAACCTTAGGCATCTCTTAATCCAATCAAGTAGACCATTCAGATTAACCATTACACATATGTGTTTGCTGCAACACTACAAGCAGAACAACAAAGAGATGAAACAACAGCCACAAGTAGTCCAATGAGACTCAGTCTAATGAGAAAAAGCACAAGGAATGGAATCTCATTTCAACTTTAACATATATGGAAATTTCCTCATGCTTACCACCATGAGATTTCTCTTCTGTATGCATGAATTTGGTTACTTCTTTCCTTAAAAGTGGAATTTATGTGGTTTGCTTTGCATGCTGACTAAACAAGTTGCCTTATATAAGCATCAAAAATTCTGAATTATACCCTTTAGTTCCTTGTCTCACTTTCTTCTACTATTCATTCTATGCTTTCAAAGTTTCAGTATTTCTTAGCCATGGGATTTTGAGGTAATTATTTCTTGGGAGTCTGTTTTATCATTTATGAAGTGGAAATAAATAATATTTATTTTATAATATTATATGAAATGATTATATAGACCATTTAGTCCAGAACACTTATTCAAAATTTTAGCTATTATTAGTATTGAGGGAGGCACTATGAATCTCCAACATTTTACTCTATGCAGTTATATTTACAAGAAGGCTTTGGATATATTTTTCTTTTTGCCTTTTTGCTTTTGCTTCTATTATTTCTATGTTCTGGTCCAAATCATAATTAGCATTCGAGATTCAGACTTCTATGCTGTCATGGTTTGGGTATGAAGTGTCCCCCAAAAACTCCTTGTTAGTACAGGAATATTCAGAAGTGAAATGAATGGAGTATGAGAGCTATAACCTAACCAGTCCATCTTAGTTTGAATGGACTGACTGGAGGGAAATTGTCCACAAGTGGGACCTGGCTGGAGGAGGTGGGTCACTGATCCATGCCCTGGAAGGGTTCACTTGCCCTGCAGATGCTTCCCCTCTTATTCTCAGTTTCCAGGCTACCACGAATGGAGCAGTATTCCCCTGCCACAACCTTCTGCCATTGTGCTCTGCCTTATTTAGGCCCAGAGCAATGGAGTCAGCCCACCATGGACTGAACCTCTGAAAACAAGAGTCTAAACAAACTTTTCTTCTTCTAAGTTATTCTTGTCAAGCATTTTGGCCATAGCAATGGAAAACTGACTAATACCACAGAATCTAACAGATTTGTGAAGTATTCTCTGACCATGCATACTAATATAATTGTTATGGTTTAGATATGGTGTCCCCCAAAAGCTCACATATGAGACAATGCAAAAAGATTTGGAGGAGAAATGATTGTGTCATGGCCTCTAACTAATCAGTGAATTAATCCCTGATGGGATAACTGAGTGGTAACTGGAGGCAAGTGAGATATAGTTGGAGGAAGTGGTTCATTGGGGGCATGGCTATGGGGCATGTATTTTGTACCTGGAGAGTAGAGTCTCTCTCTCTGCTTCCTGATCATCACGTGAGCAGCTACCCTCTGCCACACTTTTCTGTCACCATGTCCTGCCTTACCTTGAGCCCCTACGAATGTAGCCTACTGTCTTGGATTGTAAACTCTGAAACTATGAGCCCTTAAATAAACTTTTCCTCCTCTACAATTGTTCTAGTAAGGTCTTTTAGTCCCAACAGTGAAAAAGCTGACTAAAGCAATAATCTTTCTCTCGTTTTGTAGAAATTACCACGTTTATACATGTGACAAACTTTTAACTTATTCATGTAGTCATAACAGCAAATAAATTTATAATTTCTGTATATAAGTTATTGTGTTGTAATGGAGATAGGTGATAAATGAGATACCACAATCACTGCTTCCAAGGAAATTATATTGTAATATTTATAGGTTGAAATATGGAGCTATAATGTTTAGATTTGTGTCCAGGCCCCATGATTAACTAACTACATGACCTAGAAAAAGTTGCCTAAACTCTCTGAGTCTTGCAAATGTAATTGTTAAGTAGAATGTTTAGAACTGAATGAAAACTAAATTAATGTTAATTATTATCAGTATTTTGTTGTTATGGTTATTGATATTGCATGTTAGTAAGAGTGAATAACCTTAAACAATTCTACAATTTGTTTTTATTACAACTGCTGTTATAAAATATTTTAATAATTAAGTGATAATTTGAGAGAATATATATGATTTTGCAGTTTGAGACTCAAACATACTCAAAAAATGGGTGGGGAATTTGCATGCAGATGAAATATTTTCGTGGCCTTCAGTAAAAAACAGACTTTAAAATAAAGGATAAAACATTGCCTGGAAGACTTACTTCTGGTAATCGCTGACTAGGTGATTTGGGCCAATCTTTCCATTATGATAACTAAAAGAACAAGTCAAAATTTAAAATAAAATTTAGTTTTATGCCACAATCTATAAGATAATAAGTTATTACAAGATCCAGGAAAAAAAAATTGGGGAGAATAAAAACTGAGAAATTGAACTGGGTTGGTTTAACTAAAGGGAATTCTTCCAGAGCAGGTAAGAGATAGTACTCTGTGAGTGACAAACAAGCATGTATAGAGATGCAATTCTGTTAGCCTTCCATGAGCAAAGAGCCCAGAGACCCACCTGTTGTCCCCTTGCTTCACTTTTCATTCCTAAGAAAGTTGTTAGGAAGCAAATAGAACTTTGAGACAAGTTTCTAAAACTGAAGAGAAAGAATCACATTTCAGTCCTCATCAGAGATTGAATAACTTGTTAGGGTGGCCCCAGTTCTTAGCAGCACCCCTAAAAGGTATGTTATAAGGTGGTGACAGGAATGGTATCTCAGTCATTTTTGTGTCCTATAAAATTCTGACAATTTTGTCTTGGACCTTAAGCCTCTTGGAACCCAATCATTATTCTCATTAAGATAATCTACACTTTTCTGCATTTAAAGATTGTTATTTGCAGGAGCCCTGTTTGGGGATTGACTTGAATTGCAGTTGACTATGAGCCGTGGAGATTTGGCCATTGTCGCCACCCGTAGTCTCACGGGATTTGTTGCGGGATCTCGAGTGACTTGGCCGAAATTGCTGATCGGGTCAGCGCGATTTTAGTGGAGTGTTTGGCGTGTGTTAGTTGTTGTTAGAACCAGAGAGAAAAGTTATCAGAATAAAAAGCTGTTTGTCTCCAGTTTGCTTCTGAAGTTCTTCCCGCGGCTCCGCTGCTCCAAGCGATTCAGGCGGCTACAGGTGGCGGCCCGTACGGGGAACTTCGGAGCGGACAGGTAAGAACTGAAAGGTCTCTAAAGATGGGTTCGAATATAACTGAATCCCAAGTGATAGAGGCTATGCAAAGACTCCTTGATATACCTGACTCTGTTCTCAGTGAGGAGTATATAGACAAAAGTGAAAGTGATCAAAAAAGTGTAGATTCCACTGGGCCAACTGAGACCAGTAAAGAGAGTATTAGAAGAGACCCAAAATGACAAAAATCCAAGCTATTAAAGCTATTCGGGAGTTATTGGCGAAAGCTGAAGGATACTTGCTCTCACTGGAACCTGGGCCTCAGGATATTGCTGTCAGTGAAATTAGCAGTGGTGAGGAAGCTAGTAAAAGTGATCCTGAGAAAATGAGGAAAAAGAAATTTAAAAAGACCGAGAAAAAGGTCCGTCAGGCAGAGGAGTCACTTGTGTCCTCTACTCCCCCATGGGTGGAATCCATTACAGAAAATATGAAGGGTATTACTAGGCATTTGCATACCCTAGAAACAGAAATAAAAAGCCTTTCTGATTGCTTATGCGCTCTCGAGGACAACTCACAGATACATTGGGAACCGCCAGCATTTGAAAAGAAAAATGGACAGAGTGTCCATCAGTCAGTAGATTTCAAAACAATAAAAAATCTCAAAGAGGCAGTAATGACTTATGGGCCCCAAGCTCCTTTCACGTTGAGTATGCTGGAGTCCCTTAACACCTTTAGCTTAACCCCCTCAGACTGGAAAAGTCTATGTAAAGCAACATTAAGCGGGGGGGGCAATTCTTGGTTTGGCGATCGCAATTCCAAGAACTTTGTATAGAAACGGCTAAAAGAAACGCGGCTGCAGGGTTTGAAAACTATAATATAGACATGCTCACAGGAGAAGGGCAATTCGCAGACTTACAGGCTCAAACAGATTATGACCCAGATATATATGCTCAGATAAATGCAGCTGCCTTAGAGGCATGGAAAACTGTACAAGGACCTGGGGATCTACAAGGTAGCTTGTCAAAAGTGATTCAAGGACCTAATGAGCCGTATGCCGACTTTGCTGATCGACTTTTGAGAACTGCAGGTAGTGTGTTTGCAGATGTTGACCAAGCTATGCCATTAGTTGTTCAATTAGCTTATGAAAATGCAAATAAATGGTGCCAAGCAGCCATCAGGCCATGGAGAACTAAAAAGGATCTTTCCGTATATATACAACTATGTAAAGATATAAATGACGCCTTTGTCACAGGAAATGTGATTGCAGCCTCAATGAGAGGTGCTTCCTCTCGAAATTTCACAAAGGCTAAACGTAGATATTATAATCAATCAGGATATTCCAGGCAAAATTATCATAATCAATCAGGCAATTCTAGGCAAAATCCCGTGAGACTACGGGTGGCGACAATGGCCAAATCTCCACGGCTCATAGTCAACTGCAATTCAAGTCAATCCCCAAACAGGGCTCCTGCAGTTATTTTTATGCAGTTCTACTATACACATTCAAATGTAGGTTTCTCCTTCATTACCCCTCTTGACTGTTTTCAGCTTACTAATTACTTTTTGAAAATACAACATAAAATAATTTCTGACACAAGATAAAATCATAGATCTCAGATTATTTGTAAACATAATATATCAAATAGAGTATCCTTTAAGCAATTAAGTTTTATGAGTTATATAAGGCAATAAAATATTAACTAAAATCATTAGAAATGATTATCAGCTGAAACAAAATACAAGAGCAAGAACATGGAAATTATACACAGAGAATATAATAGCCCTGTTTATTATATCTTAGAAATAAAAAAAGAACTAAATGTTAAAAGTTTATGTAAGATCCTAGAAACAACAAAATATGGTATTGCATATTTTAAAGGGATCTAACTAATAACAATGTAAGTGAAAAATACAATAATCGATATTAAAATCTAAGAGGTGACTACTATGTCAAATGAAACACAGCTGAGGAGAGAATTAATGAATAGGAAGATTGCTCATAAGAAACACAGAATTAAATATGCAGAACTAAAAAGATGGGGTGGTAATCAATATAATGGATAGAGTAAGAATGTCAAAATCACTTATTAGAGGGCCATAGGAGAAGAGAAAGAAAATGATAAAGAAGGAACATATGATGAAATAATAGTGGACAATTATCAAAAGTAATTAATAAGCTGAAAAAAGTGAAAAGGGATAATGAAAGAGAAATCTGTTTGAACATATATAGAAGTGCATAAAGATAAAAATCTTTAAAAGCAGAAAAGTCTAGATTATCTTAATGAGAATAACAATTAGATTGAATTGGCTGATTTCTCAATAGAAAAGAAGAAAAAGAAGGGAAAAAAAAGAAAACTTAGGAAAAAATTTCAATCAAGAAACAAGTGTAAATAAAAATGTTGTCAACAAAAATTGCAAAAATTTATTATTTTCAAAGTCACATTAATAGAAATTCAGAAGAAGTTTCTTCAGACAGAAAGCAATGGTTCCATTTAGGATATTGGAGATGGAAGGACTGAAGAGGACAGGAAAAAAGTGGCAAATAAAAGACAAATCTAAACTAACACTGATTGATTTATAAATTGTAATACAGACAGAATTAAAATATACCATGCCATGCCATGAATGTTGGATAGGTTAAAAGGAGTTAAAGTATAGAGCATTAACTGAGACTATAATAAAATTACAAATAAAATCAGTCTTTTAAAAGAAAGGATACATATAGACTAATCACTAGGGTAGTCTCTAGAGAATATAAAAGTGTGCATAATTTTAAAAATATGTAAAACATGGGATTTAAAAAAAAAATCTGATGGCTTTGTGATTCATCAGTGTGGCTAGGCTAAACTACATTTCCCAGAATTCCTATCTGGTAAGTCTCTGTTTGGAGTCTAGAGTCGTAAGATAATTCTGTGTGAGATTTGGAGGGTGGAGAGAAGCAGCAGTGTTTCTATACACCCTTACCTGCTGTATGATGCCCTTCACCAGCTGGCCTATCCAGTGGGCTGGAGTCCAGGCTTAGCCTGACATTGTACCATGTTTCCTTGGGTCCTCCTTCAGCTTCTCTGACTCTTAGCTGGGGGACTGCATGTTTAATTTTATAATGAAGTTTCTGGGCTTCTTCAGAACACTCACATCTTCAAGGTGTCTATCAAGGTGTCTCTCTTCTAGTGGTGCTGATTCTCCAATTGAACCCTGAGGGTAATTAAATGCAAGAAAAGAGAGGAACGGAACATAGAGCAATCATTACATACAAAAGTAACATGGTAATATGTTAGGTATAAACTGAAATATATTAGTAATTACACAAAATGTAAATAGCCTAAATGATCTCTATAAAAGACAAAGATTATTCAAATGGATTTAGAAACACGAAACTCAAAATATATAATCTTCATAAGAGTCAGATGTGTACTACACAAAAAAGGCTGAAAGTAAACAGAAGAAATGAGAAATCTATGCACACAATAAAAGAAGTCTGTTTGATATATTAGAAAAAAATTGACATTAATGTCAAAAGACTTAAAGAATATAAAAGGTAAAGGGAGGCACTTTGTAATGATATACATTTTCATCACCAGGACAATGTAATAATTAAAAATTATATGGCCACAAAACACATTGGAAAATAAGCAACTTAACTGAAGAGCAATAGACAAATTCAAGCCTGATGCAATGGGTATGTTCCTGTAAACCCAGCTGAGATTACTTAAAAACAACTCATTTATAAATTGAAAACAAAAGGAAAAATAGGAAATCCTAATATATTTGAAGGTAAGCAAACACTTCTAAATAATTCATGGATTGGGTAAGAAATCCTATTGTGAATTATGTAACATCTGGAACTGAAAATAAAAATATCAAATATCAAGCCTTATGTGTTGCACCTAAAGCTATACTTAGAAACTGGTAGCACAGGAAACAAAATAGAAAAATATACAGTATAGAAGGGGGAGCTGATCAAGGTGACATACACCTGTAATCCCAGCAACTCAGGAGCCTAAGGCAGGAGGATCACAACTTTGAGACCAGCCTGGGCAATTTAGTGAGATTCTCAGGAACTTAGCAAGACCCTGTCCCAAAATTTAAAAAATGAAATAAAAAAGGACTAGGGATATAGTTTAGTGGTAAAGTTCTTCTGAATTCAATCACCAACACCAAAAACCAAACCAAAACAACAACGAAAAAGTAAATAACACAACTCATTACATATAATTTGATCATATCATAGAGGTTTGAAAAGAGATATGATTGGGAATATTAAATAAACTTCAAAGAAAATATAAGAATCTTATTGAAAACTTCATACTAACAAATATTTAGATGAAATGAACACATTTCAAGGGAAAGCAGCTTAACTCTGATACAACAATAAATATTAAGAATCATACACTTTTTAAGGAACCCTGATTTAAAAGTCTTCACACACACACACACACACACACACACACACACACACACACAGAATCCAGTCCTTTGTTTCTGTTGGGGGTTACCGGGAATGGAACTCAGGCACTCCACCACTGACCCACATCCCAGCCCTAACAAATTCTACCAAATATTTTAGGAAGAACAAATTCTGGCTCTTATGCAAATTCTTCCAGATAGAATCTTCTCAGCTCATATTTTGAAAACAGCATAACCTTGGTTCTAAAACTAAGAAAACTTTATAAGAAAGAAAAATTATAGACCAATCTCTGTTATAAACATAGATATTAAAACTCTAAAATATTATTAGTAAGCCAAATCTGTCTATAGAAAAAAGTAATACTTCACAACTAAGTTTGATTTATTTCAGGGTGCAAGGTTGGTTTTGCAACATATGGAAAGATGTGGTTGATCACATTAGTCTAATAAAGAAGGAAAATTATGTGATTATTTCACTCGATGTAGAAGAAATGTTTGCTAAAATTCAATATCCAGTTATGTTTTAAATTCACACACCAGGAAAATAAGATAATTTTAATTTAATAAAACATATCTTACAGAAAACTTAAAGGAAGAATTATATTTAACAAGTAGAACCCAGGAAGTGTTTCCTTGTTGGTGAGAAATTAGAAGGCTGTGTGCTACTATCACTTAAACTTCCAATACTGTTCAAAAGGAAATTAAATGTGTAATTGATGAGAAAGAATAATTAAAAATGTAAAAGCAGCAGCAACAACAAAGCACCATCGATGTCACTTTACAACCACCAACTTTGCAGAATTTTTAAGTTGAAAACATAAAATATTGGTGAAAATGTGATGTAACAAAATCCCATAAGTTAACGATAAGAATGTGAAATGGTAATGGCCACTTTGGAAAGCAGCGTGAAACTATCTGGAAGATGCTGAAAACATGAATATAATATGATCTAACAATTCCATTTCTATGTGTGCATAAGGACACTAGGAATATTTATTGCAAATCATTATAACCTCAACCTGGAAACAACGAAATAAATGTCCATCAACATTAGAATGGATAAACAAATTATTGATTATTCATCCCAAAATGCTAGACCTCAATATATACGGATATATGCAAATACATAAATAAATAAATGAACAAATAAATAAATCAGTAAATAAGTAAATCTTCAGTATGTTGGGTAAAAAAAGCCAGATATAAACAGTTCCATGTTGATTCTATTTATATAAATTTTGAACACAGGAAACAAATTGAACCCCCTTGCTTTGAGATCTACAACTAGATAGTAAATCTAGAAAGAAGACAAAAAGAAAAAAAGGGAATTTCAGAGTAGGTAGTAGCATGATTACCTATGGATAGAAGGGCATTATATTCTAGAAGGATTACCCAGGGGCCTGCTGAATGCTAGCCACACACTGGTTCTTGACATTAGCAAGGGCCACAGAGATGTTGATTTTATACTTCGTTGGGATGTATATTTGTCTTTTTGAATTTTTTGTATGTTTGTTACATATTGTAATTAAAAAAAAAAACAAGTCAGTGTAGAGAGACAAAAGAAATAAAAGGAATAGCAAATGGTAAGGAAGAAATATCAATCTCTTAGGGATGCCATATGATTACATATGTAGAGAATTTTTAGCAACCCACGAATTCTTGAGCATGGAATGGCAGGATGTGAAGGTGAAGGGGTAGGCAGAGGTCAGAAATAGAGGATTTCATTAAAGGGACTTCAATAAGAGAGTGACTTGATCAAAGTTGGATTTTGCTTAAAACCACTTTGGGGGCAGGGGTCAGGGTGTACTGGGGGTTGAAGCCAGGAGTGCTCTACCACTGAGATACATCTCCAGGCTTTTTCATTTTTTATTTTGAGACAGTGTCTCCCTAAATTGCTGAGGCTGGCCTCAGACTTGTGATTCTCTGGTCTCAGGCTCCTGAACCACTGGGATTACAGGATGAGTCACTGTGTTAGGCAAAACAACTATTTTTAAACTAGGTTTAAAAGCATTAAGACTTTACCCTTTACCCTATAAGTGATATTAGGTGCTAGATTTTAAATATTAGATGTTAGATTTTAGGTATTAAATGCTTCTAGTTTCTCTCTGGTTTTATATCCTTTTAGTTTCTCTCTGGTTTTAGACTGTGGTGTGGTACCCTTTCCATTGAATGGTCTTACTAATTATTTGAGTTGATTTTACTAGAATATAGGACCACCATATATATTGTATTTATTGAACAAAATATTTTTCTTCAACAATGTAATATAAGCATAAAAATATGAGGCTTCAGAAAATTACTGGGATTATCATTTTTAACTCAACATACCAATATAATTAGCATGGATGTTGTATCTACATATCTAATGTGAAGTGATGACTATAGATTAATACCTTTGGTGGAATTCAGGCTGAATGTAATTTTAGCACAAAAACTAACTAACCAAAAAATCAGGAAAAATAAACAAACAAAAAACATACCTTAAATAAAATTTTGCCTAATTATCTAGAAAATGGTTTTTATTCTTCATTTAATATTGCCTATATAGATGCATGTTTGATTGATCATGAAATAGTTTTGAGTCTGCATATAAGTGCTCTCATCTAGTAAATGACTTCAGACCAGTTATTTCCAAGCTAACATTTTAGCATCACTCTGAGTTTTCTAAATAAGAGATGCATGGAAATGCACAGTAATTCAAAGCCTCATAGTAATGTTTATAATACAAAATACATTAAATATTACTAGAATGTTAATGAAATTGTAAAGATGTGATCTGGAATAAAAATAACACAAGTAGTACTAAAATTAGCTTTGTGATATTATCTTTGAATACTCCACGTAACAAAACATATTCAGCCCTGGAAATTGTAGTCAAAATATTGAATAAAAATACTTTGTGCATTGGGAACCTTATCTGTAAAGTTGCAGAGTTATGATCTGTACTTTGTTTTAACTTATGAGAGAAGGTATGAAAATAGAAGTCAGAAAAGGGAGACTGACTAAACCAAGTAAAAATTTTTTTTATGGAATTATAGGTCAAGAAACCTATCAAAGCATATATTTTTGCCTAGCATTATTTAAAGTTCACACACACATATGATCACATCTACTTGAAGTATTATATATAATGGCATTATGTTGTTCCAGCTCATATTTGGGCCTTTAAAAGCAGCAGGTTTCCAAAGACACCTATATCAGAGAGCAGAGTTTCATAATTCTTAAGATGCACTAGCTGACTGTCTAAAGAAATAGCCAACAGATTCCACATGACTCCAAGTGTAGTGGCACCCCTCCTTCACAGAAAATCTTAACTAAGCTTCTCCAGAAATCTTCATCATGGCTGATTTTAGGACTGTCTGCAGAAGAGTCTCTACAAAAGAGTTCGATGTAGGTAAACTTTCTATTTTCCTGTTGCTCTATTTTACTTGGCCATTGGCCTGGAAGAAATCAGCACTCCAGGTGTTGAATGCCTTCTTACTAGATTTTCACAAACATTTATCCAGTATAGTAGTTTGTACAAGTGTGTTTGCAAATGCTCAATGTGATTTAAAAAAAAAAAAAAAAAAAAAAAAAAAAAGACAGATCCTTTAACAAGGCCTCTGGCCTTGAGCTGGAGCTTCACAGAGATGTCTACATTTCTAAGATAAGAGAAGTTACTAATTGGGCTCGATGGTAACAGCTGGCAGGGGGAGAAAAGTAAGGGGAGAAGAAGCTCTCCCCTTCTCAGGTGTTGTCCTTGAAGGGTTAACTTGCTCAGAACAGTTGAAGAAAAAGCTGCTTTTATGTGAACTTCTGCAGACTTTGAACTTCTGAGCCCCACCCTTTACATGCTGGGTATAAAGTTCTGAAACTACCTGAACTCGGGGTTCAGGGGATTAATTGATTACAGCAAAAGCTGTACCCTCTGAACCTGGATGCAGCCAAATAAATCAGTTTTCCGCTATCTTCGGTGCCCTGCCTCATCTATCCCCTACAATACAAGCTCTGGATGGGTTTATTTTCCAACTATAGTGGCTTCAGTGGTTATGGGTTTGTAATTGCTCTGTTCTAGGTTTTTGGCTCCAGAGAAGGAAACTGAAACCTGACTGCTGCTATCTAGACTCAGGTCCAGAAGTGTTGGAGGCTCCTGTGATCACTTTTGATACCATTTCTGGGGCTCTGTGAGAATAAAGGGCTAAAGCTCTAGGCTGGTGCTCAGCAGGCAGGCACTCTAAGCACCACACCCTTTGCCTTGGCCTTTATTTGCATGTTTAACACCCTGTCTTACTTGAATGATTCATTCCTCACATGCTTATCTGTGCTTCCATCTTGTGTTGTATCATTGCTTATGCACAAACAGTCTCAGAAATGTGAATATCCGCCCTCTTTACCCACAGGGGATGATCCTGCCATCCTCTAAAGGATTGAATTATAATCGTCCTATGAAACATTTTCTAACAATCCCTTTCTGGAGAAAGTAAGTCTTCTGGTTTTATTTTCCTCTTTATGTTGACCAGTCTTCATTTTTTGGCCTTGTGAAGTCATGAGAGTTCTTCTGAATGGAATGTAAATTCCCTAAAAGCAAAAACTACCACTTTTCTTTCAAATCTCTGCCAAAAGCCTACCTCAGAGCAAATGCCTATTCATCCTGACCTGATGTCTCTGTGATTCCAATCCTGTCTTGGTGAAGTTCACAAACAGAAAGGTATTCCTAGTGGATGTTCAATGCTCCGGTGTGATTTCACTCAGGCTGCAGTGATAGTCTTCAAATAAAACTGGCTCACAGTCCAGGTGTATTTCAAATTAATGGTATTCTCTGACTGTGGTGGCTTATAGTGGTTATGGGTTTGCACAGCTCTTGTGTCTTCTTCATTCCAGGAAGCAGCCCTGATCTTGATTTACCCATCTGATGGTAGAGAAAAGAGCAAAAATGTCGCCACAAGCATGCAGTGGTTTGTAAATCTAAGAATGGGCCAATGTGTCTCCTGCTCACAGTTCATTGGCCAGTGCCAGTGAAATGGCCTAGTCTGACAATCAGGTGAGGAAGTAGATGCTGACTGTAGAGACTCACTGAAAGCACCTGGCAACCCATGAGGACCTACAGGCTACTGCAGGGCAGTTGGAGGTCTGGACAGGCTTCCTCACATAGGATTCACAGTGCTGTTCTCACTCTCTGCTTGTTTCTGGACTGGTGAAGTGTGTTTGGTCTAGTTCTGAGAGATCTCCCTCCTTTGCCTTAAACATCTTATCAGTGACTATTGTGTAAACTCCAGAGAATGTTCAATAACTCTGTCAGAGCATTATTTAGGAATCAGATTATTGTTTAACTAGTAGCATTAATCTTGATCTGTATCATTTGCTGTGGGAGTTAAGGACTCACTTTACCATTGAGCCCTAGGCTTACAGAAAGACTTTAGTTAAGAGTGATCTTTGCCATCACTGAGGGTGGCAATTGTGAGATTGTAATTCAACCAAACTATCTCCACTGCTTTTCTGGAAGGTTATTCTCTACTAACATAGCCTGGGAGGAGGAGGAGTCTGGACGTACATCCTATAGTCTATAGCTCTTTGAAAAATTTTCTTGACCAAGAGGTAAATTCTGGTCAAAAGGACTTTTGTAAATTTATAGTGATAAAGGAAAAATTTGAGAGTGAAGCTAAGTCCCCAGTGTAATTTAAATTAGGCAAATTTTTGTGACCAAATTTTCACTAATTATTTTTTTACAATTTAAAATTTTTTATAGTTTAGATTTGAGGGGAAAATAACCTATACAGGAGGCTGAGACGGGAGGATCATAAGTTCAAGACCAGCCTCAGCAATTTAGTGAAGCCCTAAACAATTTAATGAGACCCTATCTCAAAAAATAAACAAGTAAGGGCTTTGGGATGTAGCTCAGTGGTAAACTGCCATGGATTAAATCCTCAGTACTAAAAATTAAAAAAAAAAAATAGAAATAACCTATGTTCCTGGTACTAAAGAAAATGATTATTCTTTCCAAAGCTATTAATAGCTTCACCTTCTTAATCTATAGGCTTACATTTATTTTTCTGTAGTTTTTCTTTATAGGATCTAAAAATTCCATTGCATATTTTTGTATAAGATGGGGGGGTTGGCCTGCAATTATGTATAATATCAACTTGTTTTTTTTCAAAAAGCATTCATTGGTATTCTACATACATTGATGAGCAAAGAAATTTTGCTTTTCTGGAACTTAAAGTAGATCAAGGAAGTCAGCCATTTAAAAAATGACTACAAAACAAATACATGATAATTATTTTGATAAGTTTTCTGAAGGAAAGAAATAGTTTAGTAAGGATACATCATCGAGAAATAGCACATAGGATTGATAGTCCAGGCAATTTTCCTTAAAAAGAGTCTTAGGTGAAGTTCTACAAAATAAGTTGGAACTAAACAATGTGTAGGGTGAGTATGAGGAAAGTGTAAGGAATAGCAAGTGCAAAGGCCCTGTGGTTGGTGCCTGCAGTATAAACTCTAGGAACTTGAAAAGTTAAGGATGGTAAAGAGCCACATGTGAGAAGTAGGGAATATGACATGAAGATTGAAAGGTTGTCTGTAAGCAGCACAGTCAGAGAGTAGAACATGTGTTGAGAATTTTGGTTTCTATTTAAATTTACTAAGGAACCACTGAAGGATTTTATGTTGGGTATAAGGCCATATTTAAATTATTAAGTTTTCTTCAACTTAAGGGTAAAAATCACCTGCAGTATGGTGGCATGGGCCAAGTGAACACAGGGAGACCAGTCAGGAGGGTAACATGGTAGTTCATGTGGGTCTAGAGCAAGAAGACTGGGGATGGAGAGGAGTTAATGGTTTAAGAGAGACACAGAATTCAAATATAATGCCGATTCTAGACTCTTTCAGTCAGACGAATGAATGATAGTACCATTTAATGATTTATGGGACTTTAAAGGATAAACATATTTTATGTCATATTGAAGACTTTAATTTTGTCTCAGAAATGTTGAACTTGAGGAATTATTAGACACTGAAGAGCAAAAGAGAGTAAGCTACTTAACCCAAGTATCCAATCTCAAAAGAGGGGTTTTGGCTAGCATTGCAAATTTGTATATCATCAACATAGTTCTTAAGGAGCTCCCATGTCTACATTCCAGTTAGAAAATGATAAATCTGAAACAAAGTTGGAACCATATTGGCTGGAAGGATAGGGGGCAAATCTGGAAAATGAGCGTTCTAGAAGCCCAGTGGAGAGATCATTGGGAGAATAAGCAGAATGCTCAATAGTATCAACTGCTACATGCCAATCAAGTGTTGAGTCAAAGATGTTACTGGATTGAGTCAATGACTTTTAAAGTTGTTAATTTGGCCACAGTGGTTTGGAATGGTACATGGAGTGCAAGATAGATTGGAGTGAATCAAGCGTGAAGGTAGGTAAGGGAATGGGCACAGCAAATTAGGAAATCTCAAGAGGAAAAAAGTTAGAGAGGAGATTTGGTCTTATTCTTTTAAATGATAAGAGAGTTCTGAGCATGTTTAAATATTTATGGAATGATTTATTTAATTGCTATTAAAAGGGGTCGAGAGGATGTGAAGTCATAAAAGCCAGTTGTTTCCAAAGTGGGAAGCACACATCCCAGAGAATGATGGAGGCCTGTTAGAAACTAGCATATGTATAAAATTTATATCTATATCTGTAGATATAAATCCACTTTCAATTTATAGTACTGCTATATTTTAAAGTGAGGTATCCCCCAAAAGCTCGTGTGTGTGGGGGCTTGGGTTGTGGCTCAGTGGTAGAGCATTTGCCTAGCATATGTGAGGCACTGGGTTCAATTCTCAGCACCACATATAAAAAAATAAATTAAATAAAGGCCCATTGACAACTTAAAAATATTAAAAAAAAAAAAAAAAAAAAAGCTCATGTGTGAGACAATGCAAGTTTTGGAGGAGAAATGATTGGATTATAGCCTTAACCTAATCAGTACAGTCAGAGACCAGAGCATGTGTTGAGAGTGGTAATAGAAAGCTTGTGGAGTGTGAGTGGAGGAGGTGAGGCATCGGGGAGCATGGCTTATGGAGTCTCTCTCTCTCTGCTTTCTGATCACCATGTGAGTTGCTTCCCTCTGCCACTCTTCTGCCATAATATTCTGCCTCACCTCAACCTGCAAGGAATGGAGCTGGCCTTCTATGGATTAAGACCATGAGCCCATAAATAAAACTTTCCTTCTCTATAGTTGTGCTGGTCCGGTCCTTTAGCCACAGCTGTGAAAAAGCTGACTAAAACAGAAATTGGTACCGAGAAGTAGGGTTGTGCCTGTGACTAACCTGACCATGTGGTTCAGAAGCTTTTGGAGTTTTTTGGCATTGGTGGGAGGAATTTTGAAATGCTGGAAGTGCAAGCAGGAAATGCTTTAGATTATTGTAAGCTGATCTTACTGGTCTATTCTCCTGGAAGCTCAGAAGACCAGAATGCCAACAGGACCATGGACAGTAAAGATAGGCTCAAGAGGGTTCAAAAAAAAGAAGACTCTTTTGAAATTTGGAGTAGAGGCCATTTGTTTTATGTTATGCCTGATAAGTTGTCTGGATTTTGCCTGTGTCCTGAGACTTTCTGTGAAGGTGATTTTAAAAGCAATGGACTTCTTAATTTGGCAGAAGAAATGTGTCATGGATCTTGCTGGTGGATTTTAGCCAAATTTATTATGATAATCAAGCAGAAAGATTTGAAAAACTTGGACTTGAAATTTGGGAGTAGAACTGGGGCTAAGGAAGTTGCAGTTGTTAAAGACATTACTGCCATTGAAGAAATTCTAAAGACTTTGTCCAGAAACAATAAGAAAGGTGACTTGAGGGTATCTCAGGCTGGCAAGACCATACCCATCTCAAGCTCAAAGGAGTAAAAATGAAAATTCTCTTGAGAGTGGTTAAGCACACTTTTTGTACAAGAGGTCTTAGGAAGTTTTTTCAATATATTAAGTTACCCAGGCACTGAGAGGTTGTTGCTGCCAGGGTCTCTGGAGGCTTGGCTACTACTCAAAATGGCACTAGACCTTGGTGTCAGCCATGTGGTGCTTGTTTTACAGGAATGCAGGATGCTGAAATTTGGGTGTCATAGAGGCTTCTACTAAGATTCCAAGGTAGCCCTTGGACGCCAGGCAAGATCCTGCAGGGTCAGAGTCCCTACAGGCACACTGTGAGAAGACAAAGTGTGGAGATTTGAGGAGGAAGCTGAAGCAACAGTGAAGACCTCCTAAATTAAGAAATGCCAGTAATGGGAGAATTTATCCTAGGAAAGAGCTGCAGGAATCAAGCAGACACAAGCCAACTGGAATGCCACTTGGGTTGCAACCAACAAGGTTACAGAGGTGGAGCTTCATAAGCCCTTTGGAGAGAACATCATGATGTCATGTGCCCCAAATGCCAGACATGGAGCTACAGGACTTGTTTGCCCAGCTGGGTTTTGGTTTTACTTTGGTCCTATGCCTTCTTTCTGTATTCCTAATTTTGTGAATGGAAATATTTACTCTGTACCATTATGTATTGGATACTTGAAAATTGCTTTTAATTGTACAGGAGCTCACAATGCAAGATTGCCTTTAGCCTCAGAGAAGACTTTGGACTTGAACTTTAAGCAATCTCGGAACTGTTGATGCAATGGGAACTTTGGGAATGAACTAAATGTATTTTGCATTTTTTAGATGAGAGTGAGCCAGATGGAATGTTATGGTTTGGATGTGTGGTATCCCCCAAAAGCTCATGTGTGAGACAATGCAAGGTTTGGAGGAGAAATGATTGGGTTATAGCCTTAACCTCATCACTAAATTAATCCCTGATGGGATTAACTGAGTGGTAATTAGGGGCAGGTGGAGTATGGCTAAAGGAAGTGGTTCTTTGGGGGCGTGGCTTTGGGATATATATCTGTATCTGGAGAGTGGAGTCTCTCTCTCTCTCCATTTCCTGATCATCATTTGAGTGGTTTCCCTCTGCCACACTCTTCTGCCATGATGTTCTGCCTCACCTCCAGTCCTGAGCAATGGATCAAGACTTCTATGGACTCAGACCTCTGAAACCATGAACCCTCAAATAAACTTTTCCTCCCCTAAAATTGTTATGGTCTTTTAGTCACAGCAGCAAAAAAAGCTGACTAAAGTATGCAAGATGCAAAATTATCATTCCTGAGAGACTACATTAAATGAGGCATTTAAGGAATCTGAAGGGGGGAAAAACTTTTTCCAGAATCTTTATTATGGCAACTGAATATATCAAAATGAGCCATCTAAACTTATAAATTAATAAGTATTAAGCTCCTTCATTTCCTATTTTATTCATTCAAATTCTTTCCAATATATTCAAGAAAATGATCTCACCACATGATAAAAGCTGATCCTATAACCAAAGTCATTTCTAAGAAAACAGATTCTATTTTTATTATGCTAACAGAGGCAATAAAGTACATGGAAAAAGTAATTATTGATGTTAAACTTTCTGGAACATGAAGGGGAAAAGTATTCATTATATATGTTATTTGCTTTTATTTATTCATCTAAATTAATTTTTAGCTTATACATAAAAATGTACATATTTTTGGGGTAGCATGTGATGTTCCCACAGAGCTATACACCGTGTAATGTTCAAATCACAGTGAACATATCTCCTCTAACACTCACCATGTATGTAATTTATTACTCAAGAGTGTATTTAAAAAATACACTTTAGGGGCTGGGGTTGTGGCTCAGTGGTAGAGCGCTCGCCTAGCACGTGCACGGCCCGGGTTCGAACCTCAGCACCATGTAAAAAAACACATTGTGTACAACTAAAAGCAAATAAATAAATATTAAAAAATATACTTTAGATACTTTTCACTTTTTTACAGTTGTAAGTCTCTTTATTCTCCTTGTGAAGTGAACACGTATTTTTTTGCCTTCACTAGTGTAAAGCCAAAAATTAAAAAAAAAAAAAAAAAAAAAAAAAAAGCAAGCTAAGGCCCCCATCAGCATTTGTTGTCTAATTCTTCTTCTTCAGGTTCAAAATTATTTCAGAATGAACAGCTAAATAAAACACCACTGTGAAATCACTTATATGAATATCCTCTCTCTTTTCTTTTCTGTTCTTGAGTCTTATCTCTTGCTTTCTCACACCCAAGCATAGAAAAATAATTATTTATTAAAGAATATTCACAACCTAAGATGTGTGACTTGTTTTTCTTTTTAAAAATATTTTTTAGTTGTTGATGGACCTTTATTTTACTTATTTACTTACTTATTTATATGCAGTGCTGAGAAATGAACCCAGTGCCTCACACATTTTAGGCAAATTGTACTGCTGAGCTACAACCCCAGCCTGATAACTTTTTCTTAATAGAGATTTTTTTTTTTTTTTCCTTAACTGCTGTTTTTCTTCTTGTGTAGTTTTGGGTGAGATTTCCACATCATATAACTCATGATTTTCCATACAGCCATTGTGGAAAACAGCATGGAGACGTCTCCAAACACTAGAAATAAATATGCCATATGGGCCTGCTATCGCACTTGTAGATATGTATCCAAAGGAAATGAAATCAGCATATCAGAGAGATACCTGCACTCCCATGATTATTACAGATTTATTTACAATAGATAGGATATGAAGTCAACCTAGGTGCTCATCAACTGGGGAATAAATAAAAAAAATGTGGCATATCTACACAATAGAATATTATTCAGCCATGAAAATAATGGAATCCTGTCATTTGAGGCAAAATGGATGAAATGGTAGGGCACTATGTTAAATGAAATAAGCCATACACTGAAAAAAAACAGCAAAACTGCTACAGATTCTCTCATATGTGAAAACTTTAAAAAGTTGGTCTCAAATGAAAAAGAATAGACTAGTAATTCCTAGATACTATGAAGGCTAAGAATTTAGAGGAAGTTTGAGTAATGGTACCAAAACACAGACTATAGAAATGAGTCCTACTCTTCTGTAGTACAGGGAGTGACTACAGTTTATGATAACCTAATATATTGTAAGCTGCCTGTCGTGGTCAGCCACAAACCCGCGGGAGGAAAACTCTTGGAGGCAGAGTAAAAATACTACTACTTTTACTTCTACTTTCTTAGAGAGAGCTTAGAGAGAGAAAGAAAGATTTTTCTTCTTCTTAGAAAGAGCTTAGAGAGAAAGATTAGAGATTTCTTTTTCTTCTTCTTCTTCTTAGAGCTTAGAGAGAAAGATACTTCTACTTTCTTAGAGAGAGCTTAGAGAGGGAAAGAAAGATTTTTAGAGAGAAAGATTAGAGAGAGCTTTTCTTCTTGTAGAGAGAGCTTTTCTTCTTGTCTTCTTTAGAGAGAGCTTTTCTTCTTGTAGAGAGAGCTTTTCTTCTTGTCTTCTTTAGCTTAGAGAGAAAGAAAGATAGATAGAGCTTAGCTTAGAGAAAGATTATTTTTTAGAGCTTCTTTCTTCTTTCTTCTTTCTTCCTCGTGAGCCTCGGCCTAACTGACCAGCCATTACTTCTTTTATCTGGTTTCTCTTCTTCTATAACCGCTCTGCCTACGTTCTGGCCGCTCTGATTCTTTTCTTCTTCTCCGACCCGAACTCTTCTTCTGACTGACCGAGCGACTGCATGACTGACTGAATGAATTCATTCTTCTCCTGACTCCGACCGCTTTCACCCGGTTATATACCTTTAGCTTTGCGGGTGCCTCACGTGCATTTACAGGTGTGTCACATACATACTTATTATCAGGTGGAACTTATGGCTTCCAGCTGACCGCAATAGCCATCTCCCTAATTGGGGCTCCTTCATATTCCTCCCTTTTAGTTTAAAAGGTGCTTTTAAATTCTATTTTCTATATTTTATTTTCTCTATTTTCTTTTATTTTCTTGTCCCTACCTGGCTTTTCACCTTTTGTTTTAAAAGGGTGGATATTTGAGCCCTTTTTGAGGAGGTGCTGCGGCTTTAAGGAAGCCTACTGCTGAGGAGCAGCTAACATACTTAGTTAAGCACAATTGCATAAGCGGCTTTGACTTTTTTTTTTTTTTTTTTTTTCTATTTTCTTGTCTCTTCTTTATTTTTATGGCTTTTTTGCCAAAGCTCAATGGCTTTTTCTCTGCATGGTTTTCACCGTGCTTTTTAATTCTCTATTTTCTTTTAAGCTCATGGCTTTTTTCTTTATGGCTTTTTGCTAAAGCTCAAGGCTTTTTCTCTGCATGGCTTTTACCATGCTATTGCTTTCTGGCTTCTTTATTTTTTATGGCTTTTGGCCGGCTACTCACTTCATGGCTTTGGCTTCTCGCCGGCTCTCGCCGGCTACTCGCTTCGGCTTTTTGCTAATTCTTAACTGGCCTCAACTGAGTACTACTCTTTTTGCTGGCCTCAACTGAGTACTACTCTTTTTGCTGGTCTCAACTGAGTCAGAGGCTATGCTTTCTTCTCCTCTCTCCTCACTATCTTAGCTTCTTGTTCTTATATCTTATTTTTTCTTCTCTGCCTGCCGAGCCCCGGACGGGCCACCATTTGTAAGCTGCCTGTCATGGCCAGCCATGGCGCCGCGGGAGGAAAACTCGGAGGCAGGATGAAAATGAAAAAAGGTCTTTTATTCTTCTTCTCTCTCCGGCTCCAGCAATCACTCCAAACACTCTAACTCCAACCACCACCTTCTTCTTCTTCCCACACACACTAACTAAACTCACCCAGTTATATACATATCGCTTTAACAAGGACACGTGCTTACAGCTCGAGCTTACATGTGCGTCACGCAGTGTTCACGGGCATACAAAGATTCTTTGGATAATGTATTACTATCAGGTGGAAACTAGAACATCTTTTATGGCTCTCAGCTAACCGCAATCTTTAGCTATCTCCTTGATTATAGGCTCCTTCAATATATATCTTATGGAAAAACTACATAAGAAAAACTTGAAGTATCTAAACTTGAAGAAATCATAAGGAGGGATGGGGTTGTGGCTCAGTGGTGAAGCACTCGCCTAGCACATGCACGGCCCAGGTTCAACCCTCAGCACCACATTAAAAAAAAAAAAAAAAAGGCATTGTGTACAACTAAAATAGATAAATAAATAAATATTTTTTAAAAAAATAATAAAAAAAATCATACGGAAATGGAAATGCTAATTATGCTGATTTGATCAGTGTATCTTGTAGTATACAGGTATTAAAGTATCACACTGTACCCCATAAATATGTGCAATTGTTATGTATTAACTAAAAAAATGAAAATTCAAAAAGTACACTTTTCAACAATAAAATTATGTTTTTCTTGTTGCAGTGAGAAAACTATGGCAGACTATGCCTCAAATACATAGCTCCACTTTGAGTCATGTTTTAGAGTAGATCGACAAAAAGTGTAATAAATATAATTAAATAATAATTTGATTTTAATAATTCTAATGATTATGATAATTAAAGTGAACTTTATGTTTTCTCTAATAGAATGCACATAATAAATTTCCACAGGATTGCTTCATTTACTCGTAATACAAACAGTATAATAAAATTAGCAAACATATGATTAGCTAAGGAAGTGTCATTTTCTGAATAATTTACCTCCAGCTATTTTTTTCCCCTGATATTTATATTTCAAAGAACAGCTTCAGGGAAAAGAAAGTGCTTCATTTCCATTTTAATTAACTTTAAAGGATGCTGAGTGGGAGATTCTTAGCTAAATAATGAAAGAATGAGAGTCAGAAATGGTGGTGCATACCTGTAATCCCAGTGATTTGAAGGCTGAGGTAGGAGGATCCCATGTTAGAGGCCAGCCTCAGCAACTTTGCAATACTCCGTCTCAAAAATATAATTAAAAAGGTGGGAAATGTATCTCAGGGGTTCTATCCCTGGTCTCCCTTCCCCACCCCCCGCCCACACACACAAAGAGTTAGGACTTTTAGATAGAAAAACAGGAAATGTAAAACAAGTGGTTATGTCTATGTATTTAGAGAATGGACAGGAAGAAAACATGTATGGGGCAGGCTAAACTAAATGACTTGGGTTGCTGACTCCACATAGGAGATATGTTTAAATGTCCTTGGGAGAAATAACCCAATAAGATGGCCACATTTCAAACATCTAGCTATATGCCTTGTGGCTGTGGGCTCTGTGGAATAAATTGTGAAGGGACCCTTGCCAGATGTGGTGGCACTTGCCTATAATCCTAGAGGCTCGGGAGACTGAGACAGTAGGATCACAAGGTCAAGGCCAGCAGCTTCAGCAAAAGCACTGTGCTAAGCAACTTATAATTAAAAAAATGTGGAAGACCTTACTTAACTCCTCTTGATGTAGATTTAAGTTTTTGCCCTATAGAAAGAGTGGGACCTACTGACATGCGTATAATAATGCACAACTGCTTCAGTTGCTTGTAATGTGGACAGCATAATAAAATTAGCAAGTATGTAATTAGCTAAGGGAGTATTATTTTCTGGAAAATGTACCTCCATCTATTTTTTTCCCCTGATATTTGTATGTCAAAGAACATCTTCAGGGAAAAGAAAAAAATATAATTAAAAAGGTGGGAAATGTATCTCAGGGGTTCTATCCCTGGTCTCCCTTCCCCACCCCCCGCCCACACACACAAAGAGTTAGGACTTTTAGATAGAAAAACAGGAAATGTAAAACAAGTGGTTATGTCTATGTATTTAGAGAATGGACAGGAAGAAAACATGTATGGGGCAGGCTAAACTAAATGACTTGGGTTGCTGACTCCACATAGGAGATATGTTTAAATGTCCTTGGGAGAAATAACCCAATAAGATGGCCACATTTCAAACATCTAGCTATATGCCTTGTGGCTGTGGGCTCTGTGGAATAAATTGTGAAGGGACCCTTGCCAGATGTGGTGGCACTTGCCTATAATCCTAGAGGCTCGGGAGACTGAGACAGTAGGATCACAAGGTCAAGGCCAGCAGCTTCAGCAAAAGCACTGTGCTAAGCAACTTATAATTAAAAAAAATGTGGAAGACCTTACTTAACTCCTCTTGATGTAGATTTAAGTTTTTGCCCTATAGAAAGAGTGGGACCTACTGACATGCGTATAATAATGCACAACTGCTTCAGTTGCTTGTAATGTGGACAGCATAATAAAATTAGCAAGTATGTAATTAGCTAAGGGAGTATTATTTTCTGGAAAATGTACCTCCATCTATTTTTTCCCCTGATATTTGTATGTCAAAGAACATCTTCAGGAAAAGAAAGTTAAGAGTCAAAGGGGACCTTTGTCATTATCTAGATCTGTGAAGTTCCACAAAGCAGCCACTGCTACCTGTACCTATCAAACACCTGGAATGTGACTAATGCAAACTGAAACATGCTAGAAGTATAAAATACACATCTGATATCAAATATATTGCATGAGCCAGGTGTGGTTGCACACACCTGTAATCCTAGGGGCTCAGGAGGCTGAGATAGGAGGATCAGAAGTTCATGACCATCCTCAGTGACTTTAATGAAGCCCTGAACAACTTAGTGAGACCGTGTCTCAAAATAAAAAATGAAGAAGGCTGAGGGTGTGGCTTAGAGTTTAAGTGCTTTTTGGTTCAATCCCTGGTACAAAAAAAAAAAAAAAAAAAAAAAAAGAGAGAGAGAGAGAGAAAGAAAAAAAAAAAAAAAAACTTTGAAAAAAATGAAAAACAATTCAATTTTAGTCACATTGACTAAATAAGTTTTATTAAAATTAATTTTACCTGTCCCTTTTCCCTTTTGCAATGTATACTCTAGAATATTTAGTTACAAATTTGGCTCCTATTACATTTCTATCAGAGATGACTGCTCTAGATTAACCTTCTTGTTTCACAGGTTAGAAAACTGAGCATTGTACTAAGTGACTAGATTTCCTAATTTCAGTCCAGTGATGGTCACACTGTGCTGCATTTGTGACTAGCTTCAATAGTTTGACATACATTACATTTTGATTTTTATAGTAGCTTTGTGGGGAACACAGATTATGAATTATAAATTCCAATTTACAGAGTAGACAAGAAATTTTAAGTGAATTGGTGAAGGTTGAATGCCTGCTAAATAGAAGGCATTGAGTCTGGACATAATCCCTAAGGAGCCCTAAATCATGTTGTTTATTAACACCGGCCATTAGAAATACAGTGATTACTACAGGTGGAAGAGCAAGTTTTGTTTATTGTAAACTGTCATCAATGATGAACTAGTAAAAGAGTATCCAGCAATACTTTATGAAGTCAGACTTTTTTTTTATATAGAAACCAGAAGAGACGGGCACGGTGGCACACACCTGTAATCCCAGCAACTCCGGAGGCTAAGACAGGAGGATCACGAGTTCAAAGCCAGCCTCAGCAAAATCAAGGGGCTAAGCAACTCAGTGAGACCCTGTCTCTAAATAAAATACAAAAAAAGGGGGGGGGGGCTGGGGATGTGGCTCAGTGGTCAAGTGCCCCTGAGTTCATTCCCTAGTACCCCCTCCCCACCAAAAAAATCCCAAAACCTAGCAGAGGTGAAAAACTCACCAGATCCAGGTTTCTACAAATTTCCTGATAAAATTTCCAAAATGTGTTTAAGGATAACATGATGAAATGTGAAGTATTTGATTGAAATCTTAATTTCTGGTCTTACTTTAAAAGTTGAATATTTACAGACATTAGGGTGGCATAATGATATGAATAATTGCTTGGAACAGAGTCACAGCTGCTCTAAGTGCACATTCTAGTTGGCTACCCTCCCTATCATTCCCTATTGTGTTAGAAATATTCTGCTTCCTTAACTGCCTGATTCTAGACTTAATGCTTTCAAAAGTACTTTCTAACTCCCAGGGCTAGTGCCCCATCTATGATCCTATGATTATCTAATTGGCTTGTGAGCTTCATAATTGAAAGCTATTCATTGGCTAGTTAGATGATACTCTCTCTCTTTTTTTTTCCACATCATCCATAAGATCTAATTATTTTTCCAGCTTCAGATTTATATCTTTATGTATTTGCTGAATGCATTATGCTTGCTACAATTTTCATGTTTATTAATGCCATTTATACTCTTCCTTTGGTGCTGCAGTTTCAATATACTTCATTCATTTGAACAATACATAGTTCCCTAGTGGCTATTTTTAAAAAGTGATGTGATCTGAATTAGCCTGGATTCAAGGATCTGCATGAATTGTTCTCTACCCACTTCCACATCCTCATTACACTCAACACAGAGATGCAGGTCTAGTGGTACACATCTCCTGTTGCTCCCAACCAGTATGAGGTACAGTGCTGAGGTTCTCAAACACCAGTCAGTGTGCTTTTGGTGTATGTGAGTCTTACTCAAATACATACAGGTTTCTCAGCCCTTATCTCAGATTTACTGAATTGAAACCAATGTGGATAGGTTCTAGATGTCTGCTGCATACTGGGGTGTTTAGCATTCACCCTGAAACCAAAACATAGATTTGAATTTTGGCTTCCATATTTATTAGCAGTGTGATGAAGGCAAATCACTTCAGCTCTCAATGCTCCAGTTTCCTAATCTACAAAATGGAAATAACAAGGGTGTTTACTTTAAAAGTTTGTTATGTGGATTAAATGAGAAAATATCTTCAGAGTGTTTGTAACATTTTTAGGCATAATTAGAACTATGTAAATGTGTGTTAAATAGAAAAATTGAAGTTTTCCATTTGATTTTGACACAAACAAGGTTTAAGATCCCATGGAAGTGAAAGAAGTCAGTCTGTGATTTTTAGCCCATTTCTCATTAAAGATATGTTCTCTCTTCTACTTGGAGTTATTAAGAATGGGCACAGTGCATCCTCAAGGGATACTTCCATGAAGGGGGAGGTGTGTTCGGTTGTCACATGATTGGGGAAATGAGTGGAAGATACTAGACACCCTTCAGAGTGAGGACAGCCTTGCACAATAAATGTCCCTGGTCTTCATCTTATTTGAATAGCCACTGTTGTTCCTAATGATTTATACCAGAATTTAACCCTCTTAACATAGAAAACTAACAATTTGTTTTAACATAGAAAACTAACAAACTAATAGGTTTGTGTGTATGTATTTGATTTACAGTTCTAATGCACACTGGATTTTCTCATGAGTGCAACTCATGTATAAACTAAGGGGAGATTTTTTTTTTTTTCCTTTGAGTCTTACCACATGTCAGTCAACTCTTTGGAAACCACATCGCTGCCCTTGTTCATGTCATCAACACTTTTGTAGTCATCACATGTAGGACCAGTATCTGATTCTACTTAATCTTGTCTTTCAGTGTACATATGCCTGATCGATTTTATTTTGAAATATATCTTATTTAATTACAGATTATTTGGCTGTATTCTCACATTGCAGATGAGGTATTAATTTCTTCAGACAATGCAGATGAATACATTTTTAACATCTATTAATTTTATTTTAGCATAATAATGGAGGAAATCATAAAATATTTATTATTGAAAAAGGCACAATATCTGAGAGATGAGATTTAAAACCTCCTGATCTAAAAGGAAATTCCTAAACAATCTCACTCAGGACTAAATATCATTGCATGCTTTCAGACTACACATAATGGTTATGCTAAATTAATACTTGCTTATTTCAGGCTATTTTGGCACATTTTAGGTGCTTTTAATGGGAATGTTATGTTTTGTCTCACCAAGTAGATTTTTACATTCTTCAAGGAAAGAAAATGTTGCCTTGATTCCTTTTGTATCTTTTCACAGCAGGCATTCAATAAGTGGGGTTGACAACCTGACCGAAGTTTAAAGAGAAGCACGAAGATTCAGAAAGTAGAGTCAGAAGTTTAAGGTAAATTGAAAATAGAGTGCCTGAAAAACACCAGTTCACCATATGAAAACCAGAAAACATAAAGCAAACACAGAAACAGAGAATGCTTTCAGGTCTGAAATAGGAAATGTGATGTGGAGGCAGGTGGAAAGTTCAGTTGGGAAGACACACGCTGTGGGCCAGATCTTGACAAAACCCAAAAAAAGCATCCAGTATTTAAAATGGAAAACAAACAAACTCAGATAAATTAGAGGATTTTTCCAAGGTGTGGCGACAAGAAGCATCAATTATAAATATTACAACTGGGTATTTTCTGTGTCCACAATACTGAATTAAAAAGTGTAGACTTTTTAGTAGTTTTAAGACTATCCACTTAAAATGAATGTTGGTACACTGAAAGTAGGGTGCTGTTGTCAAAGTACTTATTTAAGCTTTTCGGTATTATGATGGTTTAAAATATTAAAGGGATCACTGTATTGGATAAAGCTAAGTAATGATTTTATGGGAAGACCTTAAGATTAGGAAATGCCAAATTTACCACAATAAATAGACACCATCCTATCTTTTGTTGTTCTATCCCAAACAAATCTTTAAACAAACACATGAACAGAAAGAGACTAAACACATTGCAGATCACTTCAATTGAAAATTCATTTTCCAAATGAGGAACTATGTGGCATAATGTAACAATATGGAACACCTTGGGCTTTGCTTATTTTCTGTCATCATTATGTTAGATTATCTTCAAATTATTTATAGAATTTACACACACATATGCATATACATATATACACAGATATACACATATAAATAAAAAATTAACTGCATTTATATAGTAATTTGTTTTTTAAAATGAAGCAGGAAGAAAATATACAAAATAAAATAGTTTAGTTCAATAGAGTTTCCTAAATGTCCATCAGACAGTTTTCAAATTATTTAAAGATCAATATTAAGGTTTGGTAAAATTTTGACAAATAGATGTATTCATACTATTTTGGTCTGTCTAGTACATGTCAAAGAAACCTACAAAATTTAAAATGCATAACATATCTTGATACTTATACAAACAAATAAAAATATGTGAGATAGGTAGTTTATAATGCCATTTTTCCTAAAGGTGAAATTCAGGATTATGGAATTATTTGTAGCTGTTAATAATTGAAATACATTTTTATATATGGGCATGTAAAGCTGTCTGATAAATGTAGCTTAAAACAAGCAAACCCCTATCTGGGTGCAGTGACGTAGGTGTAATCCCAGCGGCTTGGGAGGCTGAGCCAGGAGGATGGCAATTTCAAAGCCAGCCTCAGCAATGGCAAAGCACTAAGCAACTCAGTGAGATCCTGTCTCTAAATAAAATACAAAACAGGGTTGAGGATGTGGTTCAGTGGTCAAGTGCCCCTAAGTTCAATCCAAAAAAAAAAAAAGAATAGCAGAAGGGATGAAGACATTCATTATAATTCTTATCATCTACTCCACATTTTAAAATAGTGCAAGCATTTTTTTTAGAAAATATTATTTTAATTAATAAAAAGAAATGCTAAGTAATATTCAATGAGTTTTTCTTTAATTTATTCCTTAATCAACAATTATTGGCTGAGTACCTATTATATTCTGAAATGTTTTCTGAATTTAGTAATGATGATTCTGCTGAGAAAAGCACTTAATAAACCTTTGTGAATTGTAGAAATTAAACATTCTATAAATGTTCCACCAGAAGATACATTCCTTTTCTCAAGACAGGTATGCCTAGGCATGTGTGTAAGAACATACAGGCATGTAAGTGTTTACATCTTAAATAAGCATTTCAGTTAAGTTTTATTATAATAAAATATACAAGTTTAGAAAGAGCTTTAATTTTTATTCTCACAATTAAGGTTAAAATTATGTGTTCAGAAGAAAGAAGAAAAGGTTAGGTGAAGAAACATTTTTGAAATGGAAAATAATTCAAGATGATGAAAAAGAAAGGAAAATCATATTAAGAGAAAAGAGATTATTTAGACATATATCAGGATATGATTGAATTCATCATACAAAAGGAGGTCAAAGAGCAAAACAAATTCTGAGAAAGGAATATTTCTTTTTTTCTTTCAAGGTGCCAATCTTTCCAGTGTTAATTAGCCAATTTATACAAAAAGTTCCCTAATTCTACAATATTTGATGTTAGTTATTTTTTATGTTTTCTTGTAATCTTTTTCTTGGTCTTGAAAGTATTTGTATCTATCTATCTATATATATATCATCTGTTTTGTCATATGTAATATGGTTGTCATATATAGTATCTGTTTTGAAAAACAATTTTCTCCCATATAATATTGTTATATTAGGAAATAATTTTAGCATGATGTGCAATTTGCTGTTGCTTATGTATGATTTCACATGTGGGAAAGAGTAGATGGCCAAAGAAAAATGTGCCCAGTTGAACTGATTCAGGTGGGAGCACACAATGCATGTGTGTGCACATAACACACATGTGTGCACACACACACACACATACACATGCCCTTAGATCATCTTTCAGCTATTTCAATTCATTGCATGTTATGAGACACACCCAAATGCATCTGGTAGTACTGCTGCAGCTCCTCTGTTGCCCACTTCCACAAGCAAACCTCAGTTCTTTTTTAAGGTAAAGTAACCTATGCATTGTATTAATTATGTACTTCTTAACTATGTGATATATGTGAACCTAATATTCAATAAGTTCCTATATTTAAAAAATTGTGCTACTGATGAAATTTTTGAGTATTAGTCCTCTAACTTATTATTTCTTTTTGCATAGACCTTGTGTTTTTTTAAATGGAATAATTTGCAGAATGCAATTATTTCTAGGAACATTTACACTGGTTATTGTAGAACTGATTGGTATGTTTTATTAGTCAAGCCTCTCATAGCTCTTCCCACTCTACTGTCTTTTCACCAGACTTATAGATTAAAATCTTGACTGAGATTCTTGCCACTAGCAATTTTAAGACTTTTGGCATTTCTCCACTATTCATTTTAGCTACTAAGCCATCCTGTGGGAGGTTCTCTTATTTATGCTTGTAATTCTAGATTCTTTATATTTTTAGCCATTGTTTCAAATGAGAGTTCATTTAGCAGCTCAAAGATTCAGTATTTAAAAACAAGTTATGCTTTGAGAGTGTACATTATGAGTATTTGTAGAACTTTATGTTTAGAGAGGTGTGATCTTGCCTTGTGATTTCTAATAAAAATGATGGGAAAGCTGCCTGCCCAACACTCATATGAAGAGCCCTGCACTACTCACAGCAAACAAATGCCCATTGTAAAGGTCAAAAATTCACAAGTTCAAGGCAGTCATGATTAGAGTTTAGTGGTAGTATTTCCCAATTTCTCATTTCAAGAGTCGTTCTCATGTATTAAAATTTATTAAATTTCTTTAGCCACATTATCTCCTGCCTTAAATCAGTCTGGCGATGAATTAAGTAAACAACTTTAAAATTTTATCTTGATATTTTAATAGTTATCTGAAAACTAATATTAGAAATATTAGAATATGTCGGATACCATGAGATTTGGGAGACAACAATAACTTATATTGCCTGGGCAGTGTCACAAGAATTGTTCAAAAATTCTGAGGTGGTTATCAATCCCCCCTTCTCAATCACATATGAGAAGCCCAAAGCATCGTAAGATAATTTGCTTGAATTCACATAACTAGGGATGAAATCTAGGGTTTGAATCCAGATATTCTGACTTCTGAATTGGTGTGCTTAATCATTATAGTGGTCTTTTTCCTGGGAAAACTGTATGTATTATTCCCTAGATTAGAAGAAGCATCTTGCTCTCTGGTGTTATACTATTATAACAGGAACCCCTGGCAGAAAATTTTCAAGTAACTGGGATGTTAGTGTTAATCTCTTTTCCCCAAAAGTCTGAGGATTCACCTACCATTAGCATCTTCTTTCCCTCACCTAGGGCTGGGACAGAATTAGATTAATCCACTCTCAAGATCTGCTTGTTGGTCATATCTGTATTTACCTTCTTCTCACTAAATTTTATCTTGTGAAGATGAGGAATGATGGTCTGGATTTGTCTTTTAGCTGTAGAAATTTGTTCTTTGACCTTCTCCTCTCTAGGCTTCACAACCCCAATCTCTTTATTTGCCATAACAAATGTTCTCTGCTTTCTCTTTTTTGTTTATTCTTAAATTTATTGTTCATCTCTGTAGCATCTCATGTTTCACTCTAAACGATGTTCTACTTAAGTCATATAGATCTGGCACTGTCTTTTTGAAACTTTATTTAATTGCATATTAAAATATATGGGCCACAGTGAGAATTTGTCAATTATTTATCACCTAGAGATTTAAATTATAATTTAATGGAGTGTCTCATCATAGGACCATTTACTATAGTGAGAACGTTGAAGTTCGTGAAACTAAAGAGACTAAAGAATTGGATCTTAGAACAACAGCATGTTTGCTGTATGGGCCATCAACAACTTATGAGGGCATAAATAATTCTTTATTTCTTTTGGTTTTATAAAGATAAGGATTGTACTAAGTGTCCTGTACCATTCCCTCCAGTGACAGCACTGTCTAATGAAGAAGTGCCTTCCCTTGTCCTCTCATTCAGTTGTAATGTGGTGCAATTGTGTTAATTAACAGAGAAGATATTTTGTTATTAACTCAATCCTGATTAACTATTTTTCCCTTCCTATATCTAACCACCTCTCTATCACTAACAGCTTTTAACTTGGATTTCTCCACAGGGACTTATTTTACTTAAAGATCGTTTGGCCTATTTCTAATCCACATGATCATTCCTTTTCCCCTCCCTCCCTCCCTCTTTATTTTTCTCTCTTCCTCTCTCCGTCTCTCTCTCTTTAAAAACTCTGCCCATATAAGAAGTTCTTTTCTTTTCATATTTTCATTTAAAATATTGATTAAGATTATGGCATGTCACCATGGACTGGAAAAAATGTGGGTGGGAGACATGCTTTTTCAGAATGATGTGTCTTGGGCAGACAAAAAATGTACAATATATTGTGTGCTCTCAAGCACTCCAAGGCTGTGCAATCAGAGGCCAGAAACAGGATTTTCCACAGCCAATTGAAGAACATCAACAATTTCATATAATTAGATATTGTCCCAGTCTAAACATTCATAAAATAAAACTTTTCAACTTGTAACTCCTACAGTTTAGCTTTTAATGAAAACATAGGAATTGTGAATTATATTTCAATACAATTATTTGATCTTTAGAAAATGGAAATGAGTATTAAGTAAAAGCCTTTTATTACATTTTCTGATCACCACAATAAGAGGACATATTGTGTCCATTAAAAAGAACAGAATGCCATATATAATGAAAAGAGTACAGCAACAAACTATTAGAAAGAACAGAGAAATTGCAGACATATTCTGTGAATTAATAGAAAAGTGATACTTAAAAATGTTATCAACAGACAAGAATTTTCAGAATGAAAGGATCTACTGAATCAAACAATGATTGGGGGGTAGGAAACAATACCAAAGCATATAGTTGTGAAATTTCAGAAAAAAAAAAAAAAAAAAAAAAGGAGAGACTAAGTGAAGATCTTAAAAGTTTCCAAAGAAGGAGGGAAAAGTAGGTCACATACAAAAGGTAAACCCCACAGCTGGGGAGTGTGACTCAATTCCACATTCTACTTCATCCAGGTAAAGAGGAGAGGCATTATAAAAATATGGACTTGGCTCATTCTCAGTGTATTTCTAATCCCTGTGTATTTGTGTGTGTGTTTGGGGATTTGAGTGTTTGCAATGTGTTGTTAAATGAAGAAATCTGTTAAGGGAATGTGTACAAAGCAGGTTTGGTTCCTTGGTTGAGCATGGAGAAGGATGTAAATCTTGAGAGCATCTTATAAAGGAGGAAGTGGAGGAGGAGGAGAAGGGACATTCCTAGCAAATCATGATAATTTGGCCATGCAAAGGGAAGCTCCAGGGAATTTAAGAACAAACAGCTAAATAGAGGGCTACAACTGGAATAGAAAATAATAATAATAATAATAATAATACAGAGAAGAGCAAAAATGAAACAAGACTAGCCAGAGCTTCAGCAGGGTCCCTCATAAGTCAACTTTTGAAGGAGCCCTTCAAAGGGTTGAAAGGCTGACTGTGGAGCTGTAGTGAAGTGGACTCCTAGGGTGTGTGCTCACCAGAGTGGCCAACTCAACCCTGCCCTTCCTCTGGTTTTGATATGTCTGTGTACAAAGTAAAAGAAGACACAATTTCAGATCTACTTCTGCTCAGAATTAATTGGTGGTACAAATGAGTTTAGTAAAAAAAAAAAATAGATTATTCTAGAAATTCATATTTAGGAGGTTTACCTTTTGATCCTGCCTTTTTGGACCTCCATGGCATACAGAATCATTAGAAATCAAATACCCCCATCAAAACTAGGCATTGACGTGGGTGCTCTGTGCTATGTCTTCCTCTTGTGGTTTCCTCTGGCCCATGCTTCATTACCTTTTGAAATTCCCAAGGATGCAGTTCATTTTCATAAATACAAGATGTGACAGAAATTCAACAAAGGCTCCACGACATTGGCTGCTGTCAGAGAAATACCTAATTAGTCTATCTGCTAATGAAAATGTTCAGAATACAGTTATAGAGTGAAATCTCAGAGGCTGATGTTGAGCCAAGGGATTTGGCAATATATCTTTTAAGAAGAGAACACAAAAGTAGAAATTGAGGTACAATTTGAATTTGGATTTTAATGTTTCCCTTTTCTTTCTCACAAAGAAAATGTATAAGCTCTTCCTGAATATGACTGACACTTTTCCATCATCAACAGTGTCGAGACTTGATGGCATAATTTTTGGTCATTTAATTTACCACAGCATTCCTGCATTTTGAAACACAGGATAATTACTCTTTATATTGTCTCTTCATTTCATGTCCCATGTGGGATTAACTGGTAATAATATTTTAAAAATTTGAGTGTCAGAAAAAGTAACAAAGAAAATGAAATACTATTTAGAAAAGCAGGTTAATGCCTTTGATGGGAAATAAATGATAAAAAAATTTCAAATGGGCATTGGGAAGATAGAATTGTAGAGAAGTAATGCAGCAGGGCATACATAAATGAGAAATAATAAATTAGATATTGAAATGAGCATTCTTTCCAAAGGGCAATTGCAAGTTGGAATGTATTTCCTATCTCTCATTATGGTTGAGCCTATTGTTTTCAAAGTCACTGATAAGACTTAAAACAGACTATCACTACTTTTAATAGATTCAAGTCTGTATAACCTTGGAGCTTTTAATCCGTTCGCATTTACCATCTGCTTTGCGTGCTTCTTAACTTAATATGCATATCTCAGAGTTGATTCAACTTCAAGCTGCTTCAGGAAGCAATATGCTACTATTTATTGCAGAAATGATGATATTCACTAGTCTGTACAACATAAATCTGAAAGGACAACACAGAACAAACACTAGACAAAGAGGTAGGTGACTTAAATTCAGTCACATCATAATTACTAATTCACTTCATGACCTTGAACACAGCATCTAAACCCCCCTCTAGGCTTCAGTTTTCTCATGTGTACAATGGATTAGGCAGCTTCTACAAAATTCCTTCCAGATTCAAAATTCTCACAACCATATCATCTCCTTTTAGAGAGGAGAACTGGTAATTCCAAATAAGAAACAGACTTCTCCTAGAGACTGTTCTCCTTTTGATATGTGCATTTTATAAAAGCTTCTCAAGAGTTTCAGATGAAGAATTGCAGGTGGTCATGTAAGTAAGACAACTAGAGAAAAATATTACAAACTGGATTTTAAAGCTCCATATTTAGAAAAGGTCATGAAAAATGAAAGTTAAAAATGAGTTTAAATGTATTGGTAATCATGACAGTTAAAAATATAAGAAACTTCCTTGCTGGGAGACTTACAAAAGCAAGAACTAAATCTAGCTGCAAATTCTTTGCAAGACTTATCCCCTATAATATATAGACACAGAAAGACTGAAAGAAAAGTGATTCTATATGTGTGTGTATGTATGTATATACATTTCAAACAAAAGATGTTGGTGCAGCAATATTATCAAAAGGATGGATTTCAAAGACAAATGCGTTGTTAGAGAAAATGAGTATTATTAATTAATAATAAAAGTAAAATTCACCATGAAGTTATGACAGTTTTGAATCCTGAATTTACCCAACAATGTAGCCTTAAATGTATGAATCATTGGCAGAATTACCAAGAGAATTTATCCAAACTCAATTCTGATAGGACCTATGTGTGCAAACAGTTGAGTAAAAAGCCTGAACTGATGGATGTACGTGGAACTCTGCAGCCAGCATTATGAACGTACTTACATTTTTCCAAGGCAACATATCCTAGCACAAAAATCTATATAGCATCCTTGCATGGCCTCTTTAATAGAAATGGTAAATGTGGATATTCACGACCTATTATTGATTTTAGAGGCAAACATTAATCTGTCATCATTGGTAATGAAATTAAGTAATAGAGAGAGGCTTCACATTGATCTCTTTATCAGGTTGAAGAAGAAATGCTTCCTTACTCTTATTTCCCCAACAGTTCCATGAATGTACCTTAAAAATGTATTAAATGAGTTTTCTGTTTCCTTTAAGATGATGATATGGCATATCTCATTAATTCTTTAAATATAGTGAATTATATTACTTTTATTATTTATTTATTTGTTTGTTTGTTTATAATGGGGAATGAAAACAGGAGCGTTTAACTACTGAGCCACATCCCTAGCTCTATTTATTTATTTATTTTTATTTTGAGACAAAGTCTCACTATTACTGAGTGTCTTGCTAGGTTGCTGAGGCTGATCTTGAACTTGAATTTTTCCTACCTCAGGCTCCTGAGACATTGGGATTACAGGTGTGCATAATTGGGATTACAGTTAATGGTGTACTTTAACTCATTAAGGGTTTTTGCATTTATATGTATGACAGATATTGGTCTAAAATTCCTTTATTAATAATGTGTGTACCTGATTGTGTGTCTGGATGAGGCTGGCCATATAAAATGATTTGGGAAGTGGTCTGTCCTCTTGTTTCCTGAAAATGTATGTGTATGACTGGCATTAATTTTTCCACAGATGTCTGCCTGAATTAACTACCAAACTATAAATTCCCACATGTGCTTGAAGGAAGATATTTATTATTTTTATTACATGTAATTAATGTGTACAACATGATGTTTTGATATACATCGTACAATGGTTACTGCAGTGAATCAAATTAACATACCCATCATATAGTTAGCCTTTTGTGTATGTGTGTGTGTGTGTGTGTGTGTGTGTGTGTATAAGTAAGTACCTAAAATCTGCTTACTCTTAGCAAATTTCCAGTATGTCTTTACTGTAACAACATAATATTAACTATAGTCATGGTATACATTAACTCTCTAGATTTGTTCATCCTACATAACTGCAACATTATGCCCCTTGAACTACATCTTCCCTCTGTTCTACTCTTTCTTTGTATTTAATTTTCCTTATTTCCTTTTTTTCTAGGTTCCACATGTGAGTGAGATAATGCAGTATTTGTCTTTGTGTGTCTGGTATATTCCACTTAGCATAGTATCTTCCAGTTTCATTCATGCTGTGGCAAATGACAAGATCTCTTTCTTTAAGGCTGAATGATATTGATGTGCATGTATATCACAGTTTCTGCATTCATTCATCCTTTGATGGACACTTCAGTTTTTTTTCCATTGTTTGGCTGTTGTGAATAGTGCTACAACAAATACAGGAGCTGAGATATTTCTATTAGGTATTGAGCTATGTCAAGCTGAAAAGCTTCTGTGTAGCAAAGGATATAATTAAAAAGCAATATGTAGATTTGAAGAATATTTGCCAACCATTTGTGAAGAGGTTACTATACAAATATATGTGTATATTTTTATATTTATTTATGTAAATATTTATATAAAGCCCATACAACTCAATATCTAAAAAATAAATTACCTGATTTTAAAAGTGCATAAAGGACTTGAATAAACATTTCTTCAAAGAAGACACACAAATTGCCAACATGTATATGTAAAAGTGCTCAACATCACACCATCATTGAGATCCAAAAACAGTGAGATATCACCTTGTATCATGTCAGGATGACTCTGGTGAAAAAGATAGCAGATACCACATATTGGTGAGTTTGTGGAGAAAGCAGAATCTTCATACCCCACTAGTGGGTATGTAAGTCAGTATCCAATATTGAAAGAGTATGGAAGTTACTCAATAAAATTAAAACATAGAACTAACATACAACCCAGCCATTCTTCTAGGTCTTCTACTGTACCTCTTAGAGATACCTGCAGGAAGATATTTGAAAGAAAAATCAAGATTTTCAATGACTACCAGGCTAATGAGATTTTCTACATCGTCTACGTAGATTTTGTTTTTTTTGTGTGTGATTTTTCTAGCTATGTTTTTATTGAAGGTAAAATATATTGTGATTAAGTTGTTAAAACTATTATTTATTATATCTTTCATATGTGTGAGATCTTTAGTAACATTTCCTCTTTAATTTCTGGTGATTCATGTCTTCTTCCATTTTTCCTCCATCAGACTAGTGAGATAGTTATCAAACATTTTCTTTGGTCTCCTTAAAGAAACAACTATTAACTGAATTTTCTCTCTTTCTTGTTTCTATTTTACTGATTTTCAATTGTTTGCTATTTTCTTCATTATACTAATTCACATTTAATTTCCTCTTCCTTTCCTAGTTTCTTAACTAGAAAAAGTTAAAACATTTCCTCATTTTTTTTATTATGTCTTTCTTATTTCCTAAAGGTAATTATTAGTAGTTATACCTGTCTGCCTAAGCACTGTTTAAACTGCATTTTACAAATCTTGATATTTTGGTGATTTTCTTTTTTATGTAGTTCAAGTTGTTTTCTAGATCTTTCTGTGATTCTTTTTTTGACATATTTATTTAGATGTATGTTGATTGATGTCCAAACTGTTATATCCTTAATTTGTTGATTTCTTTATTAATTCTGTTGTTGTCAAAGAACATGCTATGCATTTAAATCTTTCTTCTTCTTATTATTATTTTTTTATTTTTATTTTTTTTTTTTTTGGTACTGGGGATTGAACTCATGGCACTCGACCACTGGTCCACATCCCCAACCCTTTTTTGTATTTTATTAGAGACAGGGTCTCACTGAGTTGCTAAATGCCTCGCCGTTGCTGAGGCTGGCTTTGAACCTGTGATCCTCCTGCCTCAGCCTCCTAAGTGCTTAAGTGCTGGGTAAATCTTTTAAAATGTATTAAGTCTTGTTTGATGGTTCAAAATATAGTCTTTTTTTTTTTTTTTTTTTTTTTTTTGATTTGGCATGTCTAGTTGAAAATAACACATATGCTGCTGTTCTTAGGTAAAGTATTATATAAATGTCAATTAGGTCAAGTTGTTTGTGCAACAGTCTTCTGTGCCTCCACTGACATTCTGCCTATATGTTCCATCAAAACTCGGATAAGAATGTTGAAATCTTCAATTGTAAGTCTAGATTTCTGTCTTCTTTCAATTCTGCCAGGTTTTGTTTCATGAATTTTGCAATTCTGTTGAGGAAATTCAGTGCGATATTGTTATATGTTCAATAGATATTTACTGTTAATATTCTTTGCTTCAAAGTTTGTTTACCTAACCATAGTCACTATGACTTTCTTAGTATTTGCATTGTATATTTTTTTCATTATTTTCCCTTCTTCCTACTATTATCTTTGTACTTGAGTTGTAGACAGAATATATTTCATTATTACATTTTTGTTCTTTCTGATAATCTGAATTTTAGAGTGCTTGGACCATTTAGATATATAATTTTTGCATAGTTGCACTTAAGTTTACCATTATGTCATTTGATTTTTATTTCAATTTCTCTTCTTTTTCTTCATTCTTTTGGTTCAGCCAAATTTTGTCTTCTTCTGTTTTGGTAAAATTCCATTTTATATGCACAATTAGCTTATTAGCTATATACGTTTCTATATATTTTGTGGCTGTCCTAAGTTTTATATGATACATCTTTAACTTAGCATACTTAGATTATATATTTGACTTAAGGACTTTAAAACACTTCACATTCTATTTCCTTCCCAATCCTTTGTGCTTTTTTTGTGGTGCATTTATCTATCTATCTATCTATCTATCTGTTTATTTTTGGTAGGAGGGTTTGAATCCAGGGATGGTTAACTACTGAGAAACATCCCTAGCCCTTATTATTTGTTTATTATTATTTAGTTTGGAAAAAAAAAAAAAAAAAAACAGGACCTCACCAAGTTGCTGAGGCTGAGGCTGGCTTTGAATTTGCAATCCTCATGCCTCAGCCTCCCAAGCTGCTGGGATTACGGGTGTGAGCCACCGTGCCCAGTTTTGGTGCATTTTATATGTATGTATGTGTATGTGTGTGTAGTATGTGTATGGAAAAGTGTGTGTGTGCGTGTGTGTGTGTATGTGTATATATATTTGTATATATATATATATATATGTATATATATGTGTATGTATATATATGTGAGTATGTATACATATGTGTGTGTACACACACATACATATATAGAGAGAGTTTATTGATTGATATGATAGTGCAAAAGTGGTATGCATACACTAGAAATCATGCTTTGAATTTTGACTGTTAATCTTTTCCCAGGCAGTGGGTTCATTTATCTATCTATCTATCTATCTATTTATCTATCTATCTGTTTAGTTTGGGTAGGAGGGTTTGATGCTGATGCTGAGCAGTTGTCCTAAGCTTCCACCTCCCAATCACTCCACATGTGTGATACTCCACAATGTACTATGTTGAGAAGCTATTAGATTTTCAACTTACCAGAGGTTTGTAAAGATGTAAACTTATAAGTTAAGGAGTGTGTGTGTGCGTGTGTGTGTTTGCACATATATATGTATGTATGTATGTATTGCTGTAAATGGCCATTATTTTAATTCATTTTGAAAAAATGAATTAAAGATTTTTTTTACATTTATCTATGTATTTAAAACTTTTGAAGCCTTTCTTTCTTTTGTTGTTGTTGTGGTGGTGGTTGTCCACTTTTCAATGTACTATTTCCTTATATTTGAAGACCTTCCTTCAGTTTTTCTTTTGGTGTACATGTTCTAGCAAAACAATCTTTCAGGTTTGCTTGCTTGTCAAAGTTGTCATTGCTTAATTTTTGCAAGGTATTTTCACTGACTATATTATAGTTGGGCAGTTGCTTTTTATTTCATCATTTTAGATAGTTAATTTCACTCACTCTGGATCACTGAGTTTTTAATACCTGTGATCATATTTTACTTCCTCTTTGCAAAACATATCTTTTTTTTTTCTTGTTATCTTTTAAAATTTTTCTATTTTTTGTTAGTTATCAGCAATTTGTTGTGAAGTACCTGGCTATGGTTATATTTGTTCATCCAGTTTGGTGTTTATTGATCTTTAATGTATGAATTCAGGGTTTTCACAAAATTTGGAAAATCTTGGACAATTTAAGAATTTTAATTTCTTCAAATAGTGTTCTTTCAAAAATTAGAATATTTGCCTATTACATATTTGTTATATGGCTTACTATTAATTCAGGAATCACTGAGATCTTTATTTTTTAGAAACTCTTTTCTTCTCTTTCAGTATTTTAATTTTGGGTACTTTTGTGACTATATCTTCAAGTCCACTGATCTTTGTTTCTGTAGGGTCTAAGTTGCTGTGAGTTTCATCCAGTGGTATGTTTATATCACATATTGCATAGTATATTTCTAGAAGCTTCACTTGATTATATTTTATAGTTAAATCTCTGAGAATATTGAACATATTAATGGTTTTATCATCATTTTTAGCTAATTCAATCATTATAATTTCTATATCTGCCCACGTTAACAGATTTTTCTCCTAGCTTTAGGTTATATCTTTCTGCTCTGCACAATTTAGTAGATTTGATTGGTTGATAATTATTATGATTTTACATTTTGAGTACTACTTCTTGAATTTACTGAGAGTAGCTTGGTTTGTCCTAGTAGGGAATAGAATTTTTTTGAGGACCATTTTGATGTCTTTGTGCTTTGCTCTCAAGTTTCAGGGTGGAACAGTTATAGCACATCTTCCACTCTCAGCTTGTTTAGCTTCTTATTAAACCATGCATCTTCTGAGGCATTATGATTTGAATATGAGGTGTCCCTGCCAAAAGTTCCTGTTAATGCAGGAATATTTAAAGGTAAAGTGATTGGATTGTGAGATGCTAGTTTGAATAGACTGACTGGCTGGTAACCCCAGACAGGTACGGCATGGCTGAAGGAGGTGGGTTCTTGAGGGTGTGTCCTGAAAAGGTGAAAGAGTACATCTCCCCGTTTTGCTCCCTCCGTTTCTGGCACAGGTGCACCATGAGGTGAGAAGCTATCCTTCCACTGTGATGTTCTGCTTCACTTTGGACCCACAGCAGTAGAGTCAGCCATCTATGGACTAAGACCTCTGAAACGTGAAACCTGTGAGCCCCAAATAAAGTTTTCCTCTTCTAAATTGTTCTTTTTTTAAAATTTAATTTAATTTAATTTATTTATTTTTCTTTCTTTTTTCTTTTTTTAAATTTATTTATTTTTTATTTTTTATTCAAAGTTTCATTTACAATAGTAGTATGCATTATAATTCATAATAAACATATAGAGCATCTTTTTACAAAACACTGTTTGTATACAATGTATATTCGTACCATTCAAATCTTCAATCATGCATTTAGGATAATGACATCCATCTTATTCAACCAGCTTTTCTTTTTTCCCCTCCCTCCCCCCTTGCTTCCTTCCTTCCCCTCCCTCCCCTTTGACCTTTCTAGCATTCCTCTAATCCTCCTATGTACCCCAACCCAACACCACTGTGGATCAGCCTCCTTATATCAGAGAAAACATTTGGTATTTGGATTTTTGAGATTGACTAACTTCACTTAGCATTCTATTCTCCAACTTCATCCATTTACCTGCGAATGCCATTATTTTATTTTTCTTGTTTGGTGTTTTGGTCATAGTGATGAAAAAGCTAACTGAAACATCAGGCTTCTATCAAATCCCCTTTATATGAACAAAGAGGTCTTTACATTGTGGCTGTAAATCAAAATATTTCTGTGCAAGCTCTAGAAATTATTTGATGTACAGATCCCCAGTATTTCTTATTTTCCTTAAAGTTATTCTTCGCCTGATCCAAAACAAACCTTTGCTCTCACTCTACCCAACCCCCACTCCCAATTTTAGAGGCCTTGGTCACAATGAATTTAAATATCAATCTCCTCAACTCAGAGAGCAGACTGGATTTCTCCTCTCTTTGGTGCAGTCCTGAATCTGCATAGAGACAGAAAGCCAAGGGTACTTTAGTCAGTGACCAAGTTCTGTGATATCTGTTTTCCAGTGATTAACAGCAGTAGTTTCATGTATTCTGTCCATTCTTTTCTTGGCATTATTATTACATCATTATTACTACATCATAGGCAGGGGTTGAAATTTATTTTGAAATATATTTAAATACATTTTTCTGCTGAGTAAAAATTGTGTTTATTCCAAAAATGTCAGCAATGGCAAATTGACTATACATGAGAATAATAATTTTATCTTAAAAAAATCATTTCCAAAACCCTATGAAAAATCTAAAGGTCAGGTCATGAATATAAATGCACTTTGAAATATGACCTCCTTTTCCCTTGTCCGCTTCATTTCTGTTGTCTATCGCAACCTACGATTGCTCAATCAATGGACAATGTCAGGTACTTTATGGAGTATGAGCTTAAAAATATTTAAAAATATTGTTTCCCTTGGGTAGGTTATAGTCTAATTTAAAAAACCCATGATAAAAAATGTTATCATTAACTAAGTGAGTGAAATGAACTCTTTAAAATGAAGTACTAGAATTTTTTAGGGTCTGGAGGAGGCACTATTGATCAGTGTGGGCAAAGAGAATTCCATGACTTGATTTTAATGCTAGATAATTCCATCTATCATTCTATGGACAAATCACTCTACATTTTCATGTTATAGCCAAGTGATGACTTAGAAGTGCCAGATAGTATATGAATCCCTAGATAAAAGTTTATACACTAGATTGATTGTATTCTTGCAGAACAATAGGCTTTTCTTTTCTTTTCTGTATAGTTTTCTCATATTCTTTCTGTTGAGAATGTGCTATGGCATTAACATGGACGAGACACATTTTTCTTTCCACAATGTCAGAATTTATTGAATAACAATAAATTACAGGCAACATCAGTGGTAGTTCACCAAATACTTGTGTGAAGGAGCCTATAATCAAGGAGATAGCTAAAGATTGCAGTTAGCTGAGAGCCATAAAAGATGTTCTAGTTTCCACCTGATATTAATACATTATTCAAAGAATCTTTGTATGCCCGTGAACACTGTGTGATGCACCTGTAAGCTCGAGCTGTAAGCACTTGTCCTTGTTAAAGCTATATGTATATAACTGGGTGAGGTTGGCTAGTGTGTGTGGGAAGAAGAAGAAGGTGGTGGTTGGAGTTAGAGCGTTTGGAGTGATTGCTGGAGCCGGAGAGAGAAGAAGAATAAAAGACCTTTTTTCATTTTCATCCTGCCTCCGAATTTTCCTGCGGCGTTCATTGCTCCAGGTGGCTTCTGCTTCAGGCAGCAACACTTGTGGGTCACCTGGTAGTCATAAGCTGGACAAATACAAGCAAGTTCTTTTATTCCAATCTTAATTTCTGGTATCTGTATCATTCAAGTCACACATCACACTTTACACAATTATATATATAGGTCCCAGAAAGGCTAAGAAAGGGTTAAGGCAGCCACAGGGATTCAGAAAGCTGAACTGAGAGCAAAAACAGAGAGCAGATTTGAAAGTAAAGTCACTATAGGTGGTCAGATAAGATTAGGAACCAGCCCAAAGAACTTATTCAGAGCTCAGAGCTGTCAAAATGCAGGAAATTATTTGAGGCAGGGATCAGGTGGGCAGTTTCACAATGTCCACTTGGAACGTCAGCTTGGAGTAGGTCTTCAGTGGTCATCACAGGCAGGAGAAACCACAGTCTGCTAAAGTCTGAGGTCAGAGATTCAGAGGCTCATTGCTTTGGTGATTTTCCTGGGCAAGACTCAGGACAAATGACCAGGTGATAGGATCTGATAGTGGTGTGGTGTCTAAACTTGGCACTCCTCTCCTTTTATGGGTCTTGAGTGAGGGGATTGCATCATTAGGTGGTAAGCTCATGGGCCTGGTTTTTCTGATGAGTTTGATTTACCCATGCCTCTGTGTTCTTCTGATTAATTTGATGAGTTCACAGGTAGTCATTCTCATTAGCATGGTTAGTTTATTTATCAGTATATGCCTTATGGTTTTGTGCAGCAAATAGCAGTTATTTACTGGTACAAAGTGTGGAGTCATTCCACCTCAACACTTAAAACCGAGTAACTTATGGCAAACTACTACCTCACAAAATGGAGGAACAAAGGTTAGGCACAGCCTGAAAACTGCTGTTCTACACATCACAGAGTGACTCAGAACAAAGCACAGCCTGCTCTCCACACTTTCCTACTCATGAGCATGTATATACTGCAAATAATTATATGTACTTCGTATTTTCAATTAATCTGTATTGCTTATATTTTGTATCTCCTTTTGGTCACAAAGTTCCAATAACTGGCATTAATGTCGGAGTCCATGAATTTCTTTTGGTCATCATAACATTGATGGGTTTTTAACTGATTCATTTCATGTATGATTTGATTTCTTTAACTATTAGTGAGTGAAATAAAAATCACAATATCATTGCACTGAGGTGATGTACCACATAATCTTACATTTTACATGAGAAATAAAAATTATCGTTTTGTTGCGTATCTGAGACAATTCACTTCAGTAGATTCAATGCCAAATACACGATTCTCTGAAAAATAGCTGAAAATATGTGCACACAAATTAATGAAGAAAGAGCAGGAGTGATTCCACCTTCTCAGAAGACTGGGATGAATGTTTACTACAGTGTAGTTCAAGGCCAATAATTTGTGGAGTTGTCTTTTTTTTTTTTTTTTTTTTTTTTTTTTTTTTTGGTACCAGGGATTGAACTCAGGGGCACTCAACCACTGGGCCACATCCCCAGCCCTTTTTTTGTATTTTGTTTAGAGACAGGGTCTCACTGAGTTGCTAAGTGCCTCGCCACTGCTGAGGCTGGCTTTGAACCCGCGATCCTCCTGCCTCAGCCTCCCAAATGCTGAGATTACAGGCGTGCGCCACCAAGCCTAGCTGGAGAGATGTCTATACATGCAGTCTCAGGTAGCCAGATCATTGACTTTCTGCAGAGCTGCTTACCGGGATAAGCTTTAAATCAGCAAGACACAGATGATGTCAATTTCCATATTTTAAAGTTCCTTTAAGAGATAATATCTCTCTCATAGGATTTTGCCTTAGTTCGGGCTTCAAAACTGAGAACTGAAGTCGTAAAGCAACTAAATCTATGTGGACTTCAAGGTACACAATGGAAGAGGTAGATGAAACACCTTAAATGGTTATTAAGAAATTAATTTCGGGCTGGGGTTGTGGCTCAGTGGTAGAGCGCGCGCCTAGCTTGTGTGCGGCCTGGGTTTGATCCTCAGCACCACATAAAAACAAAATGCATTGTGTACAATTAAAGCAAATAAATAAATATTAAAAAAGAAAGAAAGAAATTAATTTCCTGAACAGGAAAGGTGAACCCCAGCAATTTCTGCTTTGCTTGTGTGTCTTGATCTTTTCTATTATGTCTTATAATTTAATGTTTGCCATGAGGGGAGAAGGAACTTAATGTTGTTGTCTACAAACTTTTGAGAATTCACTACTGGGAGTTAGGAGAACTGATTTTATTTCTTATTCTTCTATCACCCAATTAGATGATCTGAAGTAAGTCAGAATGACTCTAGGACTTAATGACTCTAGGACTATGAATAATATGAGAAAGTTAAACTAGATAATCTCTAAATTTTCTTCAAGATTCTTTCACAACATTGTGAGTTTTAAGTTAGGAGGATAAAGCTTAGAAACTCAGAAATAAGTATGACAGGTCTGGATTAATGTTCCATCTAGCCCCCAAATCTGTGCAAACAATCACCCTGGGGAACAAGCCATGAGTGGATGCAATTTTTCATCCTGACATCAACCTTAGAGGTAAAGCATGCATCAGCTCCTCATAATCTCCGCTGATGACACTGTGGTGTATAAATTCAACCAACCCCCTTTGAAATCCATTTACGTTTGCTGTCAGTGCCTAGCTCTTGGGGGTTGAGAGTTTCATAGGTGATTATCCTCTGTGTAGAGAAGTACTCCCCTCACTTGTTTCTGGCCCAGGTTTACCTTGCTCAGTTTTGAAAAGTATCTCCTTTAAGAGAAGATGATTGCAGATTTTGAAAGTTAAGTCTGTGCTTGTTTTAGTCACATCAATCATCACTTTTTTCTTATACTTTTAAGATTTTAATCTTCTTGGAATCCTTTGATTTTTTTCTTTCCAAGTTGAAGAATTTTACTCTTTGGAGTCTCTTTTGGCATTGCTGGCCATCTTCCCTAGCATACTCCCACTCTGGATCCTCGTGATTGCTTTAATTTTCCTTTTCTGGAATTTTATCAGTTCCATTTTGCATTCCTGAAGCGGCAGCAATAAAGAAATATACATAGGACTCCAGAGGAAGAAGTGGAGGGAAGGGCTGAGGGTGGCTCTGGAGCCTTTCTCATATGTGCAACGATCCCATTCACAGGGACTCTACTTTCAGGACCTAATTACTCCCTAAAGGCTGCACCTCCTCACACCATCACCTCAAGGGTTAAGTATTCAACATATAAATTTTGAGGGACACAAACATTTAGACCACAGCTACATTCTAGAATGAGAAATGCCACCCTCATGTCTTGTTACTTAAATTTCATGGTTAAGACACTAAGTAATAAGAAATGCTATCATGCACTAATGTAAATCTGTATCCTTTACATTATTGAAAACATCATAAGCCTAATTTAAACACACAATAACAAAAAAACAGACAAAAAATTTCTGGAACATAATAGGGAATGCTTAAGATCTTGAATATAGAATCAGGAGAAATTTTAAAAGGCCCTCAGATATTCCAACTAAGACAAAGCCATGACATCTAAGCGCCAGCTTTTTTATTACTTGTTTGAGATATATTTCTTTGCTGTCCTGCCTCTTTCCTTACCTCTATTCAGGCCTAGTACCTTTTCAAGTTCAATCACTTTAAATTTATATTTGTTTTTCTCCTAGATTTTAGCTCACCTGAAATCAACACACATGTCATTTGCTCTTGTATGTGCTTCTCAGTCTGATGGTCAGTAGGGATTTTAAAAAAAAGAAAGGAAAGAAAAAACAAAACCAAAAACAAAACAAAAAGCAGTGGAAAAAGGCAGTTTATTGTGCACCTGCTATGGGTCAGAAACTTTACTAGGTATTACTCTTTTATTGTTTCCTGAAGTCTTTACCACATCCCCATGAGAGAACTGTGAAGATTTTCCTTTCACACTTAATCTATGGATCCTCAAAGGCATGTAGCTTTACCCTGCCAGTTAGCAGCTTTCAAACACCTACATTAAACACAACATTAAGCGCTTGTTAGGATCGAGATTTTTTTCATTGTTTAATTAACCTTTATTTGAACATTACATTATAGAGTGATTTTCTTCATAAGACATTTTTTCTTCATTCATATTTTCTAGGAGAACAAATTTTGCTATGGAATTTTGTATATCAAACAGAATGAGCTCAAACTAAGACGGGTCTTTAGTGATGTTGAGGACGTGCTTTATGCAAGATGAGCTACTCTTCTCTACAGGATTCACTGCCTTTACCAGAGCCAAGAGCCAAGCTTTGTGCGTTCACATGTGAAGGCAGTTGTCACAGGTGGTCTTGCTTTATCTGGACTGGTTTCTCTTGTAGTTGTTGATTATAATTTTTGTTATTTGTAGAATAATGCTATAGATTAAATTGTTAATTGCAGGGAACTTCAGAGAGCTCGTAGTGATGCTCTCCTTTTGTGCCTAAACTTCCAAGAGATTCCAAAACTGATCAGAGGTAGCAGATTTAATGCAAATGAAGAAATATGAAATTGAATAAAACATTATCTCAATAAGCCTCAATTGAAATATTCATTTGCATTTGGAACAGAAATTTATTTTAAAAGTCTATCTACTGATGAACATGCATGCTTATAATGTTAATAAGTTATCAATTAGCTAATTTTATAATTGCATATGGCCTGATGAACACTGAATTCCTCAGTAGGAAAATGCTGTACTTTCCTTTTCAGGGGCCCTCCAGGGGAAAAGAAGTAATTACTGTCAATGGTACTTCACTTCCTAAGTGCCATAAGTTGAAAACCCATTCATTTATAATTCTAGCCACAGATTATTTTTCTCAAGTTAGTTTACATAATAACTGGAGACTGACAAAATGCTTACTTAAAATCATTATATGTATATATATGTGTGTGTGTGTTTATATATTATATATCCACAAATATATCTATATCTATCTATACACACACACACACACACACACACACACACACACACACACACACATATATAATCTTAAAATGACTGGACTATTTCTTCATAAGAGAGAAAAAGTTTAATAGGTCAAGTATATATTTTTTTCATTACTCCTTCCAAATTCAGTAGAGCATATATTTATGTTCCTTAACTGATAGTCAACTTGACACAATTGATTTGGTACAGGATTATTCTCTCTACAACATCTATTTTACTCGGCATCCCTTAACTATATGCTTCCTTATAATGTACCTTTCTGGGTGCAATGGTGTATTCCTTTAATTCCAGTGGCTCTGCAGGCTGAGGCAGGAAGAATGTGAGTCAAAGCCAGCCTCAGCAACTTAGCAAGGCCCTAAGCAATTCAGTGAAATCCTGTCTCTAAAAAAAAAAAAAAAAAAAAAATGCTAGGCATATTGCTCAGTAGTTAAGTGGTTAAGCACCTCTGGGGTTCAATCTCCACTATAAAAAAAAAAAAATCCTTTTTTTCTGGAAGCTTCTGGCCTTGTTTAGAGATTCCAGTGACTGTCTGGTAGGCAATAAATATAGTAGCAGCCCACAGAAATTCTGCTGTTAATGAGTAAAATAGGACAGAGAAACTTGCCAGTTTAAATGCATGTGCAAAGACTTTTTCACCCTTTTCTAGAAAGATTTATTCAATTTCTCAAAACACATGTGTCTGTTAAACTGTGTTGCAAACAACTTCCAATCAGCTTTTTCATGTGGGATTTTCTTAGAATTGCTCAGTCTAGTAACTTCACATGCCACTCTCTATATGCCCAGCTTTCCATTTGACACCGTTCAGCAGTGTGAGTAATTTCCAGAACTGTGCTTCGACTTTGAGAGGTATTCCCAGAACAATCAGATCTTGTGTCTGGTCAGGCTGCTCTCCGTCCTGATTCAGGTTTTTTTCAACAGACTTCACACAAGGCAAGAATATTCACAACCTTGATTGGGTTTCTGGATGGAGCATTACATACAAGATGTAGGTGGTCAACACCTGCTAGATCATAAGATGAAGTCAAAGTGACCTCAGGCCCTGAGAAGTTTATGTAAATGTGATTTGAACCTCCAACATACTGTTATTTTATTTTTATATCTTTCTCCTTGCCATCATCTGACTGTATCTATACCTTCTGTCATAATTTTACCCCTGCCACTATTGTGTACAAATTTCAACTTTCAAAAATGTTTGGTCATGGAATCATTTCCTGAATTTATTACTGTACTGTTGATATTCAATGGTACATGTGTGAGTCACATTTTAAAATCACTGACTCTCCATCATCCATCACCATTTCCTCTGTCTAATGATCTGTTTCTTCCTATCCCAGAGTTGAAACCAACAAACTATTTCTTCTTCTATAGGAAAGATGTTGAGGTAGTTCTGCTTCCTACTCAGGCCCTTGGTGTTACCCTTTATACTTGAAAAGAACTTGCATGTTAAATTATGCCAAACACACAGCATACTTCTTGAAAGATATTAAAGAGAAAAAAGCTTCTCCTTTTGCCAGGTATAATTATAAGTATGTTTATACCAAATAACATGGAGTAAATATGAGTGATGTAGTGCGGGCTTTTGTAACCAGATGAAGGCATAATTGATTCTCATGTGGACAGTTGGGATAAAGAGGTGCAAAAGAACCGGACAACTCAGGACCCCACACAGAAGATATGAAGGCATTAATGACTGTGATGTATTTAAATAAAACTGAACAGAAAGGCACTGGCATAAAGAATAGAGAGAAGAGAGGAGAGTTGTTGTGAAATGTTAGAAAGAGAGAAAGAAATGCTGCTTTTGGACATATGTGTATATATATATATATATATATATATATATATATATATATATATATATATATATCTTTGAGGGTCTTCTGAAGTATTTGGATAGGCTGCAGAAGTGAATCATTATCGTCAAAGCTTTTCCCTCCTTAAAATTTCTGCTTCAAGCAGCAAGTGTGAATTTGAAATATTGTAGAGCAAAGTAACTAAGCAACATGATAGAAAATGTTAAGTTCAAGAAACAGTGGCATTTTATTTAATATTTCACGATAGTGCACATTGCACTTAGGATGTACAAAAGTAACACAATTTCATATTCTGAAAATTCTCTCTGTGTGTATGTAGCCTTAGTAAACCAATAAGAGTTTGCTCAAGCATTACTTGACAGCCAGAAAAAAATGATTTCCTTCTCTTTCTTAAGCTTGAATGCAAAGACTAAATTATACAGGATCTAACAGAATTGATGAAGTGCTTCTATTTTAATAGATTTCATTTTGAAATTTTGGCTATCTTTGTGAAGTTAAAAAGAAGGCAGGAGATATTGAAGGTGGATTGACCAGGGGTAGGTAGAAGAGGGCTCCTTCCTCCCTCCCCACCTCTCTCCCATGACTCCTTTCTTCCTTCCATGTTCTGTCTGTCCACAAACATTTGTCAAGTGCCTACTATGTGCCAGGGACCATGCTAGGCACTGAGACTAGTGACGGTCTCATCGAGTAGATATTCTTGAAAAAGGATGTTCTTAAGGTATGTAAAGGTATGTAGGAGGAAACTTAACTCAGACTTGAGGGAAGAGGAAAACATTCCAAAGAAGTTAATGCTAAATAGGAATCTGAAGGATGAAGAAATTCAAAGAGGGCCTAAGGGAGGACTTCGAAAATTGAAAAGGTTATTTGCAGTAAATAAATACTGAACTTATAAAAAAGAATGCATTAAGCTTTTAAGTTCAATTTATAGATTCTGAAATAGTATTTTAAAACATGTTAACATTTCAAAACAATTATGTTGACTTGTGATTACTAATTTGAATAAACTCAAATTGAACATATTGACGCCCCTTATGTTATCAGTCCCATTCATTACCTTACCTAATGAAATCTCCATAAATGTAAAAGTGTTATGAAGGAAAATTAAGCAAGAGAGGTGGGTTACTATTTTATAGAGGAGTCATGGATAGCTTTTCTGATGAAATAACTTCCCATAACTAAACTGAAGCAAATGAGGAAAAAAATAAGGAAGGTGTCTGCCAAGAGGACCTTTCAGGAAAGGGAAACAGCATGCACCAAGCCTGGCTGTCCAGGCCCATGCAAGGCATGTTTTCTGAAGGCGAATTGAAAATTAAGGATGCATAAAAAAATAAAAGAAGCATAGCTAAAACATCAGTAGAGGACATAAAGTGGAATTTAAAAATACTTGATTCTGCATCTTGCACTACACCCCACAAAAAGCACAGAAGGAAAAATAAAAGAACAAAGAGCTTCAGGACACAGCAAATACTATACTCATAGACTTAAACAGAGAAGTCTCAATGATGGGTTAAATGTCCATTGGTGGGCTGGGGCCGTGGCTCAGTGGTAGCACACTTGCCTGGCATGTGTGAGGCACCACATATAAATAAATAAAATAAAGATCTATCAACAACTAAAAAAAAGTATTTTAAAAAAATGTCCATTGGTAAAGAACCCAAATAAAAGGCAGAGATCATCAGACAAGATTAAAAACAAATAAGAGCACTTGCCTACTAGCATGTGTGAGGCACTGGGTTAAATTCTCAGCAACTCATATAAATAAATAAAAATAAAGGTACATCAACAAGTATAAAGAAAAAAATAAGAATGATATTCATGTGTGTTTGTAAGAAATACTTTAAAACAAATGTGTAGCAACATGGGCAGGGTGTTCATTAATGGACAGAAATTTATATATTTTCTGCAAACACTAAACATAAGAAGTGAATAAGACAGTGTTACTATCAGATAAAATGAAATCAAGAAGGTGTATTATGCTTAAATGTATGTGAATCAAATATAAAAAGATTTCATATTTGTTAAAGAAAAATTGTCAGGACTAAAAAAAGAAAATAGATAAATCTGCAATTAAATTTGGAAGTTTTAAAGAATCCTTTCCCAATGATTAAAAAATGAGTTTACAAAGATCAATTAGTATACAAAAGAATTGACTAACACTATCAACTAAACAAGCCCAATTGACATAAGCAGAACACTACCACCAAAACTGACACAATAAGCATTCTCCCCAAATGCGTGTGGACTTTTCATGAAATCACATGATCCACATCTTGGACCATGAAAAGAGACTTAATACAATTCAATGGAACAAAATAACATCAGTGAATTATATGCTTATAAGTAAAATATCTGCCCCTCAACTAGAAATCAGCCATAAAAATTTGATACACTTCCCCAGATGTTTTAAAACCACACAGTACTTCCAAATAAGTCCTATATCAAAGAAGAAACTGTAAGAGAATTTGAAAATTATTTGGAACTTACTGATAACACGTGTGTACACACACACACACACACACACACACACACACACACCACAAACACACATCATGTCAAAATTAGTAGGCTATAGCTGAAGCAATCTCCAGGAAGAAGTACATAGGCTTCGGTGCTATGTTACAAAAGCAGAAGAATGTGAAATGAATGATCTGGTCTGTTACCTTAAGGTGTACTAAAAAGAACATTAGCGAGACTCTGTTTCAAAATAAAAATTAGATGGCCTGGGGATGTGGCTCAGGGGTTGAGTGTTGGGGGTGGGAATGGGGAGAGAAATAAAAAAAGATAATGCAAAAAATAGGAAACAAAGAATGAGAAATAGAAAAGTAGCAATAGAGAAAACCATGAAAATCAAAAGTCACTTCTTTGAAATATAAAATTGACACACTTACTAGTAAGACTGATCAAACAAAAAAAGGAAAAATACTTTCTAGAATGAATTATTACAGCCAGTAATAAAAAAAGGCAACATTGCTGCATAAAGACAGTCCAAGCTCAATGGCTTCACTAGTGAATTCTATTAAACTTAGAAAAAAAAAAAAAAAAAAAAAAAAAAGACATACCAATATTACATAAGCACTTTACAAAGTAGAAGAGAAAGAACATTTTGTGAGGGCAGCATAACCCAGATACCAAAATAAAACAAGGACATTACAAGGGAAAATCTGCTGACTGACCAGCATGCCTCATGAATGTAAATGTGAAACTCTTTAACAACATATAACTAAAAAGATCACAGCAATATATAACAAGGAAAATACATGTCCAAAATGGGGTTGTCTAGGAATTCAAAGGAAGTTCCTAGATGCAACTCAATCAAATTCACCACATTAATGTATAATGAGAGACAAATCATGATTATTTAAATAGCACAGAAAAATTATCAAATTTAATGATTAAAAACATTCCCCATAAGAAGTCATGAATAAAAAGAAAATTCTTCAACCCCATAAAGAATAGCTACAAAAACTTCATAGCTAGCAAAAATTTAATGATGAAAAATCAACTCCTTTTTATTTAGATCAATGACAAAGCAAGATTTGCTGTTATTTTTTGTTCTCACTATTTTATTATAAGTCCCAGAACAGTAATAAGGGAAGAAAACTAAGTTTAAGAAATAATGTTTGGAAAAGATGAATAGAATTGTTATTATTCATAGACATCCCAACCATAAATAAAATATGCAAAGGAACCTACAAAAATATGAACTAATAAGGGAATATTGAAGATTTTACAATATGAAGTCAATATACAAAAATCAATTGTTTTTCTTTAAATTTTCAAAGAAAAATTGAGAAGTAAAATTTTTAAATGCTCCAGGGAGCAATAAAATAACATACTCAGGAAAAACACAAAATATTGCAAAAAGAGATTAAAACCTTAAATGATGAGAAATATATGTTAGGTTCATGGATTGAAATACTTGATAGTATTAATAGGTCACTTCTTCTAAAACCGGTCTAAAAATTTCATGAGATCCCAAAAAAACTGCATTATAGTTTGTTTTCTTTTTTTCCTCCTTGATTAAAAAATGACAAATAAATTCGAGCCTATGTACAAAAAGAAAGGACTCCAAATTACCAAATAATCTTGAAAGAAAAGAAAAAAGTTGAAAAGTTTAGTTCACTAGATTTCAAAACTTACAGTTATCCTACATAATCAAAACAAGGTGATATTAGTGAAAGCAGAGATAAAACAAAGTTCAAAATTAAAAGTATAGAAGTAACACACAGTAGCAAGAAGTCAAATGACTGTTGACAATAGTACCCAATCAATTCAAAGGGGAAACAAATTTTTTTTAGTAAATATTGCTGGATCAAAAGGATAGAAAAAAGAAAAAGGAAGGAAGGAAGGAAGGAAGGAAAGAAGGAAGGAAGGGAGGGAGGGAGGGGAACCTCATATCATAAACTTTAGTTGCATTTAACATTGACTGAAACTTTAAAGTTAAAACTCTCATGCTATAATAGAGGACACATGTCATTATATATTTTCCAAACCCATAAAATGTGTAACACCAAGAGTGAAGCCTATGTGAACTTGGATTGCAGGCAGTAATGACATATCAATGAAGGTTCAGCAATGACAGCAAATGTTACCCCCATGGTGGAGACCTTCCACATAGGGAGGCTATGAATGTGTGGATGCAGAGGGCACATGAAGTATTTCTGTACCTTCCTCTCAATTTTATGTGCAATTTTATTTTTTATTAAAAAATGAAGTATTTTGTTGAAAAAGAAAAGAAAAAAAATTAGAATGCTTTCTAGAAGAAAACAAAACAGGAATGTTTTCCCAACCTTGGGGTAAGTAAAGATTTTTTAGCACCCAGAAAGTAATAAATATAAAAGGAAAAAAAAAGATCAATTGGATTTTATAAAATTTTGAAACTTTTTACTCAGTCTGAGCAGAATACAAAGTATTGAATTGAAACCCAAATAATTTAATAAATCTTCCTGAGTTAATACTGATATAAATAAACAAGAAGTGAAGTAGTGACAACTTTTCTTTACAGAATAATCACAATTGACAACTCTAAACAAGTGAAGAAAATAGAAAACCATTAGTAGACACCATAGGAATAACTTCCACAGGTAAATTCTACTAACGAATGGTACAATTATTGGGGGAAAATTTAAGGAAAAATAAGATACCTGAGTATTTTCAAAGTATTTCCCCCCCAATTATTTATAGTTTTCATAGCAAGATTTAGTCACTTTATAATGAAGAAATATTACAGACACTATTTTAAGCTAAGTGATCAATGTTCACATCACCAGTGATATGTATCAATATCATTTACCTCCTGCTGAGATCTGCTGAAAAGATTCTACACCCCTGTGGTGTATTTCTTAATAATGTGCAGGATTACCTCAGTCTCATTATGAGAAAACATTGAACAAACTGAAACTGAGGGAAAGTCTAAAAATATGTGATCTGTATTCTACAAAAGTCAAGGTCATAAATGATAAGGAAATAATGAGAAACTGTTGCAAATTGGAGGGAACTAAGAAGTCGGAGGATGGAGAACAATGTGGGATCTTTAATGAAATCCTGGAACAGGAAAATAACATTGATGGACAAACTAGTGAAATCCGAATGAGCTCTGTAGCTTGATTATATGCTAGCGTATTAAGGTTAACTTAGCAATTTTGATTAATAGTGTATGATGATGTTAAATATTAACAGAGGAGAAATTGGGTGAAAAGTATGTGGGAGCTCTCTGCACTGTTTTCATTTCTTCCTGTGAGTCTAAAGTCATCTAAGAAGACAATTTTAAATAAAACAATGGCATAAACCAAGACCTCATTTCAAAGCTGCTTCTCCCCAGGGACTAGATCACATTTCTCAGGCCTCGCTCTGCATTTGATTTCCTCAATGTACCTGCCTATCTGTGGGGCATTTTGAGTGTTGGCCAAATTCGTAGTCTCTTTTGAGGAAAGTAGTTGTAGGGAGTTTGATGTGTTTAAGATGGCTATGGTTAGGGTCATATGACATATGACCTTATAAACTCATTAAAATTCTAAAATTTGGCTATTTTTTGTACATTGTTATTAGGCAGAATATTTTCCTTCCTGCTAAACATCTAATGCTGCTTTTCTACATGAAAAAAATTACACAATGATTTCAATAGTCTTGGTTTATGCTAGTAATCATTTGAATATCTACTTTTTAGAAAACATTAGTTACATGAATAATAAGTAGTCTTTAGTCCAATGAAGCTCTAAATGTTAACTTTCATGTACCAGTGGGCAAAGGAACAAGTTATTCCGAGAGGAAGAGGAAATTGATAGCTGGGCCCCTGAAATCAAATTACTAGACAGTCATCTACTCTATTTTGCTTATAGGCTGAGTTTAGATAATCTTTATAATATTTAAGAATTCGTGTAAATATTCTATAGCTTTAAAAACAGAATGCTTGATTTTAAAAACTCAGTTCAGTATAGATCTATGAGAATTACTCAGAGAGCAATCGTGTTGGCCCTAGCTGGGTACATCAGAAATACATGAAGCTAAATCAGAATAGCAAAAAAGTAAGAACAGAAATCAAGTGGAATTAATAAAGCAAAATGAGTATCTGTGAATTTAGCCCTTAGGTAAACTTCCTCCTGAACTGAAAACAGAGGCAACTTAGTAAACACTTTTAACAGTGCCCTTGAGTAAACTGTATTTGATTCACAAGGTCACATCCTCGGAAATGGTATTTAAAGATGCACAATGTTTATTCATTTTCATGTTTCCTCTGTCATTCTTAGTAGTGTCAACTAATGATCAAATATGTCCATTATCTTTTCCTTGTAGCTGCTTTTCAACCAGGGAAATAAAAATACTGTGCTGAAGTTAGAGATAAATTTCACCCCATGTTACAAGGCTATAAATTGCTTGTTGATTCAGTGATTTTCATTGTTGATAAATATGGTATTCTGTCAACTGTTGGTAGCAATGTCTCCCTTGTCATTAATGGCAACGTTGAAATGCCTTGTACCTAAAGGACATATGGAAGTACTGATACTATGTGTTTAGACTTTTTAAGAGAAGAACTCGATTCTCCCATGAGAGAGGCCTACCCTGGCACTGTGGAACACGCACACTACATTAACTTCCAAGAGCCACTGAGGAATGTTTAATGAACTGCAAACTTGAGAGTGAATGTAGTGATAAGTGTACATCCTGCCATCCTTCAAAGGGTTTCCTGGGCCCCTGTTTCTGGTGGCAAGGGCTGAGATACCTCATGTATTTGTTTCATAATGCTCGAGGATGGTTTTTGTAATGGTGCAACGGGGGGAGGGCAGATAAATCTAAAAGAGCATAGAAGGCCAATGTCCTTTGTCCAGGTTATTTTCTTAATTCATTCTTGCTGGTACTTATTTGACAATTTTATTTATTAAAAAGAAAAATTTGTAAAGTTTTATCTATATATTCCACATATATATTATAAAGATTCAGTAAGAATAGGTATGCAGTAGTTTATACAAATTCTATTTGTTACTAGTATCACAATAAATGGAATCCTCATGAATAGAGGTAGATGAAGTTTCCTTAGGTCAGGGTGGATTTTTCTTTCTTTCTTTCTTTCTTTCTTTCCTTCCTTCCTTCCTTCCTTCCTTCTTTCTTTCTTTCTTTCTTTCACTGACCATACCACATTTTGGCCATGATGCAAATAAACTAGTACTTTTTTTTTTTTTTCCATTTGTTTATTGGTTCATATTCATTACACATAACATTATGATTCATTTTGACATAACTATAAAAGCATGTTCTAATTCAGTCCCCAGTACTTCCCCTTGCCTTCCCCTCTTCCCTTACCCTGTTCCATTTCCTCTACTGATCTTTCCGCTACTAAAGGATGTTTTTTAAACTAATGTCTTATGGATATAGGTAATGGTGAGTGAGATTCACTGTGGTATATTCATATATGTACCTAGGAAAGTTAAGTCAGATTTGTTCCACTGTTTCTCCTTTATCCCCTCTCCCCTCCATCCCCCTTAATCTCCTACCTCTATTCCAGTGATCTTTCTTTTATTCTTGTGGAAGGGCTGCAGATACCTTAATGTGACTCTTTTTAATGATTGAAAAAAACATTAAGTTGGCACAAAGCAATAGGCAAGAAACAACTTAGAACTTGGGAGATGAAATCTATTGTGTAATTTATAATACTGCGCACAAAGGGATGGCAAATGCCTTGTTTTATAGATGGAACAATGAGGCCCAGGGAAGTGGAACAACTTATTAACGAAGACAGACATTTTTGCAAAGGAGGGAAAGCAGACACTGATGTTAGGAACACTGTTATCCCCAGGGAGGTTGAAAGAGGTGATAGGAGCAGACTCCTGCTCCCATCAAAGAAACTCTGTTTTCTTTTCTGCTTTGTATTTGAAATTTTCTCCAAGAAAATTAAAAGGGTATAGACACAAACTTTAAGGAAAAAAACATTGCAATAGAGAGAGTATATAGTCATGGGTTTGAATTATGCTCTACATTCTTTTATATACATCAATGATGATTTCATTATTATATTGAACAGGAAAGCAGCATTAAGGAAGTTAGTTTGAAGCAGTGTCTTTCAAACTGTTTATCTACAGCCCACAATATAATACTGTACAAACAAGATGACAATATTCAATTATATACTCCTAGCAGAAAATAAAAGTACTACAAAGCAAAGATTCTATGCTTTTTGATATTTTTATCATTTTAGTCTATTAACAACTGATTTTATGACAATTTTAAAACAAGAAGCATAAAGATAATTATTAAAAATTTGTTCCCAATTCTGTCATATTTATTACAATGATTAAGATATTATTCAAGAAAGTATTCCAGATATAAAATGTATACTCATCTAAATGGTAAGATTTAAAGCAAAGATGACTTATCATTTCCAAAATTAATTTTTCATATGAAGTATTTGAAACACTAGTGGTTCTTTTACTGCACCAAGAGTTGTTTTATGTTTAAATTTTGAAAATTGGCTTCAGTAGCAATGATATTGGTAATATGGATTAAGTTAGGTTAAATTACATTTCGGTAATAACCATCATTTCTTTGTGCAGACTTATTTTACTTTAAAAATATCAAGAGCCCAAGATGTGTCCAGAATTAACAAAACAAACACTATTAAGACCAGACCATGACTTCTTGGGTGGTTGCTGAATGTTGCATAAAGAGGTCTTGTTGAAACTTTTCCACCACATCTTCCTCCCCTCTTTCATTTAGTTTTCTCAAATTCTTTCCAGTAAACTTTCCTCTAGTTCCCTTTTTTTTTTTTTTCTTTGTTACTTTTTTTTAACTCTGCCTTAGGCTTAGGTATAATTGCAACTTTATCTGCTTTTAAAAGCAAATGAGTCTAAAATGCTGACGATACCTTTCGGGGGGTCAACATCAAATCTCAGAGAGAGGGTTGTAAATTGTTTAAATTTAATTAGAGAATAATGTGACTTTTTCATTTCTGTGTTATAGTACTTGCCACTTATCACGTCTTGCCTTGCATTATAAATAATTGCTTGTTTCTACCCCTTCTCAGCATATTTACTAAATCCATAAATAAATGATGAGCAGAACTTTAACTTAGAAATATTTATTGTTGTTACCAGATAGTTTTGGACTCAATAGAGGCAGAGTATACATATATTACACAGTTTAGTTTAATCAACGAAGCTGAAGATTCCAACACTTTTCAAGCCAGCTCCAGGCACATATCTCCAGGCGTGTATTTTTTTTTTTTTTTTTTTTCATTTGGCCTGAGAACGGCCCTCAGAATTCCCTCTAATATGATGCTTTAAGAGATATAATTAATTTATTAGATTTGGTTTTCCAAATGTAAAATGGCAGCCATCCCTCTCTTAACTGAAATTTATTCAGTTATTGAAAATATTTTTTTTAAATATATATTGATCTGGTTTACACCAAAGACACAGGCAAGTGAATTGCAGTCAAACCAAGAGATCTGCTGGAGGTGGCATCTGCTGGCGTGTGCTCATGCTCTGTCTCCTTTATAAATTTGATCCATTTTCTTCTTTTTTGTTTTGATTAATTGTCAAAATATAAGACCCTTTTCTTGAAATGTGGTCTTTGCAAGTCTATCACACCTTAAATTTCAACATGCACCTTCCCCTCAAAGCCTTCCCTGGCTATCGACTTCTCAGGCATTTCAGGAGAAATACACATCAAGAAGTGTGAAAGGAGGAAATCACACCATTTTATCCTCATGCTAGAACCCATCTTCCAGGAAGAGCAATGAGACTCCACAAGAGGCCACTTGACAGACTCACCCCTTCTCATAATTGTAGGAAAGAGCTCCCAGAAAGTCATGGTCATTTGGAGGAAAACTTCCTTCAGTTAGAAGGGGAAAAAAAATAAAAGAGGGGAAAAATTGAATAGGCAGTGGACAAGTGTCTGCCACAGGACAGCAGGGAGACCAACAAATTTTTGATTGTGTGGAATTCATTTACTACCATTATTATCAGAGCACTATCCCCTCAGTCCTATAGCTTGCCATCTCTCATGGAAAGCAAAAGAAACCTGCTAATCTCTTAGGCCCAATTTTGCCATTATGTATGTAGAATATATTTTTGAAATAAGCGCCTGCATATGAATTATATAATGTTCATGTTTGATGGTGAGTGTGTGTGGGAGGAGGTAATAATTTCTAAAATGCTGCAAATGATATAAGGACTCTTTAAACTGAGAATCAGTTCCTGATCTAAATAGCCTTTTTTATTTATTTAATTTTTCAGATGAGAGATAGTTTTGAAGATGAGATAGAATTGATAATCATAGGAGCTTTTGATATGGAACTAGTCAGTTACATCAAAAACAATAGAAAAATCTATTATGTATGTATAGTAATATCTTCAGGAATACAGCAAAGTGATGCATCCATTATTTGTAAAGATGAAAAATAGCACATTCAGATTTAAAGTAAGAATTGTGTATTTATATATCTATGTCTGCTTAAATTGTGCACTATATGTAAGTCCTATTTTGTGTTTTTACTCTGTTATTGTAGTTTCGTATCTTGTTATATTTTAATCTATTTTTGGTTACATTCAGGAAATTGCTTTGGAGTGTGATAATATGCATCTAGAACCACATTACAATGATTTGCAAATGAGTCACCAAGACTATTGCATTCTGCACTTGGAAAAGTGTCTTACCTAGGAAATTTCTCTTAGGGCAAGCAATAAACAATTTCATTAGAAATAGTTTTCTTATGGTACATTTCACAGCTATTGCCATCTTTTTTCTGTCATTTTTTAAAATTTTCAGAAAACTCAGGTGATCAGTTGTCTTCAATTCTTATGCATCCTCTCTACTATGACTGTGACTTCCTAAACATCAAAATGTGGTCCATCAAGGGACACTGCATGGATAGTCTAACTGTAACAGTCTTTTGTCTAATCTGTAAACATGACCTTCAAGGCCAATTAGATTACTTATCATGGTCTCATTCCTTTGGTTCCCTAAGACCTCCATTGGCAGACTGGACTTGGGTTGTGTTGGATAGACTGGTTTGAGAATAAACTACTTTGGACTTGCAGGGTTAGTAGGAGGGGAGACTGTGTCATTCGAGATTAGATGACTAGATTCACTTATATTGTGAATTGTTTGCTGTAGAAGTAAGGAGCTGAGCAGAAAGGCCTGCTGCTCTTTCTTCTCTTGTGTTAATGTGGGCCCATCCATGTCTGTTTGCATCAGAAAACAGGAAGATATCTCCAGTTGGTGGAGTAATAGCCTCTTTCTTCCCACATTTGCTTTTTCATTTTGCTGCTTTTGAAATGACTTTTACAAAAATGAAAGCTTAAAGGAAAGCAGTGTGCCAAATATCTGAAAGAAACCAGGTTTAAAGCAAAGCTGAAAAATAAAAGCTTCTAGGCTGGGTGGGATGGTGCATGCCTATAATCTCAGCAGCTTGGGAAGCTGAGGCAGGAGGATCTCCAGTTCAAAGCCAGCCTCAGCAACAGTGAGGTGCTAAGCAACCCAGTGAGACCCTGCCTCTAGATAAAATACAAAATAGGGCTGGGCATGTGGCTCAGTGGTCAAGTGCCCCTGAGTTTAATCCCTGGTACTCCTCCAACATATATACATATATATACACACACACATATGCTTCTAAACAAGACCTCAGGACCCAAAAGTAAAAGGAAAGATAAAAGGGTCAAGGGTCAATCCTCTATCCTGTGTACTCAGTGGATGTTGCTTCTTTGTTACAGGAGAAATGCCTTAAATTGGGTAGAGAGGGTGTTCAGAAGGGGGAAGATGAACTTCCAGATATTTCTAAGGGACAGAATTGTGTTTCCCATTATGATGTCTTTAGACTGTGGATTGAAGTGAACTCCCTGTTCATATGGATACCTTGCTCTCCACGGCAATGGCAAGGCTGCAAGAGACAAGTGGGAGGTCCCATTTCTGGGCTTTTTCCGTGGTCATTGCTGGGTTCCTAGTTAACTAATTTTGCAAATAAGAAAGATGTCCCCAGTGGACCAATGTCTGCCAGCTGATGTGTCACTTTCACCTTTGTCTGACCCACCTATATTTTCACCTTTGTTTTTCATTGTCCTTTTCAGTATATGACTATCTAAAAGAATATAGCTTCTGCTGCGATTCAGCCCAAGGTTTCAATATTGCTTAGAAAAACATAAATGAAGCCCATCTTATTCATACAGAATCTCTGGGCATGGTTACAGCTTCCTTTCTGAAGTTCCTGATTCAAAAAGGTCATTTCACATTTTCCTTCAGTGATCTTATCCTAAACTTGGAGCATCTCCCTGAATAAGTCTGCTATTTTGTGCTCCCCATCTTCAATATTCTGTCTTCATTCTCACAGATGATTAGGTTCAACTTAAATATATTTTTCATACTCCATACTCCTCCTGGCAAAGTAGAAATTGTTGGAAACCCATTGTTCAGCCATTAGTAAGACTTTCTTGCATTCTGATACTTATCACTGCTTTGATTAGTACCACAATAGCAAAGCATAATCTTGCCCCCAAAGGGAGATCATTATTTTACATTCATAAATCTGGAAATAACTCTCATGCAAAAGGCTGAAGGCATTTTTAATTATTTTTTTTTTTTTCTGATAAGAAAGGTAGACCATATGATTGATTCCTGCATCTATGCCACATGAATGTTTTAATTACATGAAAAAAATGGTTATAGTTTAAATTAGTGGGTACCTGGTATAGTTCAGGTTTTGTAAGAATGAATATCCTCTGGCAAACCAACTGCTATAACAGTTTACATTTCTATTCCTCTTCTTATGACTAATATTTCCAGATAAGAAACAGTTGGAAGCAATAACAACTAACTCTGATGAGGAGCAATGTAAACTCTTTATTCGCGTTATGACTAGACTATTCTTAATCTTAAAAAAATGGACCTACAGGATGGTTAGGAACATTATTGAAGTGAAGGCTTCTGAAAAGAGGAGCTCATAATTATTGAGTAAATATAAGAACAAGGTGAATATGATCACAATAGACTAATCACTGTGAGGAGACATGTAAGCACTGGAAAAATCCCTGCCCTCATCCCATGAGTGGAGACAGACCAGAAGAAGGAAATGAGGGTTTGTGTATCAGGGACCCTGTATTCAAACTATCCTAAATTATATCTTCAGGATACTGGAAATTCTCATGCAGTACCTGAGAATGAATATATTTTGCTAATTTTGGTCACCTAAGAAGAATTTGATGAGGCCTGGTCGGTATGCCAAGCACTTTACTTCTAATTAATACTCTCTTTTTTTCTTTTTCTTTTTTATTTATAATAGTAGTATGTATTACAATTCATAATGCACATATATAGCATCATTTTACATACAACTGTTTGTATACAAAGTATATAAGTACCATTCAGATCTTTAATAATACATTTAGGATAATGATATCCATCTCATTCAACCACCAATTTTTTTTTCTTTTTTTTACCCCCTCTCTCCCTCGTTGCTCCCTCCCTTCCTCTCCCTTTCCTTTGACCATTCTAGTGTTCCTCTAATCCTCCTATGTACCCCCAACCAACAACACTGTGAACTAGCCTCCTTTTATCAGAGAAAACATTCGGTATTTGGATTTTTGAGATTGACTAATTTCAATTAGCATTATATTCTCCAACTTCATCCATTTACCTGTAAATGCCATTATTTTATTCTTTTTTATTGATGAGTAAAATTCCATTTTGTATATAAACCACATTTTCTTTATCCACTCATCTACTGAGGGACATCTAGGTTGGTTCCACAACCTACCTATTGTGAATTGTGCTGCTATAAACATTGAAGTGGCTGTGTCACTGTAATATGCTGTTTTTAAGTCCTTTGGGAATAGACCCAGGAGTGGGATGGCTGGGTCATAGGGTGGTTCCATTCCCAGTTTTCCAAGAAATCTTCATACTGCTTTCCATAGTGGTTGCACCATTTTGCAGTCCCACCAGCAATGTATGAGTGTGCCTTTTTCCCCACATCCTCTTCAACATTTATTGTTGTTTGTGTTCTTGATAGCTGCCATTCTGACTGGAGTGAAATGAAATCTTAGAGTAGTTTTGATTTGCATTTCTCTAATTGCCAGCAATGTTGAGCATTTTTTCATGTATTTGTTGATTAATTGTGTATCTTCTTCTGAGAAGTGTCTTTTCAATTCCTTAGCCCATTTATTGATTGGGTTATTTGTTTTTTTTCGTGTTAGGTTTTTTGAGTTCTTTATATATTCTAGAAATTAGTGCTCTATCTGATGTGCACGTATTAAATATTTGTTCCCAATTAGTTGGCTCTCTATTCACCTCACTGATTGTTTCTTTTGCTGAGAAGAAGCTTTTTAGTTTAAATCTATCCCATTCATTAATTCTTGGTAATAATTCTTGCGCTACAGGATTCTTATTAAGGAACTTTGGGCCTAATGCAACATGTTGGAAATTGGAGCTTACTTTTTCTTCTATTAGGCGTATTGTCTCTGGTCTAATTCCTAGGTCCTTGATCCACTTTGAATTGAGTTTTGTGCATGGTGAGAGATAAGGATTTAATTTCATTTGGTTGCATATGGATTTCCAGCTTTCCCAGCACCATTTGTTGAAGAGGCTATCCTTTCTCCACTGTACATTTTTGACACCTTTGTCTAATATAAGATTGCTGAAATTATATGTATTAGTCTCTGTGTCCTCAATTCTGTACCATTGGTCCACCAGTCTATTTTGGTGCCAATACCATGCTGTTTTTGTTACTATTGCTCTAAAGTATAATTTAAAGTCTGGTGTGGTGATGCCCCCTGCTTCACTTTTCTTGCTCAAGATTGCTTTGGCTATTCTGGGTCTCTTATTTTTCCAGATGAATTTCATGACTGCTTTTTCTATTTCTTTGAAGAATGACATTGGGATTTTCATTGGAATTGCATTAAATCTGTATAATGCTTTTGGTAGTATGGGCATTTTGACAATATTGATTCATCTATCCAAGAGCAAGGTAGGTCTTTCCATCTTCTGAGTTCTTCTATAATTTTCCTTATAGAGGTCTTTCACCTCTTTCTTTAAGTTGATTCCCAGGTATTTTTTTTTTTTTTGATGCTATTATAAATGGGGTAGTTTTCATCATTTCCCTTTCAGAGGATTTGTCACTGATGTACAAAACTGCGTTTGACTTATGGGTATTGATTTTGTATCCTGCAACTTTGCCAAATTCATTTACTAGTTTTAAAAGTTTTCTGGTAGAGTTTTTTTGGGTCTTCTAGGTATTCATCATGTCATCAGCAAATAGTGCTAATTTGAGCTCTTCTTTTCCTATCTGGATCTCTTTAATTTCTTTCATCTGTCTAATTGCTCTGGCCAGAGTTTCAAGTACTATGTTAAATAGCAGTGGTGTCTTAGGGCATCCCTGTCTTGTTCCAGTTTTTAGAGGGAATGCTTTCAATTTTTCTCCACTTAAGATAATGTTAGCTCTGAGCCTTGCATAAATAGCTTTTATAATGTTGAGATATGTTCCTGATATTCCCAGTTTTTCCAGTTTTTTGAACATATGTATTATGTATTTGGTCAAATGCTTTTCTGCGTCTATTGAGATAATTATATGATTTTTATCTTTAAGTCTATTGATGTGATGTGTTATGTTTATTGATTTCCTAATGTTGAACCAGCCTTGCATCCCTGGAATAAACCCCACTTGATAGTGGTGCACTATCTTTTCTATATGCTTTTGTATACAATTTGCCAGGATTTTGTTGAGGATTTTTGCATCTATGTTCATTAAAGATATTGGCCTGAAGTTTTCTTTTTTGGATGTGTCTTTGCCTGGCTTTGGAATTAATGTAATATTGGCCTCATAGAAAGAGTCTGGAAGAGCTCTCTCTTTTTCTATTTCTTGAAATAGTTTGAAGAGCATTGGTATTAGTTCTTCTTTGAAAGTCTTGTAGAACTCGGCTGTAAACCCATCAGGTCCTGGACTTTTCCTTGTTGGTAGCTTTCTGATGATATCTTCTATTTCTTTGCTTGTAATCTATCTGTCTAAATTTTGTATAGCCTCCAGATCCAGTTTAGGCAAAGCATACGACTCTAGAAATCTGTCAATGCATTCAGTAGTTTCTATTTTATTAGAGTACAAGTTTTGAAAGTAATTTCTAATTGTCTTCTGTATATCTGAGGTGTTTGTTGTGATATTCCCTTTTTCATCATGAATGTTAGTAATTTGAGTTTTTTGTCTTCTTCTTTTCATTAGCATCACTAAGGGTCTGTCAATTTTGTTTATTTTTTCAAAGAACCAACTTTTAGTTTTGTCAATTCTTTGAATTGTTTCCTTAGTCTCAATTTCATTAATTTCTGCTCTGATTTTAATTATTTTCTGTCTTCTACTGATCTTGGGGTTGATATGTTCTTCTTTTTCTAGTGCTTTGAGGTGTGATGTTAAGTCATTTATTTGTTTTTTTTTTTTTTTCCCCTTTTAAGGAATGAACTCAGTGCAATGAATTTTCCTCTTACTACTGCCGTCATAGTGTCCCAGAGATTTCTATACGATGTATCTGTGTTCTCATTTACCTCTAGGAATTTTTTAATCTCCTCTTTAATGTCTTCTTCAATCCCTTGTTCATTCAGTAGCATGTTGTTTAGCTTCCAGTTGTTTTTCTTATTCCTTGTTTTGTCATTGATTTCCAATTTCATCCCTTTATGGTCTGATAGAATGCAGGGTAGTATCTCTATTTTTTTTATATTTGCTGAGAGTTGCCTTGTGACATAATATATGGTCTATTTTGGAGAAGGAGCCATGTGCTGCTGAGAAAAAAGTGTATTTGTTTACTGAGGGATGAAATATTCTATATATGTCCGTTAGGTCTAAGGTATTAATTGTTTTAAGGAGGCCTAAAGTTTCTTTATATAGATTTTGTTTGGATGATCTATCCATTGGTGAGAGTGGTGTGTTGAAGTCCCCTAGAATAACTGTGTGTTGTGGTCAATTTTACTCTTGAATTTGAGAAGGGTTTGTTTGATGAATGTAGGTGCTCCATTATTTGGGGCATATAGATTTATGATTGTTATATCCTGTTGATGAATGTTTCCTTTAAGTAGTAAGAAATATCCATCTCTGTCCCTTTTGATTAGTTTTGGCTTGAAGTCTACCTTATTTGATATGAGAATGGAAACCCCTGCTTGCTTCCGCAGGCCATGTGTGTGATAAGACTTTTCCCAGCCTTTCACCTTCAGTCTATTGATGTCTTTTTCTACGAGGTGTGTTTTTTTGGAGACAGCAAGTTGTTGGGTCATTTCTTTTAATCCATTCTGATAATCTGTGTCTTTTGAATGGCAAGTTTAGGCCATTAACATTCAGGGTTATTATTGAGATGTGATTTTTATTCCCATCCATTTTTATTTGTATTATGGTCTTTAGCTTGATTTGGTTTCTCTTCTGGTTGGTATTTCCCTTAGTTTAATATCTCCCTTTGTTGATTTTTATTGTTATTTTTCTCTTCTTCTTCATGAAAAATGTTGCCCAGGATGTTCAGAAGTACTGACTTTCGAGTTGTGAAATCTTTTAACTTTTGCTTGTCGTGGAAAGTTTTTATTTCATCTTCGAATCTAAAGCTCAGTTTTGCTGGATATAAAATTCTTGGTAGACATCCATTTTCTTTCAGACCTTGAAATATGCTATTCCAGGATCTTCCTGCTTTTAAGGTCTGGGTTGAAAAATATGAACATAGTCTGCTTGGTTTCCCCCTATATGTAATCTGCTTCCTTTCTCTTGTGGCTTTTAATATTCTCTCTTTGTTCAGTATATTAGGCATTTTCATTATAATGTGCCTTGGTGTGGATCTGTTGTGATTTTGTATATTTGGTGTTCGGTAAGCCTCTTGAAATTGGTTTTCCCATTCATTCCTCAAGTTTGGAAAATTTTCTGTAATTATTTTATTAAATTACTCATTCCTTTTGCTTGAAACTCTGCCCCCTCCTCTACCCCAATCACTCTTATGTTTGGTCTTTTTTGTTGTCCCATATTTCTTGAATGTTCTGTTCTTGGTTTCTTACCATTTTTGCTATGTAATCTAGATTTTTCTCTAGGACATATATTTTGTCTTCATTGTCTGAGGTTCTTTCTTCCAAGTGATCTACTCTGTTGGTGATACTTTCGATTGAGCTATTATTTTGGTTTATTGCTTCTTTCATTTCTGGAATTTCTGTTTGTTTTCTCTTTAGAGCCTCTATCTCCCTATTGAAGTAATCTTTTACTTCCTGTATTTTTTTATGGAGTTGTTTGTCAAAATAATCTTATGCCACCTGTATTTGCTCCCTCATCTCATTTTTGAGTTAATTCTTAAGTTCCATAAACATTTGGAATATGTAATTTCTAAATTCCATCTCTGGCATTTCACCAACTGTGCTTGCCATGGAATCTACTGATGAGGTATACTGATTTGTTCGTGTCACTTTTTTCCCTTGTTTCTTCATATTGCTTGTGTGTCTTTTCTTCCTGCACTGTGGGACCTTGACTATTTTGATTTTACCTTAAATGCAATGCTATCAGATCCACTTATAATTCCTTTACACTTTAAAATCAAACACTTTCTATTCAGAAAATCTCAGTTTGATCACAATGTACAGATTTAGTTAACCCAATATTGTTTCCAGTTTACTCTGTACGCTTCTGATGGGGTTTTTATAGCTTCAAGTATTGGACACAGAGGTGATATGTTTAGGAAGAAGGAAGTGATTGTATTGAATTGTAATTTCTTAGAAAGTATGAAAAGAGAGTTCTATGGAAGTGGTTTAGTATCAGCAGATGAGAGAGGAAAGAGAATGGAGTGAATGATTAGGTGGCTAGACCAATTTATATATAAACCTAACTTATGCAGTGGTTGAGAGAAGAGATAAAGAAAGATGGAAAAGAAAAAAAAATGACAAAGGAGTAGAAATTAGTGTAAGAGAGAGAAGAGAGAGAGAGTCAAGAAAATAGAGAATAAACTATATATAACACCACTTTGCTATATATTTCAATTGCACCCATTCTAGTTATCCCAATTTCTGCGTATAACTTGTTTTTGCCTCTGTTGAGTATGCAATGGCAGGGTGTAAATAGGGAAGATGAAGGACGAAGAAAAGATACAAAAGTGAGAAGGAATAAAAGAAAGAAAGAAAAGAGGAGCAGAAGCAAACAAACACACTGTCAATCAAACAAAAACAAAGCAAAACAAAACAAAAACAAAACAAAACAAACAAATAACCCCCAAACAACAAGACAAACAAACAAACAAAAAAAGTTGAACCCAGGAACAAGTCTCAAACAAAATGGACCCTGGGAAGACCTTATTTTTTCCCTTCCAGTTTAAGCCAATTGACCCAGTCAGCGATCCTGTTAGTGGAGTCAAGGCTGCACCATTGTCTAGTTGCAGAATGGCACAGCAGAAGAGTGGCTCAGGGGGATTGTGTGTCAGCAGCTGAATGGCACCGGGAAAGGGACCCTCCAGAAGGCACCCTTTCCCCAAGCCCACCCACAGTTGTACCTTCTCGGGGCCGCTGAGCTAGCCTCAGACATGCCCTCCCCTGCTGGTTGCCAGAGTCTCACTCAGGTGTGTGCTATTCTCAGAGCGCTGGCAGATTCCTGGATGTCTGCAGCTACTTTTCCTTTCTTCTTTGTTTCTTTGTCCTGGTCAGCCACTGCTTTCCTCAAATATGGCGGTGTTTTCCTCGGACTCAACAGCAGTTCCACAGACCTCTTGTTCTGGTCGCAGCTGGGCAGGTCGCACTTCCCCCAGGAGTGGAGGGGGCTTTTCCTCAGGTCAGGCCCTGCATGCAGCAGCAGGGAGCTGCTACTCTGGGCCCTGGAGGCCAGGCGAACTGGTGGCTGGGCCTCTCCTTCTGGGCAGGTCTAATTAATACTCTTAAAAGACTGATTTGGCATGATGAATAGAAATTAAAATATTTGGGCTCTTTTTCTTTTTTTAGAAACCATTTTAATATATTATTTCAATAAATCTATCATTGTCTTTGGAGCCCTCGATATGAATCTCAGAGCATCAACTGCTAATATCAGTCATGAACAATATAAATTGTTCTGTTTTTTTCTTACATTCTTAACATGGATGTTCAGAAAATTTCGGTGGTAACAGTTGTGTAATGGCAGTTCCAGTCACTTGGTGTGACTTGAAAATGCATAGAAGAATCTAGAGGACATGGAAGAAAACGCTCTTGTTCTTGTTTTTACACCAGTGTCTTAGGAAGGAGGTGGTCAGGGCCCAGGCAGGAAGGCTAGGTTAATGCTGTTAAATGTTTAATGTCATGACTAGGAGGAGCAGGTGCACAATGGGAAGTACTGACTTCTCTGACTTCATGTCATTGATTTTCCAGTGCCCAGACCATGAACTATTATCACCTCATTCATAATGGCTATATCACATTCACCTAACCTGTCATGCAGACATACAAGTGAATGAAGTAAATGTTCCTTTTTTGTTTTTGATGAGTATTGCTTGCTACTTGTTGACCAAATAACAAATTATGAGTTGAAACTTTGAGAACCTTTGAAATCTTTAATTATTTAAGTAAATTGTTTGTTCAGCTGTTGGAAAATGCCTTGATACCAAGCAAGTGCCTTGTAATCCCATTAATTTTAAATCTTAGAAAATAAAAATAACCATCTTCTGGAAAAGATCAGTATATGCATGAAACATTTTTTTTTCTTCAGCCATAGACCTGAACATTTCCTTGAAATGAACTATATAACATTTTTTAAAGTAGGCTTTTTATGGGATTTCTTTAGCCTGGAAGATAGCACTCCTGATTCATCATTCAGTCTTACAGTAATTACCATGGCAATGTGAGGGCACCATTCATATATTCACAAGTCCTACTTATGTTCTTCAACTGGTCCTAGGAGGCTATTAACTCTACTCCCAGCTTAACTCCCTATCAAATGTAAATATCCATAATGAATTAGAAATTCAGAAGATAGCAATTCATACATTTTTCAGAGTGTGACCTCGGATATTTTCCTACTGAATGTTTATCAGAAGATTGGTTATAAGAAAGTTGTTCTAAAGATTATCTAGAGGATATTTATTCAAAGATTAACTGTAGAAGTTTGTCTAGAGAATCCCCCTCCCCAACATATATGTATGTATCTAATGATATATATACATATATATATGTATATATAGCATATATATCTCTGTACTTCTATATCTATCTATCTATCTATCTATCTATCTATCTATCTAATATTTAAAACAGTATTTCATAAACTAGGTTTCCTGAATGGAAATGTACCTCAAGAGTTAATAAGGAGCTCAAAAACTTTTCATGGATAATTTATTTTTTGGAACACTGGGTTTAGAGAATGTTTTCTGAATCTCCAAGAGGAGAAAGCAGCTGCAGTTCCTGCTACTTTAAATTTCAGTCTTGGTTTAACTCAGAGTGTTGCAGCGTTGGGTTCTTAGAACATAGTGCTTTTGCTTTCATTGAGTTGTGGTTTGGTGATAGTCACTGTCCTTCATCAGGGGACTTCAGTAAAGACCTCTGAGACTCATTGCTAAATGTACCTCAGGAATGCTGTTGAGAATCTGATTTATTATAGTCACATTTTCACCTTTATGAGGTCCCATAGGAAGATGTTCCCTCAGGCCTCACTATCAGGAGTTTCTTTATTCCTTTGAAGAATTACTTTTATTATTCATTTTTAGCTTAGAATTCTTATGAGAACTATAAGTTGAAAATTTGAATATACTTTTCATTTTATTCTGACTACCAGCAAGCTCAGAGCCAATGTACCATTTATTTCTAAAAAAAGCTTGTAGACCTTTTGGTAAATCATTGTTATAGTGCTATCTTCATTTTCTTTTCCCTCACTCTTTTTGATCACCTTTCAATCTTCACCAAAATTATCAAACTAGTTTTATTGCATCTATCTATTTAGTGTGATTTGTATCTTTTGAAATGGGATGGAGGTAGGTTTTATGACTTTTCTTGTCAATGCTATTCTAATCTTTCCTAGGACAACATTCATATCTGTGTTACATCCACTTGTTCATAATATAGAAGCTCCTCAATTTAGGATGGGGTTATGTCCCAATAAACCATTGTCAGTTGAAAATACCATAAGTTGAAAAAGCATTTACTACACATAATCTATAGAAGATCATAGCTCAGCAACCATTCACTGTAGGGTATTCGTTGTTTTCTGTCATGATCACATGCCTGATCAGGAGGCATAGGCTGCATATCACAATCCTGGGAAAAGATAAAAATTAAAACTTTGAAGTATGATTTCTGCTGAACGCACATAGCATTCATACAGTTGTAAAGCTGGAAAAATGTAATTCCAACCATGTAAGTTGGAGACCATCTGTACACATTGGATTCACTTATTTACCTGTTATATCTTAGTCACTGTTATAATCTGAAGTGAACAGTACTTCATAGTGTGTTCTAAGAAACTTGAAGGACGGAATTACTATTTACTGAGGTGAGGAGGAATACAGAAACAGGGGTTTTGGATAAAGTGGGAAAATATGAGACAGATTCTGAATGTGCCTAGTTTGAGATGAGCACATTTGCAATTGTATTTTTCTAAAACTCTTCTATTCTCCCTTAAGCAATGATTCACATCAGAAACAGTGGCATAGATTTGGGCCATCAGCCAACCTCTTTTTCCTTTTCCTCTGATGGACAATCAAGCAGTATCTTATTCTTCAGGACACATCAAACACGTGTCCTCTGAATCCAGGACTCAGATCCTTGATTAGTAAAGACAAAGGAGTTTGCTGTGTTGATGGAATGGTCTTGACTCTTCCATTTTAAGGAATCACAAGGAAGCTGAAAATTCCAATTAAGACCACCATGTCCTTGTTGGCAGAAGTAAAGACAGAGATCGTCATCCACCTAGAGCTGATTGAGGACTACTGTGTGGCAGAGCCAACAGAAACTGAAAACTCAGATCTGTGAGTTTGCAGCTAGGTCTGTGTGGGCTGGTCTGAGGCTAGCAGGGATTTAGGGGGACCTGGAAAACACATGGAAAATCAGAAACTGGGAGCATTTCACCTGGAGGGAAAAAAGGTTAGAGAGACTGGAGAGAGCCAGCTCTGTGAGTCCTGCTGTGGTGGCATGTGGCAGCTGACGACGGGGTGGCTACAAGGCAATGGGAGGTTGGAAGGGTGGACGTGAGGGAATTTGGCTCTCACATGCCCAGCTGGCTCCTCTGACACCCACCAGATTCCCACACTCACTGGTCCCAGCACTAGCCGGGTCTCTGGCTCCCTCCCCAATCTGGCATTCACAGATGCCAAGTTCCCGGGACCTGCCAGGTCTAGCATCAGTCCAGCACCCCCCAGGGCCTTCCAAGACCTCAGAACCCAGACTCCCAAGCCCCTGGCCCTCAACCTGGCCCACCTCTCTGCCTACTTGACCCGAAGATTTGCTGCAGGCCCACAGCCCTGCATGCCATGTCACAGTTTAGCTGCCAAAACTGCCAGGCACATCACGCAACTTTGCTGCTGGCCCTGATCAACCTGTCTCAGGCCAATTGGGCCCCCAGGATGTGGCCATCTAGGTTCTAGACATGGCCAGCTGCTTTGTTCCTGCCTGCAACCCAGCTTACTCAGCTCACCACTTCGCAGCCAGGCCCACCTGACCCAGCCAGCGCTTTCACATTGGCCTATGCCAGTTTGCCCACACGAATCTCCAAGAAGAGAAATTGGGAAATCTTAAACTTGGTGAGCAACACAACAGAAAGGAAGGACTTGACACAGCCCATATTCCCACATTTAGTTCATACCTCAAGAAGAAATGAAAAGAAAATCAGTTGGGCACTGACAGTGAACACATGTGCTCCCTGACTATTTTGTCCACCATAGTGAAAAGGACCCCTTAATTTCTTAACATTTCACCAAGATGATGTTGTTGTTGTTCTTCTTCTTCTCCTGTTTTGCTTTTTGGTTTTCTATATTGGGTTTTTGTTTTATTTGAATGAGCACTGGTTGATTCCAGGACTCCACATCTTTCTCTACATTTCTAGCCTTTTTGTTCTTTTTAATCTTTTTCTGAAGGTGATATTTTCCTGTGCCCTGTATTTTGAGGATTAGGGTTTCTGATTAGCATATTTTGATTTTGTTTTGTATCATTTTTGCCACTACTCTATCTCCTGTGTCTCACATTTTTTTCTATTGATGAAAACTAAATTCCATTCTCTCTCCTCCTTTATATTATTCTATTTTTCTTCCCCTTTCACATTAACAACATACCCTAAGTTACCACTGCATCTGCCTTATTCCCCTTTGAAATTTCAAACACTTAACTAACTTTCCTATCTCTTCTTTTTTCTTCTTTCCTCTATCTTTAACACCTCTTCATATGCATTGAGGTATATAATGTCTTCCCCTACCACCAATGTCACAGCAATAATATGAAAGTCATAGACAACACCTATTGTGTTATTTTAAGCCAGACACAATGCATGATTATTTACTGTTTTTACTGAAGGAAATGGTTAGTCCTGCTATTTCTACATATTATGCCAATTAACACTAGATATAAAAATAGAAAAGAAGGACCTAGTTTACCACTTTATATTTTTTGCTATCATTGGGTTCCCCCCCCATCTGTGTGGTACTAGTAATAAGGGGGACACAATAAACTCTTAATGTAGAAACTCGATAGCATAAGATCCATCCATATGGATGAGTAGACACACAAACGATATGAAAAAGCAAGGGGACAAACCATCCCAAACAGCACAGAATACTTCAACAGTAGATTCCATTGACACCACAGTGGAAAAAATTACAGAAATGGAATTCAGAAAGTTCATAGTTAACCTGATCTATGAGGTAAAATATGACATAAGAAATGAAATCAGAGAGAAAATTCAAGGAATGAAAGATGATTTCAATAAAGAGACAGAGATCCTGAAGAAGAATTAGTCAGAAATCCTTGAGATGACGGAATCAATAAACTAAATTAAAATTCTTTATATGTGTAATATGAATCGTAATGCATTCTGCTGTCATATGTAACAACTTAGAATAAAAGAAAAAAATTTCTGGAAAAAACAATTCATTGGAAAGCACCACCAACAAACTAGACCAGTTGGGTGACAGACTTTAAGGAATTGAAAACAAAGTATATAATTTTGAAAATAAAGTTGACCATGGAGAAAAGATATTAAGAGACCCTGAACAGAACTTCTAAGAAATTTGAGATAACACAAAAAGAGCAAACTTAAGATTTATTGGAATAGATGAAGGCTCAGTGATACAAACTAAAGGAATTCACAATCTCTTCAATAAAAATAACATCATAAAATTTCCCAAACCTTAAAAATTAAATGGAAAACCAAATTCAGGAGGCTTACAGGACCCCAATTATACAAAATTAAAACATCCACACTGAGGCACATTATTATGAAAATACCTAATATATAGAATATGGCTAAAATTTTAAAGGCTGTCAGAGAAAAGTGATAGGTCACATTTAGAGGGAAACCAATCCATATCCCAGCTGATTTCTCAACCCATAGACCCTCAAAACCATGAAGTCTTGGAATAATATATTACCAAGTTCTGAAAGAAAATGGATGCCAGACAAGAGTACTATACCCAGTAAAACTGAGTTTCAGAATTGATGGTGAAACAAAAACCTTCCATGATAAACAAATATTAAAAGAATTCCCAACTAAAAAGACTGCCCTACAAAACATTTTCAATAAAATATTTCATGATGATGAAGAAATAAAAAGTAATAATGAAAACCAGCAAAGGGAAGAACTACAGTAGAATAGTCAATCAAATTAAAAAAGAGAAATAAACCAAAATGAAATGGAATAAAAATAATATCTCAATAATAACACTGAATGTAAATGGCACAAACTCATCAATCTAAAGACATAGACTGGCAGATGGAATTAAAAAACAAGACCCAACAATATGCTGTTTCCAAGAGACTCACCTCATAGGCAAAAACACCCATAGACTGAAGGTAAATGGTTGGGAAGTAAAATATCAATCACATGGATCTTGTAAACAAGCAAGGGTTTCTATCATCATATCAGATAAAGTGGACTTTAAGTCCAAGTTAATCAGAAAGGACAAAGAGGACATTTCGTAAGGTTTAAGGGAATTATACATCAACAAGTGTTGGGACTTTATGTCTGCCAAGGGGATGGGGCTCTGGTTGCTTACCATGCCCTTTGGAGGACCGGGGCTAAGCGAGGGGGTGTGGCTATGACGTAGCGTGAGAGTCCGAACCGCCCTGCTGGTTGATTGGTTAGTTCTAGGCCTATATAAGTTCAATACTTTGTTCAATAAATTTGAGTTTTGGCTCTTGCTTTCTACAAAACTCCCCGGGTGTGGCGTGGTGTCCGTCGAGCAGGCGGGGGGAGGCACCCGGCTATTTTTGCCCGCTAAGCCTATCTTCGCCCGCTAAGCCTATCTTCGCCAGGTAAGCTACGTTCGGGCAGAAAGAACCCCCTTTTAGGGCCCAAAAAGGGGGGGTAGCTTTAGACCTCTGCCCCATTAATAACTCAGCAGTCCCGGCAAACAAGACATGAAAATCATAAATATTTATGCTCCAAATGATGGGATGGAGCATCTACATTCATCAAACAAATTCTTGTCAACTACAAGAATCAAAAAGACCACAAAACAATAATAATACTTAATAAAATGCTGGAAAATCACATACAAAAAGTATAGTGCACCATGATCATGGGGTTCATTCCAGGCATGCAAGTTTGCTTCAACATAGAGAAATCAATAAACATAATTCATCACATCAATAAACTTAAAGACAAGAACCATATGATTATCTCAATAGATATAGAAAAGCTTTTGACAAAATTCAGCATCTAAAGACTTAAAAACAGCATATTACAGTGACACAGCCACTTCAATGTTCATAGCAGCACAATTCACAATAGCTAGGTTATGGAACCAACCTAGATGCCCCTCAGTAGATGAGTGGATAAAGAAAATATGGTATATATACAAAATGGAATTTTACTCAGCAATAAGAGAGAATAAAATAATGGCATTTGCAGGTAAATGGATGAAGTTGGAGAATATAATGCTAAGTGAAATTAGTCAATCTCAAAAATCCAAGTACCGAATGTTTTCTCTGATATAAGGAGGCTGGTTCACAGAGTTGTTGGAAGGGGGTACATAGGATCAGAGGAACACTAGAATGGTCAACGGAAAGGGAGGGGAGGGAGGGAGTAAGGGGGGGGTTGGAAAAAAATTGGTGGTTGAATGAGATGGATATCATTATCCTAAATGCATGATTGAAGATCTGAATGGTACTTATATACTTTGTATACAAGCAGTTGTATGTAAAAAGATACTATACTTGTGCATGATGAATAAGTAAATAAATAATAAAAAAATTAAAAAAAAACTAATAATAATTCTAAAAAAAAAAATTCAGCATCTATTCATACTCAACACATTAGAAAAACTAAGAATAGTAGTAAAATACCTCAATATTTTAAAGCTATAATTCCAACTACAAGGTCAACATCATTCTAAAAGTAGAAAAATTGAAAGCATTTTCTCTAAAAAATGGAATAAGTCAGTGATGCCCTCTTTCACCACTCCTATTCAACATAGTCCTTGAAACCATGGTCAGAACAATTAAATAAAATGAAGAAATTAAAAGGATATGAATAGGAAAAGAAGAACTCAAACTATCCCTATTTGCTGGTGACATGATTCTATATATAGAAGACCCAAAAAATTCCACCAGAAAGCTTCTTGAACTCATAAACCAATTCAGCAAAGTAGCAGGATATAAAATTAATATTCATAAATCAATTGCATTCCTATACATCAATGACAAATCAGCTGATAGAGAAATTAGAAAAACAATCCCATTCACAATAGCCTCAAAAACAAAAACAAGACAAAACAAAACAAAACAAAAAAAACTTGGGAATTGATCTAACAAAAGAGGTAAAAGAGCTTTACAATGAAAACTATGGAACACTAAAGAAAGAAATTGAAGAAGATCTTAGAAAATGGAAAGATTTCCCATGATCTTGGATAGGCATAATTAATATTGTCAAAATGGCCACACTAACAAAGTGCAATAGAGATTTAATGTGATTCCTATTAAAATTTCAATGTCATTCCTGATAGAAATAGAAAAACCAGTCATGAAATTTATTTGGGAACAACAAGAGGCCCAGAATAGCCAAAACAATCCTTCAAAACATGAAGTGGCAGGAATCATAATAACAGACTTTAAATTATAATACAGAGCTATAGTAATTAAAGTGGCATTATATTGGCAGCAAAACAGACATGAAGACCAATGAAACAGAATAGAATACATAGAGACATACCTACATAAATACAGTTATCTAATGCTAGACAAAGGTGCCATAAATATACATTGGATAAAAGCCTTTTCAACAAATGGTGCTGGGACAACTGGAAATCCATGTGTAGTAGATTGACAGTGAAAGCCTATATCTCACCCTGCACAAAACTCAACTCCAAGTGGATCAAGGACTGAGGCACTTGAGAAGAATTGCACCTACTAGAAGAAAAAGTAGGCCCAAATTTCCATCATGTGTGATTAGAAATCAAAATCCTCAATAAGATTCCTAAAGCACAAGAAGTAAAATCAAGAATAAATAAATGGAGTGGTATTGAAGTAAAGAGCTTCTTCACAGCACGGGAAACAATTCATAATGTGAAGAGAGAGCCTACAGAATGGGAGAAAAATCTTTACCACCTGCACCTCAGATAGAGCATTAATCTCCAGGATACATAAAGAAGTAAAAAATCTTAACACCAAAAACAAACGAATGAATAAACAAAACAAAACAAACAAACAAAACAGAAAACAGAAAAACCAACAAATAACCCAATTAATAAATGGGCAGAAGAACTGAACAGGTACTTCACAGAAGAAGAAGAAATATAAATGGTCAAAATATATATGAAAAAATGTTCAACATCTCTAGCAATTAGAGAAATGCAAATTAAAACTTCATTGTGATTTCATCTCACTCCAGTCAGAATGGCAATTATCAAGAATACAAGCAACAATAAATGTTGGTGAGGCTGTGGGGAAAAAGATTCACTCATACATTGCTGGTGGGAATGCAAATTGGTGTAACCACTCTGGAAAGCAGTATGGAGGTTTCTCAGAAAACTTGGAATGGAACCACAATTTGACCCAATTATCCCATTCCTCAGCATATACCCAAAGTATTTAAACTCAGCATACTACAGTGATACAGCCACATCAATGTTCATAGCAGCTCAATTCATAATTGGAACTAACCAAGGTGCCCTTCAACAGATGAAAATGTGGTATATATATACAATGGAATATTACTTATCCATAAAGAGAAATTTTGGTGGTGAATGGGTGGAACTGGAGAATATCATGCTAAGTTAAATAAGGTAGTCCCAAAAAAACAAAGGCCAAACTTATGTTTTCTCTGATATGCAGATGCTAATCCACAACAAGGGAGGGGTGAAAATAGAACTTCACTGGATTAGACAAAGGGAATGGAGGGAAGGGAGAAGGTATGAGTATAGGGAGCACAGTAGAATGACTCAGACATAACTTTACTTTGCTCATGTATGAATACATGTCCAGTGTAACTCCACATTATGTACAACCACAAAAATGGCATTCTAATTGGAATGGGTTGTTCTCTATGTACATATAATACGTCAAAATACACTCAACTGTCAAGTTTATCTAAAAAACAATCAAAAAATAAGTGAAGGCAGAAATCCAATACTCAGCATTTTCTATTAATTCTGATTCATGAAGCATTAATGTCCTTCCACACTCTTTTCTAGCCTGAGAAAAGGATTGAATTCGATGAGACTCTGACCTCAGTGGTTTAATTCAGGGAGGCATCTGTAAATCTCAGTCATTAAGAGAAATTCTATTTTAATGCAATGGTTTTAAAAAATCAAAATTGTTACAAAATTCATGAAATAATAACAATACCATGACTTGACACATTGGAGCCTGAGATGAAAAGAAAAATCTTCAATAATGGTACTATTTTTATTTCAAATTCTGTTCTTTTGTTTTGGTTTTATTTTGCCCTTGACATCCTCTTAAATTTTGCCCTTGATGCCGGTGCATCACTCTTTGGTACGAATATCCCAGACCTGTGTACACTTATCCATTATTCCTCTTTTCACTGTTTTGATCAGCTACTACAGGAGTGCCAGGTCTCATCCCCTGGACTGTCAAACTTATGTAATTTTTTGTTTTTATTACTAGTTCCAATTTTACTTAATTTCTACCTTGACTTACATAATTAAGTTATTTAAGAGCTATAAGCATTATATTAAAAGATTATTTCTTTTGTATCTTCAAGCTCTTTTCTGAGCGTTTCTTCATCTCTTTCCATGGTTCTCCTATTTCCCTTATTGTCCACTGAAGTAGTGACTGTTTTCTTTTCCATATTCTTTATAACATGGACCTTGGGATAGGGCAGCTGTCTTTGCTCATTATAGCTGCTTTCAGATTCCTTTCCCTCCTTTCCCCCTATAATAAATGAGTTTTGAACATCTTATTATCAAAAGATACCATTATTCACCCTTTTATTTTGTAGTCACCCACTGACTCCAATGTCTATCCCACTCATTGATTGTTCTTGGTGATTTCAATATCCATTTAAATGGTCGTTCTGGTAATCTTGTCTCAAACTCTGCCTTCCTTCTTTCTAATGATCTTGTCCTTTACCCTTCCACAGCCATTCACTCCTAATACCAGAATCAAGATCACATCATTACCAAAACATGACATCTGTGTAAGCTTAATTATAAGAACCCTATTTTCCAAAGATCTTTCCATACCTTTCCAGCTCACTACTCCCAATTCAAAAAATCTTTGAGTACATTGATATAGTGTATGGAATCTGTCATTCACTTTTCACCCTCCTTTTCCACCTGTCATGTCCGTACTTGCTTCCTTATCCAGGTTAGACTCCCCCACTTGACATTAAAGCTTTTCTTTATATCTCACTTTATCATACCTACCTGGCCACATTCCAAAACTGGTTAAATACATCTCCTCACTGACATTGTTCCTGCAAATACAGATCAAATGCACTTGGAGCAACATATAAAACCAGGCTGTCTGGTCTCACTTTAGATTCATGACATCTAATCTCAAGTGGATCCTCAGTGCTTCTTAGCTGTCCTATTTAATTGCCCTGTCTCATTCTCTATCACCCTCCTAAACCAATTTTTTCCCAACATTTTCTCTTTTTTAAACATCCAGTACTTTCATAGTGAATCTTAACTAATTACCTCATTTTAATATTCTGAGAAAATAACGCAAATCAGAAGGCAATGTCAACAAGCTCTCATCTCCACATCTCACTATCTATTCATCTCATTCTCCACATGTATACTATGCTTTCAGTTCCCCGTAGTTGCATGGACTGTGCCCCTACTAAAGGTGAACAAGCCATTTGTGTACCTGTTCTACTCTCTTCTTATTTGCCTATTCAAGAACTCTACCTAAACATTGCTTTCTGTGTTCCTGACTCACTTGTTTCCCCCTTTCTACCAAATCATACCAATCAGTTCATAAACATACAATTTTACCCATTTTTAAATTAATAAACTCAAACCCAAAAGCCTCCCTAGACTCCTCATTCTCCTCTGCTTATTTCTTATTTTTCATTGCCTTTTGAAGAATAATAGCTGAAATCAGTGTCCATACCCACTGTCTCTGATTATGTCCAGTTTCTCTCTTGAACATTTCTGAGTCAAGTTTCTTGGTTTAGTCACTGCTGTGACCACAGACCAGACAAGAACAATTTTAGGAAGAAAAGTTTATTTTGGGGTTCATGGCTTCAAAGGTCTCACTCCATTGATGGTTGACCCCATGTTTCAGGGCTCAAGGTAAGCAGAACATCATGGCAATCGAGCAGAAGAAAGCAGCTGGCGACATGGTGCCAGGAAACAGAGAAAGAGAGCTCTGCTCAACGAGGATGTGTTAGTCAGCTTTTTTACCACTGTAACTGAAAGACTCAACCAGAACAATTGTAGAGCAGGAAAACTTTATTTGAGGGTTCATAGTTTCTGAGGTCTCAATCCATAGTCAGCAGGCTCCATTCCTTGGGGCTCGAGGTGAGGCAGAACATCATGGTGGAAGAGTGTGGCAGAGGGAAGCAGCTCACATGTTGATAAGAAAGCATAGAAAGAGACTCTACCCTTCAGATACAATATATATACCTCAAAACCATGTGCCGAATGAGCCACTTCTCCCAGCCACACCTCACCTTCCTCCAGTTACCACTCAGTTAATCCCAAAGGAATTGATTCACTTGATTAGGTTAAGGCTATAATCCAATCACTTCTCCTCTAAACCTTCTTGAATTGTCTCACATGTGAGCTTTTGGGAGAAACCACATTTAAACTGTAACAAAGGACAAACTATCCACCCCAGAGGCATGCCTCCCATGATGCACCTTCTCCAGCCACACTCCATCTGCCTTCAGTTACCACACAGTTAATCCGTATTAGGGGATTAATTCACAGATTGGGTTAAGGCTCTTATAACCCAATCATTTCACCTGTAAGCCTTTTTGCATTGTCTCACACATGAGATTTTGGTAGATACCTCCTATCTAAACTATAACAGTTCTATTGCTACTCATCCAATCAACACAACTCTTTTCAAAACACAAATCTCTCTCCTTTGTTAAAACAAACAATCAATTCTGTCTTGATCTATCTCAGTCTGTTCGCTGTACTTCACCCAGTAGTTAAATTTCCTTCTTAATGTACCTTCCACCTGTCATGTCCATAGTTGTTTCCTTATCCAGGTTACATTCCCCCATTCTTCCATTTATTCTTATTTAATCTTCTTCATCTTTCAATTTGGAGTACTGAACTGGAATTTTTGGTCCTTAGAATTCCACTCCTCTTCCTTACACAAGTTCTTAGCAATACTGTCAAGTCTCATGGTTTTAATCACCATCTTTATATAAAAGAATCCCAAAAATCTATCTTTAGCCTAGACATCTTTAGCACAAATGATTATCTAATAAGCATCTGAGAATTTATGTTGTGTAAACAACTGATCAACCCCTATGATGCTTAATTTTAATGTATTAACTTGAAAGGACTATGGAATACCCAGATAACTGGTTAAATATTTTGAGCTGTGTCTGGGAGGTGTCTCTGGAAGAAATTAGCTCTTGAATTGAACTGAGTAAAACAGAAGGCCCTTCTTGATATGGGTTGGAATAATCTAATCTGGCGAAGGTCTAGGAGAACATAAATGCAGAGAAAAGTTGAATTGGCTCTCTAACTGTATGAGCTGAGACATCAAGCTTCTGCCCCAGCCCTTCTACTTTTTAGGCCTTTGGATCTGGACTGGGATTGCCACCATTAGCTCTCCAACTTTTAGGACTTTAAACTATGTTGGTCTGCTTTCCCAGGTTTCCAGCTTGTATAGAGCAAATTGTGGACTTCTCAAGCCTTTGAAAATGCACAAGCTAATACTTTAAATCTCTTTAAATCGTGGTATATATAGAAATATCCATAACTCTATCTCTCTATGTATTTTACTGATTTTGTTTCTTGAGAGAGCCCTGATTAATACACACTCCTGCCCCCCATAGAATGGTTTCAGTCCTCTCCATCTTAGTAAATGGAAACTTTACTCCCAGTTTCTCAGATCAAAAAATTTGGAATCATTTTTGACTCCTTTTTCTTAAGTGCCATACATATATTAGCAAGTCCTGCCTTAAAATACATTCCAAATCCGAGGACTCTTCTTTAGCATTCCAATTGCTTTTTTCTTTTAATTTTATTTTTTGTAGTTGTAGATGGACAGCATGACTTTATTTTATTTTTCTATTTTTTTATGCAGTGCTAAGGATTGAACCTGGTGCCTCATATGTGATAGGCAAGCGCTCTGCCACAGAACTAGAGCCCCAGCCCTCCAGTTGCTTTTATCTGTATCCAAATCAACATTGTCTCTTGCCTGGACATTCTCCTTAAGTAATATCTTTGCTTTCCCATCCCCATGTTTCATCCTACAACCTAGTCAAACACAGCAGCCAAAATGATCCCTTTAAAATACAACATCTGGTGATATACCTATTTTTTAAACACTGCTTGACTTCTGTCCCCTCATAGAGCACAGCTACTTCAAAGGATATGTAAAGACCTTCAGGCCTACAAGATTTGTCCTTCCACATCTTCTCTGGCCTCACCTCTTTCATCCAGAAACTTTTGAGTCCTTTCCGTTCCTAGAACATGCCAGTCATGCTCCCATGGACTTCAGTCTTCGTCTAATTTTATCCCCAGTTTTAAAAATTATTTCCCAAGATGCTTAGATTATTTCCTCATCTTCTTAGTGACTCTTTGTCTGAGCATCTTTTTTAATTTCCAGATTTCCCTATTCATCTTTCTTGTGTTATTTTTCTTAATACTAGTCATCAACATTTGACTTACTATGCTTTAAATTATGCGTTTATTGTTCTTTTCTCTCCCCTTTCTTTATAAACACAATCAATAGACGAAAAGTTCTCTGAGAGCAGACATTCAAGTTTCTTCTATTTTCTTTGCCATAGTCCAACAACATAAATAATGCTAGAATACACACACACACACACACACACACACTGTATTTTTTCAGTGATTTGGCCAACAGATACATTCATGTGTACTCAATCTTTTAAGTTCAACATACTAGTTTCCTGTTGTTCATTGATCAACTTACTAGTTCACAGTGCCAAAACATGAGATAAGAAAAAGAAAGAAAGAAAATAGCACATCATTCTATTGCCAACAGCTCAGGAAAGAAGCCTGAGCATATGCATCATTCACAATTCAGAGATTGCTTATTTTCTCATGTCACACATGCATAGCTACAGTGCCTTAATTATTTGATAGCAAATACTAATACTTTAAATTTGAGGACATTTACATAGATGTAAATATTTAAATTAAGTTTTCTAGATTATTTTTGGCCAGGAGACATGAATTTGAATGCTTTGAGCATTCAGGAAAAGGGAATGTATTTTGTGAAATGGGGTTACTGGAAAAATAGGCAGTGCTTGCTCCATCTGAAATGGACAGCCCCTATTCAGACTCAGCCAATGATATCTATGTAGTTATATGGGCTCAGTATTAAAGATCTTCAGGTTTTCAAAAAATGTCGTATATCCACATTTCTATTTGGAAATTGTCAATGAATTAAAAATTAAAAAATTAAAAAACACTGCTGTACCCCAAGGATCTCTGCAAATTGGATTTTCTTTCTGATTCTCTCGCTTGACTCCTTTGTTTTTTGGCCTTGCTCACCCTGCTGGGCAAGCCCAATGTTTGTTGGTCTTTAGTACCTATTAATGGTGCATGGGAGTAAGCCCTGCCTCCTTGCCTGTGACTTATGGTATGGCACATTCTGAATTTTTGACAGGCTCTTCATTCCATACTGTTATAATGCCTCCAAGAACTATAAAGAATATTTTCTCTGGATAAAGTTGGGATTTCCAATTTAAGATAGAGATTTACTAGTTTATAAACTTGTCCCACTAACACGTCCTCTGTTTTCCTCATCAACATAATTCGAGAACAGTCATTGGCTTTTTCATTTAAAAAATATCTAGTGAGTGCCTATTACTTGTTATATACTGTGCTGGGTATTATGTATGAGTTCAACGGCAGATACTATTTACTTGTTAAGACAGAGAATCAATATCTACTCTCTTCTTCCTTAGTAATGGCAATGGTTTAATTTGGGATGGCGATGTATCTAGCTGAAGACATTTCCTCTCTTGATTGCAGATTGTTGTGGTCATGTGATCAACTCCTGTTGAACAAGATTCTGATGTGTTGAGTTGTGCCTACCAAAAAGACAGGTTAAGCCGGGCGCGGTGGCACACGCCTATAATCCCAGTACTTGGGAGGCTGAGGCAGGAGGATCGTGAGTTCAAAGCCAGTCTCAGCAATGGCAAGGCACTTAGCAACTCAGTGAGACCTTGTCTCTAAATAAAATACAAAAGAGGGCTGGGGATGTGGCCCAGTGGTTGAGTGCCCCTGAGTTCAATCCCTGGTACCCCCCCCCAAAAAAAAGACAGGTTAAATTCCTAAACCCCAGTCCTTTGAAATATGACCTTATTTGTGAATAGTGTTTTTTTTTAATCTTTATTTATTTTTTAAAAACGTAATGTTAATATGAGCTCAAGATCCTGTGCCAGATACTGGAAATAAAGACCAAATATGCATATCTTCTTATCCCACAATATCACTGAAGAAAAAATTGGGAAGGCACAAATGAATTTATTTCTATTATATGATTTTCTAATAATTTTATTGATATCGATTACTAAGGCAATACAAGAAATGACCTCATATTTATGCTGGTGATTGTGTGACAATGCCTGCTTTGGAGACTTACTTCCCTAAACAAATGAATAGAAAAACACAGATTTTTTTTTGGTACAGCACTTCTAGGTTGAAGTGATTTTGCTGTAGTGCTCATTGGCTATGATTTATGGCTTATTATCTAATATGTCCAAAATTCAATTTTGCCATTTATAAAAATGGAATAATCACTACTGATCCAGAGGCTCTTCTGAGGGATAAATGAGATAATACATGTGGAAGTGCCAAACCAGACAAACCAGAAATGAAGGAAATGGACAATGGGCCCCAGGGAATTCCCTTACTGTTCCCCTACCTGCCCTTCTGCCCTGCCCTAAATAAGCCCACCACCAAAATTCCACCTGTGACCTGGGCCTGCTAAACCCTATAAAACCCAGACCCTTGTGGTGGCCCCCAGCCATTTTCCCCTCAAAGATGTGCACCTCTGGGGGGTGAATAAAAGCATCGCTGGTCCTTTGAGGTCTGCCTCCATTTTCTTTTTCTTTTTGTATTCTCTTTCGTGTGCTTTCAAGAAATACAAGAGATAGTTCATCTGGGAATAAAGTGGTATAAATGAAATAATAGTGTCCCTGGAGAAGAGGTGTTTCTGAAGAATAGTCTGAGTAGTTCTGGAGAAAAGGGGGAACTTGACTCAGAACCAGTGGGGTTACAGCACGTGTCAACCAGAGGCATAGACAGGCTTATTTAGGGAAACAGAAATACATTCAAAAGAGAATGCAGGCAATCTAAGGACAGGGATACATTTGGGGGTTCCTGGTTCTTTTAACAGAAACCTGATGAGGGGTGAGTATGGAAAACTATCGAAGAATATCTCTCTGGTGGTTTTAAGACAGGTTCTCCTGGTCTGGTCAATCTTCGTATCCTCAGGTTGACATGATCTTCATTAACTGAACATCAGTCAGCAGCAGAAAATCCCATAAAGTATAGATTTTTCAAGATGCCATATCTCACCTTGATTAATCTAATTATTGTGGTAGTTAACAATGCACCAGAAGATTTAGAGACTTCTTAGAAATTTGGGTGTAGGGACTAGGGCTATGGCTCAGATATAGAGCATTCTTCTCGCATGTGTGAGGCCCTGGGTTTGAGCCTCAGCGCTACATAAATATAATAAGATATTGTGTCCACCTACAACTAATATACATATATAAAGAAATTTGGGAGTAACAGGCTTGGAAAAGAGACAGGCTTAGTGAATGACAGGTCTGGAAGTGTATGCAGAACTTTTGAATCAAAATCTTATTTTCTTGTCCTTCCTTTATGTCTCTATTCTACCCATTTTTAAAATTTCTTCTATCCTACCTCATTAGGAGTAGATGAAGAGATTATGCATAGAAACATCTTAACATCCTGTTTATTATGTATCAGATATCTAATAAATGTTATTTCCCCTCTATACTTTCTTCTAGAATATCAAGTTAATCAAAGAATTTGAGCTATTATGTGAGAGAAGGGTGATTCTTAGTGTAATTTTCCTTTGCTTTGATGCATGTAGCATATCATGTTGCAATGCACTGAAAAGCTAACCCTGTGCTTTAAGTTATGGCTTACATGAGGATAATAATTGCTTCAGGGAGATGGTGTGTTGCAGTGTGAGACTCACCCACTGGAGCCAGGGCTCGGAAATTAACTATGGGTCCCAAGCTGTAGCCAAAGAGGGTGCAGGTTCTTAAAGACTGCCAGTTCTTTGTGATCTGGCAGGAAGAATTTTGAGCAGGTGGCAACAGAGTAACAAGCATGAGTTTATTTGGAAAAGTGAAATAGAAGAGATAATAAGCCTATAGTACAGGCCATTGAGTGACATGGACTATTTCTGGAGAGGACAACATGTTTTTCAGGGCTTTTAGAGGTGTTTGAAATTAGCTGAATTTGGAAACCTTCCTTCCCTGAAATCTGAAGATGCAGATGTTGGCCCCAGGAAGTCTAACTCCCTTTTGACCTGATCAGGAAGGCTTAAGGGCCTAGAAAGGAGCCCAAACCTGTGAAATCCTATCTTCCTGAGCCCTGGAATATTAGGTCACAAAAGTCAGGCCTTCGGGGTAACTTATGTTCTTATCAGTAGGGAGGAATCTTTGGGCCTGCATTTATCCTGCACATAACAAGTTGTTTGCTGAGAATGTAGCATGTGCTATTGACTTAAGCAAGGATGGGGCTGGAGTGGTAGCCCAATTTATAGAATTATCCCTTAACCTCCTGTTACCACTGCTCTTCTCTGTCTATAACCAATCAGGTAGACTGTCTTTAGAGCTTCTGGGACCAACTCAATTTAATCAGCTAGAGAGTGCATTATCTTTCAGGCTTTAAACTAAGGGAAAAGCTTTTATACCTGAAAATTTTTCTTTAAAATATCATGGGGAAGGGGCTGGGGTGGTGGCTCAGTGGCAGAGTGCTTACCTACCATGTGTGGGGCACTGGGTTTGATCCTCAGCACTACATAAAAACAAACAAACAAACAAATAAATGTATTGTGTCCACCTACAACTAAAATTTTTTTAATTTAAAAAAATATAATGGTGAATATCAAATGCTATACAGGTCAACTATATTCTTTGTATGATTTTTTTTTTTTTTTTTATAGAAATACCTGGATTCTCAATGGGGGAAAAAAATAGATACTCTTTGGTCTCACTTGACCATTTGGTCAATATGATTAGAACATTAGGATATCTCTAATACATTATATTGCTTTTTATTACATTTTATTTCTCTTAGTATACCAGAGGACCTGGGGATTATTAGGGAATTCTTGGACTGTGTCATATCTCCCATTTCATTCAGATATTTGATCTTTCTTATGATGGTCTCAGATTTTCCTACATTTTAATTCCTTTCTTGGGTTGAGACTATGCAACAAATTTGTGACTTTGGTCACAGGTAGTAATCTTTTATTTTGGATTAATGACCCTCAAAACTTGCCCACTTATGTCCTCTAGATCTCTGTTCTGGTTACCCAAATGAACTTCCATCTGGTTCTGATTTTGAAACCACTTGCTCATTTATGTTATAGTTCCATCTATGGCCTATAACTTGAGTTACTTTTAAAGTCCCAACCTCCTTCTGGGTTACAAAAAATAGTTGTTATTATAAGGTCCTTTCTTAGCATCCAGACAGCCATCTTAAGTGACAGCCACCATTTTAAGGAAAAAGTTTTGCTTTCCCTGCCTAAGCCCAAGAAGGCATTTCTGAGAAAGTCTCACTACTCCCTCATACCAACCCAATCCCTAACTGCCCACATTAAGACCTGCCTGATTCCTGAGAAGTCCCAGAACCCAAGCCTGTGTTGCCTCTCTCCGCTCTATAGAGAGATGGCCTTTATTTGTCAGCTGACAAATAAGCTCTCCTGTGTATCTCTGCTTGGTCTCCATCTTTCATTTCTTGCTTTCCTGTCTCTCATTCCTTATTTTCCCTTTAGTAATGGTTTAGATATGAGTTATCCCCCCAAAATTCGTGTTTTAGACAATGCAGGAAAGTTTAAAGGTAAAATAATTGGGTTATTAGAGCCTTGAAACCTATTCAGTGCATTAATTGAGTTGAATGAATTAACTGGGTGGTAATGGTAGGCAGGTAGATTGTGGCTGGAGGAGTTAGGTCATGTGAAGCCAGAATTAAAGACAACCTGTCCGTATAGATAGGCAGTTGGGTCAGATTGAGAGAATGGAGGCTGATTTGAGTCCAGGAAGTTGGAGAACCTCTCTGGAGAATTGAAATGTTAATGCCTCCAGAGCCCTTTCTCCACCCTTATCAAGATAACCTGCCCTGGGTTCCAACATGTTGCTAAAGTAACATGTCTGAGGAACTGTCCCTCCCTCACGGGAGTTGTAAATTAAGGCCTCCTGGGATGCTTCATGCCTGGATCACTCCATTTGGTCCTTCCCCCTGCCCATCTGCTTTTCACCTTTTGGCCATTCCGCAGGGGCATCTCCTGGACCTAATCACATATGCAGGAAGGAGAGAGATAAGGGGGAAGAGGGAGGAGAACAAAGAAAGTCTAAAATGTATAAAAGGGGCAGGATACCCACATTTCTTTAGGATACCAGGATACTAGCTATGGTCCCCTTCTCCCTCTCTGGAGAAGTCTTTTTTTTTTACTATTTTTAAATAAGACCTGCTTTATATACTTGTCTTTGTTGGATTCCAGGCAAGAGGCTGCGCCTCCCAGGCAGAAGGCCACACCTCCCCAGGTGCTTTGTGAAAAACTACAGTTCCCAAGATCCTAGCAAAAACTGACCAGCAGGTGCCCTGGCCACTACCTCCTGACCTCTGGTAGCCTATAAGGCAAGGACTCACTCCAGGGGGGCTTTCTGACCCCCCCACTCTATTTAAGCCACCCCCGGACTGAAATCGCTCTCTGTTCGTGCTTGTTCCTGTCCTTGTCCTCCCTTCCCCTTTCCCTGCCCTTTTGTCCCCTACCACGCCATGTGGTACCCCAATAAACCATCCCTTTCCACCATGGCGTTCTGGAGTAACTTCTTGTCCTAATAATTTTCTAACATTTTGGCGCCCACGCAGGGCACGTCGGAATTCAGAGGACAATAAGCTACCTCCGTGGACAACCCTTACACCCATCCTCCAACCGCCGTTGACCTTCATCGCCAAGTCGCCAAATGGGTAAGCCCTTTCCATTTTGAGAGCTCTAAACCCGAGGGGCCTCACACGGTGGAAGCTGACCGTTGAACGTCCGGCAGCCCCACCCGCTGGCTTACCCGGGGAGGACCGCACCCCACCTAAACCTTCAAGGTTGAAAGTGGACCTCACAGAGCTCTCTCCACCTCCCTTTCCAGTTAAATTTCCGATTACCCGGTCAGTTTGTGTCCCGGCTACGTCTACAGCCTACCCCTCCCCCCACTTCTGCCGCCCCCAGCCGCGGCCGCAAAACACTCTCCCGGCCTGGTCCCGATGCTAGCCTCCTCGGATCTTCTTAGCCTAGTGTCCCTGCACGCGCAAGCCAGACCCCCCCGCGGCTCACAATATGGGCACGCTTCTCTTCGTCAGTACCCCAATCCGAAACCCCTTCGTCCTTTCTAGAAGAATTAAGACAACCTATATCGATTGAGTGCAATTTAATTACTTTATTTTCTACCCTGATGGTAATTTTAGTCTTCAGCTTAGCAGTCAGTCGCTATTGGTCATGGCTCTTTCCATCCCATTCGCGCCCAACCGACTGCCCGCTACAGCTTCTCCTGGATAATTTGATCAATCTTGGCCTGAGTTCTGAGATAAAGCCACAGAAATTAGTTACACTATGCACTCGCGATTGGCCAAAATATCCTTTAACAGATCGATGGCCTTACTTGGGTTCAGTAGACCCAGGTGCTTTACAGCAGCTGTTTGATTTCTGCCGGCAATCGAGACGGTGGGAGGAGTTACCTTACGCTGATGCGTTTCTGCTCCTCAGTCGAAACCCCTCCCTCGGTGCTCGCGCCGGCAATGCTTCAGCCTCCTCCCATGCCGACCCAAAGAGCCATCCCCAAATGACCCGGACTTTGACCCAGGTTAGAGGTTTGGCTGCCTCCTTACCACCAACCTAAGAACCCCATTTCACCCTCAGCGCCGCCTCTCATAGATCCGCCATCCCTCTCCACCGGGGACCCTACTCCGCCCTCGGCTCTGCCCCTCATAGATCCGCCATCTTCTTCCGCCCCGACCATGCCTTTAGGCCCTCCTCTTCCGTCTCCTCCTCCTACTTCATCCCCTGCGACGGATTACACCCCCTCCCCCCACGAATTCCACGCCGACTATACTTCCCGATTCCTCTGCGGTTCCTGCAACTTTTCCCAGTACAATTTCAGAGCCAATTCCAAACCCACAGGCTATCACGCCATTTAATCTCAACTTCAGTCCCCGTATCACCCGTTCAAAAAAGCAGACAGAACAGATGACGCAGACCATAGCACCTTTGCGTGAGGTAGCGGGGGCAGAGGGAGTAATTAAAGTTCATGTCCCATTTTCAATGACAGACTTATCACAGGTTGAAAAATGGCTGGGTTCTTATATGACTGATCCCACAACATACTTAAAGGAATTCCAGTGGGTCACCCAAATGTATGATCTTACATTTAATGATGCATATGTCATTTTAGCAAATACCCTACTCCCAAAGAGCGCAGACGAGTCTGGGGAACAGGCAAGAGGCTATGCAGATGAAAATAACAGAACTAATCCAGATTTTCCCATTGGTCCTGAATAATCCCAGAGGGAAAGCCAAACTGGGACTATAATTCGTTAAGGGGCATAAGCTTAAGGGACCAATTTATCACGTGCATAGTTGCTGGCCTTAGGCGAGCAGCTCAGAAACCTGTCAATTTTGATAAGCTACGGGAAATTTTTCAAAAAAGGGAAGAAACTCCCTCTGAGTTTCTTGATCGGCTCACGAAAGCCCTCCAACGTTTTACAAATTTAGATCCAGAATCTCAAGGAGGGTGTCAAGTCCTTATGACTTATTTCATATCCCAGAGTTACCCCGACATAAGGGCTAAGCTAAAAAAGCTAGAACAGGGGCCCCGCAACTCCTCAGACTGAGATTTTGGCCACAGCCTTTAAGGCATTTCATAATCGAGAAGAGGAGATGGAACGTCGCAAGTTTCAAGAAACATGACCTTCAAATGCTGGCTCAGGCCCTTCGGAGCTCTGATGCTCAGGCCTCGAGAGCAGGGGTTTCGTAAGTCCATACAAGGGGAACCCCCAGGGCCTTGCTACAGGTGCGGGAAGGAAGGACATTGGGCAAGAGTCTGCCCTAACCCCAGGGCTCCTAAGTGTCCATGCCCTAAATGTTCCGAGATGGGACACTGGGGTGTTGACTGCCCCAATCCCCGCAGGGGGGCTGGACCAGACACAACCCCAACTTGCTGGCACTGGCTACAGAGGACTGACGGGGCCCAGGGACTCCTTTCCCGACCATTGACATCACCATACAAGAGCCCAGGGTTACCCTCCTTTTTGATGGCCGCCCCATAAACTTCCTGCTGGACACAGGAGCCACTTCCTCGGTCTTGAAGGAGTTCTGGGGCCCCACTACCATAGCACCATCCCCTATTGTGGGGTAGAGGGAAATGCTATTCACCCCTTGCAAGACTCCTATGCTGTCTTGCTGGCTTCATCACCACCTATTCACCCATCAATTTCTTAGTAAATACCTCAATGTCCTATGCCTCTACTGGGCCGAGACATAATGGCCAAATTTCAGGCCTCAGTTGTATTCTCTAATCTGCCTAGCTTAGCCATGCTCCCTAGTTCGTCTCACTCCATCTCCACCTCTGTCTTTCTCCTTGCAGTTTTAGAGGCCACTAGTGCCTCTAAAGGAAAACCTACCATACAAATCCCCAGCCCTCGACTAATACAAAAACCCCCATTCCTTTCCATACAATCAATCTCTGATCTCTATTCTCTTTTCCATCATATTCCGAGGACATAAACATTCTAGAATCGCCTGACTCAGCCTCTGCTCATCTTTTTGACCGCAATATCATTAGATTTGGTGTCATTCCGGCAGCATTTGCCTCTCAGCTGGAGACGGTTACAGAAGTTCCTTTCCGGCCCTTTGGCCTACTTTGGACTTGAGTCTCTCTTTCCCGTCGGGACGGGAAACAGAAAACCCTTGCGCAAAGGTGGCTCATAGTCCTCCGATATCTTGAGAAAGACTCTTCATGATATCCCACCGAGTCTGCCTGGCTCCGGTGACGACCAAGTCACAGACCTGGATCTCCCTCTAAGTCTTTGGAACTTCTTAATCCATCCCAGCTGACACCCCTCTAAAGTCCCTTAGATAATTGAAAATTTGTTTTCAACTTCTAGCAGTCGAAAGATTGGGCAAAGATTCTTTTATATCCAAGCTTTCTTCCTCCTCTGATCAAACCCAATTCAGTTGTGCTCGTTACACTAGTTACCTAAATATATCTACTTCCCTTAACATTCCTCAACATTTTTTACATCCCATATCACCCCATGTCTTCAGGAAAGGTAGAGAGTAATAGAACTCTTATTTCCCCTCGCCCTCTTCAGGCTTCGAGTCCTCCCAAAGAAACCTTCCTTATTATCCCCTTTTGAGGTTATGTTTGGGTGACCAGTTCTTCCACCTGGAATTTCCCCAATTCGAGGACTCTTGCCCAAAGATCTCTCTTCTCCTCTCTTATCCTTCATCAGACATCAGATATGGACGTGCCAAGATTTCATTCTGCCTGACCCAAATAGACTCACTGCTTCATTCCCATTAACACCCGGTTCTTGGGTATATTTCTCCCCTCCACAAGACACAAGATCAGTCTCCCTTGTCCCAAAGTGGACAGGCCCCTTCCAGGTTGTGCTGTGCACACCCACGGCTGCTAAGCTTCGTGAAACCTCAGGAAATTTAACTTCTTGGATTCATATTTCCAGACTAAAACCAGCTGCTCAACCAACTGAAGATCCACAAAAGATGACGAACAACTACCTCAATATACTTGCTCTTCAGTCCCACTGATCCCTTAAAAATTCGTTTCTCTCATGTCCCCGATACCAACTCAAAATAATCTTCTCTGTTTTTCTTGTTTTAAACCTTTAACCAGTTTTTCTCAGGGACAATCAACTGTTAAAAAAAACAACGGATGACTTTCCAACCAGAGAGCCCTGCTGAGTCCTGCCCTTATGCTGCCACCTGATGCTCATTGTGATGTGCTTCGCACTCTCCATTGGCCTCTTCACCGTAAGTCCCACCTGGTGGAATGCAGGCCTACAGACAATAATCCATCTCACCTTCTTTCCCTTTGTTGCTTCCATAATAGTGTTACCTGCAAACTCGCAAGACCCACAATTTCTACATGCTCTCCGGCTGACTCCTCAGTGACTTTCTGCAGAAGCCTGGTTTGACACCCTCACGGACCTATGGCTTCAAAGAAAACTTCATCCATCCCATACCTGGACAGATTCATCTTTTCCACGCCTACCTCCTGGGAATTTTTTCACCCTCCAGCTGGACCTGCCTGCCCACATCTCCTCCCTTCATAAACCCCACGTTGCCCCACTTCAGCTCTGAAGCAGCCAGATTGAAACACGAAACCCCGCTTCCTAAGAAAACAAAAAGGGGGGAATGTTGGATTCCAGGCAAGAGGCTGCGCCTCCCAGGCAGAAGGCCACACCTCCCCAGGTGCTTTGTGAAAAACTACATTTCCCAAGATCCTCAGCAAAAACTGACCAGCAGGTGCCCTGGCCACTACCTCCTGACCTCTGGTAGCCTATAAGGCAAGGACACACTCCAGGGGGGCTTTCTGACCCCCCCACTCTATTTAAGCCACCCCCGGAATGAAATCGCTCTCTGTTCGTGCTTGTTCCTGTCCTTGTCCTCCTTTCCCTTTCCCTGTCCTTTTGTCCCCTACCACGCCATGTGGTACCCCAATAAACCATCCCTTTCCACCATGGCGTTCCGGAGTAACTTCTTGTCCTAATAATTTTCTAACAGTCTTGGTGTGCTTCTCTAATGTTAAAACTCTAACATTTTAGGCAGCAGAACTTATCAGTGATAACCCATGGTATCAGTTGAGGGCATGCCTTTGGGGTATATATTTTGTCCCTCCTGAGGAAAGCCATCTCTGTCTGCTTCCTGGTGCCATGTCCTTGTTGGAATTAATGGGAATGGGGGTCCTGGAAACACTGAGAGCCAAAATAAATGCTTGGAAAACAATTAGCTCTGTGGGCAAAGCAAGAATTTTACTTCTATGTGCACACATAAGGGCATGTAGCAATCAAAATCAAACACAGGCGCCCAGCTGCCAGTCTGCTGGGCCTTTATCCCTGACATAAGCGTACTTGGCCGTTGCCCATTGGTTGGGGCTGACCACACACTCTTTTGTACAAATTACTATTGAGGAAATATTAACTTTAGGATGGCAGCTGGGTTTCAAAAAAATGGCAGCCCGGGAAGTTAACAAAAATGAGTCCAAATGACAGAAAAGACTTGTTTTTCCCTTGTCCTGTGCTGCTTTCCTCCTTCACACCCTTCTATCTTGATGTTCTGCCTCACCCCAGGCACAGAGCAATGGAGTCGTCCATCTATGGAAGGAGACCTTTGAAACTGTGAGCTAAATAACTTTTCTAAAATGGTTCTTGTTGGGTCTTTTGGTCACAGCAGTGAAAATACTGACTAAAACAGACTCCTAATGGGAAAAACATAGCTACTCAGAGAGCTATAGAATCTATATTAAACTACCTAAGTTCTTGCTTGTATTCTGATTAGTAACATGGTAACTGTTACAGAGCTGTGGACTACCAGGTTGAGCTGGGGCAGCCATCACAGTCCTTTGATACTGGTTCTTGTGACTTCACCAGAAAGAATTTGAACAAAACACAGCGTAGTAAGTAAAAAGCTTAATAGGAGGAATGAAAGGAGATGGTTATGTGCGACATAGAGACTGCATGGACCGCCTCGAAGAGAGGACAGTGTGGTGCTCACAGGGCTGGGGTTTTTAAGGAAGCTGAGTCCCTTGTTCTTGCCTTGATTTCCCTGTCTTCCCTGTATTAGTTTATTATACCCAGCAACTTCCTCTGTGAGGGCCTGGATGGTCTGGTTGACTGGGTGATTGTGACATAGTTGGTTGCAAGAGATAATGATGGTACTTATCTGGAGCCCATAATGCCCCTTGAGGGGTTATAATCAGCTGTTTCTGGGGGTCTTGATGTGCCAGACCCCACTTTTCTGATACTTATCTATTTTAGTTAGGATCCAAGGATATTAAGTAATAATTCCCTCTAGGGATTATGGTTCTCTAAAGTCTAGGGAAGGTTAGGCATTCTGGATCTCATCTCCCAATGCTTGCCTGTTCAGATAAGGCTCCCCACAGTTTCAGTTTTATGGCTCCTGGAACCTTCTTGACATATGGGGATAATGTCTGTCCTTCATTGAGCTTTCCTTCTACCTACCTCTTCATAGCTAACTACCCTACCTAATAAAACCGTACCCTTTAGTTGACTAGGTTTTCTTTTTATTCCATTTTCCCTGAGTGCATTTCTTGATTGTCTTCTTTAGATCTTCACAGTCTATTGTATTATGTGCAGTTCATTGGGAGGTGACACCAACTGTGTATCCCAATGAGCTTCTCTGTTAGACCTGTCAACACTGACCTCTGACCTGTAATTCTACTTACTGCTAAATGCTAGTGCTTTCCTCTTGCTTGTCATGAGTATATGTGACATCAGCCATTTATTTTTAGGTATGGCTGAAAACCCAGTTCTGACTTTTTTGCCCTGACTGATTTTCCTGGGCTTGTGTTTCAACTTTCAAATCACTACTATAATTTCCTGTTGTAAGTCTAGATGATAATGAGCTTGAATAATTTTGTTGTTTGTTTACTGAACAGATAGGAACAAGAGATTAAAAATGTCAAATTGTAGCTAAGCACTAAAAGTGCATACAGGTGGCCTTTGGCAAAGTTGTAAAGCAAGTCAAAGGTATTAAGCATGTTCTTCCCCCTCCTGGGGAGGTGACCCTCTTCCTTTTCTCCCTTTACCCTTCAAAATGTTCTGTGATCTCTGACTGCCCTAGGTCCTCCCAGTTGGAAGTTGATAGGAAAGCTTTTCCACACTGAGGTGTTAATGACAACATGTTAATTCTCTTAGACTATTTGCATAATAAAATAACATTACAAAAAGGATCTTTGAGAGATTTTAAGGCTTCCCTGATTATCTTATTGCATCATTCTACAGAAAAAAATAGTTCCTATACATTTTGATTTAAATGAATAAATTGATAAAATGCTAGAAAGCCAAACATGATTCATAAATTTTTAATTTAAAAATTACACATAAAAATAGACCACATAATACCATCTTTTCATAAATCACATGAAACTTTCATAAGTAACAAATGGAGGACATAATCTCAGAACAAAATACTGTATTTTTCTTGAAAGAGCATATATTATTAATTCAAATGCAGAAGTTTTAAATAAAATTTTGTTTTGTATGATTTATGTTAAAAGTACTTTAATTGATCCAGTTTTGTTGGGCAAGTTCATCAGCCACGAACAGGTGGAGGGCAACGAAGGGCAGACCTTAGGCATATTTGTTGAGAAATGAGTTACAAAACTGAAACCAGGAAGAGTCTTATCAAGTAGGAAAGCATCTGAAAATGGGAGTCAAACTGTGCAACCTTCCCCAAACCACAGATAATCATAACCTCTGGAGGGAATCATGAGGAACCTTATCAAAGCAGACAAACTTCAGGAAAATGTGGCCTGGTATTTCCAAATCTCCCCCAGCCATAGTTAATTATAATCCCTTCCCGGAACTATGTTCCACGTCACCACTATTTCTGGTGACCAGATCATCAGGACCCTCCCTTATCACAAAATCAAGTCACAACTACCCCTTGTGACTCTCATAACCTTCGTGTAGGAAATTCCTTTGGCTGTACCAAGGAATAATTAACCACTTAAGGCTGCAAGGGAATAGAAGAAGGACAAAGAACTTCAAACCTTTTCAGAATCCCTAATTCTCTCAAGACCAAGTCATTCTCTTTGGAGACGCTCCAGGCCACTGGGTGCCTACACGGTAAGTTTATCTCTGTTAATCTCATTTTCCCAAATATACTTCTGCATGCTACAATGTGTGACTCATCTGAAATCCTTCTTGTGATATTGCAAGAACCAGTGACCGAAAATCCCCGTGGTCGCTTTGGCTCCAACCTGCAGATCTCTGACTCAGCAACCATTTTACAGCACAAAAATTAAAGAAAGGAAGGAAATAATAGTTAAAAGAAGAAGACAAGGTAAAAACCAAAAGTTTAGCTTTATCTAGGACACTGATTTTTAAACTCACAAATATTGTTGAAAATTTGGTTTCCTGTGGGTCTATTTATAATGACAATGCTAAACTTTGAGTTCTGTCCTCCTGTAGAGAAAGGATATTTGAGAAATGCTCCCCACCACAAACTTTTCTGTTTGAGAAATGCTTATCCTGATACTAAGACCCCCCTGAGCTTGCTATGCCAAGATATGGACCACCTCCTTCCCTTCTCAATGGCTCCCTTGTTGAATAAAATCCCAGACTTACTTTCTTTCTTTCTTTCTTTTTTTTTTTTTTTTTTTTGTGATTTTTCTCTTTAATGAATATTATTCCTCTTGATACAAGAGCCTGGATAAAATTGTCTCCTTAATTGTTTGGTGTTTCATGTTTCACAAAGAAAATACCCAATCAAGCCCACCTCTTCCCTGCCCTTTTCTGTCATAATCATTTCAGCATTCTCTTCAAACTCAGGCAAGTCAGGGAGCAGCTGCTTTGTCCCCTTTCTTCCTGCTGAGACAGAACAAAAGTGGATGGGGACACCAGTTATTTGTGGCTCCAGGTGGCCCTTTAGGCCAGTATAGTAGGCCCAGGGATGACTGGTTATTGACTCAACAGGAACACACAAGTATTTTCCTGACCAGAATGTCTATATCCATGTGAATGGCACTCTGAGAGTCCCTCTGCTCCTCTCAGTGGGCTGGGGAGAGGCTTTTGTGAGTAGAAAAGAATTTATCCCTTGAGATTTTACTTGAAATTCAGTTTATTAAAGTGATAGTTTATAGGCTGGTTTTCCTTAAGCCTTTAATTCCATGTACAAATTTTACTATACTCTTTATAAATCTTACAAACTTTAAGGATCACAATGGGGGGGTGATAACATTCAATCGACTCAAATTAAAATGAATAAATATTTAAATAACTAGTTTCATTTAAAACTATCTATTAAATTCCTTTAAACCATTTAAAGTAGATTTAAATCCTCCCCTCCCCCGCCAACTCTGCAAAGCCTTCTGATGCACAATGTAAATTTAATCACCTGTATACCTAATTCAGTCCTGCCAGTGTTGAAAAAACACTCTCCTACTGTTATAGGGCAGCACCAGGACCTGCCCTGGGAGAAAAGAGGCTAGGCCATAATGCTCACTGCTCCAGAAATATTTGAAGTCAAATTGGTAGAAAATAGGTTTTATTCTGAGCCAGCTTTGAAGAAAGATGGACGAAACTTCCATCTTCAGGTCTGGGAGGGGTGGCAGCCCCCCAAGCCTCTACTCTCAGCATGAGGAAGCATTTGTCTATTTCAGAAGGGGGCACCCTCAAATTCAATTAGTTCACTACTAAGGATGTAGCCTTACCAAGTAAGGCTACAAGTAAGTTGAGATTACCATCCTGCAAGAAACAGGGCAGCTAAATGACATAAGGTTTTCCCCCTGTCCTACTGAGAGAATATGTATGCTGATGCCTGGTGGCTTGTACAACAGTAATTTCTTAGTCTATACATTTCAAATTCACTTGGTTTCCACTGATTTCAAGTTACATCCAAGCAAGTATTTTTCACCTGAATGGAATCTGCAGAATCTCAAAAAGTTTATAGATGATTTACTTCTCAAATATTTACCTGATTAATTGAATGGAGTATTCTTATATTCTTTCTCTCTGACTGGCTGCAGCTCTTTTGTGAAGATTATAAAGAGAGGAAATTATTTACAATAGCCAAGGTATGGAACAGTCATGGGAGAAAGGGTAGTCCTCTGAACAAGGGTCCGAGGAGTTCCAGGAGAGAAGGGGGAACTCCACTCAGAACTAGTGGGGTTGTTGACAAATGCAATAGAAAAGAATTTCAGCACATACCAGTCAGAGACAGAAGTTTATTCAGGAAAGCAGACACCTAAACAAGGGAGAATGCAGGCCATTTTGAGAGAAAGAGAAGTTTTGTGGGTTCTCATGTCTTTTAAAGGAAACAGTGAGGGTGGGTATGAGAGCATATGCAATAATGGTATCAGTCTGGTGATCTCAAGATAGATTCTGGTGGTCTGGTCAATCTCTGGATCCTCTGACTGAAGTACTCTTCATTATCTGATCAATACATAGCACCAGAAAGTCCTCTAAATGATAGATTCCTTAAGATATTTCTCTTGGCTTGATATGGTTATCGCAGGGTTGATTAACAGTGCACAGGTAGATTTCCAGATTTTCCAGGAATCTGAGAGTTAATAGGCCTGGAAGACTGGAAGGAGACTGGTTTAGGGAGTGACAGGCCAGGAAATGTATGAGGAACTTCTGAATTAAAATCCTATTTTCTTGGCCTTCCTTTATGTCTGGCTTCTACCTGTTTCTTATTTCTTAATCCTACCTCAGAATCAATGTGATATATATACACAAAGGAAGATACGTAGAAGAATTTTGGAGACCATTATGTTAAGAGAAACAAGTCCCATGCAGAAAAACAAATATTGCATGATCTCATTCATGTGTGGAATCTAAAAAGCCGGAGGGTGTAGAAATAGAGAGAGTAGACTGATGGTCCAGGAGCAGAGGGCTGGGAGTTGGATTGCAGAGACATTGATCAAAAGACACAAAATTTCAGTTAGATAGGAGGAATAAGATCAAGAGATCAATTGTACAGCATGGTGTCTATAATTAGTAACAATATATATTTTATCTTAAAAATTGCTAAGAGAGATTTTAAGTGTTCTTACTACACAGCACACATACAGGCACCCAAAGTGTTTGGCTAAGGCCTGTGTTAATTAGCACAATGCAGGCATAAATATATTTTAATCGGTCAACTAAAAATAAATAAATAAAAAGAAGAAATCCTGGAATTGGAATCTGTACACCCCCCAGGACATATTCAGTTTGTAAGATGATGGCTCCTAAGATCCCACTAATTACATCATCAGTCTATCCACACTTACTTCTTCATGGACTAGTGTTTATAATCCATTGAGGAAGACTATTACACCTGGAACCAATGTGAAAACCTGAGAATCCAATATTTTAAAAGGTAGGCAGGATACAGGGAAGCATAGATTGTAGTCTAACTGCCAATGTAATCTTCAATAATATACCAGTCACAGCATCTGTTGCTTGAAGTGTGCAATATCTATTGCAAAGTATATAATAAAAACTCAATGAGGTCACTCGTTTGCAAAACTTGCAAGATGTTCTTTTACAAATAAAAGCCATGAATCATATTAATAGTACATATGTATTTCACATTATTTGTATATAAAAATAATAGTACTTCCTTTAGAAGTTAACATCTAAGGTGTATTTGATTTCTAAAGAACTTATTATGAATGAAAGATTGCATAGAAAAACACTATACAAAAAGAAGAGTCCTTCAAATTTTGTAACTAAGTATATATCGCAGAAGGAAATAGTCTTGGGTAATAAAACAAGCCAACTCTGCTAAATAGACTATGTGACACAAAATATGTATTGCTCCTGAAGTAAATTAAATATGACTTAGGAGAAGAGGTAAAGAGACAATTTCTGGGACCGAGGGGCTAGAACCTCTTACAATAAATAAAATAAATACTAACAAGCACTCTTTTTTCCCCTTTCAGGCCTTTCCTATTAAAATGATAAATGATTACAAAACAGATATCCAGCTACATAACCAAATAGATTGAATGGGACTGAGGGACATTTCACAACAGTCATTTTGATTCTTCAAACTTCTGGCAACAAAAACTACTTTGGGATAAAGAATGAAATGTTAAGCCAGAATAACATATGATGAGCAAAAATTTAAATCCTTGTCTTCTTTTTAAGATTGCATCTTTTTACATTCTCACATTTAATCTCAGGAGTAAGCTGGATTTACAGCCATAACTCCGATGTTGAGAAGTCCTTGTCTGTCTGAGCCTGGCTGCCCTCACCTAGCCAGCTGGGCTATAAAACATCTGGGTTGATTCTATCTGTTCTGGAGGGGAGGAGCAAAGCTGTGCAAAACAATATGGGAAAAGACTTCAGAAGAAAAAAAACTGCATGTTTCCACAGTTTCTGTCTCCCCAATGTTCTTTTGGTGTTCATTCTTTCTCAGCCTCCTGTACATTCCTAGTATCTCCTGTGTTCAAAGGGTGCACAGTAGCCCCTCCCAGATCATAGCAACACTCATCAACCCAGGGCTTTGGTATAGGACTGTTAACCCCACTGTTATGGTTTGGATCTTAAATATTCCCCAAAGTCTCATATGCTAAAGAATTGGTTGCCAGCCTGTGGCACTTTTGGGAGGTGATGGGACCTTTGGGAGGAGGGTTCAAGTGGAAGGAAGTTAGGTCATTGAGGATTATCCTTGAAGGTGATATTAGGGTCCTCATCACTGCCTTTCTCTGCTTCCTGTGGGCCGTGAGATGAGCAGCTTTATCATTTCCTTTCCACCATGATGTTCCACCTCACCACAGGCCCCAAAACAGTGCAACCAACTGACTATAGACTAAAACCTTTGAAACCATGAGCTAGAACAAACCTTTCCTCTTTTCCAGTTGATTTTCTTAGGTATTTTGTCACAGCAATAAAAATCTTACTAACACATTCACGTTGGTTTAAACTGATTGGTTCTCCGTGTCACTCTTTCCTTACTCCCTTAATTATATGTAAAGGTAGTCTATCAGTGACTTAGCTCAAGGCACTAACAAATATAGACTGCGTGGCTTAAAAAAACAGACATTTACTTCTCAAAGTTTTGAAAACTGTGCCAGCATGATTGGAATATGGTGAGGATCCTCTTAGCTTGCAGATGGTTGTCTTATTGCTATACCCTGGCATGGAAGAGACAGGGGGTGGGAAGTGGAAGATGGAGGGGTTCTAGTCCCTTCCTCTTCTCGAGATATTATTCCTCTCATGGGGGTTCCACTCTCATGGCTTCATCTAAAGCCTAATTATCTCCTGAAGGCCTCAACTCCTAATTACATTCGGGGATTAGGAATGCACCATATGAATTTGTGTGGACACAAACTTTTAGTGCATAGCAGTGAGTGTATGAGTTAGCTGTTGTGTTGCTTTTCTAAGGCAATGGACTAACTATGTCCAGTAGGTTGCTGTGCAGTATAGCAAGTAAAGGCTGAGACACAGATAAGTAACTTATGAGCAATGGCCAGCTCTTTTGCCCCCATCTAAGGTTTAAACATTCAGAAGACATTTACCTTTGTCTGGGGTCTGTTAACAGAGACATGGCATCTGAGAAGGTTCTGCTCTGTTTGTCATTATGCCAAACAAGCGAGGACAGGAGGCAAGTCCCAAGTTAATCTGAGGTTTTAGGAAAGAGGTCTGGAAATTTCATGGCCATGAAAAGAGTAAGTTAACAGGAATATGAGCCAGAGCTGAGGAGAGGGGCTCAAGTACATGACTTCCCAGGGCCACTGTCTTGCCAGAAGGCAATGCCTAGTGTTGGGAGAAAGGGAACTGGGTATGTCTAGGGCAAGAGGGGTCATGCAAAGGACAGTTGCATGCTGGTGGGTAAACCTGATGCTCTGTGTAGTAAACCAGAAGTAACTTCATACCTCCTCCACCTCCTGTAATCACCAAGAGCACAGCTGAAGGAGTGCTTCAGAAGATTAAGAATGACCAAATATTCCATCAGATGGAACAAAGACAGATGCGTGCAGTGTTGCACCATAAACCTCCATATCTGAGAAGAAGAGAATCCCAGAATTTGAAGGTGTCTTGCTGGTGAGCAAGCACAGTACTGAGAATTGTCCTTCAGCTCTGAGGACTCAGTACCTAAGAGGCAAAACCTGAGTGCACTGGCAGAATCCTGAGTCATATCCATTTGTCTTTCATACTTCTTTTTTCTGTCTTATAATAGATTTATCACCCAACATATAGTAGGGGACCTTTTCCTTTGTTTATTTAGTCCTTTGGTCATGAGCCTTACTTAATTCTTTCCTGGATTATTGTAAGCATCACATAGTGGGTGGTTTAAGCAATTTATTGCCTCACAGTTCTGGAGGCTAGAAGTCCAAAATCACAATGGTGGCTGTGCGATGCTCTCTTTAAAACCTGTAGGGGAATCTTTCTGTACCTCTTCCTAGTTTCTGGTGGTTTGCTGGCAAACTTTGGTGTTCCTTGGCTTGCAGATGCATCACATTAAACCTCTGCCTTCACACGTTTCTCCTGACATTTCTGTCTTTACATGTCCATGTATTATAAGATACCATTAGAATTCAAGAAGGATCATCCTACTCCAGTATGACCTCATATTAACTAATCACATCGGCAAAGACACTATTTCCAAAAAAAAGTTCACTTTCTTAGATACTCAGGTTTATGGACTTTTAATATACTTTTTTGGGGGTGGGTGTGAGGACACAATTCCATCCATTCCATCTTTCTGCTGAGATACAAAAGCACTCTAGTTCTGCCCTAGTAACCCCAACCAACAACACAATCAAGAACAAGAACTGCTTTTATTTTTATAGGATTTTAGTCAATGTAAACTAAAGTTGTTCTGTAATAGGATGAAACATGACCTCCTCTTGCTCTTCACCCTGAATCCATAGTGAAGAAGTAATCAGCAATCCTTCTATTAGGGACATTAGTGGTGCATATTCTTAACTCTGGGAGAGTTATACTATCCTACTGAAGGCAGTATGGTTTAATGAATGTTTTTAGCTTTTTCCAGTTTTCCCTCTTGAGCAGTTTGACTTCTAGTTTCAGTATAAAAGTACCTGACAGCTGTCTCAAGGGTTAGGGCCAAATGAGAGATGGGACATGGTGGTACTCTGTTGTGGAGTGAATGCTTGTGTCCATCCAAAATTTATATGTTGAAGACTTAGCCCCAGTGCAAGGGTATTTGAAGATGCAGCCTTTGGGATACAATTAGGTTTAGATGAAAATTTTGAAAGTGGGGTTCTCATGATGGAATTAATGCCCTTATCAGAAATGACAGAAGACAGCTTGCTCTTCATCACGTGATAACTGAAGGAAAAGGCAGCCTTCTGAAAGTCAGGAAAAGAACCTTCACCAGAGGCCATCCTGACCTCAGACTTCCAGGCTCCAGAACCGTGAGAAAATAAGTTTCTGTTATTTAAACCGTCCAGTCTATGTATTTTGTTATGGAAGCATGAACAGGTAAAGGCATGCTGTATATCTTCATGCTACCTCACCACTATGAACCTATTAAATGACCACTTCCTTGTGGGCAATAGACAGCTCTTTCATGAATAATAGCCTATCATGCTTTATAATGGACCCACATACTCCACATTTTATTACACTATAAATGTCCCTATTTTACAGATGATAAAAAACTGAGAAATGAAGATTTGCTGAACCTCAACTGAGTTCAAATTTCATTCACCTCTTGCTGCTCTTCCCAAACTCCCCTGTGCCTATTAGTCTCAATGTTGTGGATGGAACTTTGTTAAATTGAATTCTAGTTTGTTCTCTTCAAAATCATATTATAGACAGTGTGTGTGTGGGGGGAAGAGACGGTATGGGGTCATGCCAGTGGCAATGCCATGGTTAGTTTAGTTGTTTCCTTCTGCAGTATACCTGTAATTGTGGCTATCACAGCTTTATAGATATCCTTGTCTGCTGAAATCTGTAGAGACAAGCAGAAGGTTGGAAAGGGCAGGAGCAGAGATACGCGCTGGCCAGGGCGGGAGGTCAGGAGGAGAGAATGAGCAGTCTCGGTGACGCAGAGGCAGGTGGCGTACCTAGGGAGAAGAATTGCAGTTTCACATTTTCATTAGGCACAGCAGGGCTTCTGCCCCTGCTGTGGTTCTGTACTTTCATCTCCCTGATTGGTAAAGACCACAGACAATTTCGTTCTGGCTTATGAGCATGATGAAATGTGTCCCAGTGTGGACAAGCAAATGAAGGAAACCTAATCAAGTGGCTGTAAGAGACTTGAAGTACAAATTGGCTCTAACAGATTTGATATTAAAAAATGTATTATCATTTAGGCTACCAATTGCATTTTTTTTCCATTATAAATAACATCCCAAGCCTAAGTGTTTAGAGAAAAATTAGAATAACAGCACTTTCCTTATCAGACATGCACATACTGTTTATTCCTTGAATGCTTCTCTTGAAACTCACAGAGGTAAAGGTAATTTTGAAGGAATCAGTGTGATCTGGGAAGGTCTAAAGTTAGCTATTGCAGATTCTTTGGAGATTTGGTGAATTTCAGAAAAAGCTGGGTAAATTTATCATGACTCTTTTCTTGTTTGTAAATCACTGTATTAGGTATTCCTGGAAAGTGTGAGGGAAATGGGGACTATCCTATCTACCTAAGATTTACAATTTATCAGTGACAAATAATTTAGGGGTGGGCTAAGAAAACTTCTTTTAGGAGGGATATAATGGGAACCATTTTAAAGAGTGGTTTATCAAAACTAATGTGCCTGTGGATCACTCAGGTAGATTGCACCTGAGTAAATTTCTGGAACACATCCCCAGAGACCCTTCAATTGATTTTGGAGGGTATTTAAAAAAATTATCTCAGGTGGTTCTTGTGCAGATAGATACAGATAAGAAAATTGATTCAGAAAAGAATGGTTTGACTGAAAGATGCCATTCTAAGTAATTCAAAACTGGCATAAGATTAAAACAAGGATGGGGAACCATAACCTGAGGGAGGGAACACAAATTCAATGAGATGGGCAAATAAAACTTAAACATAGACAGCACAATGTAAAACTTGGAGTACCATTTCAAAATCCAAAATTATCACTTCTGTTTCTTCAGTAGTTTCCTTAACTTTAGCCCATGTTACAATTTGGGGATTCTTTTTTTTTGGTACTGGGGATTAAACTCAGGGGCACTCGACCCCTGGGCCACATCCCCAACCCTTTTTTGTATTTTATTAGAGACAGGGTCTCACTGAGTTGCTAAGTGCCTCGCCATTGCTGAGGCTGGCTTTGAACTCGCGATCCTCCTGCCTCAGCCTCCCAAGTGCTGGGATTACAGGTATGTGCCACCACTCCCGGCTCCATGTTACAATTTTGATATACTCATTGCTACTACTTGTTCTGCTAGCTAACCTAATACTTTTGATGTCACAGACTACTGCTTTTCCTCTGTATCCCACATGGAGCAATGCTCATTAAATAGTAACAGATTTTCTGGTTAGGGATTATGGCAGATAGGCAAGAGACTGACTCACTTGCAAGGATTTAACCAAAGTTACCCCCTGGCTTCTTTGTTTTTTATCATCCATGTCAATGAACTTCCATGCAGAGTGTTCATCTTTTTATCTGCTTTTGCTCTACTCTAGATGGTTTCCTTGGTACTTTCAAGTTCGTAATTTGTTTTTCAACTGTGTCTAGTCTCCATCTAAGGCATCTGTTGTATGTCTTAAACATTTAAAGATTAGATATTGTTTATATTTTAATGTTTACATAATTCTTTTTCAGATTGGCTCATTCTTTCTCCATGTCTTCTATTCATGTTTCATAAGCACTCCTTTATCATTTAAAAACATTGTAAGCTCTTTTAAAATTGCTGTATTTTCTTCAATTTGTCAAATATGGATGCTCTAATTTGTTGCATGTTTTTCTATTGAATACATTTCTATGAATACATTTCTATTGATACATTTCCTTGTATCTGTATAGATTTTGTTAATGAATCCATCTTTAGTGGGTTGATTGTTTGTGGGAATCCCTTGTATGACCTCAGTCACACAGGAGCCATCATGGGAAGGTTCAGGATACTTCCATCAGAGTTCAATAGAATTAACTGATCTTACACAAATTCCTACTTAATATTTTGGGTTCAGGATTTGTTTATCATTTTGATAATCTTAACTTTGGTTGACTTTCTGTATTTGGCCCAAACTAAGGACCCCCGTTCTATTTACAGTTCATATCAAGTAGCTAATCCTTAACAAAACTCTGGGCATGTGGATGCAGACTTTCTGGTTCCAGCTAACAGACTTGGAAATCCTTTCTTTGTTCTTTACCTTATGACTATAACTCCTGTCTGCCCAAACATTTTAACTCTAGCCCTTAAGGTGTATATCTGGATCTAGTACCCCCGTGGGTGGTAACGACTTTCCCTCTTACTTATTAATTTGTATGATTTCCCAATTTTGTAACTTTCCCTATAGAAAATTTCCTTTTCCAAAAGTACTATAGGTTTTTAGCCAGATGGGGAGGTGATTATATCCATTTGGACCATCAATTTGTGTGGAAGCCCCAGGGGATGCTATATATTCATTTTATATATTAAGATAATATATGTTATATATACATTTTATATATTGAGATGGAGGAGGTTGGGGCCAGCTGAGCCTGTGTTAGAAGTGCAAGCATGATATTGCTAAAGCATATTTTATATTTTTCAGTTAATTAGTGGATGTAGGTGACAAAAAGGAAGCTTATAGAAAATTGGAGGTGAGGAGAGTGGTAGGAAATGATAACTATGAACTATGAGTCATCAAAGGAAGTGTTATAGATTCAAATATATTTAGAGTCCAGGCCAGTAACAATCAGCTGATTATAATACAATAGGAAATGGTAAGGACAGAATCTAACTGGAGCAGCCATGCCCTGCTAAACATTCAAATTCAAAACCTTTCAAATAACATGCTGGCAAAATGCCACATTTGCTTGCTAAATTCAAGCTACCCATAATTTTAAGCCACTTAAGGCTTAAATAATTTAGACCGTTTTTTTTTCAGCAGTGGGAATAGAAAGAACAAAAACCTTCCTCTGAAATCCACTGCAATATTCTTATAGTTGATTTTCAAACAAATATCAAAGCTTAGTTTGCATTCCATAGGCACATACAAAATGGGGCTAGGAGGTTGATAAATATATACTAAGCAATACTGGGTCATGAAAATGGCTTCTTACAGTATGGATAACATACTCGTACATTTTGGAAAGTGTCTATGTCATGATTTGCAGATTATAGGAAATAAACATAACATAATATGTGACTAAGTTACCAAGAAGCAGATTTCTTTTCTCTACTAGAGTCTGAAGGTCTCAGAGTGTGTGCTTGTGTGTGTGTAGTGGGCATGGGGCTGGGTGTGACACAATAATGTGTACTGATTCACTGCTCCTCTGCAAAGTGTAAGCTCAAAGACAAGAAAGCCATAGTACTACATGACAGACCTAATAAGATATGGTAAACAGGGTAAGAGAGGATAAAGATGTTAGTTCTTTGATTTTGGATTGTGCAACCATTTGGGTCTTTTTCAGACTTTCTGTGCTCAAGCTTTTTGAGTCTCCTGTTCTATGGTGGTGATTCTCAGAGAATGATCTCCCAATGAGAAGCATCAGCATCCCTTAGAATTTTCCTCAGACTCACAAAATCGGAAGCTCTCCAGGTGGGGGACAATGATGTGGGCTCTAATAAGCTTTCCAGTGATCTTGATGCATACTGATGTTTAAGAACCACTGTCCTTGGAAAACAAAATTTATAGAATAGCCATTTCTGCATCTTTAATGTAAATGTAGTTATCAATATTAGGCAGAACTTACAAAAGAGTCAACCTGAACTCATCATCATCATCATCATCATCAAAAACTGATTGTTATTGAATACTTACTGCTTTTCTTACTATTTTACATGCAGAAATACTATTATCATCTGAATATTGTAAAAGAAAAAATCCCAGATGCCCAGAGAAGTTAAGAAACTAACCCTAGGTTCATACAATTTGGCTAGCTGCACATCATAATCCATTCTTGAGCTGTTTCTTATCAGGAAAACTCAATTTGGACTGCTCTTTAAGTGAGAAATTTCTCTTGGTGTGAACATAAGACCTTTTGTGTCCATTTTTTTTTCAGCCTGGGATACCCTAAAAATCAAGTAAAAGGCAGAACTTATCTTTGAACTCAAGTAGTTTGTTTCCAAATTTTATGTTCCTAAATACATTGTATCACCTATCCAGAACTTCTTTAAATGCCAGATAAACTAGAATAACTTTATCCCTTTTTCAGTCTTATCTTGTTTACTGATCTCTGTCTAAAGTGAGCTTTTTTAGCTGGATGATTTTATACAGCCTTTATAGCACTGTGACTTATACAAGAACATAAACTTTTATTTTCCTATTTTCTATTAGCTTCTTAGGGTGTTTATTCAGCAATGTTTCTTTCTCTCTTAAGATAAATATTGTTGTATTATGTTCTCATAAATCCCACTTTGCTTGATTGAATTCTTACCTGTCATGTTTACACAGTTCTCTAAAGTCATTCTCTCCCAGTCACCTCCCACCCAGAATTATTATTGGGCTATCTTATGGTTTCATTGTTCTTTTTCTTTCTACTTAAAAAAATGCCTCTTATCAATCTCTTTAATCTTCAGATGAAAATAAATATCTTCCAGTTTCTCATGGTTAATTTTAACTGTTTGATAAGTTTCTTAAATTTGGTAAAAAGTTAAACATATAGCCCTAAAGTTTCTCACTGATTTCCTCTAAAATAACTTTGGCTAATAACACTGAAATGCACATCTCTATACAACTTTTGGTATCAACTTGTCTTTGGTTTCACAAAGGTAGAAAATACACTACAGAAGAAATACATAACAGTGGAATCACATTCAACCTAGAGTTTATTTTGGCATTGCCACTTAATAACTGTATAAGCTGGGCAAAACACCTGTATCTGGAGAATAGTTCCTCATTTGTGAAATGAGAGGCTTACATTATATCTAAAGTTCTTTCTAGTACTTAAATTCTATGATCCTCAGTCTAAACCTGAAGGTTAACTTCAATGATATTTCCCACTGGGCTAGATTTCTTAAGGAAGGGCCCTAGATACTTAAGCTTGTAGAATAAAAGGTCAATGTATTAGTCAGGTAGAGGTCAGTCAAATGAAACCCACTCTAAATTATTCTGCAGAAGGAATTTAATAGGAGGAACAAGTTTAATAGATTTGGGAAGATCTTAAAATTCCATAATAGGATGCTACTCCCAGCCCTTTTGGTGCAGTTAAAATTGAAGGAGGTGATATCACTAGAACCCAAGAGTGGGCCTACATGGAAAGCATTGGAGTTACCTTGTGTTATGGTCTGGATATGAGGTGTCTCTCCAAAGCTTTTGTTAATGCAGGGATATTAGACTGTGAGAGCTGCAACCTAATCAGTCTACCCTACTTTGAATGAACTAATTGGGTGGTTACTATAGGTAGGTAGTGTTGGGACTATGTCTGCCAAGGGGCAAGATTTGACTGCTTACCACGCCCTAAAGGACCGGGGCTAAACCAAGGGGTGTGGCTATGACGTAGCGTGAGAGACTGAACTGCCTTGCTTGCTGATTGGTTAGTTCTAGGCCTATTTAAGTCAATGCTTGTTCAATAAATTAGAGTTCTTCGGACATCCGGCGTGCTATATACAAGACTTCCTAGGTGTGGCGTGTTTTCTGTTCAAATAAACAGAGATAAGGCACCTAGCGATTTCTGTTCTTAAGCTCATTCTCGCCGAGTAAGTTATATTTTCTTGCTGGCAAGAAAAACTTCCTTTTAGGGCCCGAAAGGAAGATAGCTTAGAACTCGGCCCCTTTCATAACTCAGCAACCCCGGCAAGGTAGAACCTGGCTAGAGGAGGAGAGTCACCAGGAAATTCTCTGGATGGGTTATTCTTCCCACTACCCCTCCCCCTTCCTCTCCCTCTACTTTATGATTTTGCCATGAGTTCAGCTGCTTTTATCTGCTGGAATCTACCCCCATGACGTACAACCTCATCTCAGGCCCAGAGCAAAGGAGTTTGCTGTCCATGGACTGAGACCTCTAAAACCATGAACCCAAAATAAACTTGTCCTACTCTAAGTTCTTCTTGTCAAGTATTTTGGTCATGGAGATGAAAAATTTGACTAAAACACTATGAGAGGGACTAAGCCAGAGCTAGAATCATGGTGTAAGGAGTCCCTTGAATGAGATAGAAGAATAGTGTGGGAGGGAGTCCTCAAATGAACTCAGCCACAGAGATGATTTCAGAGTAGAGCTAGGAGAGAAATTCTATGGTTTCTCCCCTCCTCTGTTCTCAATCCCCTTCTAGTGACTCCCATTGGTCTAATTTGAGTGGAAGCTGGGGCTGATGATGCCTAGAAAATGTAGGTTGCTGGAGTCAGGCCCTGTAACAAAGAGCAGAGGAGGGGGGAGTTTTAATTTCTGGATACAAGGAGTACAGGGCATCTATCACAGAATATCTCCATTTTCTGCCATTTCTGATCATAAATTCCAGCCTGAATGGGTGTTTTTATCAGCCTCAACCAATGAGTCAACTATGGCAACTGGTCCTCGATATTCCACTACAACTCTTACCAGAGTAACAACTCCCACATCAAAAATTGTTATTCTGGATAAATCATCCTCACAGGGAGTCAGAATAAAGAGATTTTTCCCTGGAGCCCGTTACAAGAATACAGATCTTTCAGTGTGGAAAGAAGTATATGGCCTTTCTGTGGCAGCCAGCTTGCCATTCTGTTTTCTCAGAAAATGCAAGTGTAAGAAAAGGCAGTAAGGCTTAGTCTTGGTGTTGCCTCCTAGCTAACGTAATTAAGGAAGTCCTTCCACCCAAGCTGCAATAGTATACGAAGAGCCACATTGCCTCATCTGCATAGGACCAAGGGCCTGCCTTCCTTTCTCCATCTTCTCAACCAACCAATAATTGGAATCCATGAAAACATCTTGACATAATTTCTCAGCTCATACTTCCCCTTTTGACACATTTTAATTTGTGTCAAGATTCCCAACTGATATAAGTTAAAGGCTGAACTCAAATATAGGACTTCTCGACTTTAATGCATATACACATCTCCTGCAACCTAGTAGTTTTGTGGGTTCTGATTTAGTAGGTATGGGCTGGGCTTGAGGTTTTGCATTTCTAGTATTGATCCTACTCTCTGACTTCTTTTTTCTTTTCTCTCTCTGTCTCTCTGTTTCTCTCTCTCTTTTCTGGGAGAGATTCCACTGAGTTATGATCAGGGACCACACCCAAAACAGAAACAAAAAGCAACAACAAAATATGTGTGTCTGAGTGGATGTGGAATCTAGACTACTGTCTCCCCGTTGCCATACTCTGTCTGAAGACCTGGAAGTGACAGGAAGTTCACATAACTCTGATGAGACTAGGTGATGTTGGTTTCCTTGGAGTAATAAATGAAAATGCTTCACTTTGCTGTACAGTGACTGTGTTTTAATAACTGGATAGAAAATATCCTTCAGACAGAGCAAACAGGATAGACATAACCCAAAATGACAATAACTGTGGATGGGTCACAGATAAGTCATGAACCATGTTGATTCCCTCACATTACTGTCACTTGCTTTGTATCTGTTTGTGTAGCTGGCTGATTTTCCTCTAAGGACATTATCAGAATGTCCAAAGCTGTTTTCTTTACTCCTACAGATTTTATGATGGGTATTCCATAAGGAAGAAACTGAGAGATGAATGCCTTCAAATTGGAGATTCCTTCTCAACAACTATAAGGGAATTTGACAGCTCTAGATCACTAAAAAATCAGATTACATTACTTCACAGATGGTTGGTAATGGTGATAGATTTGTGTTTGTTTTGTTATATGTTGCCTCTACGTTTAGGATCTAACAGTTTGTTAGTGCCTTGTCTATTTTCCTGGACTGCTGTCTTTTAAAGGAAACTCTAAAATTGTTCCATAGTGAGCAAAATTAGGATTTCATTTCTAGTCCATTCTCAGAAGCAGGCAGGTGATCAGTAATGCCCGTGATACCAGTGAAACAAATGAATGAGCAAACGAGTAAATAAAAACTATGGTGATATGGAATTGGTAGAGTATGAACAAGAAGCTATCAGGGTACTAGGCTCCATTCCTCAAAATTCTTTGGGATTATGTGGTCCTTTGTTAAAATGAAAGAAATTACATATACAATTGTTAACTTCAATTTTTTCTATCTTTACCTGATTTTTATATAATCATTTGAAATGGGAAAGGAGACTCTCAGAAATCATCTTGAAATTTGTTATTTAGGAAATCAGATAATATGTAACTTAATCTCGGGAGAGCTTAAGAAATAATATTATCATTTTGATATTATATTATATTTAAGAAGTATTATTATTTTACTAAGAAATAATATATGTAAAATACTTAGCATTTTGCCTTGCAAACATGTACCTTCAAGAATTTTCAATAATCCAAATGCATATTCAACAGGAGTCTAACTCTTCCTCTGCTTCAGTTAATTCTGAAGACATTCATATGACATTGGTCTTGACTCCTTTTGAAAGAAACTTGGGTGTACTGAAGTTTAGAGGGTGGGGGATCTCCCCAAGGTCACATAACTGGGAATTCACAGAGTTGGTTTTAAACCCTACCTGATTTCTAATCAAAGCTCTGTTTATTTCACTATGGTGCCTCATATCCACAGGCTGTGAAGAGGTGAAAGTTTGGAAGATTGGGGGAATCTGAGAGCACTGTCTTTAAGATCTTGGAGTAGGGTTGCCTGTGGGTGGTGGATCCATTTCTCTCTATTGTGATGGCTAGACATGTTCTAATCATGTCCAAAGCTCTTAGAAATAAATTCTCTTGGTTCATCTCTGAACTAGAGAGTATCAGTCTCATTAGTATTTTGTCATTTGTTCATTTCCCTTGATGTCCTCCATCTGGGCATCAGCAACCTCACTCTGCTTTTAATTCAGCTGTGTGCTTGACGGTTAAAATGTTGTCATCCCTTCCACACTCTGTTCCTTTACTATTTTACTTTTTCTACTCTCAGCACCATGCAGGATTGATTACCTTTAGAGTTGAGTTAACTCTATTTTATTTATCTTTTGAGATGTGTCTTTAATTGCTGAAGGGACTGCTTGCTATTTCTTTTCAAATTATACTGAAAATTGCTGACGGAATTCCACTACAACTACCTGGAGGCAAATTTTGTGGAAAATATTTTACGTTACTTCCTGAGCTCCATAATGAAACACGCTGTGTTTGTTTCAAACTACCCAAGCTGGCTTAGGTCCTAAATAAAGTTCTAAAAAAAATTTTCTAGCCAAACATTTAATTGTTTGTATTGTTAAAACTGCCAGCTTAAACTGTTTTTCCAACTGTGCTTGTGAAATATTTGATCTCATCTAGAAGCAAATCATTCACTCCCTTTGTCAGGCGTCTATTGTTGATAAAATCAGAATTCCTGTGGCACTTCCTCCACTCGCGAATGGATTCTTAGTACTTTGGGTTAAGTGCGTACCCCTACCTGGTTGGACGCCATATTACTCACTGCTTTCTGGTTGGCAGACCTAATTACTGCATCTGTACTTGCTCTTCCTCTTTAGTTGGAAAATGAAACACGGCCTCCAGGCTCTGCCACATACATGCCTGTGGGTTGGATTTGGAATCTAAATGTCCCTTTCACCTTTAGTTTTGTGGAAAATTTTGAATGGGAACACTGGAGTGGAGTTACTGTGAGATGTATCTGGTGCTCACATGCATGAACAACGTATTCAGACAGTATCTGGAACTTGCCTCCTATATTGTCTGTCACCGTCTTCTGACTGCCCTTTCAACAGGGTCGTTATGGAGGTAAATTCCTTATTCACTGACATATCACATTCTCCTGGAGATGTTAGATAGTATCTGGGACTTAGGTAATATTTGTGGTTGCTTAGTGTTAGGGATGTGTTACAACTGGAGGCAAAGTGCCTGGATCTATCTGCAGATGTTACCAATTAGGGCCAGTGCCATTTTCTACAGCTGTGTGTCCTAAAGTTTTCCCACCTGCAGGCTTGGAATTATTGAATCCTTAAATCAATGAGAAGCTGGGCTGTGGGGATATTTGCAGCTCCTTTGCTTCTGGGTTTGTGTCTATTATGGTTTGGATCTGAAATGTCCCCCAAAGCACATGTGCTGAAGACTTGGTCACTAGCCTATAGCACTAATAAGAGGTGGTGCAACCTTAAGGAGGTAGGGCCCGCTTAGAGAAAGTAGGTCTTTGTGGGTGTGCCCTTGAAGAGCATATTGGGACCCCTGCCTCTTCTTCTCTCTCTCTGCTTTCTGGTTGCCATGAGGTGAGCAGCTTTGCTTCACTCATGCTCTCTGCCATGGTGTTCTGCCTCACTCACCCTGCTCTAGGAACAACTGACTATGCACAGAAACCTCTGAAATCATGAGCCAAAATAAATCCTCCCTTCTTTCAGTTGTTTATCTCAGGTATTTTTCTCACAGTGGTGAAAAGCTAACACAGTGTCTTTCCCATGGGTGACCTAGTCTCCTGGCTAGACTTCTACTTGGGACTTCAACATCTAGTTCCCATTCCAGTCTGCATCTTGGCTTCGACTTGCCTCTTAGATAGGGATCCTAAGTCCCTGGACTGGCTCTTGGACCCCAGGCACGGCTTCTGTTTTGGACACCTCTTTTGGAACCACCTATCCATAACTCCAGCAATCGTCTAAACTTCTACTTGTATGAAAAACTTCTGCCAGCTGGAATTGTGCCCTGCTGTGTATCTTCAGGGCAGATCTTCTATACCCGAAGATTAGCTCAGATTGAAATCAAGAGCACCACATGTCTTGGGCTGTGTAATTTATATTCTTGACTCCTCTCCGGAGTAGGCCAGCCATTTGCTTCTGCCTGCTTTTCCACATTGCTTTCAAAACTGCCCACAACTCATGATTTTTTGCAGACTGGGACATTGAACATGCTTGCCTTTCTTTTTTAGAAATGTTTTGCATATATACAACACTGACTGATCTCATATGTACAATTCAGGATTAATAGCATCACATGCAATAATGAAGAAGAGAATTTTAGAGTTTTCTCATATTTTTATTTCCTCCTATTTTATCTTTTTTCTGACTCCACTCCCCAAGATTAAATTATGATTTCCTTCTGGGTATGGTGGCACTTTGCCTGTAATTGCAGTGGCTCAGAAGTCTGAGGCAGGAGGATCACAGGTTCTAAGTCAGCTTAAGCAACTTAAAGAGGCTCTAAGCAACTTAGCAAGACCCTTTTCAAAATAAAATAATAAAGAAAGGGCTGGCGATGTGGTTCAGTGGTTAAGTACCCTTGGGTTCAATCCCTGGAACAACATCAAAAAGCACTTCTTTGTTGGTTTCAAACAAATATTTAGATGCACGACTCCCTGGTGACCGAGCGGGACCACTGGCATTAGAACCCATGCAGAACTCCTGGCCATGCACCTGTGCAGAAATCCTGGCTGCTGCTACCAGGCAGGACACCTGACCGCTACCCACACGCAGGAATTCTGGTCACCACTCCCATGTGGACTCCCATCTACCAACATGGGGTTCCCCCAGTTGCCTCTATCTTGGGATTCAGGCAGCCACTGCCAAAGTCCCCTATGCATGGTAGCCTGCCTGCACCTGGGGACATTGTACAGGTTCTGAAGACAGTCAACAACCATAACACTGTACATTACAGAGCTCATTTCTGAACACATCACCCAATGCCATTGCCTGGATCCCCCCCGACTCGACCCGACACCCCATCACAAGAAGCCACCTCCATCTTGGTCACCTTCATCATCATCTTTAGTTGGGGGAACTCCCAGTTTGGAACACCAGCTGGCCAGGTACCCATAGTTTCTAATTACCCCTTCCCCGGAAGCCGCTAACCCAGCACAGTGACTGCCCAATACAAAACAGCTCTCCACGACAGGTGCACAGACCCCAGAGGGCAACACACAAGACCTTTGGAAAGAAATGTCCCTGATTAAAAAGTAGAAAGGAAGAGGGTGAGGGAGATACTAATTTAGAGACCAGGAACTGTGAGGTCTACAGGAGAGATAAGGAGATAAGATCAGGCGCCACATCAAATGAGCAGGCCCCAAAGGAGATCCTTGAAGTGCAGTCTCCCATGGGGACTGGTGAATGCCATACCCTACTCCAAGGTGCCCTGCACCTAAGATCAACCCTCCCACTCTGGTAACCTTGGTAACCTTCACCATCCTGACAGCGGGCAGTTGAGATACCAACTAACAACAGATAACAGATAATACCACCAATTGGATGGGAAGGGAAGCAGGAAAGATACTGATCTCCAACCAAAACAATTCTTGTTTTTTCTTCCTTTGAGATTTTTTTTTCTTCTCCCTTTCTGTTTTTCCACCCTCACATCCCCAACATATGTGAAACCAAGTACTTTGCATTAATTAGGATACTGAGGACTATGATATCCAAATAGTATATTACAGTTGTGTTGTATATTCTTTTTTCTCTGATTTTTACTATTTTTGCATTTTTAATTTTTCTTAATATTTATGTGTGTTTGTTTTATGTACTCTACTGTCTTCTCACTTACTTGTCTACCCAAAATTACTTTCTCTCTCTTCTCCTGCTACTAACCTTCTTCTTTAGCTTTCTCTTTCACACTTCCTAAGATTTAATAACTCTATATCCTCACCTCCTACCTCCTCTGCATATCATCTTACATCTCACCCCCAGTTCTTTGTCCACAATCAGAAACTGTAAACCCTTTTGCAAACCTACTGTTTATATTGTAGATAATAATTGAATTCACCATTTCTGTATATTGTGACCAAACTGTAAATGTCTTAATAGCAACTATTTGTTTTAAGATTGTATATTGTTTGTATTGGAATCTGTTAACATTGCCCTTTCCCTTAAAGGAAAGGTATTGAAACCCTGCAGGGCACTATAAGCCTATTGGGTAAAATGGTAACTCCTCAGATCCTCAATGCTAGAATGGAAGATGCATGAACAATGAGAAAAAAGACAAGGAAAGAAAATGCCCCAAACAAATCAAGATACTACATTATTAGAATCCATGACTGGCACAGCAGAAGAAATGACGAAGAGTTCAGGATGTACATAAATTCAAATGTTATGTGAATTAAAGGATGCTATAAGAGACCAAATACAGGCAGCAAAAGATCATTTTGATAAAGAGCTGCATAAGCAAATACAGGAAATAAAAGATTACTTCAATAGAGATATAGAGGTTCTAAAAAAAACAACAACACAGAAATCCTTGAAATGAAAGAAACAATAAATCAAATTAAAAGTTCAATTGAATCATCACCAACATCTTGAAAAGAATGTAGACCACACAGTGAAGATGGTAAGAAACCATGAGCAGAACATTCAAAAAATATGGAATAGCATAAAAAGACCAAATTTAAGAGTTATCAGGATAGAGGAAGGCATAGAGTTCTAAATCAAATGAATGAACAATGTATTAAATGAAATGATATCAGAAAATTTTCCAAACATAAAGAATGAATTGGAAAACCAAATATAAGAAGCTTAAAGGATGCCAAATGTACAAAATCACAACATATCCACACCAAGGCACATTATAATGAAAATGCCTAGCATACAGAATAAAGAGATAATTTTAAAAGCCATGAGAGAAAGGAATCAGATTACATATAGGGGGAAACCAATTAGGTTATGTGGAGATTTTTCAAACCAGTCCCTTAAAGCTAGAACAACATATATCAAGTTTTGAAAGAAAATGGATGCAAAATAAGAATCTTGTATCCAGCAAAATTAAGCATTATATTTGATAATGAAATAAAAACCTTTCATGATAAGCAATAGTTAAAAGAATTTACAACTAGAAAGCCTGCAAAATATTCCATGAAGAGGAAATGAAAAACAGCAATGAAAATCAGCAGAGGGAAGTATTACACTAAAGGAAAAACTAATCAAAGGAGAAACTAAATCAAGTTAAATACCAAAAATAATCCCAAATGCTAATGTCCTAAACTCACCAATCAAAAGACATATACTAGCAGATTGGATTAAAAAAAAAAAAAAAGACCTAACAATATGCTGCCCCCAAGAGACTCATCTCATAGGAAAAAACATACACAGACTGAAGGTGAAAGGTTGGGAAAAATCATACCATTCACATGGACTTCAGAAGCAAGAAGAGGTTTCCATCCTTATATCAAATAAAATAGACATTAAGCTAAAGTTAATCGAAAGGGATTTCATACTGCTCAAGAGAACCATACACCAACAAGACTAAACAATTATAAGTATATGTGCCCCAAACAATGGAGCATATATGTACATCAAACAAACCCTTCTAAATTTCAAGAGTCAAATAGATCAAAACACAATATTTCTGGGTGACTTAAACACATCTCATTCACTAGTGGATAGATCTACCAAACAAAAGATGAACAAAGAAACTATAGAACTTAATAATACGATCAATAACTTAGACCTAACTGACATATAGAATATTTCATCCTTCAAAGAGCAAATACACTTTCTTTTTAGCAGCATATGGATCCTTCTCTAAAATAGACCTTATATTATGCTACAAAGCAATTCTTAGCAAATAGAAAAAAACAGAGATATTACTCTGCATTCTATCAGATCATAATGGAAAGAAATTAGAAATCAATGATAAAATAAAAAATAAAAGCTACTCCAACACCTGGAGACTAAATAATATGATACTGAATGAACAATGGATTGCAAAAGACATCAAGGAGGAGATTAAAAAATTCTTAGAGGTAAATGAGGACACTGATGCAACATATTGGAATCTCTGGGGTACTATGAAGGCAGTGCTAAGAGGAAAGTTCAGTGCATGGAGTTCATTCCTTAAAAGAAGAAAAAGTCAACAAATAAATGACCTAACATTACATCTCAAAGCCCTAGAAAAAGAAGGACAATCCAACACCAAAAGCAGTAGAAGATGGGCAATAATTAAAATCAGAGCTGAAATCAATGATATTGAAACAAAGGAAACAATTGAAAAAATGACAAAACAAGAAGTTGGTTCTTTGAAAAAATAAATAAAATTGACAAACCCTTAGCCATGCTAACAAAGAGAAGGAGAGAGAAAACTCAAATTACTAATATCCATGATAAAAAAGAAAATGTCACAACAGACACTACAGAAATACAAAAGATAATTAGAAATTATTCTCAAAACTTGTACACAAGTAAAATAGAAAATATCCAAGGCATTGACAAATTTCTAGAGTCATATGATTTTCCCAAATTGAATTAGGATGATATACACAATTTAAACAGATCAATTTCAAGTGATGAAATAGAAGAAGCCATCAAAAGCCCAACAACCAAGAAAAGCCCAGGACTGGATGGATACACAGCTCACTTCTACAAGACCTTTAAAGAAGAACTAATACAAATACTCCTCAAATTATTTCGTAAAATAGAAAAAGAGGGAGCACTTCCAAACTCATTCTATGAGGCCAATATCACCCTGATTCCAAAATCAGGCAAAGACACATCAAAGAAAGAAAACTTCAGACCAATATCGCTGATGAACATAGATGCAAAAATTCTCAATAAAATTCTGGCAAATCAAATACAAAAACATATCAAAAAGATAGTGCACCACAAACAAGGTGGTTCATCCCAGGGATGCAAGCTTTGTTCAACATATGGAAATCAATAAATATAATTTATCACATCAATAGACTTAAAGATAAGAATCATATGATCATCTCAATAGATGCAGAAAAAGCATTCAACAAAATACAGCACAACTTCATATTTAAAACACTAGAAAAACTAGAGATAACAGGAACATATCTCAATATTGTAAAAGCTATCTATGCTAAGTCCAAGGCCAACATCTTTCTAAATGGAGAAAAATTGAAAGCATTCCCTCTACAAACTGGAACAAGACAGGGATGCCCTCCTTCCCCACATCTATGTAACACAGTTCTTGAACCACAGGCAAGCAATTAGAAAAATGAAAGATATTAAGGGATATGGATAGGAAAAGAAGACTTCAAATTAGCACTATTTGCTGAGGACATGATTCTATGCCTAGAAAACCCAAAATATTCCACCAGAAAACTTCCAGAGCTAGTAGATAAATTCAGCAAAGTAGCAGGATATAAAATCAACACCTATAAATCAAAGGCATTTCTGTATATCAGTGGCAAATTCTCTGAACAGGGAACAAGGAAAACTACCCCATTTACAATAGCCTAAAAAAAAAAAAATTAAATACTTGGGAATCAACTTAACAAAATAGGTGAAAGACCTCTACACTTAAAACTACAGAATGCTAAAGAAAGAAATTAAAGAAGACCTTAGAAGATGGAAAGATTTCTTGAATAGGCAGAATTAATATTGTCAAAATGACCATACTACCAAAAGCACTATACAGATTTATTGCAATTCCAATCAAAATCCCAATGACATTCCTCATAGAAATAGCAAAAGCAGTCATAAAATTCATCTGGGAAAGTAGGAGACCCAGAATAGCTAAAGCAATCCTTAGCAAGAAGAGTGAAGCAAGTGGCATCACGATACCAGAACTTAAACTATGCTACAGAGCAATAGTAACAAAAACAGCATGGTACTGGCACCAAAATAGACTTCTAGACCAATGGTATAGAATAGAGGATACAGAGATTAACCCACATAATTACGGTTATCTCATATGAAACAAAGGTGCCAAAAACATACATTGGAGAAAAGATAGACTCTTCAACAAATGGTGCTGGGAAAACTGGAAATCCATATGCAAGAAAATGAAATTAAAACCTTATCTCTCACAATGCACAAAACTCAACTCAAAGTGGATCAAGGACCTAGCAATTAAACCAGAGACCCTGTGCCTTACAGAAGAAAAAGTAGGTCCAAATCTCCAACATGTCGATTTTGGCCCCAACTATCTTAATAAGACTCCTATAGAGCAAAAATTAAAATCAAGAATCAATAAATGGGATGAATTCAAACTAAAAAGCTTCTTCTCAGCAGAAGAAACAATCAGTGAGGTGAATAAAGAGCCTACATTTTGGGAGCAAATTTTTACCACATGCACATAGATAGTGTACTAATCTCTAGGATGTATAAAGAACTCAAAAAATCTAAACACCAAAAAACAAATAATCCAATTAATAAATGGACCAAAGAACTGTACAGATACATTTCAGAAGATGATATACAATCAATCAACAAATATATGAAAAAATGTTCAACATCTTTAGCAATTATAGAAATGCAAATCAAAACTACTCTAAGATTTCATCTCACTCCAGTGAGAATGGCAGCTGTTAAGAATACAAACAAGAATAAGTGTTGGTGAGGATCTGGGGGAAAAGGCACACTCATGTTGGGGTTTTTAGCCCCCGACTCCTCTCAACCCGCAAGAGAAGGGGGAGCAGGCCCCAGCAAGGACGGATCGGGAAAGGTAAGATCCGAATGACCGCCCGCACCCAGCCCTCCTTTCAGAGGACAATCACATGCATCAGGGAGACCGGTCAAGGCATGAGCTCAGTTTATTGAGGAAGTTGGACGGCCTTTATAGAAGACATGGGCCAATCAGCAGAAAGGTTATAGGGGAGCATAGGGAGCACAAGCAGATCACATTGGAGGAACAGCCACTAGCCTATCCTAGTGGTGGTTTGATTTTTTGTCATATGTCAAGGCAACACCCCTGGGCTAGGCCAAGTCCACATATCAGGAAGTGGGAGACAGCCAGAGAGTTAGGTTTTCATTTCCTTGACTTAAATTTCTATTCTTTCGGCTGATGTGTTCTTAATGTCCCCAACACACTCATACATTGCTGGTGGGACTGCAAATTGGTGCAGCCAATATGCGAAGCAGTATGGAGATTCCTTGGAAAACTTGGAATGGATCCACCACTTGACCCAGCTATCCCACTCCTCAGTCTATACCCAAAGGACTTAAAAACAGCATACTACTGGGACACAGCCACATCAATGTTTATAGCAGCACAATTCATAATAGCTAAACTGTGGAACCAACCTAGATGCCCTTCAGTAGATGAATGGATAAAGAAAATGTGGCATATATACACAATGGAATATTATTCATCATTAAAAGAGAGTAAAATCTGGCATTTGCAGGTAAATGGATGGAGCTGGAGAATATAATCCTAAGTGAAGTTAGCCAATCCCCAAAATCCAAATGCTGAATGCTTTCTCTGATATAAGGATGCTCATTCATAATGGGGCTGGTGGGGGAGCATGGGAGGAATAGAGGAACTCCTGATAAAGCAAAGGGGTGGGAGTGAAAGGCAGGGGGCGTGGGGGTAGGATAGGCCATGGAATGAGATGGATATCATTACTCTGAGTACATGTATGAACACGCAAATGGTGTGACTCTACTTTGTGTACAATCAGAGATAAGAAAAATTGTGCTCTATGTTAGATAATATCGGGCAGTCAGGCCATACCCCCAGGTGCCTTCTCAGAAGTGCCCATCTCTCACGAGAATCCACATTTGGCAGGCTTCGAGTCCCCACCCTTCCTGATCCTGGGAATACTCACCTCTAGTGGGAGTTTGTCCCAAGGTGGGCTCTCCCTTTCTGAGCCAATCTGGACCATACAAGTCACACTCGCTCCCCTCTGTACTTAAGCCCGGCCAGGCCAGAATGTGTACCTTTTTTTCCCCTTTTATCTTTTCCCTCCTTTCCCTTCTTTCTTCTCCTCCCGCCGGTTCTCCCACCCCCCTCCACGTGTCCCTTCAGCTGATTAATAAACCTCCCTCTTTTTCTACACTGCAGTTCCAGCATGTATTCATCTACCCTTCACTCTATATGTGTAATATGAATTATAATGCATTCTGCTGTCATATATAACAAAATAGAATAAATAAATTTTAAAAAGGATGATTTTCAGAATAAACTCTGTATCTGATGGAAAAAAAAATTATTGATAATTTTATAGGTAACAAGTGATGTTATGAATTTTTTATTTTAGTCGAATAGCTGCATTTTGACCTGATATTCCTTTTCCCCATTTGCAGATTTAAAAAATTGACATATAGAGGAAGCAGTAATTTGCTTTTAAAATCCACCCCCCCCACCCACCACACATAGAGGCAGAACTGAAACCCAGGTACTCTGCCTTTCACACCCATCCTACTACTCTTCAGAGCCAAATCCTTTATTTTCACAGCTAAAGAGAATAACCCTCAGAGAAAGGAAGACATTTGTATCAGCTAGTAGACTGCAATATTTCCTCCATTTACCCCATTGACTTTAACTTTGCTAGACAAAACAATGAAGCAGATTATGCTAATATCCCTGTGGTTGCAGAACCTCACCCTTTATTTTTTCTCTCTGTTGGCATGCCCTGACTATCTTTTGTGTGGCTGTTTCCCCTTTTCTTTATGTTGCTGCAGCCATGCCCTCCCTATGCTGAAAGGTTGGCAGCCTCAGGGGAAATTTGAGTTGCTTAGACCTGAACAAAGTCTCTGCTGCTTTTTAAAAAGAAAGTCCTGACAGGATAAGCACTTTCCCACTAGGTTAGCCTTCTTGTCCCCATATTTCTTGCACCATGAAATTGTCACTGTTTAAGCATCAGAACCTCATCTTAATTCAGCCATGCAAATTAGTTTACGTTAATATCCTAAGGGTCTGAAAGAATCAGTGAAGCATAAAATATGTGAGCTGGAAGGGATCCTCAGTGCAGATCCAAAGGAATTTAAGGAGTGGTTCTGTTGAAATTTGGGCATCATGCCTGAAAGGAATCTGATATATTCAATGTCTGCTTTCAGTTCCCCTTTGATTTCCTTTTATATGTGTTGGCACAGGTATAGACTTGTGCCTTCTTAATCCATTTCTGTGAAAAAGCAGTAGAATAAGGTGTGAATGGCCTGGAGAGCAAATCACAGCTCTTTTATGTGTGGGTAATGCCAATGCATATTTTCTGGACTGAATGCTTTTGAGAACTCTCTACTAGCAAGACTGATCCCTGTGACAATGGTCTTTGTATTCCACTAAATAAAAAACACCTTCTGTAATTAGGCAGAAATACATGGTGGGACTCACCTTGGAAACTCTCTATTTTGGAAGGCTGATACTGGTTCGTCTGTTTTCTTTTTCTCCTGAGCACCACTTAGTGCAAGTGTGTGTAAAAACCCTTTGATGTTTTGTGAATTTAAAGTCCAAAAGCAACCGATGATGAACAGGGCAACTGGAACATTTTGCCACAGAACTGATACTGAAAAATTTCAGAGAATCACAATGTATATCCACATTCACATTTGCTTGTACATCTGTGACTGCATTGTCACCGTTCCATAACGTCACTGTATTATGAAACAAATATTTGAACAAGATGTTAAGGGACTAAATCATCCAGGCATGTTTATTTCCAAATAATTTTTCATCACCCAAATCCTCAATAGCTATGCTGGACTCAAATTGCATTGGCATTTAGAGAGGACACACTGTGCCAAGAAATAGTATGATCACAGTAAGTAAGCACAGGACATAAAAATGTATTCAAATTGCATTGGATAACCAAAGGTTATTGGGAGAAGGATAATAAACTTTCAAATCTTTTACCCCATGATGATTAGAAACTCTCTGTGAACCATATAGCTGACCAAAGTCCACATTCCTATCTGACACTAATTTTGGAACATTAAAAAGTCTTACTTCTTCACCTAGGGAACTTAAGGTAGAATGAAAAATAGCTACTTTTTTTTCCCATTAAATACATATCTTTTGAGTACCAATTACTTGCTAGGCTGTTTTATAAATATTGGAGTTATATCAGTGAACAAAATTGACAAAAACTCCATGAAACTTAGATTCTAGCAAAGAAGGTAGACAGCCACAAATACACTAAATTAGTAAATTTTATAGTCCAATAGATAAACATAAGGGGCTTGGGGGCTGCAGATTTAAACAGAATATTCTGATACTTTTCTAAGAGGGTAAATTTTGAACAAAATGTTAATGGAGAAGGAGAGCCATGGTGGTATCCTGGGGAAGCAAGTGTAAGGATGAGGGAAGAGCAGGTATGGAAGATTCTGGCAAGTTCTAGAAACAGTAAAGGAGCTAAGCTGTCTGAAGGAAGTGAGAGGATAAGCTCTGAGAGGTAATGGTTATGGTGGAAGGCATTGTCAGCTCTGTTTTTTACTCATATGGCATGGGATTGCTGAACTGTTTTGATCCGAAGAGTAACAACCTTGCTTCCATCAGGAAAACCATGGCTGCTGTGTGGAGCACAGAGTGTAGTGGAGAAGGTCAACGTGAATGCAAGAATGTGCTGTAGTATAGTATTCCGTCAATACAATATACATGCAGTTGTGTCAGAGTAACAATGCACTTGACTCACAGGAGTGCAGGATCAGTAATAATAGGGCAGAGTATTCAGAAAGACTGGCTCATTCACTTATCTATGACAGAGCAATATGACTAGTATTGCTCTTCTTGTACCAGAGAGTTTTTAGTCTTGTATACTTAGACTATATGACATGGTCTGGCTAAAAGCTCTGACCTCCTGGTCTGCTGAGATGAATAAAAGCATCAACCACTTCTAGATACCTTTTTTAAAAAAATAATGGCAAGAATTTGTTTAGCCATGGGTAAGCACTAACATCCCAGCATGGAAGAATATATTAAGATGCTGCAGTGAGGGAGGGGTAGGACTTAAAGGAACAGGGGATTGCCTTGTAAGGCTTACTGTGAGCTGTTCTAAGCAACCAAGCTCAAGGTGGAAGACTTCAGTGGTTGGGAGAGGACAAAGCCACTGAAAGGGGATATGGGAAATTAGCTTAAAGAAACTTTACTTAATTCACCCTTCTGCTTTAGGGCTTTCCAGCACCCAAAGTGCTGGGAGGAGTTGGCACCCCATGTTTGGATGTGTTCCCACTTAAAGCAATGTTTGCTGGAATTCTTTATGCCCAGTGTGTTCTCTTTATGTAGGGGAGGTTTACAGATGGTCAGCTTGGCTTAGGTGAATTTTGCAATGCAACAAGGGAAGCACTTTGGTGGAAAATAGCTTTAGTTCTTTATTTGAAAGGAAACATTTTAGTGAAAATAGCACTATTCTAGATTTGATAATTGAACTGAAGAGAAAGCAGGAAAGGGTAGAAGGAGAAAGGAGTTTCCATGAATGAAAATGAAATTTAAAAGAACTAAGGCAGGATAAAGGCCACAGAGTGTGGCTGGGGGAACTGGGGAAATTTTACTCCACAGATCACAATGACCAGAGATTTGTGTCTTTACTATTTCCTTGTTTTTTTCAGTCTCCACAGGCACTGCCACTTTGGAAAGTTCTCTTATTTGGCTTTTAAGATAAAATCACATTTAGTTCTTCTAAAGACTCTCTCTTAGGCAGAAAAGCATAATTGTCTGCATGATACTTTACTTTTTAAAATTTAATTTTAATGTATATTAAATTTATTATATATATTTCAACTATTATTATTACACTAGTTTATATTACAATCAAAGTTATCAGAAGAAATAATAAAGATCTGAGGGGGAATAATGAAAATAGAAAATAATAAAACAATACAAAAATCAATAAAAATTGACAAATTAATACTGATCAAAAGAAAATTGGAAAAGGCTCAAATAAATTAAATCAGAAACATTATAATTGATAGCACATAAATACAAAGAATTGTAACAGACTTTTATGGACAAGTATATGTCAAAAATGAATAACCAAGAACAAATACACAAATTCCTACACACATGCCATCTATTGACTCATAAACAACTAGAGAATATGAACAGACTAATCAAGAGACTGAAGAAGTAATAAAAAAAAATCCCAGTAAGGAAAAGCCCAGCACCTACTGAATTCTAACAGACATTAGAGAACTATTACCAGTTCTCCACAAACTATTCCAAGAAAAAAAAAAAAAAAAAAAAGAATATTTACTTCCAAACTCTTTTAGAGACCAACATTACTCTGATACCAAAATTCTAGATAAAGACATCAAAATAAAACTATTGTCCAAATCCTTGATAAACAAAGATGTGAAAATCCTAAAAATAAATAAATAAATAAATAAATAAATAATACCAAAAGAAATTCAACTTCATGTTAGAAGGACAGTTACCATGATTAAGTAGGATTTATTCCTGAGATACCAGGATGGTTCAACCTATGCAAATTAATAAATGTGATACATCATATTAACAGGAGGAAAGACAAAAATCAAGATCATTTTACAAGATGTATTTGACAAAATTCAGTGCTGTCTTTCATGATAAAAAATGTGCATCAAACTAGGTACAGAAGGAAAGTATTTCAATCTGATAAAAGCCATATAGAGAAGGATACCGACTTTTACCATTGCCTGATACTTTTCCACAAGAAACTAAGAAATGGAGAAAAATGAAAGTAGAAAAATTATATTAGACAAATCAGGTGCACTTTGCCTCAGATGGAATTGTTAGGAAGCCCAAGCTATATGGAGAATTTTCATGCAGGTGTTGCGGACCCAGCTAGGGGTTAGCTCCAGCTAGGGTCCAGACAACAGATATTTGAGTGAATACACTTTCACATTATTCTTGTTCCCAGCCATTGAGCTGTTCTAGCTGGTATCAAGTGGAGCAGAGACAAATTCCCCCTAATAATCTTTGCACAAATTGCAGATTTGTAAGCAAAATAACTGTTGTTTTAAGCCACCAAAGTTTGAAGTTGTTACAAACCGTGGATAATTTGGCCTTGAAACCAAAATTTTTGTTCTGAGAAGAAGAAATTCTAGTCTACAGCAATGTGAAGTTTCCTCTCTAAGAAGCAGTAAAGACACAGACAGACAGACATGTTAGAGCAACTTCTTTGTCCCTCTTACTAATTTCCTCACCATACTTCCCCTAATGTTACTCTTAAGATTAAATCACTGGATAATGAAGTAAAAAAAAAAAAAAAAAAAAAAAAAGTTAAAACACTTTGCTATGGCTTCTACACAGGCTAGGAAAATATTGTAAAATATCTATTTTTCTTCTACCTATCTACCTACCTACCTACTTATCATTTATCTTTCTACTTTCTATCATCTATCACCTATCTATCTCTGTCCTCTTTCTATGTGTCTATGTATGTGTGTATGTATGTATGTATCTACCTATCTACATATCATTGTATTGTTTGCCTGAAAACAAAGCAGTAAGGATTCTGGTTTTATTTGAGAATCTTTTAATCACTCACTCCAAGGGAGGGCCCCAGGCTTTTTCTTCCTGTCTCCTATTTCTCCTACAGCTGTTAAAATGAGATTCAGGGACACCAGAGGTCATCAGGTGCCATAAAAGTAGCCAGAAATTTTAGAGTGTGCTAAACTGCCCGGATTACTGCTTTCATTTTGGTTTTGACCTTCAGGGACAGCCCCCTAAATTCTTGGAAAATAAAAAAGAAAAGTTTTATATTAGTCTGATATTTGCAGTTATTTTCGGCTGAAAGATTAACTTTCAGAGCTGGTAGGTGCTTGTATGGCGGAGATGAAAATTTGGCATAACTGTTTTCAAAGGTTATGTTGACTAATATAGACCCTCTTGATTGCTTCCTCTCAGGTTTAGCAGTACAATTTTCAAGTTACTAAACTGGGGATAAAGATTTTGTTGAAAGTCAAAATCTGAAGTTTATTCTTTACATAATTTTCTCAAATAATTAAACTGCAAGAAAGAAACTCTTGTCTTTTGCTTCTCAGCATTTTTAAACACATGGACGTATGGATACAAACTACCTCTCCTGACTCAGCTTTCTTTTGAGCTTCATTTTATCACCAAACTTTATTGAAGCTGATGTGTTTTTATTCATGGATGTGATCCTGTATGTCATGAAGGCACTCTTATGAATAAACTGCATCATATTTTATTTCATAAATGGAACCTAATACTAATATATTTAGAAGCAATTTCAGAGCCCTGAAAGCCAAAAGAAATAAGGTGGGTAGAAACCAGATATCTTACAAATTTGAGTGCCTGTGCCATTTTGTGCTCTTTGCTGAGAACCATGGGCCTTCCTGTACATGGGATTTCTCTGGTGTTTCCATTAGAAAATATTTTCACACGTAGAACATACTCAGCTGTAACAGTCAAGAGAGAGATACAAGTTCGGCATGAGGATATTTTCCAGGCCCTTTGTTAAAAGTTTGAGGCTTACAGGCTACAGGCAATTTTTTAAATGGTAGAACAGATATTACCTCAAGCTAGCTCATTTGTATTAGTTTACCTGTGGTTTTTTTAAGAGCATTTTTAACCAATGACCAAATCGGGAAGACAGGAAATGAATGTCTTATCTATTTTGACTTGAAGTTCTCAATGCACAAATCCTAAATTAAACATCAATGGATGTTACATGAGGCAAAATTTAAGATTAAAAATTAAGAGTTTTGAGGGTTAATTTTGTGAGGAGTTGGTATAGAGTCATTGAAGGAAATGAAAATGATTAGGGGAAAAATGAACCAAATAGAGTTGTAGACTTAAATGTCATTCAAGATAGCATCTGTATCTGGGCAATCTAGCAAATGAAAAACTGCTTTAGTCAATTTTATAATCCTGTGACAAAATACCTGATATAACCAACTTATAGGAAGAAAAGATTTATTTTGGCACATGATTTCAGCCCATGACCATTTGGCCCTATTCTGGGCCTGTGGTAGCAAAGCACATCATGGTTGAAAGCAAAAGGTGGAGGTGTCTACTCATCTGTCAGTGACCAGTAAGCAAAAAATATAAAAAAGGGCTCATGTCCTGAGATCTTCTTCAAGGCACACCTCCAGTGGCCTTTCTTCCACTAGATCCTGAAGCTTCCACCATGTCCTAATAGCATCATAGGCTGCCCACGAGGCCTTCCTTTAACACATGGGCCTTTGGGGCACATTCCGTATCCAAACTATAGTGGAAATAAAATTTACTGACAATAGCAATTACAGATCATTTGATTATTAGATGTTATGATTTGGATATGGAGTAGCTACCAAAAGCTCCTGTTAATATAGGAATATTCAGGGGTACAGTTTTTAAATTATGAGAACTGTAGCCTAATCAGTTCATCTTTGCTTAAATGGACTGACGGGGTGATAACTATAGGCAGATGGGGCATGGCTGAAGGAGATTGGTCACTGCAGGCATGCCCTTGGGAAAGTTGTTCTTCCTGTGGTCCCGTTCTCTCTGTCCACTTCCTGACCTTGCCATGAACTGGGCAAATTTCCTCCTGTCAGATGTTCTGCTTTACCTTGGGCTGAGAGTAATGGAACCAACCGTCTATGGACTGAGACCTCTAGAACCATGAGCACCAAATAAGCTTTTCCTCCTCTAAGTTGTTCTTCTTGGTTATTTTGGTCACAGCAATGCAAAAGCTAACTAGAACCTTAGGTGACTCCAATCATCTGTGGTAATGTGGAACTACAATAAAACTAGTTAGGGATTTTTAAAATGATGATCCTGGTTCAATTATACTGAAGATCAATGTTATCTTACAGGCTCACAAAACGGAGCTGGTTTACTAAATACTGAAAGTGTTCCTCTGAGGATTATGCAAGGAATGGCAATTTGTTTCATGTCAATTTTCCAGATTTTTTAAAATGGGACTTCATTTAAAATAAATTTTAAAGCTTCTGACTTTTGATCATACAGTGTCCTAACAAAATAGCACTAAACTCAAGAATAATTTAACTGGAAAATGTCAAAATTTCTTACATAGGATTAACTAGCTCTCGGCACATTGAACTTAAGTTTTACAACAAAAAATACCGTGTGTAAATGGTATTTGAAAGCAAGACACCTAAGGTATTTCATTAATTAGAGCTATTCATAAAATTATTACTTCAAATAAAAGCATTTTCATATAGTTAACATTAAATCATCCAAGCAAACTGAAATTGAAATACATATTAAATGTGTAAACATTCTGGGTGAATTGAACTAGTCCCTTATCTGCAGCTACAGAAAGATAAACCAGGAATCTCATCTCAGGCAAGTCTTCATTCTCCAGCCCTTGAGTGAAGCATTAATTAAATTCTATGCTTGAGGACTGTATACTGGACCAGTGAGAGAGGAAACAGGGACTAGAAGGAGTAGAAAGATGATCCTGCTGCTCTTTTAAAAATTCCCTCCAGATTTAAATAGACTGAAAGACAAAAATCTAATTAACTGAACCCTTTTTCCAAAGAGTTTTGGGATTGACAATTCTATATTGATTCTAAATGGCTTTGTTTCTTGGCAGTATGAATAAATATAGTATTGCTTTCTCTCTTTCTCATTTATGATCATTCATGCTGCATTTACTCATTCAACAAACATATTTGTCATGGGCACCGTTCTAAGTGCCAGGGCCAATCAAGTGAACAGAAAAGACAGAGCAGTTATGAGGACAGACATTGCACAAAACCTATCAAATCACTATTATGACATTTGCTTTCCTCAACCATTAATTCATTCCATTAATTAATCCATTTTGCTATGCATAAGATCCAAATTCCTGTCCATGTCTGAGGGGTTTACGGTCTATTTATTGAGAGCATCATTATAATTGCAACAACACAGGTGAGAAAAGGAAATCATACAAACAATTAGGGAGGATAAATGAGGGAGCTCAGATTAACAGTGTCTGGGAAGGCGCATATCTTGATTTTTGAAGGGTGACTACAATTGGAAGAAAAACACTGATGAGCAAAATATTCTAGCATTCTAGGCCAAAAAAAAAAAAAAAAAAAGTAGCATGTTCAAAATTATAAAGGCGTCAGGGTTGAATTAATGGATAGAAAGTGAAGATACAATACAGGTGGGAATTAGCGATCTGATAAGAAACAATGAGGGCAGAGGCAAGTAGGCAGATTGATCCAGAAACATTTAGTGAATTGTTAAGAAGTGTGTATTTTCCCCTGAGCACTATGGAGAATTATTAAACAATGTGTGGCCAAGGGGAGAAAGGGTAAAATATTGGCATCTGAAGATGGTGAGAAGGTGGCAGACACCCCTGCCATGGATACTGCTGTCACACCCAGAGGTCTCTTCTCTGGGCATGGCCACCTCAGAGGCTACTTCTGTGGTTGCTTCCACTGACAAACAGAGGTCTCCTGTCCAATCAGCTGCTGCCTGCACTGCTACCACCATTGCTGCTGACTCTGATGCCAGTGCTGCTATCCCGAGGTTGCCTGGAGGTCTTCTTTCTGGGTGATGCTGCCCTTGCAGATGCAATCATCTGCTACTGCCACAGAAGACACCACTGCCCCAGTCGTAAGTGACACCAATACCGCTGCTGACCCCAGGGCCTGGTGATGCTGCCCTCACAGCTGCAGTTGCAGCCACCACTGCACACCGCCACTGCTGACACGTTGCCTGCTGCCAAAATCCACTGCCACTACCACTGCTACCACCGCCTAGAGGACTGCAAGGGAGACTCCAGGTTTGGTTGCACGTGGCTGCACCCATTTTGGGACACCAGCCAGGGCCTGGGCCCTGGGTGCTCTCAGGTTTACCACCACAAAAGCCTCTGTCCTGGGGACTCCTGCTGGAACCTTCAGGGCCAGTGTGAGGGTACCTGTGGGTTTGGAGGGGGTCTTCCTGCTGAGAGTGCTGGTGGCTCTTGTCTTGCTGCCCCATCTCAGCATTGCTCCTTTGCATGAGTGTATCCCTGGTGATCTCTTTGCAAGTAGGAGCATCAATGAGACCTTGGGACTACAGCATGGCTGAGCCTGAGGTATCTGAACCCCAGATCAGTGGGATAGGGTCTGCGAAAACAGATCAGGGTCTGGTGGTCCTGAGAGACGTCAGAGACAGGGCTAGGAATCTATTGAACACTGACCAAGACAGTTCAACTTTCCAGTGAGATTTATTTTCTTTTCTTTTTGATTCACTAATATCTCTACCATATTTGGAACAGGGTGTTTTTTTTATGCATTAGTATGTGGAGGACAATGATATATGAATGGTATTTTGCATTTTTGTTTTATTTTTATGTTTTACTCTTTTCTCTTTTTTTGTATTCTTCCTCTCTCTTGTCTGTTTTCTTGGATTTTCTTTTCGACATTTCTCCAACCAACAGCCAATCTCTGTCAGCTCTTCTCCCACTTGTAAGAGACCTAATTAAAGAGATAGCTAAGATGGCGGCTAACTGAGAGCCATAAAGGTGTTCAAGTATTTTCACCTGATATTCATGCATTTATCTAAGAACCTTTTTATGCCCATGAACACTGTGTGACGCACCTGTAAGCTCGAGCTGTTAGCACGTGTCCTTGTTAAGGCAAAAAGTATTTAACTGGGTGAGGGTGAATTAGAGGTGTGGTTGGAGTTGGAGTTGGAGAGGTTGTTAGAGCCGGAGAGAGAAGAGAGAAGAATAAAAGAACTTTTTCATTTCCATCCTGCCTCCGAATTTTCTCCCACGGCGTCTTTGCTGCAAGCGGCAATCGCTATAGGCGGCAACAAGTGGTGGCCCGTGCAGGGATTTCGGAATCGGCAGGTAAGAACTGACAAATCTTTAAAGATGGGTGCAAAAATAACAAAAAGCCGAGTAATAAAAGCCATGGAAGAGTTTTTTGACATCGCTGACTCAGTTGATAGTGAGGAGGAAAGTGATCAAGAAAGCATAGCCTCCACTGAGTCGGATAAGACCAGTAAGGATAATATTGGTGTGAACTCAAAAATAATGAAAATAAGAGCTGCTAAAGCTATCAGAGATTTATTAGAAATAGCCGAGGAATACGTGCTCTCAATAGAATCTGAAACCCAGGATGATATTACCAGTGAAAGTGATAGTAATGAGGAGGAGCTAAATAACCATGGAAGCACAGCCTCCTCTGCTAAGTTGAGACCAGAAAGTACCATCAAGTGGAGGAACCATTTGTGCCCTCTGCTCCCTCATGGGTGGAATCAATTACAGAAACCATGAGGGGTATTTCTGAGCGTATGCGTGCCCTTGAGGCAGAGATTAATGGCCTTTCTGAGTGCTTACGCGCCCTCGAATGCTGAAAACCACAGGAACATTGGAACCTGCCAATATTTGAAAATGAAAACGGGCAGAGATACCACCAATCCTTAGATTTTAAAACAATAAAAAATTTCAAAGAGGCGATAATGAGCTATGGGCCTCAAGCTCCGTTCACGTTGAGCATGCTGGAGTCCCTTAACACTTTAACTTTAACCCCCTCAGACTGGAAGGGGTTATGCAAGGCAGTATTGAGCTGAGGAAAATACCTGATCTGGAGGTCACAATTCCAGGAACTTTGTGTAGAAACAGCTAGGAGAAATGTAACTGCAGGCTTCCCAGACCAAAACGTAGATATGCTAACAGGTGAAGGACAGTTTGCTGAACTACAAATACAAATGCAATATGATCCCGGTGTATATGCACAGATAGACGCTGCGGCTGTCAAAGCATGGAGGACCTTACCAGGAACAGGTGATTTGCAAGGCAGCTTATCAAAAGTAATACAGAGGCCTAATGAGCCATATGCTGATTTTGCTGACAGACTTTTAAGAACAGCAGGCAAAATATTCGGGGTTGTAGATCAAGCAATGCCCTTAGTCGTCCATTTGGCATATGAAAATGCCAATAAATATTGCTAAGATACTATAAGACCATGGAAAAATAAAAAGGACCTATCTATATACATTAGATTATGTAAAGATATTAATGATGCCTTTGTCACAGGCAATGTGATTGCAGCAGAAATGAGAGGTGCTTCCCCTCAAAATTTCACCAATAGGGCTCAACAAAAGAATTATAATCAATCAGGATATTCCAGACAAAATTATTATAATCAACCAGGATATTCTAGGCAATATCCCCAAAGAGAAATAAGACCAAGCTTATACTGTGCCCCAGGCCACTGCCCCAGGTGTCAGAAGGGAAATCATTGGGCCAATAAATGCCATTCTAAATTGACAAATATGGAAATGTTTTGGCCAGGAATTCAAAAAACGGGGCACGGGGCCCAATGCCTTGGGGCCCACAAATGTACAAGGCATTAGACGAGGAATATCCTCAAACATTCATACAGATGATTCCTAGTCACAATCCCTCCTACCCATTGACTCCCTTGTCAGAGGGACAAGAGGAAGTGCAGGACTAGACCTCTGTTTCACTGCCCAAATATAGTGCTAACACCTGAAATGGGGGTTCAACTGATTCCTACGGGAGTCAGGGGACCTCTTCCCTCAGGGACTGTAGGACTTATCCTCGAATGAAGTTCTAAAAGCCTATTAGGTTTTCAAGTAACACCAGGTGTTATTGACTCCGATTAACAAGGAGAAATAAAAATAATGCTTAGTTCACCTAGAGGCATTAGCTCTGTTAACAAAGGAGATAGAATTGCTCAGCTGCTTCTCCTTCCCAGTTTCCACAACTCATTCAAGAGTATGCTGCAGAATAGGAACAATAGAGGATTTGGTTCCACTGGCTCAGGACCTATGGCTTGCTGCGTTCAGGATTGTTCACGGAGGCCTATGTGCAAAATAAAAATTCAAGGTATAGAGATGGAGGGGCTGATTGATACTGGGGCTGACTCTTCCATCATTAATCTACAACAATAGCCCAAGCACTGGCCTCTGCAGAAGGCCTCAACTAGTTTAAGACGCTTGGGATATACTAACACCCCAGCACAAAGTGCTGTAGTCTTAAATTGGGAAGATAATGAAGGGCATAAAGGAATATTCCAACCTTATGTTTTGACCAGCTTGCCAGTTACCCTATGGGGAAGAGATATTCTACAGCAAATGGGGGTACACCTCGCAACCAAGCCCGCAGGTGTTAAAAATAAAAATCTAAATCATCATCAAAAAGGTAAAAGATATTTTTTCTAGGGGCCACTGAGAAAACAATTTTTAAAATACCATGGCTTTCTGATAAGCCAGTTTGGGTCCCTCAGTGGCCCCTATCTAAAGAAAAATTACAAGCGGCCCACCTATTAATCCAAGAACAACTAGAAGCAGGACACATAGAGCCTTCCACCTTTCCCTGGAATTCCCCCATATTTGTAATCAAGAAAAAATCAGGAAAATGGAGATTGTTACATGACCTTAGGGAAATCAATAAAACCATGCAAATTATGGGCCCTACCCAACCTGGACTTCCTAATCCTGTAGCTATTCCTAAAAATTTCCATCTTATAACTCTTGATATAAAGGATTGTTTCTTTTCCATTCCCTTACATCCTCTGTATGCCCCCAGGTTTGCTTTTTCAGTTCCTTCTATCAATAATAATGGCCCTGATAAAAGATATCAATGGAAAGTGTTACTGCAGGGAATGGCTAATAGCCCCACTATATGTCAAATCTATGTAGACAAAGCTATTCAGCCTATTAAGAAGAAATATTCAAACCTTATGTGCCTCCATTATATGGATGATGTTTTGCTTGCTCACCCTAATCAAGAAATCTTATTTACCATATTCAGTGATATGACAGAAAATTTAAAAAGATGTGGATTAAAAATTGCTGAAGAAAAGGTTCAAACTAGATCTCCCATATTATATTTAGGATTTAAAATCATGGATACCTTTATTAGGCCTCAAAATATTTTAATAAATAAAGAACATTTGACCACCCTCAATGATTTCCAAAAACTGCTGGGAGACATTAATTGGCTTTGCCCTACACTAAGCCTCACTACTGGAAAATTAAAACCCTTATTTGATATCTTTTGCGGGAAGCCTGATCCATCTTCACCACGAACATTGACTCCTGATGCTAGGGAAGCTTTAAAGTTAGTAGAAAAGGCCATTGAAAGATCTCATTGTGATAGAATTGATTTTTCTCGATCACTAATATTGATTATTATTTCTTCACAATATACACCCACAGGAGTATTTTGGCAACAGGGACCTTTATTATGGATACATTTACCTGTCTCTCCTAAAAGTACAATTAAGTCTTATACCTCCATGGTGGCTAAACTTATTCTTCAAGGACTTAAGACTTCTACTGAAATATTTGGCATTCACCCCGCTACTATTATTACTCCCTATTCATTGTCATAGGTTGAATATTTATGCTTCAATGATAATTATTGGGCTATAACTAGATGCTCTACTTCTGCAAATTTTGATAACCATCTTCCTAAGTCTCCTATACTATCTTTTTGTGTCAATCATCCCATTATATTTCCACAGGAAATAAAAAATCAACCTATTCCTAAGGCATTAAATGTATTTACAGATGGGTCCTCTAACGGTACTTCTGCAGTAGTAACTCAAAAAGAAAATATGATTCATATTACTGGTCAAAAATCAGCCCAATTAGTTGAACTTGAAGCTATTATAATAGCTCTAGAAAGTTTTAAAGAACAGCCTATAAATATTTTTTTAGACAGCCACTATATTGTACATGCTGTCCCTAAATTGGAGCTAGTAGGTCCAATAGCACCACATACTCCAGCCTTTAAATTGTTTTTTCAAATTCAAAAATCTCCTATGGGAACTTAAAAAACCTTTATTTATTGGACATATCAGAGCTCATACTAATTTGCCTGGTCCTCTCCATGAAGGTAATCAAAAGGCTGATGCAGTCACTAAAACAATCTTTATATTTTCAGCAGTCCAACAAGCTACCTTGTTCCGTTCCCAATTTCATGTCAATAGTACTACGTTACGGCAGAGGTTCAAAATCACAAAGGAGCAAGCTCAAACAATTGTGAAGGATTGTCAATCTTGTGTGACACATTTGCCCAATCCACATTATGGGGTTAACCCAAGAGGATTAATGCCCAATCATTTGTGGCAGATGGATGTCACTCATGAGCCAAGTTTTGGAAAATTGCGATTTATTCATGTCACCATAAATACAGGCTCAGGCATGATTTTTGCTTCCTTACATTCTGGAGAAAAAGTTAAAGATGTTACATCTCATTGTCTGCAAGCTTTAGCTGCATTGGGCATCCCCAAAATGCTTAAAACAGATAATGGCCCTGCATATACGTCCTTATCTTTTAAACAGTTTTGCGCAAAATTCAATATATCCCATAAAACAGGTATCCCATACAATCCTCAAGGTCACAGTATAATTGAATGAGCTAATTGCACACTCAAAATTATGCTATTAAAACAAAAAGAAGGAAATTGGAAAAATCCTAGGGACATATTGGCAGTTGTCCTGTTTACCCTAAATTTCTTAACTTTAGATTCTAATGGATATTTGGCTGGAGACAGACACTGGAATCCACACCAACAACATAAACCTTTGGTTTACTGGAAGGATGTTCTTTCAGATGCATGGAAGGGTCCAGATCCAGTATTAATTTGGGGGAGAGGATCTGTTTGTGTTTTTCCACAGCATGAATCCTCCCCAATATGGATACCATCTAAATTAATAAAACAGATACCAAATCAAAAGGACCAAGATGAAGTTATTGAGGAATCAAGATTAATAAAACAAGTACAAAATCAAGAGGAGCAAGAAGAAGGTATGGAATGATTTCCTTAAAAGAGTCCTCCAATAAATTCACAATTTAAGTCTCATTCTTCCCGGCCGGGATGAGAAGATCTCTCTTTAGTGTGCACACAATTGTATTTTTTTCTTTTTATATATGTCTTTATGTCTGTGCATTTGTCTAAATTTCATGTTAATGTGACATCACAAATATATGTTTATATGTGCGTCTGTCCAGTGTGACGTCACAAATAACAAAGCGCTTAAGAAAATTAATATTATAAAAAAAATTTAATTATAAGATATACATATATCCAAATAACTTTAATTCATTTAAGTTTAGAGTATTCAATTTGGGTAAACAATTTAAAAAGTGAAGGTACCTTCAGTTTTGATTTATAGGTGTCCCTGGGACTTCTCTTCAGCAATGAATATGACTAATACTGTATAACCTAATATTTTGGTATTTGACATGGAATTGTTTATTTGTAATTAACTTTATTTGTTTAATAGCTGATTAATTTGAATGATTTCAACAGGTATATTCATACAAGGTTGCTGTGTATGCAGAGACTCGGGGGTTCCAGCTAACAAATTATTTTTCCAAAGTGCTTTTAGCTTTTCTTTAATCTATCTTTAATACAGTAAATACCCTCAGTCTTTCTTTGATTTGTTCTGAATGTGATATTTTGCCAGGTTATGTTTGTGGGAGCTCAAGCCGCAATGTGTGTGAGCAGAGATCAACTTTAATTTTCTGATCTAATGATTCTATTTTTTAGTTTGACAACTTGCCTCTTGACTCAGTGCTGGAATAGCACTGCCTTTCCTTTAATAATTGGTGCTTGAGTTTCTAGGTAGCAGGCCCTGAAGATTTGCTGGTGGCATTGTCTAGACATAAAAAAGGCGGCTGCTGCTACAGCTGCAGGGATCATGGTCGCTACAAGCATCCCTGCTGCTCAAGCATCAAACAACCTCACCAGCAGTGTGGCCTCTGCTCTGCATGCATGAGGCCTCCTAGATCAACATGTTATAACATATGGACATTTTGATCTTTTATTATTTGGGACATTACAGGACAATACCTTGCGGGTATTTGTCTAGAGAACTCAGTGTGTTACTTGATGGAATTTAGGGCAGCTGATTTGTGTAAAGACCTTGATTCGCTATGGAACTTGGCTCGTCAGCAGAAGGCAAGCCGCCTTAAAGCTGCAGCATCTCCTCATGATTGGACGGCTGTTAGTCAACACACAGTCGATCCTGAAAGGTTCGATTGGATGGCTGGTTAGCCAATGACGGGTAAGATCCACAGAGGGGGACAACCTAAGAGAGGCACAGTTGATCCGGATGAGGTTGTCACCCATCCATGGGACAGTCTCATGTGGCCAACATATCAACCTAAGGCAGGAGTCAAGGGCACAGCCTTGATTATCCGATGACGTGTAAGAATGTTGGTTGCAAATGGATGTCCTAGAGCATCCCCTCTTTTAAAACAAAAGGGGGGAATTGTAAGAGCCCTAATTAAAGAGATAGCTAAGATGGCGGCTAGCTGAGAGCCATAAAGGTGTTCAAGTATTTTCACCTGATAGTCATGCATTTATCTAAGAATCTTTTTATGCCTGTGAACACTGCGTGATGCACCTGTAAGCTCGAGCTGTTAGCATGTGTCCTTGTTAAGGCAAAAAGTATTTAACTGGGTGAGGGTGAGTTAGAGGTGTGGTTGGAGTTGGAGTTGGAGAGGTTGTTGGAGCTGGAGAGATAAGAGAGAAGAATAAAAGAACTTTTTCATTTCCATCCTGCATCCGAATTTTCTCCCACGGCATCGTTGCTGCAAGCACCAATCACAACAGGCGGCAACACCCACTCTTCCTGTGAATTTTTATTTTAGCTTCTCTCTTCCTCCCTCAAGAACATCACATACTATGCTACCTCTGTTCTCTTGTCCACCATTTGAAATTGTAAATCGTTTTAACGTATTTTTTGTTTATACTATAGATAATTATTGAACTCATCATTTTGATTTAATGCAAGAAAGCAGTAGACACCTTATTGGGAGCTATTAGGTTTAAGGCTACATATTGTTAATACTGGGTGCTGTGGATATTCTCACCATTAAAGGCGAGGTGCTGAAAAACTTCAGAGACACTATAGGTCTACAGGATAGAATTTGTACTGCCATAGATCCATACTTCTAGATGGGAAAACACACTAACAATATGAACAAATAAGGTAATAAAGCAAGATGCTTCAACAACAGAAGCCACTGATAACACAGTAGAAGAAATGTCTAAGAAGTAGTTCAGATTGTACATAGTTAAATTGATCTGCAAAGTAAAGGATAATATAAGGAGCGAAATCAAAGAAAAAATACAGGAAGTGAAAGATTACTTCAATAAAGAGTTAGATATTATGATTAAAAAAGGAAATCCTCAAAATGAAGGAATCAGTAAACCAAATTATAAATGCAGTAGAAAGCATCACTAACAGACTAAACCACTTGGAAGACAGAATCTCAGACAATGTAGAAAAAATATACAACCTTGAAATAGAGTTGACCATGCAGAGAAGATAATGAGAAACATAAACAGAACATCCAAGAATTAGGGGATAACATGAAAAGACCAAATTTCAGAGTTATTGGAATAGATGAAGGAGCAAAGATACAAACCAAAGGAATGCACAATATTTTCAATGATATAATAGCAGAAAATTTTCCAAACCTAAAGAATGCAATGGAAAATCAAATACTAGAGGCTTACAGTACCCCAAGTTTACAAAATTACAGCAGACCCACACTAAGACACATTACAATGAGAATGACCAACACAGAGGATAAAGATAAAATCTTAAAGGCTGTGCGAGACAAAAATCAATTAGGTATAGGGGAAAACCAATTCAGATCTCAACTGATTTCTCAACCTACACCCTCAAATCTAGGAGGTTCTGGAATAATATATTTCAAACTGTGCAAGAAAAAGGATGCCATCCAAGAATTTTATATCTAGCAAAATTAAGTTTCAGATTTGAAGATGAAATTAGAACATTCCATGATAAACAATAATTAAAAAAATTCACAACGAGAAAGCCTACACTATAGGGCATTGTCAACAAACTATTCTATGAGGATGAAGTGGAAAAAAAAATGAAAACCAGCAAAGGGAGGATCTACACTAAAGAAACATTCAACCAAATGAGAAACTAAGACAAATCAATAACCAGAAATAAATCAAAATGAAAGGGAATACAAATAGTATCTCAATAATAACTTTGAATGTTAATGGCCTAAACATATCAATCAAAAGACATAGACTGGCAGATTGGATTAAAAAGCAAGACCCAACAATATGCTGTCTTCAAGAGACTCACCTCATGGGCAAAGACATCCACAGGCTGAAGGTAAAAGGATGGGAAAGAACTTATCACTCATATGGATTGTGTAAACAAGCAGGGCTTTCCATTCTCATCTCAGATAAAGTAGACTTCAAACCAAAGTTAATAAGAAGAGACAAAGAAGGACTTTTCATACTTTTTAGGGGAAGTATATATAAGCAAGATAATTATAAATATTTATGCCCTAAACAATGGAGCATCTATGTACATCAAACAAACCCTTTTCAATTTCAAGAATCAAATAGACCACAGTACAATAATACTGGGTGACTTTAACACAACTCTCTCACTACTGGACAAACCTTCCAAACAAAAAGTAAATAAGGAAACTATAGAACTAAATAATACAATTAATAATTTAGACTTAACAGATATATATATATACATATATATATATATATAATATTTCATCCATCAATGAGCAAATGTACTTTCTTCTCAGCAAAACATGGCTCCTTCTTTAAAATGGACCATATTTTATGCCCCAAAGCAACTCTTAGTAAATACAAAGAAACAGAGATAACACATTGCATTCTATTACACCACAATGGAATGGAATTGGGAATCAATGATAAAAGAAAAAATAGAAGCTACTGTAACAAATGGAGAGTAAATAATACACTATTAAATAATGAATGGATAGTAGAAGAAATCAAGGATGAAATAAAAAAAAAATTCTTAGAGGTAAATGAGAACACTGATACAATATATTGGAATGTCTGGAACACTATGAAGGCAATACTAAGAGGAAAGGCTATTGCATCGAGTGCATTCATTAAAAGAATAAAAATTCAACAAACAAATGACCTAACATTACACCTCAAAGCCCTAGAAAAAGAGAAACAAATCAACACCAAAAGCAGTAGAAGACAGGAAATCATTAAAATCAGAACTGAAATCCATGAAATCAAAACAAAAGAAACAACTGAAAAAATTTACAAAACAAAAAGTTGGTTCTTTGAAAAATAGATAAAATAGATGAATCCTATCCATGCTAACAATGAGAAAAAGACAGAAAACTCAAATTGATAAAATACAAGATGAAGAAGGAAATATCACAACAGACATGTTTGAAATAGAGAAGATAATTATAAACTATTTTGAAAATTTATATTCCAAGAAAATAGAAAATATTGAAGACTTCGACAGATTTCTAGAGACATATGATCTACCCAAACTTAATGAGGAGGTCATTCACAATTTAAACAGATCAATTTCAAGTAATGAAATAGAAAACAACATAAAAAGCCTACCAACCAGGAAAACCCAGGACCAGATGGATTCTCAGCCAAGTTCTACAAGACTTTCAAAGATAAATTAACACCAATACTCCTCAAAGTGTTCCATGAAATAGAAAAGAAGGGAAGCCTTCCAAACTCATTCTTTGAGGCTAATATCATCTTGATACCAAAACCAGGCAGAGACACATCAAGGAAAGAAAACTTCAGACCAATATCCCTGATGAACATACATGCAAAAATTCTCAATAAAATTCTGGTAAATTGCATACAAAGCATATTAAAAAGATAGTGCACCATTATCAAGTGGGGTTCATCCCAGGGATGCAAGTTTGTTTCAACACATGGAAATCAACAAATATAATTCATCATATTAATAGACTTAAAAACAAGAAGAATCATATGATCATCTCAATAGATGCAAAAAAGGCATTTAACAAAATACAGCATAACTTCATGTTCAAAGCATTAGAAAAACTAGGGATAGTAGGAAATACCTCAACATTTTAAAAGCTCTATATGCTGAAACCAAGGCCAGCATAATTCTAAATGGAGAAAATTTGAAAGCATTCCCTCTAAGAACTGGAACAAGATAAGGATGTCCTCTTTCACCACTTCTATTCAACATCATCCTTGAAACTTTAGCCAGAGCAATTAGAAAAAGAAAGAAATTAAAGGGATACAAATAGGTAAAAAGAACTCGCCGGGCGCGGTGGCGCACGCCTGTAATCCCAGCACTTTGGGAGGCTGAGGCAGGAGGATCGCGAGTTCAAAGCCAGCCTCAGCAATGGTAAGGCACTTAGCAACTCAGTGAGACCCTGTCTCTAATAAAAACACTAAAAAGGGCTGGGGATGTGGCCCAGTGGTCAAGTGCCCCTGAGTTCAATCCCCGGTACCACCACACACACACACACACACACAAAAAAAAAAAAAAAAAAAAAAAAAGAACTCAAACTATCACTATTTGCCGATGACATGATTCTATATCTAGAAGATCTAGAAAATTTCACCAGAAAAGTTCTAGAACTAATAAATGAATTCAGCAAAATAGCAGGATATAAAATCTACACCCATAGATCAAATGCCTTCCTATACATCAGTTATGAATCCACCAAAACAGAAATTAGGAAAACTACCCCATTCATAGTAGCCACAAAAAATAATTAAATAAAAAAATGAATGAATAAATGAATGAATGAATAGAATACCTGGAAATCAATCTAACAAAAGGGGTGAAAGACCTCTACAATAAAAACTACATAACACTAAATAAAGATATTGAAGGAAACCTCACAAGATGGAAAGGTCTCTCATGCTCCTGGATAGGCAGAATTAATGTTGTCAAAATGGCCATACTACCAAAAGCGTTATACAGATTTAATATAATTCCTATTAAAATTCCAATGACATTCTTCATAGAAATAGAAAAAGCAATCGTAAAATTTGCTTGGGAAAATAAGAGATCCAGAGTAGCTAAAGCAATCCTTAGCAAGCGAAGTGAAGCAGGAGGCCTCACAATGTAAGACCTTAAAGTATACTACAGAGCAATTGTTGCTTCCTGACTTGGAGCAACAACGCCGTGGGAGAAAAACTCGGAAGCAGAATGAAGATGAAAGAAGGGTTTTTAATCTTTGGCTTTAACTATCTCTCAAAACTCTAACACTGGCTCTTTCAGCAACCTCTCTGACTCTTTACTTTTTCTGACTACTGACTCTTTACTTCTTTACTTTACTTTCTTTTACTTTTACTTTCTTAGAGCTTAGAGAGAGAGAAAGAGAGAGAGAGAGCTTCTTCTTTCTTCTTTCTTCACTTTCTTTTACTTTTACTTCTTAGAGAGAGCTTAGAGAGAGAGAGAAAGAGAGAGAGATAGAGAGAGAGCTTCTTTCTTCTTTGGCAGCCTCGGCCTGACTCTGACCAGCAACAACTACTTCTCTCTTCTAACCGCTCTGACTCTTATTTCTTCTTCTGACTACGTTCTGGCTGCTCTGACTCTTTTCTTCTTCTCTGACCCGAACTCTTCTTCCGACTGACTGAGCGACTGAATGACTGACTGAATGAATATCTTTCTGATCGCTTTCACCCGGTTATATACCTTTAGCTTTGCAGGTGCATCATGTGCATTTACAGGTGCGTCACGTGCATATGATTATTATCAGGTGGAACTTATGGCTTCCAGCTAGCCGCAATAGCCATCTCCCTGATTGGGGCTGCTTCAAGCAATAGTAACAAAAATGTTATGTATTGGGACCAAAATAGACTTACAAACCAATGGTACAGAATAGAGGACAAAGAGACAAACCCACATAAATACAGTTATGTCATACTAGACAAAGATGCCAAAAACATCCACTGGAGAAAAGATAGCCAAAAATGGTGCTGGCAAAACTGGAAATCCATATGTAGCAACATGAAATTAAACCTCTATTTCTCACCCTTCACAATACTCAACTCAAAGTGGATCAAAGATTTAGGCACTAGTACAGAGACCCTGCACCTAAAAGAAGGAAAATGTAGGTCTAAATCTTCACCATGTTGGCCTAGGATCTGATTTCCTTAACAAGACTCCTAAAGCACAAGAAGTAAAATCAAGAATCAATAAATGGGATGGATTCTTAAAAATCTTCTTTTCAGCAAAGGAAACAATGAATAATGTGAGGGGGAGCCTATAGATTGGGAGAAACTCTTTATTGTATGCATCTCCAATAATGCATTAATCTATATGATATATAAAGAACCCAAAAAACTTAATTCAAAAAACCCCAAATAACCCAATCAATAAATGGGCTAAGGAACTGAATAGACACTTCACAGAAGAAGAAATACAATCAATCAACATGTATATGCAAAAGTGTTCGACATCTCCAGCAATTAGATAAATGCAAATCAAAACTACATTAAGATTTAATCTCCTGTCAGAACGGCAATCATCAAGAATAAAGGCAATAATAAATGTTGGTGAGGATATGGGGAAAACGGTACACTCATACATTGCTGGTGGGACTGCAAATTGGTGCTACCACTATGGAAAGAAGTATGGAGATTCCTCAGAAAACTTGGAATGGAACCACAATTTGACCCAGCTATCCCACTCCATGGTTTATACCCAAAGGACTTAAAAACAGCATATTACAGTAATGCAGCACCATCAATGTTTATAGCAGCTCAATTTACATTAGCTGAACTATAGAACCAACCTAGGTGTCCTTCAGTAGATGAATGGATAAAGAATGTGTGGTATATATATTCAATGGAATATTACTCAGCTTCAAAGAAGAATGAAATTATGACATTTGCCAGTAAATGGATGGAGTTGGAGAATATCATACTAATTGAAATAAGCCAATCCTGAAAAAACAAAGGCCAAATGTTTTCTCAAACATGTGGATGCCGATTCACAATAAGTTGAGGGGCACTAGAGAAGAATAGTGGTACCTTTGATTAGGTAGGAGGAAGTGAAGGGAGGGGAGGGGAGGGGTGTGGGGATAGGAAAATTAGTACAATGAAACAGACATTATTACTTTATGTATATATGTGACTACATGACCAATATGATTCTACAACATGTACACTCAGAAAAAATGAGAAATTATATCCCATCTATGTATGATATATTAAAGTAAATAAATGCATTCTACTGTCATGTATAACTAATTTAAAAGATTAAAAATTAATTAAAAAAGATGTCAAGAAGGTGAAGAGGCAGGCCACATGGACTGTTCTATTATGGAATTTCTTACTTGCAGTCAGATTCTTGCTGTTGTGCTATTTATTTTTACCATTCTTTTTGCCTCCACTAGTATACTTTCTCATATCTTCTGATCTTATTCACACCTCTTTCTCAAGGCCTAGTCAAAGTTATTATTCCTCATTCAACAACCTTCAAGGAGATGTTATTAGTAACCTACAACCAAACAGACATGGCTGCTACCCATGAGGAGAATATCCTGATTACACCAGCTGCAGGTGCTGTCTCCTTTCTTCAAACTCCTATGGGAGTTTGTTCTGACCCCTGAAACAACACCTGGATTTTTTTGTCCATCAGCCTTTGGTCAGGAAATGGGGATCCCACTCAAAATAGGCAATTAGAGAAGACTTGGACGATAGGACTGACTATTTAAAAAGATGTGAGCAAGTGATATCATCCATTTGCTGTGCCACAAATCACCCCAAACTCAGTGACATATAGTAACAATTTTACTATTCCCATGGATTCTGTGGGTCAGAAATTATAGAAGGGCAGAAAGAAGGTAGTTCTTTTCTGTTCCATAAAGTCTGGGACTTCAGCTAGGAGGACTCAAAGTTGAGGGGTGACTTGAAGGCTGGGGTTAGATGCATTTGAAACGTCCTCACTGACAGGTCTACACCTGAGCTGGCACCAGCACAGGGGCTTGCACAGGTGGACTGGCGGGGCTTTTTCAGAAGATCTTTCCACAGGATAGCAGGGCTTTTTAAAATATGGCTTCCTAGGGCTCCTAGCTTGTTTCCCAGTATGAAAGGCAGAAGCAGAATGATCCTTTATGAGACAGCCTCAGAAATCACAGAGCACAGTTTCTGCTCCCTTTGATCAGATCTAACGAAGTCTCTAAGGTGAGCGCAGATTCAAAAGGAAGTGTCTAAGATTTCATCAATTGACAGGACAAGGGCCAAAGGATTTACACACATTTTAAACTGCATAGCAGGGTTTATGGAAGATAACAAAAGATAGCACGGTGCCCTAGGGCTGGCAATAGCAGGGCTAAATTTCTAATCTATGCTTAAAGAAGCCGAGGAAGGGAGAATTTGCCAGATTGAGAGCTATAGGAGAGAGGTATGTGTAGTACTATGACCATCAGTTTAGAGATATAGCTAAATAAGGGTGAAAAGGCAGAAGGGTGTGAGGAAGTAAACACCAAGGCTCATGCTTTTCATGACCTCTGGTTCCTCTCCATTGGCAAACCCATCTGTAGGCCCAAGAATGCATTCCTATAGATCAACCTTTTGAGGCTAAGAACAGGTAAGAAAGATAGAAAGAGGACCTGGAGGGACACACAGACAACACCCAACTCTTCTTATTACAGTTGATTTTGCATTTGTCTTGGAAAATGGCACTTGTCCACTTCCAACACATGTTCCTATAATTCTTCCCCTATTTGACAATATACAAAGAGACAGGTGTGTATTATACAGTATGAACTTAGTTCTTGAATGATTGACAGCCATTCTATGAATGAATAAATGCACAGAAACTTATCCTCTCTACATCAGAGTCCTGTTTTTTTTTTTTTTTTTTTTTTTTTTTGTGATACCAGGGATTGAACTTGGGGGCACTTGACCACTGGGCCACATCCCCAGCCCTTTTTTGTATTTTATTTAGAGACAGGGTCTCACTGAGTTGCTAAGTGCCTCGCCATTGCTGAGGCAGGCTTTGAACTTGCGATCCTCCTGCCTCAGCCTCCCAAAGTGCTGGGATTACAGGTGTGCGCCACTGTGCCCGGCTCCAAGAGTCCTGTTTTTAATTCCATACAGATTTAGAGTTAAGATATTAATTACTTATTGATCTAGTGGAGAGTGAACAGGTCACATTATTTTCAGAATCCACACAATTTAAGCACTTAAGTATAGAGTATAGAACAGCTCTATCTGTAATGTTTAACATTCAAGCATCCATGAGCACAGATTTATTCATAATAAATAAAGAGACCATGTTTCTAACTTATAGGGTTCAAGAAAATAATAGGACTTTGGGGTAGCATAATTCTATGGGCCATTGTGGTCCAAAGTGAAGTTGTCATTTCAATATCACAAGAAGCTTTTCCTCTTCTATTGGATTCCTAATAGAACTCTGGAAAGGACATTGAGAAGCAGAGGAAAGATGTTTATGAAACAAAATTTAACAATTTCAAAATAGATTGACAGGTGAGGAGGCGGTGCAGATAAAAAGCATCATTATGGTAAGCAAAGGTTAAGGTACTCTGTCATTGTTTTTTACCAGGTTGGTTTGCACAGTAGTAATCAGGAAACTAATGTAAGGGAAAATGAGTGACTTATTACCAGACACATCTCATATAAAGCAAAAGGAAGGCTAAAAGCATTTAATATCCTTCCTGTCTTTCAGTACTGCATTGTGGATCAAATAAAATAATGTTTTAGAAACCCAAGGAACTACAGCAAAATAAATTCTTCTTTCAATATATGCAGGAAATTTTTTTAGCCAAAATCATAGTTACTCTTTTCAAGGCAATTTTTCTAAAAATAAAGTACTGACCAAAATTTCTTGATAGCATCTATTAAGTATTTGACTTTGAGTGGCCCTCAACTCCTTCAACTGTATGTGTACTTGAATGAAGCAGATACTTGTCTCTTAACTCCCCAAGAAAATTTGATTGTGACTAAATAACCCAAGTGAGCATCAAATCAAGGTCAGACATCCAGAATCTTAAGCGTCATTTCATGCTTTTCCCCATAATCTTGTCACTTTCCAATATATGATTAGATAGTACATTAAAAAAATGAAAGAAAATATGATTTAATGTGTCTCTAAAGGAACATGAAATTTACATTTAGAAGGTAATCAGAGAGCAAATTATATGTGTGTGAGACTTGGCTCTCAGTTTTAAAAATCATGGTTTTATGGGTTTCCTGAAAGGGCATATAGTGGTGTGTATATTGCAGTGAGAAAAATAAATTATTTTAAGTAGATCAATATGAGTTCAGCATCTTGATTAGTGACAGTACTGGCATTTCTAAAATTCTAGATTTTACAGCAATCTCAATTTCAAATTATCGGCAAAAATAAGTTCTCAGGTGACTGATCAAAAGACAATTTTGCTTGGCTCCTACTAGGATTTAGATATCAACAAAGGAAGCAGTTAAGTATTTTTTTCTTCCTTGCATTTCATGTATTAAATGTTATATATTGTGTCCCTGTAATATATGCTATATCAAATTTAATAGCACAGAACTCTAATGAATCAATGTGTTGCATTCACATTCATTAGTGATAATGTATATTTTTAGTTTCATATGCCACCATGAAGTAAAAATATTTCAAAATTTAATATCTTACGTATATGAACATGAAGGGGCCTGGGTATTTAAGCAATAGTTAGATTTTCTGCCTTAATCAACGTACTGTATATCTAATGTTGAGTTGAAATCTTAATATTAATATACAAAATAAAAATGAACTTGCCTAACTGAGGATAAGCTATGATGTGGGTGGACATTATTTAGTATTGATTCTACATTCAGAAAGAAGTAATATGGCCATCATTCTTATTCTGGGTGTTAATTCATCCTGAACTGTGTAGGAGACTACACAGGTTTAACTCTCTTCAGTGGCTTCTTAAACTTTCCTGTTTTACTCTATGTAAGTTCACCTTCCTCCTTTTCCTCCTTCTAATACCCAATTACCATTCCCTGATCCTAACTTTCCTGCCTTGGTCCATGAGAGTGCTATTCCCCTAGACTTAGAGTAATAGTAAGCAAATCTTTCTCACTTACTACCACTCTACTTTTAGTCACTGTGCTCTGGCACTTTTCTTTCAAAAAGCCTCTCCCTCTTATATTTTCTGTATTTTCCATTTTTTACTGCCATTGTAGCTCTTACTTAAGTTAACCTGCAGAATTTTCAAGATGATGGGAGAACAATTATGGATGCTGCACAGCCTGAATAACATAATCACTGGAAATGCCATAACTGATAATGTCCATTTATGAAGCACAGAAGCTGAAACTGAGACAATTGGAGGGTTTTACCCAAGGTCATGGAGTTAGTAACTGGCAGAGATGGACTTGGTATCTGTCTCTGCTTCCCAACCTCTCTCAAGTAGAAGAGTTTCTCTGACATTGTTTTATGTGTGCTACTTTGTTTTCCCAGTAAGACATAATGCATGCCTGTGTTCATTGGACTACCTTGTGCAGATTTAATGCCATAGTGATACCAAGTAGAATATTTCTCAAAAAATCAGCTAAATGCTAATGATCGTCTGTGCATTAGGGTGTGATATAGAGGACTTTAGGAAGTAAATTGAGTGCTTCTGTTTCCCAGATCATAAATCTCTGATCTCTAGTTATGACTATGTGATCCCCAGGTAGTAACTCAGCTTGCATTCAATTGATGCAGAAAAAGGGGTAATATTGGTGGTCATAATGGGCCTGTCAAAACAAACATCAAATACTGGATTACAAAAGAATTTGCAAGATACTGGAGGCAGAAGAGCAAAAATGGTTCAATATATTTCTCTAGCTAAATACTTAGGATAATATTGTATCAACCTTGTTATCAGCAAAGAGATGCATGATAATTCATAGTCATATTCTGAATTGAAAATTGTAATTTTATATTTTAGTACATTTTGTACAGTGGTTTTGAGGTTTGGAGTAACATGCTGTTATAGAAAATATTTGTATAACCTATTCAGAAATACTTGAAAGTGTTCATAAAGAGTTAAAATTTCACTTGGGTTATATTATGCCATTATTAAGAGCTTAATATCGTGTTACCATATCTGGGTGTAGTCTCTTGCTTTCTGCTTTACAAGGCAAGGTAATTATTCTCCTAAGAATGACATACTATCCTTTTTCACCAAGAGCTTAGCCAAACTCTCCTTTGATCATTTCTGTTCAATTAATCTCTTTTGCTTAATTAGCTTGTTTTTTTTTTTTTTTTTTTTTGTATATCCTCTGCTAACAAAAACATAGGCAGCTCTCTACTTCAGGAATGGACCCAAGATGCCTTAGGTTATTTCAAGCTTCAAATTTCTCAGAGTCCATGACTAGAGCCTCTCAGGTCATCTCATCAGTCCTGCTCATTAAAGAACAGTCATTCCACAGCTCACGAGATTGTCTCTTCTCGTGGCTTGATTCTTTCTGGGGTTTTACTTCCATGGTTCTTTGCTGTTAAACATTTTCAGTTTCCATAATTTCTTCCAATATAATGAAACTATCATTTTTCAAAAGTGTAATGCCACTTTCTGTCTTGTATTCATATTTAAAACTTTGAACCTTGCAACTGTAGAGAACAGCTTATGGCTTATCTATATCTGTCTATCTTGCAAATAGCAGAAAATTCTTCACATTGTCCAGTTTCTCATTAATTAATTTGTTCAAATCAATTACTGATATCCTCTGTTAAATGCTGTAGTTATTATACAAACAGCTAGTAACAAAGTGTTCCTTTAATGAATTTATGATTTCATAAAAATGGGAATTAAAATATATCCATGCTTTGTATTTATTCTTCATGTTTCAAATATGCAGTTTGTTCACTAAGATATTGGACAAGCCATATTATTTTACTTGGATAACTTCTTATGAGGACATTGTAGGCATTAAACAAGAAAATATTGAAAACCACTTTCCATAATCCTCAAAAATCACTATATATCTAATATGACATAAAATAGGTCATATGAGCATGGTAAATATATAGAACTAATCCAGTGTCTCTGAAACAAACTGGACTTTCCAACTCTAAGCATCAGAATGACTTAAAAAAAATCTTCATCAACTGAAAGATGTATTTTTACATGTTAGTCACTTCTGCAGTGAGTGTGTAATGTACTTCAGTAAAAAGGAAACCTCTGCTTTTTTTAAGCCATTGAGATGTGGAGATTTGGGTTACCATGTCATAAACATAGCCTATTCTTACAAGCTGTTAGAATGGCCTTCCTTGGGCAAAATTGCCTTCCAAATGGATCATAATCACTGTCTAAAGATTTGACCCAGAGGTTCTCCAGTATAATTTCCTGGATGTATGTGGCTGACTAGTAGAATAGAATGCTCACCCAAGGCAAATTGACTCATAGAATAGATGGTTACCTATTAGACAAATGAAGAGATACAGGTGATTTTCTTAAGGACTTTGCTATATAGACAGAAAATATAGAGTTAACATTTGTTTATATATATGGTATTACCAATAGTTAATCAGTCTCACTGCCAGCCACCAGGGTCATCTTCAGTATGGTTGTAACATAATGAGTGAAGCAGACATCACATCAATAACTCCTATGTAGTAATAAGCACCGTGTCCTCCCAAATGAACAGTGTTCCTGACTAATAATTGTGTATGTTATGGTAAGGACATGTAACAAAAATAGAAATCCACGGTGGGGTTCACATGAATAGAGTTGATTAAGAGGGTGAAAACAGTGAAGTAAGAATGAGGAAGTGATGTTCATTTTATAACCATGTTGCTCTCCAGTCAGACCTTGCTGACCTCCCCAGATATTGGGGAAAGTTTTGGTCTTTTAGGAAATCAAATTTCACCTTCAAGTTATGATACCATTAAAGACACAAAAGAAAAAAATAGCCTTCTGTAGGCAATTTGTATTTTAAGCTCCTTTCTAAGTGTATTATTTCTCTGTACCTTATTCAACTCATGCATTACATTTTTCCAATCATCTCATTGGTGGAGTTCCAGGGAAACATCTCAAGAAAACTACCAAGAGTTCTGCAGGTGAGTGGTATTGAAAGCCGCACTGATGGATATGTAAAACTAAACGTATCTGTTACTCATATGTAAAAGAGAGTTGTGCAGGCAAAGCTGTTTGGAACTCATTTCTATCTTCTTTCCTTTCTTAGGTTCTCTTGAAATCACCAATAAATTTTCTGCATTTTGGGGTCTTTGTGACTCTGGTAACAAATAGGAAAACAATTTGGTGCAACTTAACTATTTCCTTAGACCTCTGCAATTAATTCTGAATATTTTCTTTTTTACACCCTTGTTTCTTACACACTGTATTTTCATTAGACTTTATAAACACTATAAATTATCTCTTTCTGGGACTCATTAATGCATTTCACAGTCAATTTTGACCCTGTCTAGTACATGTAGAATGCATTGCTTTTTTAGTCATGTAAGACTCCATCATATTCCCAACTTGCTGGGCTCAGCACGTTGGAGTTACCTTTAACATCCCTCTGTCCCCTGCTCCATATTATCAGTTGATAAAGCCCTGGTAATTTTGCTTCAACAATGGCCTGTACCAACATTGCCTTCTCAATACCATTATATTCTTCTAATGTAGGCTCAGTTATTGCCTCCCAAGTGGATTTTTAGTCTTATGTTTTGTCCAAGTCATCTTTTATAGTAATGTCACAGTAATGTATTTAGGGTTCAACTCTGATCAAATTACCTTACTTTTAGAAAATCTTCACTTATCTACTATTGCTCGTAAAGTCAAGCCCAGGTTTCAAAAGCCCCCTGCCAACAAGTTTCTCATCTTGAGTTGCTGTCCTGTTGTTACTTCGCAATGTTCTACTTCTTTAATAATTATTAAAAATCCAACTTATTTTTGGTCTCAAATATGCATGCACATATCCATATCAATATCTTTGCTCATATGTAAGTCCTCTTCCCAAATTAGTGACTTTTATTTCATCTTTACTTTAGGATCTACTTCAAACTCTACCTTCTTTATGAAAACTTTCCTTATCCTTTGAGTGACCCCACAAAATGAAGAAGCAACTTGACTCACTAGCACATTTGTGTTAGAGCAAGCACAGATAATGAAAAGACAGCACTGATCTCTTTTCTGAACTGTTCAATACTCTTCATAGACTGGATTTTATTAGAGTCTGTATTATATTTATTTCTATTTTTGGATTGTGAAGTCTTTGTGGGCAACAATTTTATCCCACTCTTGCTTTTAATCATACACCATCCAACAGTTTTAATTCATGCATTCTGCAGTAGGCTTAATAAATTTGAAAATATTTTTAAAAAGTACTTTTCATTTCTTTAAAAAATAAATTATTATGGCTGTCTTTATTGGCTGAATCAATGAGTTTCTAATGCTTCAAGAAAAGGAAGAAAAAATACTATCAATGTTTTAGTCAGCTTTTATTTATTTATTTATTTTTTGCTGCTATGACGAAAAGATCTGAGCAGAAGAATTTTAGTGGAGAAAAAGTTTATTTAGGAGCTCACTGTTTCAGAGGTATCAGTCCACAGACAGCAGGCTCCATTCCTTGGGGCTTGAGTTGACATCATGGCAGAGTGTGTGGCAGAAAGAAGCAGCTCACAGGATGATCAGAAAGGAAGAGGGGGAGGAGGAAAGAGAAAGAGAGAGAGAGAGAGAGAGGAACTATGCTCTTCAGATACAAAACATATACCCCATAGCCACACCCCTAATGAACCACTTCCTCCAGCCACACCCCACCTGCTTCCAGCCATCACTCAGTTAATCCCAACAGGGTTCAATCCACTGATTAGGTTAAGGCTATAACCCAATAATTTCTCCCCCAAACCTTCTTGCATTGTCTCACATCTGAGCTTTTTGAGGATACCTCATGTTCAAACCATAACAATGAAATAATCTTAAAAATGTTAAGGTTAGTAGAAACGTAAAATTTCAAAAAGTTTCTTTAAATGTTAAGAGCAAATTTTGAGTGTCTGAACATAAAATTTTACTGTAAGCAATGGCTACAGAGCTTAGACTATAATGAAAGAGATGTTTCCATCACAGAGAATAAAAGAAAGAACCTGAAATCAGAAAAACAAACAAATAAAACACTATGAAATTCACAGAGGCAAGAAATGCATGGGAGAGCAACAAAAGGGGATGGGCAAAACTGCAGATTGTCTCACTCCCGCCCCTTTCTTCTTTGATTGCAGTTAGAGGAATTGCTATAATTATCCATGTGATCTTTTTTTGAAAGGTGAACAAATTGCAGAGAAACCACCTCAGAGTTTCAGGATCCTTGAACCACTAAACCAATTCTGGAATGACTACCTGCCTTTGAAATTAATATTATCCAAGACAATAAACTCTCATTTTAAGCAAATTTATTATTTTGAACTGGCTGACTGAGGAATTGCAATTCAACTATCCTTCAAAAAAGAATACTAGTTTAAGGAGACTCTTCATAAACACAGGAACTCCAGGCAGATGATGGGGAAAGAATATACTAAATTTTTTTCCTACAACACAATCCAATATCTTAAAAAGCTCAACTAGACATGCTGCAGATTATGTGTTTACTGAGCCAAGAAAATTGTGTATGGAAATTTTGATCATAAAAATAATACCACCCAATTTCATAGCATCTGAACTTTTGGACCACACAAATTCTCCCATTTGAAATCCATTGCTGAAATTTCTTTACTTGGAAAAATTAGTTTCTACAAAAGCACATGTTTGTAAAATCATGCCTATATGAATGCACACATTTTCAAGTACACACACATATGTATGTAACTTATCATTCAGGGTTGGTTTAATTTCACATTTGAACACAATAATTGAGTTATTTAATTATAAATCTATTATAACACAAAATTATATCATATGTTAATAAGTTACAATTTATTTCTGTACACACAGAAACCACAGAATGAGTTGGTACATATTTTAAAAAGCTCATTGCTAACATTTTGATTCAGATTGCATCAAATCTTAAGAGCAAATTGTGTAGAAATACTACAATAACAACATTGTCTTTCAATAGACCTAATAAACATTTCTCAAAAAAGACATATAAGAAGCCAACAAATATATGAAAAACACTCAATATCATTAATTGTCAGGGAAATGCAAATTAAAACCACAATGAGATGTCATCTCACTGTAGTAAAAATGTCTGTTATTGAAAGGACAAAAGACAGCAAGTTCTGGTGAGGATATAGAGAAAAGGAAACACTTGAACATTGGTTAGTAGGAATATAAATTAGTACAGCCACTATGGAAAATTATATGGAGGTTTTTCAAAGAGTTAAAAATAGGACTATATATATAAGGTCCATTGAACTCACTCCTGGTTACAAATCTAAAAGAAATGAATCAGTATTCTATAGAGATATCTGCATTTTCATGTTTATTGCAACAGTATTCACAATAGCGAAGGAAAAGATATAACCAAATGTTTATCATCTGATGAATGCATAAAGAAAATATGGTACCTATATACAATGAAATACTAGACTGCCATCAAAAGGACCAAATTCTATCTTTTGTGATAACATGGTTAGAACTGGAGAGAATTACATTAGGTGAAGTAAGTCATGCACAGAAAGACAAGTAGTAGATTTTCTCATTTATGCGAAATATAAAAAAGGTGACTTCATAGGACTTGGGAGAAGAATAATGGTTACCAGAGATGGGATAGTAGGGGCAGGGAAGGATGGGAATAGATTGATCAATGGGTACTAATTTATTGTTAGATAGGAATAAGAAGTTTGGGCATGCTATAGAACAGAAGGGTAGTGACAGATAACAATTATGTACTGTGTATTTAAAAAAACTTGGAAGAAAGCATAGATTTGGCTATCCATGATATTTTATAAGAATGAAATCACACATTATACGCTCTTTTGTGATTTTTTTTCTCAACATGAAGTTTTTAAACAGCATCTCTATTGTAGTGTATATTAGTATCTAATCCTCTTTACTGTCAAATATTATTTCATCATACATATGTATATACTGTGTTTTCTTTTCTTTCTTTCTTTTTTTTGGTACCGGGGACTGAACTCAGGGGCACTCGATCACTGGGCCACATCTCCAGCCCTTTTTTTGAAATTTTTTTTATTAGAGACAGGGCCTCACTGAGTTGCCAAGTGCCTCGCCATTGCTGAGGCTGGCTTTGAACTTGCGATCCTCCTGCCTCAGCCTCCCAAGTGCTGGGATTACAGGCGTGTGCCACCACACCCAGCATACTGTGTTTTCTTTAACATCTATCAGTTGATGGATATTTGGGTTGTTTCCACTTTTTGTCTATTATGATCTGTGCTGCATGACCATTTGTGTATGAATGTATGTGTTTTTTATTGTCATTGAAATTTATATTTTCTTTTATCTTTATATATGAGAGGAGTGAAGTTTTTGGGTCACATGGTAACTCTATAGTTACCATTTGAGGAAGTAACCGACTATTTTTTATGAAGGGTCTGTACTATTTTACTTCTTAAGAGGCGTATAGGAGGATTTCAGGTTCATCACACTTTGTATTAACCTTCAGTGTTTTTTGTTATTTAGCCTCTCTGGTAAACTAGTTGGCCTGTGGTTTGGCTATGGCTGCCAGAGATGCCACTCCCTTCTTCTTTTTTTTTTTTTTTTTTTTTTTTTGTGGTACCAGGGATTGAACTCAGGGGCACTCGACCACTGGGCCACATCCCCAGCCCTTTTTTGTATTTTATTTAGAGACAGGGTCTCACTGAGTTGCTAAGTGCCTCGACATTGCTGAGGCTGGCTTTGAACTGGCGATCCTCCTGCCTCAGCCTCCCAAAGTGCTGGGATTACAGGCGTGCGCCACCACGCCCGGCTCCTTCTTCTTTATTCTCAAAACCTCCATTGTCTTAAGAGCATCTTTAGGCTTAACTGTCCACATAGCTTATTTCAAATAAAGTCCCTGCCGTTTGGAGAGCTTCAGCACTCTCTGCTTATTGGATTTCCCTCCTTACCTGAAAATATCTATGAACCACTGCTTTAGCAAAGCACCCTTATCTTACAAATATGACCCTGGCTGGGGTGATAGTGTCGTGTTTTTGCTGACCTCTTTTGCATGGACCTGCATCCCTTTGAGCAAACTGAGGGAAGAGCGGGAGCTCAGTCTTCCTGCTATGCCAGGTGAAATTAAGCTTCTGTCACACTGAGCTGAGGAGGGGAGAGAAGGGAACAGGTCATGGCTCAAGTGTCACAAATTCTCCCTGTTCAAATTTCCCTCAAGTGAAATTTAGAATAGTTTCTTTAATAAACGTTTCCCAATTTTCTATATGCCCTTTCAGAAATTCCAGAAAATTTAGTTGTTTTTTTTCTTTTTTTTTTTTTTTTTTTTTTTTTTTTTTTTTGCTGGTTGTGGTTGCTTTTCTGGAGAACGGTCTATGGAGTTTCTCGTGCCACGTTGGGTTGAGCCAGCTGTTCTTTGTTCAAGATCCCAGAGGTCCTGGATGTTTTGTTTTTCCGTTTGTTTCACTTTGTTTCACTTTGCATTATTTCTTTGGGTCTATATTCCTGTCAATGAACTATTGTCTCATCTGCGTCTGTTATACCAATGAGACCACTATAGAGCTATTTGTCTCTGTAAAAGATTTTGTATTTTAGCATTTCTATGTTTTCTTTCCTTTTTCTTTTCCTAGTAGGGATTAAACCTGATCAGGGGCATTTTATCACTGAACTATATTCTTAGCCCTTTTTATTTTCCATTTCCAGACAGGGTCTTGCTAATTGCTGATTAGCGAGATGCTGGCCTCAAATTTACAATCCTCCTGCCTCTGCCTTCTGAGTCACTGGGTTAAAGATGTGTGTCACAGTTCCCAGCTAGCATTTCGGTCTTATTAGCATAATACTTTGGATACATGGAAGATTTAATTTTCCCAGCATCTTCTTAAGAACGTTTAGAATTATAGTGATCACCTGAAATTTATTCTATTGCCATAATTATTAATAAATGTGTTTTGGTTGTTATTTTTCAGGTCTAAGCATTTGCCAATTTCCAGTATGATTTATAACACATATATGCATATATATATATATATATATATATATATATATATATATATGTTTCAGTCAGCTTTTATGTTCTGTGACCATAATACCCATCAAGACCTACTTAGAGGAGGAAAAGTTTATCTGGGGCTCATGGCTTCAGAGGTCTGAGACCACAGATAGCTGACCCCATTGCTCTGGGCTCAAGGGGAGGCAGTACATGGTGGAGGAAGGACATAACAGAGAAAAACTGCCCAACTCATGGCAAGGTCAGGGGAGGGGGGGAGGGGTAGCAGGGAAAATGTACCCTTCCAAGGCAAGTCCCCAGAGACCCCCTTCTCCAGCCATACCCCACCTGCCTGCAATTACCCCCTAGTCAGTCCATTAGAACTAGGAGAAACTGATCAGGTTGCAGCTCTCAGAATCCGATCGTTTCACCTCCAAACATCCCTGCAGGAACACAGGAGCTTCTGCGGGACACTTCATGTCCACACGCAAACAGCAAGGATATCTGTGAATTACCGAAATGCGGATTTAAATGGTTTTTACTTTTTATTATTGGTTATTTGCTATGTTCTTTGTCATCATCACTAATTAATCTTTGTAACATGGAAGCTTGTTATATAGTATACAATGGAAGTAATCTTTTCGTAAACGTCCACATTCATGCTTAGTAAAAATATTTTAAAATTATCATTTGTTATTACATATCTTTCAATTACATAAAAATTGGAATCATGTTGTTAAAATCTTATATATTGCTCAGTTTTTCCTGCTTAATGTATCAAATACAAGGATAGATATGTTAATATAGCTTAGGCTAATATGTGAATTTAAATTACCTTCTGTAATTCTATCATATTCTTAAACATATATTGATGTTTTTTAATATTCCATTATGTATTGGTACTAAAATTACTTTGTCCAGATACTTATTGTGAAACTATTGCCTAGTTTTTGAGTTTTTTGATCTTTTTCAAATAACCCTATCCCTGCAATAAATAAATAATTGTCATTTTTTTTCACTCCCTGGTATAGATCATACTGTTTTCAGAACTGGGTGTTGTTTCTGGCTTTCCTTTAGTTTTGAAGAATTTTTACTTTTGTGTACTACTTTGTAGTTATATTTTGTTTTTGTTAATGTATTTTGGGCCCCTCAGGATCTTTAATGAATATCACAATACTATTTGAATGCATAGAATTAAACGTTAAATTTATCTTCATCCTGAAGCCTGAGCAATTTCCTGTGAGGAATAGAGTTTATTCTGGTTAATCTGAAGGGGTCTGATATTTAATCTGTATCAGAATTGATGAAACAACCTAAAGTACAGCAACGACTCTGCCAGACCTGATAGATTCTTGCCATGCCCTTCACTTTCTGAAATTCCTACCACTGTTTACATATTTCCATCTTGAACCACACTGCACTTCACAGAAGTATGATTCCTCAGAGGTATTATTAGTAATGCAGAAGGAACAATAAGTTAGTTCCTAGTTCCTGTTATTCCAAACATATCAATATTTTATTGATATGTTTTTATTTTTATTCCAAAATAAGATTAAATAATATGTATTTAATTTTATTCCAAAAATATCAATTCTATGTCCCAATATCAATTCTATGTCCCACTATCAATTCTATTGTTCCTAGGACAATTCTATGTCAAGATGGTATGCATTAGACATTGTGGAGAGCAAGTCAATTGTTTTTACTCTGTTGTTTTGACAGTTAGAAAAATATTTTTAATTTTTATAAAATATTATCCATTAAGTTCATGATTTGATTTTCCTAGAAAGCAAAAACACTACCTGGTAGAAATTGAAAATTCTAACTACAAAGTTCAGCTATTTCAAGATATTTGGTGGAGTGACATTATTCATTTGGAAAAGTTATTCTTTTTGCTGCCTGAAGCGATTCCCGCTTGGAGCAACGACGCTGCAGGAGAAAATTCAGAGGCAGGATGAAAATGAAAAAAGGTCTTTTATTCTTCTTCTCTCTCCTGCTCCAGTAACCTCTCCAACTCCAACCGCTCTAACTCCAACCACCAACTTCAACCACCAACCACTCTAACTAATCCTCACCCAGTTATATACATTTTGCCTTAACAAGGACAAGTGCTTACAGCTCGAGCTTACAGGTGCGTCATACAGTGTTCACGGGCATACAAAGATCCTTTGATAAATGTATGAATATCAGGTGGAACTTGAATATCTTTTATGGCTCTCAGCTAACCTCAATCTTAGCTATCTCCTTAATTAGGACTCCTTCATATTCTAGAATAATCACAGATTTAGAAATCAGGGAAATGAAAAAAAAAAGTTAGGGATGTGATGTCCACCTTCTTGTCTCATGCAGTTGACTCTCCTTTAACAAAAATGGTCGGATGTGGACAGATGCTATCATTTTCCACTTTTTATTCCTTTGAAAAGTGATGGGAGGAATATCACAGTAAAGGAGTCACATTGGAGAAAGGCTTTTCTTGGAGTTCTTATGAAATAAAAGAATTCACCACTTATAGTATCAGTGATTATATTGCCAGCATGTTTCATTTTTATCTTTATCATAACCATCATTTTGTTGGATTTATATTATGCACAAATAAAGTATTCTATATTTCTTTTAGGTTCTTCATTCTAGTGCTGCTACTTATAGGCAACTTTATGTTATATGTTCTTTGTACAAGGTGCTGGGATGCAGAGATGAAGGCATGACCCCTCCCCTATCCCAGTCATTTTATAGTAAAGAGAATGTAAGTAAATTTCTAATTTCGTCTTCTTAGACTTCGAGGTTTGTTTACATTTGTATAATGCCTTTACCTTTGACACATTTAGTGTACAAATTAACGAGTTGCACTCTGATATTTCCACACATGCATGCATTATGTAGTGACCGTGTGTCCACCTTCCTTTTCTTCTCCCCTCACCTCAAACCTACCCCTGCACCCGTTCCAGGCCCCAGTAATCACTCTTCCACTTTCAGTTCAACATTTTTGTTTGTTTGCTTGATTTTGTAGTATTTTTAAATACCACAGGTATTTGTTTAATGCTATTTAAAGTTTACTTTAATGCCTAACCTAAGAAAGCCACACCTTCTATTTCTATTTTAATCTTGGAGATCCTCAGGTCGAGTATTTGAGTAAGTATTAGCTGTTACAATCTCAAGATTTTACTGTGATGTATGTATTTGATTTATTGATTGTTTTCAATTTGTAGTAGCATGCCACTGATGGAATTCACATTGTGCAATTCAGTAGCTATAGACCCTAGATTACAAACATATGTGACTTAAGAAAAAGCATGTTTTATAGAAGTTGGGATATTCTGTTTTCTCATGGTTCAATAAAACCTCAGCTTATTAAATTTCAACTCCCAGTACAAGGCACATCTCTTTAGTTAAGCCTTTTTCAATTTGGCTATGAGCATCCTATTGCTACGAGAATGTAAAAGCTCAGCAGTTGTTTTATTTGCTGATTTTATACCTAATGTGTTTCCAGTGGCAATCACAAATGCAACTATTATTATGAATTTTATATATAAATGTATATCTTCTTAGAGTCTACTAGAAGCAGCAATAACAACAATACACTATCGTTTTAGATCCCTGGGGCAATAAACAAATATTCATTTATATCTATAAATTTTAATAATGGATATATTAAATTAATAATAGCCCAAAGTATTTCCTTGTATATATCTAAGGATAGTTGCACAGTGAAAACTGTGCGTATAGGCTGATGTAAATATATTTGGAAACCAGGATATGCCTTTTCTATATATCTATCGAAGACAGTAAAGCTGCAATTTATTATTGAAATTCTTTTTCCATCTGAGAATTGTAAAAAGCTGCAGATGTATTTTAAGGTTATTCAGTGGTAAATTATGGGTATGCGTGTCCAATTAATTCACTCCGAAATGCTGCCTATCATATTGTGGACTAAACTTGGCCCCACCGTCTCTCTTTGGGTGTCTCCTGCTATTTATTCAATTGATTTTCAGATCCCTGTTTGTTAATGTCCTTGAGGCAGCTTCAGTTCAACATGTCTAACACTGAATCCCTCCACACACAGTTCTGGCTAGCTGTGTGGCCCTTTTATGTCAAATGAATAACAGCCTGAGATTCCCGAGAGACCCCATGTTTCCCTGGCTGCGTCAGCCAGAAAGCTCCATTCATGTTTCACCAACCCTATCAATTAAACAGACCAACACTGTTTGATTTCTTCAGCCTTTCTCATCTGAATTTCTGAGATCGCCTCAAACTAGTCCATCTAGTTTAGAATGAATGTCTCCACAATCTACTTACCAGATTTCTAGTTTGCCTTCAGGATAAAATATAAGCTTTTATCTAAAATACCAGGTTTTTCATGAGATGCCTTCAGTTGTATGGATTTTGATGAATAGATAGCCACTTACTAAGCCACATCTTGTTTTCTGCATCCTTGGTTTTGCCCCACTGCTCTTTTGGCCAAAAATGTCATTTTATGCTTCAACTGACTACTTTCTATACCATCTCCCGTGGGATCCTGTTCTCTGTTCGCACTCTGACTTCAATACCTCTGCTGACCTGATGGGCTGCATTTCCTCCATGCCCTCTTCATCTCTCCTGATCACCAGAAGGGCCAGTTTGAGGCTTATCATCCCAAGGAGAATGTGACACTGCCTTGAAGGATTTTGTTTAGAATAAATGTCTTCAACGGCTCTCTCTGCCAATCCCTCTTTGATTCTGGATTTGTTTTTAAGATCCTTGTGTTTCTATTGTTCTTTAATCTTTTACTTCCTGTGTACAATAGTGCAATGGAAAAAGATGTAGAGCTATGTGCAGTCTAAGTTGGTGATCTCTGTTTTCACCTGACCCTTGATTTTTGACATGCTTTATCATAGCAGAGATAGGATATAGCTAGGAAGTCTCAAGGTATAGGCATATTATTCTTTCACTTGTCCATACTTGATATTATGTTCAGTTTTGTCATTGGCCTACCATTTAGAAACACTCTCTGAACTCAAATGTAGGTAACATATTAACAGTAATTGTTTATTTAATTTACCCATCATTTGAATATGGAGAACCTGGAAGTAAAGACTTTCTCTACTTTTTAAAGCCACTCCTCCAATCCTACTTAAGAAAAAGACAAGAGCTATAAAAAAAAAATAGCAGCAAAATGAGAGTGATCTCTACCTATAATTTAGAGCTTCATGAGTCTGTGGTAAATGGAGGTTTGGAAGGAAAATATCTAATCTGCTCAACTTCTAGTCCCTTCCATTAAAATAATAAGGGGCATACTTTTCTATCTATTATTTTGCTTCCAAATCCCACATTTTACAAGAGTTAGTGACACAGACTTTTATAATAAAATCATTTTAAAAAGGATTATTCTTCAGATCGTCTCTCATTAATGGAATAATAAAAAGAAAAACAAATGTTTTTGATCCTTAGCTCTCCCCCAAGCTCCCAAAAGCTTGTTATTTCACTAATAATAAAATTACTCATTTTGTATCTTCTATGTCAAAATAATCATAAACATTCATTCTAATCCCCAGGACAATACAATGAGGAAGCTCCTGTTTGTGAGTCCAGGGTCACTCACCTAGCAAGTGTCAAAGTTAGAAGTCAAATCCAAGCCTCTCTGACTCCAAATCCTGCATGCTCAACTTTAGTAAAATACTTTGTTGAATCACAAAAATTGCACAAAATTTGCCCACAATTTTCAAGGATACAGAGTTTTTAGATAATTTAGGGCTAGGAGAAGTTATAAGGAAAACTTGTGAATATGAAAATAATTAAGTAAAAAAGAGTCTGCATTTTTCTTTGCAAGGTAAGCTGGAATCACACAGAACATGTCTGAATACAAATAAATTAACCAAATAATATCAATGAGCTAATTAGAAAATTTTCAACAGTTTGTAAATTAGACATACACTTCTAAATTACTGATGGTTCAAAGAAGAAAACACAATGGAAATTAGGAAATATTTTTAATTAAATTAAATGGTTATAAAATACTGCATATCAAAGCTTATGGATTCTATCTAAAGCTATGCTTAAATAGATGTTTAGTTTTGAATGATTAACAAAAGAAAATTTGAAAATAAATGAGCTAAATATTCATCTCAGGAAATCAAAATTTTAGCAAATCCACCCCCAGAATTACTCAGAAGGAAGGAGTAAAGAATAATGTAGAAATCCAGGGCATTGAGACTCATCTTTTCATAGAGATAACAAAATTCAAAAATTGCTTTTAGAAAATTAATAAAATGTATAAGTATCTATTAAAATTGCCACGAGCACCTATATTAGTAATATAAAATAGTGGGCATCTCAATGGCCCTACTGATATTAGTGGGATTATAAAAATTAATAATTAGTTGGAGAATAATTATCAATTTATATTTTCATGAATAATTAGAAACAGAGAAAATATGTATACAATAGTGCAAAAGATTAATAACTGGTCACATGAGAAGAAATAAAATTCTAAATATTAATTTTATTTAAAAATCTTTTAAATTCTATTTTAAGTGCTAAGTAAATTAAATCTCTAGTTAAAATCTTCTTCAGAAAGAAAAAAAAAACACATTCAGAGGATTTAATGCTAAACTGTAACAAAATTAAACTACTTAGCCATATAAAAATCCTCAGCAATAAAAATAAATATATTTGAATTAATTTTTATAAGTTAACAAAAATGGTTCACTAACAGATGAAATTCTGAAGCACACATTTAAGGAAAAAAAAGAGATAGATACTAGAAAGAAGGTTTAAAATGCAGAAAAGTAAGATGAATGAAACTACTGGTAAACTTCTAAGGAAATGCAAATTACAATGGCTATGTAAAAAATTTGAAGAATAAAAATTGTTATAACCAAAACACTGGCTAAATAACACTGAAGACACAAGAAATTTGATTGTCCAGATGGCAAGAAAACAAATCCAGATAAATTTTATTTAAAAGACACGTATTAAAATAAGAATGCGGAAAAAGTTAAAATTATAGGAATGAAATAAATATGTCAAGAAAATGACTAGAATATAGTAGGTAAATCTTTATGCCCTTAGAAAATTTATACTTAAGGCAAAAATAGCTAATAAACATAAATTCACCACATGGTAAAAGCTATGACTAGGCAAAGATATAAATGAATTTAAAGCAATAACTTATGTAATTATTGTTATCTAAAAGACAAAAAGTAAAACACTGATAGAATTATGTAAAGAAATTAACAAACATGTCATAGTGAGGAAATTTAATAATCTTAGCAATTGACAAATCAAGCATATAACAGTTACAGGACTACAAAAGATTTGAACAGCACAGTAGTAAATTGAACCTTACCCCTGGCAACAAAGAATATATGCTTTCCCCCCTTAACCTCACAGAAATTAAGCAATATTGGCCATACAGAGATCATAAGCTAAGTGTCAGCAATCTTCTAATCATTCCCATCATACAAAACTCACTGACCAAAACCATCATGTTGCAATCTAATAAAAAACATCAAAAAATAAAAACTTACACCTTCAGAGATGGGGAAAAAAGCTTTTAAGTCATTTGTGTGTCCAAAATATATCTCGTAATTATGTTAAGTGAATATTTAGAGCTAAGTGAATCAAAACATTTTCATGATTGACATTAGGATTTCTCTGTCTCTCTGTCTCTCTCTCCACTTATCTTCCACATGAAAGTAAAAATTAAAGAACAACCTAGTAGAAAAAAATATAGAGTACATATCCAGAAAGTTAAGAAATGATGAAAGAAGACTCATGAATAAGCCTATAGAAAAGATCTTCATCTTTTCTATTAATTGCTAATGACCACATGTGGTTTTATCAGAATCTAGTTAAAACATACACAGATATAACCAGAAAAAAGATTAGCCTTAAATGTTCTCATAATTAAATTAAAAGCACATGAATTTAGTTCTATAAAATAACAGTTAAATATTATACTTCTGATAGCCTGATAGAAGAAAGATACTCAATATTCAGAATGAAAGGAATACATGACTACAGAAAAGACAGATTAAAAATAATAAGGATCAGTGAGTGCCATTATATTATTATGCATCTGAAAATCTAGTGGAAATGATGTCTTAGCAAAACAAAAATTATTAAAATCATTGTAAGAAGAATAAAAATTTTGTAAACTTATGAGACTTCTATTAAAGCAAACAGAAAATTTCAAAATCTAGCAATTGCAAATTCTATATGTAAATTTACAAAACTTTTAAGGCAAAGTTTCTTAAACAATGTGTAGTGGCATGCTGATGTCTAAAATGGCATTTCTCAAATTTGGGGGTCTCAAGAACATGTAGTATCCCTAAAAATGAGTGCGGTTCCTCCCAAAGTGTCAGTTTGTATGGATTATATCTATGAATCAAGATTTACTATTTCACAAATTAAAAGTGTGAAATTTCAAAAAGCTTTTCATTTTATTTCTAAATAGCAAAAATAATTTACATATTATTATAAAATATATTTTCATAAAAAAAATAATTGTATGTTCCAAGGAAGACAAATCTTGGGAATAAATGTCATTGTTTTACATTTAAAAAATATCTCTTTACTGCCTAGTTTTATGGATGACAACTTTATTTTCATATTAGCTTCTCTATTCAGTCTGTTGCAATATGGCATTTAAAATGAAATGTAAAAAGAAATTTTGGTCTTTCAGATATATAGTTGGAAAAAGAAGCATACTAAGTTTTATTTTCCTACCTAAGTGCAAATAAGTTTGGATGCTACATCTTGATAGATGGCAGTTTCTAAAAGGTTAGTTTCAGTGTGAAATCCCAAACCTATAAAAGATCTCTTCATGTTCAGGTAAATTAAACTACATTGGTCTGTATTTGTTGTTGAATGGATATTTTGTGAGATAATGCACGAGTTATATGGAAAATATTGACTTCCTGATTCATGTATATCTTCCAAATGTTATACTTTCCAGTATGCAATACAAAAATAACATTTGCTATTATCATCATTGATCTCATCAGAAAAAATCTTTGAGTTGTGGGAGGCTCGCCAACTTATTGTAGAGGATAAAAGCTTTCCAAAATTCTAATTTTTGCTTGTAAGCTTGGATTTCATCATTGGCAATAAACACTAAGTTTTTCTTGAAGTGAAAAGCTTATCTTATTCATTTTTGAGCAAATGTCTGCCAAAAATCTTGTCTGAATAACCAAGGTTTGTCTGTCATTCTTTTTTGTAAAATTATGTCCAATGGGGGGAAAAAGTAATTCAGCTTGGAATTTAAAAAAAATCCACACAAATGCTGTTCTGTGAAATAATTGCTGTACTTTCTTGCCAGCTACCCATGCTGATGAGATGAACTGGGTTCAAAAGAGCTGGCTGCAACATTAAACTAAGAAAACGGCGAAGAAGTCACGCAACACACAGAAATGAGTATTTCAGATAGAGGGTGGAATTGCCCTGCGTCCTTAAGGGTCCTCTTCCATGCTGGAAGGCAAGACAGCGAGTTTACCCAGAGTTACTTTATTTATAGGGAAAAGACATGAAAAGATTTTCAATAGAATATTCTATACCAAATAAGGCAGGGGATAAGTTTTCAAGGGCTTTTGCCCAATCCCATTTGGGTAACACTCAAGTCCAGCACTGAAACAAACTTCTTTGTTGATCCAAGGTGAAGGCCACTTGCTTTGCACAGCGTGTGACGTGTGATGCCAGACCAAACACCCCCCTTACTCAAAGCTAAGAGAGGATTCTCCGCTTACGGGCGAGCAGCCTCCCACAGTATTTTTTGTATGAAGTAGAAGCGTTTTATTTCTATGCTGCAGGAGCCCTAATAAAGGAGATAGCTAAGATTGCGGTTAGCTGTGAGCCATAAGCATTACCACCTTCCATGGTCTTGTGAGAATTGGCCCGGGACATTGTGGATCGGGTCGGAGACATTTGCATGATCTCGTGAGACTTAGCCCGGGGGATTGTGGGTCATCGTCGGGGCCATTTTGTGGTTGTTGGAGGAGCATGGATGGCGTGTCAGGGTGTTGTTGGAGCCGGAGAGAGAAGCTGGCAGAATAAAGAGCCTGTTTGTTTCCAGTCTGCCTCTAAACTTATTCCCGCAGCTTTGTTGCTCCAAGCGGCCATCGCTTCAGGCGACAACAATATGCCCTATTTTGTCATGCAGAATATTAAGAAGATACACAATCAAGGGTAGATATTTAATAAAATATTTTTGCTTCATCAAAGACATTTGTAAGTGAAACTGGATTTCTTACTCTTTATGTGAGACACTGAAAAATACGATTATTACTAGTAGAGTGAGGTGCCATTGCTTTGATTTATAAGATGCCAAAATTTTGCCTGTTGCTACTTTAGTGATATTAGTGCAAATACCAACCATAGTAAAAGAGACAAATGTCATTTTATGATTTTTATGTAAATAGTGTTTACCTCTCCAGGGTCATCAGAATGCATTTTGAGACTTTTGGGTCTAGCAATAAAGGATAACAGATTGTTTTGTGTACAGGAACATTGGTACTTCAGCTTTTGCATTGATAAAGGAAATGTGAAAATTATGAAAAAGTAAAAGATATTTTGATTTACCAGGTTGTAAATGTTCTATAAAGCTTTAAATTAAAAGACACAAAAAATAATGCAGGAAAATCTATCATACCAGTGAATATGATTATATAGTCTAGGTCCAGAAAGAAATTACAGTGTATTTGAGAATATATTAAGTAAAAAAAAAAAAAAAAGTGCTATTTCAATTATGTGAGGCAAAATATGGTTCGTTTAATTTATGATACTTTCATATTTGGTCTTAGAGCTGGGTAGAAATGATATTTATATGTGTGTTTGTATATGTATGCACACATACTAAATATACAACACAGTATGTCAGATAAATTCCAGATGGATTTTAAAAGGAAAAAGAATAAAAAATAATGAAAGGAAAATTATAATTGTGAAATGATGGTAGGGCGTGGAATATTCCTAAGTAAGACTGAAAATTCAATTATATATATGGAAGTGGGAGGTAAATCACTACAAAGTAAAAAAGAAAACACAAATGCTAGGTCGACATCAAAATCCTTCTAGACATATACAATGATTTATTGATCCCAATATATAAAAACTTTCTACGAACTACTAAGAAAAAGGAGGATTGCCCAATAGACCACTGGAAAAAAAAAAGAGATGAACCAAGAATTAACAGAGAAAGAACTTCAAATGTTTAATAAACTTGAAAACATTTCCAGTCTTATAATCAGGGGAATATAAATGACAGAAAAGAGAAATACTATTTTTCACCATCAAATTGGAAGAGATAATGATAACTTCAAGCAATGAGCAAAGAGACATGATTACTCTTCTACACTGCTGATGGGGAATTGTAAATTGCTATAATGTACATAGAAATAATCTGGCAAACATTTGGCAAAATAAAAAATAATGTGATTTTTCTTTTAATTAAAAAGGCTATGTTTTGGGGAACATAACCTTTAGGAACAAAAGAGCTAATAAATAACCATGTGTTTTTAAGTATATCTCATTTACAATGTTAAATCTTGAAAAGTGAAACACTGAATGCCCTTGAACAGGAAATTATTGCAATAATTTGCAAAACATAAACCATGAAATATTCAATCATTAAATATGAGTTAGATTGATAGTTGACTTGCAGGAATTTTTTGTTGGATTAAATGAGAAAAATAAATAGCAGAAGAATGTATACATATGTATGTGAACACACACAGGGAAAAAGTAGAAATTGAGAGGGCCCATAAAGAAAGATTGAATATATATTTAAAAATTATTTTTGTGTTTATATCATATGACATATGAATCTATAATATATTAAAATGAAGATGTGTAGTGGGCATTCTGAAGAAATATAAATCACAGGAAATGTATTTTCATCTTTTTGCTCTCAGTGAATGTATTGTTAAATGTAAGAAAAGGGAAAATCCAAATGTAGGTGGGATTATTGTTTTTAGTACTATTAATTTGATGACCGATCTAACATATGCACCACAATTCCATTAGTTCTCCATTTTTTTTTTTTTTTTTTTTTGTACTGGGGATTGAATTCAGGGCACTTGACCACTGAGCCACATCCCCAGCCCTTTTTTGTATTTTATTAGAGAGAGGGTCTCACTGAGTTGCCAAGTGCCTCGCCATTGCTGAGGCTGGCTTTGAACTCGCGATCCTCCTGCCTCAGCCTCCCAGGTGCTGGGATTACAGGTGTGCGCCACACACCTGGCTAGTCCTCCATATTTTATTCTTCAGATTTTCTAACTTTGTACCAAGAGCACAGTCTTCATTTGAGTAACAAATCCATATACACAACAAGTACCCCTCTATGCTTAGTGGATCCTAAAGACTTCTATACACATTTATAATGCCTAATGAACAAGACACATTTCTGTTTGTTTAGTTATTCTATAATAGCTCAAAAAAACTTTGTAATGCTCTCAGAGATTTTGCATACTTTTTACATTTGTTTGCATTATTTAATATTCTTTCATACTATTTAAAACGGTATCTTCTATGTAATTATTTTCTAGTTTTTTATCAATGTCAAATGTAAATTATTTTATATAATAATATTGTATTCAGTTTTTGTCAATCTGTCCTACTATTCCAATAATTCATAGTCTTTTCTCCCTTAAAATGTTGATTTATTCTTGTTTCACTGGATTGATTTGTATCTAATAAGGTATAATTTTGCCCATTTCCTTTTTATTCCTAATTTGACAGAAAATAGTTTTAACACTTAAGTGATGTTCACTGTATGCATATGCGTATACAAAGCTGTGTGTGTGTATATGTGCATGTCTTTGTTTCTTAGAATTATTTTTACATAAAATGATATTGAGTCGTTTGAAATACGTTTACTGCATTTGCCATAAAGATTGTGTCTTTTTGTCTCTTTTAACCAGATAATGAAGTAATTTTAAAAAAATTCCAATATCAGATTTTACTGCCTACTGTATAAAATGAATAGATTATTGATTTTCCAATGGTCAGCTTATATCCCTTGTGTCAATGAGAACATGTGTTTTCTGCTTTCAGAAAATCAACTCTTATTTATTAAACTAATGATGTTAATTATAACTTTTAATTCTTCTATATCCTTTTTCTTTTTAATATATTTTGTGCTAGCATGGTGAAACAAATTTGCAATAAATATTTTTATGTTTTTTAATTTCTCATATTCCCTGTAGTTCTGGATTTATTTATTTTGATACTATATTATTTGTTATATAAAGATTCATTTTTATTATGGGTCCTTTTTTATTAATAAAAATATCTCTATCACATGTATTTTGCTTGGACATAATTGAATCTACTTGGATGTTAATTTTATGATTATTAGAAATACTTCTAAATGAGCACATTATTTAATGCATGTAGAATTTCCAAAAGAAAAGATTGGAGTTGATATCATATAGTAGGTAAAGTGAATTTATGGAAAGAATTTATCAATTTTCATTAGCATCCCCATTCTTCAAGTTCTTGGCAATCAGTTTTCATTCAACTATCTCATCTTTTACAAGTCTCAATATCTTCATTTTAGAAAATAAAAATTTATAATTCATAGGTTGATACAGTGGTTGAACTTCAGCTATCTAAATCACATTGTACATAGAATTATTGTAGTATTTTTACCTTTTTTTTTTTTTTCTTTAGCTTTTTCTTTCTCTCTCCTGAACTTTAAAAGGGGGACAGAGCTTTGGGAAACAGAAAAGACAACACCCCAGAAGAGAAAATGGTTTGGGCAAGGATTTTAATTTGTAAACAAAACATCTTCAGTTAACTTTCAAGAAATTTTATATTCAGGAAAGGAGGAAATAAAAATATCTTTGAATCAGAGATCATTGTATGTTATGCTGAGGGTTTTTTTTTTTTATATATTTTCCTATTTTATAAAAAAATGTTGACCTTCAAATGGTGTACTTGATTTACAGGACAGAAGCATGATGATGGAAAAATATTTGTATTTTTTATATGCTTTTATGTCTTGACCATCATTCTTGCCAGACAATTTATAAATGTTTTATGACAAACCGCTTTTAGCTGTGTGTTTGTTTTATCTTTTCGATGTATTTGGCTGTAGAAAAGGCATAATCTGTGTCCTTAATGCCAAGTCATAGATAAACTTAAACCTTGCTTACTGACCTGGAGCTAGAAATTGACCTTGTGGGATCAATTTCTAGTTCCTGAAGAAGAAAGTATTTGAGATAAGCTGCACAATGGATTGAAAGATTTTAAAATATTGACTAGGCATTCCAATTTTAAAAAAAAGCAGAAGAGGCAGATTCCAGAAAATATTTTTAAAAATGAGAGATGAAGTTCTTTTATGTAAATAAATACTCATATATGTATTGATGATATATGTATGTTTACACATATATGTGTGTGTACAAACACACACACACAACCCAGTTAACTCAAATAACTCTTTCCCACAATGAAATCTTTTTCATCTTTATGTCTAGTTTTTCTATGGTTGATATCATGCTCATTCCATTATGATATTGGTAAATTTTTTCTGTCATTGAAGTGCAATATTTTATGTGATGTTAATGCATGGATTTGGAAAAATGAAGACTTATAATGACAATGTTTGTTGAAATACTATGTCACAATGTTAAGTGACATTTTGACTAGAGCCAGTTGTTCTGTGGTCATCTGTTATTGTCAGAATTGTAAATCCCAGTCTCTGAGCTTCTACTAAAGTGCTCTTCTTGTCTTCCTTTTGGTTTGAAAGGAGTCAGATTTGTTATCCAGTATGTGACAGCAATTTAATTAGCTTGTACAATAACAAAAGTTGTCAAAGAGTTTAAATGTTTTAGACACATTCTGATCAGAAATAAATCCAGAAATTCTCATGTCTTTCTAGTATCATATCTTAGAGAAAAATTTAAGTCTTTAACACTTGAGGTTTTTAAGGAAGATATAAATATCTAAGAGACAGGCTTTTTTCAAAAACATGCAGAATAAGATCAATAATATCATGAGTTGAGAGTCACACATTGAAACAGAAACCCATCTGTCTGATTGGTGTAAATCTAAAAGAGCAAAATGTTTTTTATATCATCCTATTTTAAATTTTTATTGGTTATACATGACAGTAGAATGTATTTTGACAAATTACAAGTATCTGGAGTATAACTTCCCATTATTCTGGTTGTACATGATATGGAATTACATTGGTCATGTATTCATATATGCCTATGGGAAAGTAATGTCTGATTCATTCTAATATCTTTCTTATTCCCATTGCCCCTCCCTTCCCTTTATTCCCTTTTGTCCAAAGTACTTCTATTCTTCCCCTCCCCATGATTCCTTGTGTTGGGTTAATATCCACATATCAGAGAGAAGATTTGGCCTTTGGTTTATTGGGATTGGCTTACTTCACTTAGCATGGTATTCTCCAGTTTCATCCATTTACTAGCAAATGCCATAATTTCATTCTTCTTTATGGCTGTGTAATATTCCATTATGTATATATACTACATTTTCTTTATCCATTCATCTGTTGAAGGGCACCTAAGGCCAGTTCCATAGTTCAGCTATTGTGAATTGAGCTGCTATAAACATTGATATTTGTTTACATACTGTGTCACTCTAGTATGCTGATTTTAAGTTCTTTGGGTATATACTAAGGAGTGGGATAACTGGGTCAATTTGTGGTTCCATTCCAAGTTTTATGAGGAATCTTCATACTGCTCTCTAGATGATTGCACCAATTTGTAGTTCCACTTGCAATGTATGAGTGTGCCTTTTCCCCCACATCCTCACTAACATTTATTTTTACTTGTATTCTTGATAATAGCCATTTTGAGGGGACCGAGATAAAATCTCAGTGTAGTTTTAATTTGCATTTCTCTATCTGCTAGAGATGTTGAACATTTTTCCATATATTTGTTGACTGATGTATTTCTTCTTCTATGAAGTACCTGTTCAGTTCCTTTGTTCAATTATTAATTGAGCTATTTGGGATTTATTAGTATTTTTGAGTTTTTTGTGTATCCTGGAGATTAATGCTTTATCTGAGGTGCAGGTGGCAAAGATTTTCTTCCATTCTGTAGGCTCTCTCTTCATGTTCTTAATTGTTTCCTTTGCTGTGAAGAAGCATCTTAGTTTGATTCCATCCCATTTGTTGATTCTTGATTTTACTTCTTGTGCTTTAGGAGTCTTATTAAAGAAGTTGGTTCCTAAGCCAATATGTCAAAATGGACATACTACCAAAAAGCACTATACAGATTTAATGCAAGTCCTATTAAAATCTCAATGAAATTTTTCATAGAAATACAAAAATCAGTCATGAAATTTATTTGGAAAGATAAGAAACTCATAATAGCCAAAGCAATCCTTAGCAGGAAAAGTGAAGCAGGAGACATTATAATACCAGACCTTAAGTTATACTACAGAACTATAGTAACAAAAATGGCATGGTATTGCCACTTACATGTAGACCAATGGTACAGAATAAAAGACCAGACAGACCCACATTAATACAGTTATTTTATACTAGAGAAAGGTGTCAAAAACATACATTGGAGAGGAGATAGCCTCTTCAACAAATTGTGCTGGGAAAACTGGAAATCCACATGCAGCGAAATGAAATTAAACCCCTATCTCTAACCCTGCACAAAAATCAACTCAAAGTGATCAAAAGGACAAAATTTTAAAGGGCGATTGCTTATAGAACTGAAAATGTTTGTCCTTTTAAACTTGACAGTCCAACATAGCAATATTTATCCTGCAGGCAACTTGCACAACTCTTCATACATATAAATACAGACATGCATGCTAATTGTTGCCTTCCTATAGCAAAAAGTAGACATGATTGAATTGTACAATGTTAGAATCTACACATCTTTACACAAATACAGATGGAGATACATGGACATAGGGCTATTCATTGGCATTTATTTCTTTCATTGCATTTGTATTTCTATTCCATTGATATTGTCTTATGATAAATGTAGATCAGGTAGCTGTGACATAATATATGTTTTTCTGCCTGAACATGTAGAAAAATGAAGAGAATAACAACAGATTCTGTAGAGAGGTGTCAGTGGTCTAGAATAAAGCAGACCTTAATCCCTGAATAGCACAATGGTGAAAGGGGTTGAAGGAGGTAGGAAATCCAGAGCTCTTTAGTAATATTTTTGATCCAGAAGTCAAAAGTATGCTATCTGCACATGACTTCAAATCCAGTTTAAGAGGCTAAAGCCAATGGTTTTGAGTTATGTGGAGGCTTCTTAAATACATCATCACCAGTGTTCTTCATGACAAGGCACAATAGTATATGCAAAAAATATGGACTTCGTCACTTTTATTTATAAATGACTTCAGGTGAATTGTACTCTGAAGGTGAAAAAGTTTTAGGAATACCTTAACAATTTTTGCTCTTACATTTTTACATGAACCTAATAGCAAAGCATGTTGCAATTTCCCTATGATTTATAAAGCTCATTGTGTAGAGGAAAGTGGCGGGAGGGGTGGGGCGGTGGGGATGGGAAGAATGGTAGAATGAAACAGAAATTATTACCCTATATACATGTATGATTACACTACTGGAGTGACTCAACACCATGTACAGCCAGAGGAATGAGAAGTTGTGCTCCATCTGTGTACAATGTGTCAAAGTGCATTCTACTGTCATGTATAACTAATTAGAACAAATAAAAAAAATGAAAGTTTAAAATCAAATTTCTGGTTGATAAAAAAATCACATATCACAGTCAAATTGGAGCTTCTTAATTTCTTGGTGATACATAAAATAATGCTGCATCTTACACTTAAACTCTGAGATTCAATAAAATACATATATGTGGAGTGATTTACATTTAGTATAAAAAGAACAATAATCTCTTGAGAATATTTTTATATCATATCATTTTATATGTCTATTATATCATTCAATCTTCAATTTAATTTTATAATTAATAAAGCTCTGTTATCATATCCTTCATTATTTTTTAAGAAGAAAGTACTGTTACTCTATAATAATGGGTGCTTATTTAAAGGAGAGATAATTGAAACTCTGAGAAGGTTCCTGAGGCCATAGAGCCAGTGAAGAGAAAAGCTGGGATTTATTCCTGGGGACTTTGTCCATTCATCTACACTCTTAAAACACTACTAATACTCTCTCCTGTATTACTTAAAATGACAAGTACAATATTGAATACTGATAATTGCAGAACACTTCATAAAAACCTATAAACACACACACACACATACATACATACATACATATTATATAAAATACATTTGTGGATGGATAACAGTGTTTGCTGGGAGAAAGTACTTTAAAGAAAGTGTATCACAGACTTTGACCTCTTTGGTGTGACCAGAAGGTGTGTCAGGGAAGTCACTTGTTTCCATACTACTGTTCTCTCTCTCTTCAGGAAATATAATCTCTTTCCAGGAAATAAAAGGTTAACTTATTCTGTTTTCATTGCGAAACCTTTGAGAAGTTATTTTATTTCTAAAAATTATTTTCTTTCTACTGATTACTATTTTACATTGCTTTTAATTATTTTCAGATTTTATTTCGTGGAAAAAAAATAGTTCCTGATTAATTTATATACACAGAAGATTTAGAAGGATGTAGCTGTAGTATGAAACACTACTTCCCATCTCTGCTCTTTGTTTCCGTCATGAGTTGGACAAAAGTATTAAACATTCCGATTTTGTAATCTATAAAATCTCTGTTATTATACCCTTCCTCATTTTACTTAAAGAATTTATGTGATGAAAAACTCTAAAGTGACTGCCAGTACGAGGAGCCTCCTTTTCTTCCTTTGAATTGGAAGTATTGGATTTTATTCTTTTGAAAGTCAGGCTCTATTCAGAGAAAGGTGACAGAGAGAAGACAAAGACTCCTCCTTGAGAGCCAGCACCAGCTTCCTAGAGGTGAGTATGGTGCCACCTTGGCCATTCCAATTCTAGGTCAGCCCCACCAGAATGTCCCCACATGAGTGAGTATGGCCAAATCATTGGCTCATGAAAAATAATCAATTGTTTTAAAGTGCTAAGTTTTGTGATTATTTGCAATTTTTGCAATAGATAAGAGAAGTACTTTTTTTAAAGTCTTACAGAGTTTGTGGAATTGATCAGTTACTCATCAAATAATTGGCCAAACCCTTTCCTCTTACTCTGACAGTGAATCCTATCTTAAAAGTACTTCGACTTCCCCTCCAAACTCTTTATAGAGTGGTTGGCATGTAGTATGTGTCCAATAAATGGCAGCTGAATAAATGCATGAAGTACTAAGTGAATTGCACATCTTCATGAAGAATTAAATAAAAGTGAAAACAGCCCTTGACTTAATTTTACTATTGTTTTCTTGATGCAACAAAACTCATATTTTATAATTATAACAGAAATGTTTGGCTACTTACCCTCTGTGTCAGTCTACTTCAGCTGTGCTTATACCCTAACTTCCTGTAATAACATTACAGAGAAAAGTACTACTTAAAATCCATTTCTAGAGTGGTAGTATAAATATGAATGTTTTTTTTAGCCCATCTTTTTAACATTTTTTTAGTTGTATATGGACATAACACCTTTATTTTGTTTATTTACTTTTATGTGATGCAGAGGATCAAACCCAGTATGTCACACATGCTAAGCAAGCACTCCACTGCTGAGCTACAACCCTAACCCCAGTATAAATACTTGGTAACTCATGAAATGTTTTCAATAAGGTGGATGATAATGGGCTAAAAATCAATTTACTATTTTTTTCATATTTGTAATTGATGGTGCTTTTAATTTTTCTCATTACTATTTGTAATCTGTTATATGATAAATTTTATCTTGTATATTATTTAATATTTCTTTCCTTGAGTCAGTACTGTTGAGCAAAGTTTTAGAAAATTCTCTATCTATTAATATTACTGCAAAGTTTAAAATAACTTACATACATGCATGAGATGGTTAAGATTCACGATTAAAGTGGTACTTTGAAGAAATTTATTTTCACTTGTATTTTTATTGTTTTTCAACAATAACCATTGATTTTTTACATGCTTGGTATAAAAATGTGCTGATTTATTTCTTATATACTCTATCACATTTGCCCTAATTTTTAGTTAATTAATTCATGAGCAGTTTTGTTAAAAAAAATAAGAGGGAAGGATTAAATACTATTTTAATTTCTGTCTTGGTCATTTTTTTCTTGAGTGTAAGTGTAGTTAGATATGAGGGTAGTCTTTGATTTTGGCTTCCATTTGCACTATTGAAATTATAATCTTGGTTGTGTGCAACAGGGACCCACAATAAAAGGTTATTTTTTTTACTTATGTAACAATTGAAAGGGAGGTAGCATTTGGTTTCTCTAGTGGTGTTGTTACCTAAGATTGTCTCAGGATTCAATGGCTACAATCCTTTTGCTATAACAACTCCAGGGAGGGGACCAGTCTCTCAATCCAAGAAGATCAGTCATCATTCTATGTTCCTGGCAACGGGGCATGGGACTTTATTAAAGATATTATCTCATATTCCTCTTTCCTCATCTACCAAAAAGAAACTTGGAAATCTGGCCATTATATGATTTGCCATTTTGGCCAGCTAGCAATTAAGAAATCTATTACTGTGAGAGAGAAAAAAAAATGGCATCATTGATATTCACAGGTAATAGCAGTCCTTGCCACAAGTTTGTGGTTTCCTATTTAATGTATCACTTTAGATAACAAATTTTTTTTTTTTTTTTTTTTTTTTTTTTTTTTTTGTGGTACCGGGGATTGAACTCAGGGGCACTTGACCACTGGGTCACATCCCCAGCCCTTTTTTGTATTTTATTTAGAGACAGGGTCTCACTGAGTTGCTAAGTGCCTCGCCGTTGCTGAGGCTGGCTTTGAACTCGCGATTCTCCTGGCTCAGCCTCCCAAAGTGCTGGGATTACAGGCGTGCACCACCGCGCGCCGGCTAGATAACAAATTTTTAAAGCATCATGTATACCGGAAAGAGACACTGACCCATAGTGTCCATCAGCCTCATAAACCTAACAATAGCCCTGTGCCATGTAAGATACCCATTGCACTAATTGTTGTACCCTCCTCTTTTAAATGAGGAGTCTACCTAATCAAGACATCAGTGTCCCAGAAAAATCATGTACTTAGTATACTGGACTCATTAGCAATTCAATATTTGGTGGTGAAGGAAACCTAAGCTTAATGAGACGCTCTCCACACGTCCCTTGTTCACAAGCTTGCCTCTGTCCTTGGAATACATGGGTTTTTCTACTTGTGTTTAGTCTGTCCCGTAATATCCATTTTGTTCTGGCATAATTTCTTTCTTATACCCTTGAAAAACATCCCTGAGATCATAGCAAATACATTTGTGCCTTTGATTGTTGTTTAATTGGGTTTTCAAACAGGCTCTTCAAGATCAAGCCAAAATATGGATCTTCTCTGGTTATTTTCCAATTCTGAAAGGCATAATGAAAAAATTCGTTGTTCACTTATATTGTCCTGATCACTGCAGGTGCATTTTTGTTGAAAGATTGTTGTTCATTTGTTTATAGTGTTATTCCATTTGTACAAAAATTAAAGGCAGGCAAAACCATTAAAAATAAGCAAAGGACCATTGAACATTCAGGATAATGGGTAACGCTCTTGGGGAGAGTGGATGTGATGGGGATGGGTACAGAAAAAGGCAATGAGTTTAGCAATGTGTCTCTTTCTGATATGAGTTGTGACAATATAGGTGCTATCGTCTGCCTCTGAGGTCTATAGCTGTAGACAGGGTTGCCAGTCTGCAGTGTACTGGGAGATGGTTGAATCTTTATGAGCCCTAGCCTAGTGGAAGGAAGTTGGGCCATTGGGGGACATGTCCTAGAAGGATATATTGAGTTCCTGTTCTCTCTCTTTTTTTTTTTCCTGGCTGCCATCTCTGCTCCACCACATGCTCCCCAACATGCTTTCCTGACTTGCCCGAAAGCAATGAGCCAACTGATCATGGATTGAAACACCTGAAACCATAAGTCAAAATAAACCTTTCCTCCTTTAGTTATTTATGTTTTGTTGTTGTTGTTGTTGTTGTCTTAGGGATTAATCCAAGGGGCAATTTACTGCTGAGTTACATCCCCAGCCTTTTTCTTTCTTTCTTCTTCTTCTTCTTCTTCTTCTTTTTTTTTTTTTTTTTAAATCCTTCGATACAGGGTCTCACTAAGTTACCCAGACTCACCTCAAACTTGTGATTCTCTGACCTCAGCCTCCAAAGTAACCAGTTTTACAGGCACTCACCACCCTACCCCGCCTCCTCTTTATTTTATTATCACATGTATTTTGCATCGGCAATGGAAAGTTGACCAACAGGATGGGAATTTCCCTTATGATCAATTATCAATCATTTGTTCTGTTCATACACAGTTTATGCCTTTCTGCAGATTTTCCTAAAGCATTGCACATGGAATTTCTATCTTGATCCATCACCAGAACTAGGGAACAACTACTTTTTTATAGTCATAATACTACACAACTTTGATAATCCAGTTACTTACTGAAAAATAAGTCTATGTGATAACCAATGGTGCTTAATTTCTTCTCTTATCCATGGAGAACAACCTTGGGCAGTTTCTGAAACAAGTGAAACATTTTCAAATACTCAGGGGGATAGCCTAACCATACCGAAAAATTTCATCCCTAGAATAATATCTCCCAACTATCTCATACCCTACCATATACTGTTATATGGACATGTCTAGCCCACTAAGAGCTTCTGTCAGAAATGAATGAACAACTAATTGCATCTTTTTAAGATGTCTATGGATCATTGTATAATTGATTTTTACTGAGGCAAATTTTGTCAATTGGAAAATGGCTGCAATGAACAGAGGCATTTTAATATCTCATATTTTCCTGTTGCAAATATTTATGACCTTAATTTAGTATAGCACAATCATTTTACTGATTGAGAATTTATGTCATATAGTGGTCAACCTGGGGAAATTTTCTTTGGAGCACTCACTGGAGGCTAATCTTTCTCTTATGTAAATGGATAATTAAGCTCCTTTGTTTTATTGCCTGGTTGTAAACTAACCATTCAATATGTATGGATTTCTTACAGCAACACTTTAGAGAATGAGACCTTTTTCATTAGCAATATTTGTGTATTACTGTCCAGAGTTAAGGTTGTATATTGATGAACTATTACCCACTGTAGTCTGATAACATGCTGATGTGCAATTCTCAGAAATGAATCTTTGTTTTCCACTATCAGCTGTTCAACCTTGCAGTAGTTTCTGTTGTACATTTTCGTCTGAATAAATAGGGACATCTGTCTGAACTAAATCTTCCCTACCTTCTTGCATTGATTCTAAGGAATTCATTTATATTTTCATATTTTAATATCTCTGAAATTGAGATGCAACTTGTAGTCAATGACATCTTATAATTGCTGTCAGGTTGGAGGAAGTTGTGGTCAAAGTGTTGGATATGAAAAAAGACAAATCCCCGAATAATGCAGCCCAGGGAGAAAAAATGAAGGAGTCACTGTCTTTCCCAGTGACAAGACAGGCCCTGGGGAGGAAATTTTCATCAAGTCTGAAATGACAGTTTCTGAGAAGGGGCCAAAGCATTGATCCCACCCTAAACTGATCCTGCACTCTCCATCTGGCCCAGGTAAGATAAATCTAGGGCACTGACCACTGAGCCCACACCCACTAACCCCACACCCTCATCTGATCCAGTAAGGATAGCTCAAACTGACATGCTTATTAATTAGGTCACCTCTCAGTGTAACCTATATAAGCTTAACTCCAACCCCCTCTTTGGCCAGTGACTCGCTTTCCACCAAGAATGTGGGTCCATCAGAGGCGTCACTTCATTCCTGAATAAAAACTGTGCCAAGCTGATCTGTAAAGTTTGTGTCTGGCCTGGTCCTATTGTGCTAACACAGAGGATGTGAAAATTAAGCATGAGCAAGCTTCAGACCGCTTTAGCTTATATAAAAATATAATGCTTAAATTATTTTTATGTTTTTATCAAATTAATGTGTACACATAGTTTAAAAATCAAATAGATTGACAGACCGTATCATGAAAAACATGCTTAATTTGCTGTTTCTTAATTTATGAGTTTATTAAATTATCTATATACTCCCTACTATAAATGAGAATTTTGTTGTTTACATCGTGTTCTCATTCCAGTTTGGTTTCCCAGCATTCCTCCCACCCTCACCTCCTAGTTTTTGCCATTTGTACTTCATTTTTTTCATTGTCAAGGTTGATTGCATTTACATTTTATTCTATAACTGTAATTAAGCTATCAAGCCTTCCACTCTAGATTTATTCTCCCCCACCCACAAAAATCTCCTGCAAAAGAGTTTTACATGATGATAATAGTGTCAATAGCATTCACCAGAGATCCTAGAGGAAAACTATCATCATATTTTATTTAATTTTAACAATAGATATATTTGTGCCAAAGGAGAATATTGATATCAATCATTTTTTCTTATACTTCACCACAGTATTACAAACCATGCCAAATTACACTTTGCTTTTCATGGGTAAAATAAACTTTTTCTTAAAAATTTTTATTAGAGTTTCTGATTGCTGTCTTTTATTCTCCTTAGGTGATATATATATATATATATACTTCCCACATCTCTGATACTTTCTGATTTCTTGCCCATTCATATTTTGCTTGTGTTCCATTCTTTCTTCTTGGTAGTTAATGTTCCAAATAAGGCCATTTGCTCTAAGAGCATGATTTTCTTGACTAAAATTTTAAAACATTTCCTGAAATTTCTGGCCATCATCTTTATTTATTATTAGTATTTACTCATATTATTTTTGTGACCATTTTTCTCCCCTTTATCAATTTTAGGTCCTTTTTTTATTCTTTGGGTTTAGAGATTTCCCTACTGATATTTTTAAGGGACTTGATTTTCCTTTCACTTACTAATTACTACTGAGTACACTTAATTAGGAGACTTGTGTTTTCCCTTGCCTCTGGGTTATATTTCCCTATTGTCATTATTTTAACATGTTCACCTGCATTCTTCCTTCTAGAATTCCAAGTATCAATTATTTCATTCACTGTATTAAATTTTCTTTATGTATATTTTTCTTCTGGATTCTGTGAGATTTTTCTTTGGACTAGTCATTGAACAATCCCTATGAACCTTATTTCTGTAACACAACTACTTACTTAGAGTTGCTTATTGTTTTCTCTTTGTTCTTTCACTATAACTTCATGTTGTTAATTTATGTATGCATTTACTACTCAGTCTTTCTCAAAGCATTAACATCTCTAAGCTACTTTCATCCAAATTATTGTTTATATATTTCCTCTTTTATTTATAATCTCTCTAAATTTTATTGTAGTCTGGGGACAGTGGTGCACACCTGTAATCTCAATGGCTTGGGGGCCTGAGGCACAAGGATCCCAAGTTCAAAGCTAGCCTCAGCAATTTGGTGAGGCTGTAAGCATCTTTGTGAGACCCTGTCTCAAAATGAAAAAAAAATTAAAATAACCTGGGGATGTGGCTCAGTGGTTAAGTGACCTTGGATCTAATCCCTGGTGCCGGAAAAAAAAAAAAAAAAAAAAAAAGAAAAGAAAAAGAAAGAAAGAAAAGAAATTTTATTCTATATCTTTATTGGCTATAATATGATGTTATGATATACAAATATATAGTAAAAATGGTTACTGTAGTAAAGCAAGTTAACATATCCACTATTTCACATAGTTACCCCTTCTGATTTGTGTGTGGCAAGGCAGCTAAAAATTTACTTATTCAAATAGAGTACTCTCAAATACAGTACAGTGGTGCTAACTGTAGTTCCCATGTTCTACATTAAATCTCTAGACTTATTCATCCTGCATATCTACTACTTTGTATCCTTGGGTCTATATTTCCCCATTTCCCCCTTCTTCAATCATCCCAGAGAACACTATTCATTCTCTTCCTCTGTGTATTTGCATATTTGATTTTTTTTAAAAAAATTCCACATCTAAGTGAGATCATACACATTTTTTCTTCTGTATCTGGTTTATTTCACTTGGTATAATGTTCTCAAAGCTTGTCCATGTGTGGCAAATGGAATGATCTCATTTTTAAAAGCTGAATAATATTCCAATGTATGTAAATACCACATTTTCTTTTCAGGTCTGTTGTCCATTTCATAATTTGATTTTCTGCCATTATTTAAATGAGTTCTTTATACTTTTTTTATATTAACCTCTTATCAGATATAAAGACTGCCAATCTCATCCATCAATCCACAGGCTGCCTTTTCATTTTGTTGTTTACTGTGCAAAGGCTTTCTAGTTTGATACTATCTCATTTATTTATTTTTGCCTTTGTAGCTTGAGCTTTGGCGTAATATTAAAAATATATATATGTTTCTAATGCCTATGCCAATGAAATTTTCTCCTCTATCTCTATTTTCTTCTGGAAGTTTTATGGTTTTAAGTCTTATGTTTAGGTCGTTTATATATTTTGAGTGGACTGTTCGTAGGCTAATTCTTATGCATGTGGAGATACAGATTCCCCAGCACCATTTATTGAAGAGACTATCCTTTTTCCAATGTGATCCTTTGGTTTCCTTGTCAAAAATCAATTTACATTATGTGTCTGGATTTATTTATAAGCTTTGTTCCACTGGCTGATGTGTCTTTTTTATACCAGTACTATACTATTTTGATTATTATAAATTTGACATATTCAAGTTTGATCGAGAAATGGGATACCTCCCATTTTTTTCTTTCTTAATATTGCTTTGGCTATGCAGGGTCTCTTATGTTTCATAGTAATCTTAGAATTTCTTCTTTCCTGTTTTTTTTTTTTTTTACTGAAATTTCTCTGTCATGCTCAGGATATAATAATATGCAGTTTGTTTTTTCTATTCATAGTAGACATTGTGTCAATAAGTGAACACCTTTGAAATTGATGTATATGAATTCTTTTCGACTGGAAGATCTCCTGAGGTTTGAAGCTGATTGGATGTTCCTCAAGCATCTTGGAACTGTTACCTTTACCTCTCATAATTCTCACCCAGATAGTCTCTTCCATTTGTTTGGAGAAGATTTTTGTTTTGTTTTGTTTTTCTTTTTAACCTGCAGTAGAAATGCCAAGCTACAGTTTATTTTTCTCATGGTAGAAGAAAACAAAAAGCTCCATTGAAGATTGCCAATACGAATGACGCTCCTGTTTTCAGTACTATCTTTCCCTCCTGCATTCCAAGTACATGCATTTCCAAGTTGCAAATATTTTCAAGGTGCAGCATGACTAGGAAGTCTGTGTTTTCTTTGGCTGCTATCTTCTCTCTGGATACTTTGAGCAGTAGCTTTCCAAGATTGCGTTTTCAATCAATATTTATCTACTTTTTAAGTCCTAAGGGGAAAAATGAAACCTCTTGCCTCAGCTGGCCCTCTTCCATTTTCCTCATTATTCTGAACTTATGCCTTTAGATTCCTTCACTATCATCGCAAAAAGTCCTGAGAGAGAACAGTTAATGCCCTCTCGAATCAAAATATCAATCTTACCACTAATACTATCTGAATTTATAGGATAAAACATAAAATATGTTGTGTTAAGTGGACTTCATTTCCTTCAGTACACATAATGTCAGTAAGAGAAATAAAGCAAAAGGCAGCTTAGAGTGTTTATTTAGTACAGGCATACTTTTTATAAAGAGGACCTGGAAGTGAACCCAGGCTCAGCCAATTTTAGTGATATATAACCTGGAAACGTATTTCACCTCTTAAAATCTTGTTCTGCTACCTGTCAATGACACATGTGGAATTTATCTCATAAGGTTCTTATTTTCAAGTAACATTATGAATGTCAAAGAGTTTTGTGTGGGATTTGGGTATATTACAAGCTTTCAGTGAATGGCAGCTATTAGCATTACCAGCATTATTAGTAGAAAGAAAACTTGTAAAAATGCTACTATTTTATTTAGTCTCACTTTTATTTTTGCATGCTTGCTTTTAGAGCTTATCAAAACTACTTTGTTTCAGAGTTCATTCTCTCGTACACATTTATCATATGAATGACAAAGCGAGAGAGAAAAAAATGTCAGTCATCGAAAGTTTGTGTACTAGCGTGAGAAAAAAAATAGATAAGCCATGTTTCCAGTACTATGTGATAAGTATAGATGATAGATAGATAGCAAGCAGAGTGCTGTGAAAGCAGAGAAGGAAGGATGCCTACAACTCCTAGAGGAGAATCCCGTGAAAAGTCTTCAGCTTAGCAATTAGCAAGTCACCAAGCTGTGTGGAAACACTCCAATAGGGAGAAGAGTACATCTAAAGACTTCAATTATTAAGAATTAATTAATAGACTTATTCAGAGCAGTTTGAGCATGATATTAAATGAACAAGATTAAAATGGAAAGAGAAGTGAAAGTAGAGGAATTAAAAATGGCATGTATAGATGACCATACTTCTAGGGGACGCAGAAAGGATTCAAGGAAAAAACGTATTCTCCTCCATGGGAAGAATGTAGTATGTTAGTTGCTGAAGTTAAGGCACTAGAGGGGCTGGGCTGTTAATAAAAGTTACAATCTGAAGCAGCAAGTTTTGAAAGAGGTGGAATTAAAAATTGGATTAATTTAATAGGCAAAGATTTTAGTCCTGAATATTCAGAACTATACTGTCTTCTGAGAAGGAGCGAAACACAGGTGCTGGTATAGCTGATTCTAAAGATGGAGGACAGGAAAGCTAAAAGAAATTACTTCCAAAGATATTGTAAGTATATGGAACCATTGCCATCTAGCATTAAAGGGTGAACCAAGAATAATTTCAAAGATTGCTAAGGACAGGGGTCCATTTCAGCTTGAATTTGTAGTAATGAATACAGTCAAGAAACCATGTTTATTCCTAAGTGACCATTAAATCATAAATGTTAACATAGAACTTACAGGATTGATAATGTGCATCATTATGGCATAATAACATCCTATTTAGTAATATTCCCCTATCTTTGAACATTCAGAAAATAATATTTTTTAACATTTGTTTTTTAGAAACTGGCGTTTATTTTATGTAAACTTGTTTCCATTTTGCTTATTAATAAGTGTCTGCAGAAGAGCTCAAGACCACTCAGTTGTTGTTCCTACCCACTCAGTGGCCTGAGCAGTAGGTGTTGCATGCCAGTCTTGAGCGCCTGGCTGGGCACTCCAGTCTGCAGTAGGGAACTGCTGGCTAGGCACAGAGGGCACTGGCACACCTTCAGACCAGTCTGCAACCTTACGTTGAGTAGCAGTAAACTCGGGAGCTGGAGCAGTCTATTTACCCTGAAATTCCTCCTTGGTCACAGCTTTTTCAGCAGCAGCCTGTTCTTCCTTTTCAAACTCTCCAGGATCTCTGTAGAAGTAGAGATCAGGCATAATCACCAATGGGTGCTCATGAGAAATGGTGCCATGCATGCACAGAACTTCTCGGGCCAGCATCCACCACATCAGACCTACAGAATGAGCTCCCTTGTTGTTGCACGGTAGGGAAATGTCCACATAGCGCAGAGGAGAGTCTGTGTTACAGGGAGCAATGATAGACATAAGATGCTTCTGTAAGAGGCTGGTGGTTAGCCCTGGTATCAGCACCCACCAGAAGATGTGGCTCCTGGAAGGCTGCCTTGATCTGGTTAACGAAGGTTTCAGGAGTGAAGTGGCCAGCAATAAGATTGGCTCCCATGGCAGCAGCAAACCTCAGCACAGCCCGCTGGGCAGTATTTCTAGAGGATATGACGCTGACATCAGCAGGGTTTTCAATGGCAACAAGGGCAGGAGCTGCCAGCAGAATCCTCTCCCAGGTTCTCGTCAGATTTATGATGTAGATGCCATCGCTTTTCCTTTTTTAAATATATTGTTCCATCTGGAAATCAAGGTTGGTGTCACCAACGTGGGTTTCTGCTGCAAGAAATTTGAGGAGATCCTCTCTTTCATTTGCAGGACATCAAGGGCTCTGGACATTGTGACAGTTTCTCTTTAGTGTTAAAACAGGGATCAAGAACAACATCCTATGGATCCCTCCCTGGGAAGCGCAGAAAGCATTGCTCTTTAACTTTTATAAATGATGTGGCAGTAGTACCATGGATATGGAATTTTCTTTAATAAATCTGAATGCATTTTAGGGATACGTTCCTAACAGTAAGGCTACTAAATCAAATAAATAGTACAATATTATGCACCTTTATACATTTAAAAAAAATCATATTGAGGAAAGTAGAATCAATTTAGGTTGCCAAAACTGTCCATTATAGTACTAGTTTCACTAAAATCTCAACAGCATTGGGCAATATAATGATTTTGCTTGCCATTATGTGCTATAATAATCTTTGTTCTATATTTCAACATTGGAAAAGCTATCTACACTAAGCCCCAAGCCAACATCATTCTAAATGGAGAAAAATTGAAAGCGTTCCTTCTAAAAACTGGAATAAGACAGGGATGCCCGCTTTCACCACTTCTATTTAACATAGTACTTGAAATGCTGGCCAGAGCAATAAGACAGATGAAAGAAATTAAAGGGATTAAGATAGGTAAAGTAGAACTCAAATTATCACTATTCACTGATGATATGATTTTATATCTAGAAGACCCAAAAAATTCCACCATAAAACTTCTAGAACTTATAAATGAATTCAGCAAAGTAGCAGGATACAAAATCAACACCCATAAATCTAAGGAATTTCTATATAACAGTGACAAATCCTCTGAAAGGGAAATGAGGAAAACTACCCCATTTACAATAGCAAAAAAAAAAAAAAAAAAAAAAAAAAAAAAAAAAAAAAAAAAAAAAAAAACAAAAAAAAAAAACACTTGGGAATCAACTTAACCAAAGATGTTAAGGACCTCTATAATGAAAACTAAAGAACACTAAAGAAAGAAATTAAGGAAGACCTTAGAAGATGGAAAGATCTACCTTTCTCTTGGATAGGCAGAATAATATTGTCAAAGTGGGCATAGTACCAAAAGCACTATACAAATTTAATGCAATTCCAATCAAAATCCCAATAACATTCCTCATAGAAATAGAAAAAGCAGTCATGAAATTCATCTGAAAAAATAAGAGACCCAGAATAGCTAAAGCAATCCTTAGCAAGAAGAGTGAAGCAGGTGGCATCACTATACCAGACCTTAAGTTATACTACAGAGAAATATTAACAAAATCAGCATGGTATTAGCACCAAAATAAACTTGTAGACCAATGGTACAAAATAGAGGACACAGAGACTAACACATATAATTTCAGTTACTTATATTAGACAAAGGTGCCAAAAATGTACATTGGAGAAAAGATAGCCTCTTCAACAAATGGTGCTGGGAAAACTGGAAAACCATATGCAACAAAATGAAATTAAACCCCTATCTCTCACCATGCACAAAACTCAAGTCAAAGTGGATCAAGGATCTAGGAATTAGACCAGAAACATTACTCCTAATAGAAGAAAAAATAAGTGTTAATTTCCAACAAGTCGGATTAGGCTCCAAGTTCCTTAATAAGACTCCTGTAGTGCAAAAATTAATATCAAGAATCAATAAACGGGATGGATTCAAACCAAAAAGCTTCTTCTCAGCAAAAGAAACCATCAGTGAGGTGAATAGAGAGCCTACTAATTGGGAACAAATTTTTATCACATGCACATCAGATAGAGCACTAATCTCTAGAATATATAAAGAACTCAAAAGTCTTAGCACCAAAAAACAAAACAAAACAACAACAACAACAAAAATAAACAAATAACCCAATCAATAAATGGGCATAGGAACTGAAAAGATACTTTTCAGAAGAAGATACATAATCAGTCAACAAATATATGAAAAAATGTTCTACATCTCTGGCTATTAGAAAAATGTAAATCAAAACCACTCTAAGATTTCATCTCACACCAGTCAAAATGGTAGTTATCAAGAACACAAGCAACAACAAATGTTGGAGAGGATGTGGGGGAAAAGGCACACTCATACATTGCTGGTGGGACTGCAAAATGGTGCAACCACTATGGAAAGCAGTATGGAGATACCTTGGAAAACTGGGACTGGCACCAGCTTATGACATGGCTATCCCACTCCTTGGTCTATACCCAAAGGACTTAAAAACAGCATTCTACAGGGACACAACCACATCAATGTTTATAGCAGCACAATTCGCAATAGCTAAACTGTGGAACCAACCTAGATTCCCTTCAGTAGATGAATGGATAAAGAATATGTGGTATATAAAGACAATGGAGTATTACTCAGCAATAAAAGAGAATAAAATCATGGCATTCGCAGGTAAATGGATGAAGTTGGAGAATATAATGCTAAGTGAAGTTAGCCAATCCCCAAAATCCAAATGCCAAATGTTTTCTCTGATATAAGGAGGCTGATTCACTGTGGGGTTGGGACAGGGAGCATAGGAGAATTAGAGGAACTCTAGAATGGCCAATGGGGAGGGAGGGGAAGGTAAAGGTTGAAGATAAAAAAAAGATGATAGAATGAGATAGATGATATCATTACCCTAAGTGCATGTATGAAGACACGAATGGTGTGAATATACTTTGTATACAACCAGAGATATGTAAAAATGTGCTCTACAAGTATAATATGAAATGTAAAGAAAAAAAATAAGAGAAAAAAAATCTTTGTTCTTGCATTTTTTTCTTTTTACATATATTCATTTTAAATTTGGTTATCATTATATTATTGTTAATTATACCCTCTTATTATTAACAAATTATAAATTAACTAGCATATATATTTTCTTCTATTTTAGTTATTTTCAATTTCATATTTTATCATCAATAATTGGATTAGCTAGAAAAATAGAGTAGCAATGTTATAAAGTAAATATCACTTAGTGAACATCTATTAAAGTTAAAATTTAGTAGAGAAAGGATCAGAAAACTTTTTCTTAAATGGTTAAATAGTAAATAATTAAGATTACATGATATCCAGTATCTCTACTGCAACTGCTCAGTTTTGCTCTTATATTTGAAAGCAGTCCAAAAATAAATAAATAAATAAATAAACATAAACAAGAGGAGAAGGATATTTTTCAATAATTTTTTTTATTTACAAATATAGATCACTGGCCTTAAATACCTAATTTTATGATCCACTAAAGAAACAGAGTAATTACAACAGTGTATTATTAGAAGTAAGTGTATATATATATAGATCAATGAAACAGAATGGAGAATGCAGATATAAACCCAGGAACATCTGGTAAATAAATTTTTGATCAAATGACAAGGCAATTTAATGATGGAATGAAAGTTCATTCTTTTTTCTTTTTGTTTTGTTTTGTTTGGGTACCAGAGATTGAACCCAGGGGCACATAACCACTGAGCCATATTCCCAGTCCCTTTTTTATATTTTGTTTTGAGATAGGGTCTCAGTAGGTTGCTCAGGCTGGCTTTGAACTTGTCATCATCATGCCTCAGCCTCTTGAGCTGTGAGATTACTGGTGTAAGCCACCATGTATGCCTTAAAAGTTTTTTCATCAAAAAGTGATGGAGCTTCAACAATAATATCGGGGACGGGGAACCTAGATTCTTAACTTTTGCCATATACATAAATTAACTTGAAATGTATATTAGATATAAACACAAAAGCTAGACAAAAAAAAAACTTCTAAATAGAAGCATAGGTGAAATATATATATATATATATATATATATATATATATATATATATATATATATATAGACTTGTTAAGTACAAGACAAAGCAAACCAGAGTCTGGCAGAAAATATTCATATATTTTACAAAAGACTTATATCTGGAAATTATAAAGAACTCAAGAGACTCAATTATAGGTGGGCAAAAATCCAATAAACAGTTAAAAAAATGTTCGTCTATAGTGCATGGACACACTTGTATATTTATTCAAATTTATATTTAAAAAAACACTTTCAAAAGGAAGATATTGCTGATGTATTCAATGACAGGAATGAACCTGTAAAAGGCTGTTAAAAAGTCAGACACAGAAGTCCATCAGCAACCCCATTCATGTCATTGAGTGCATAAGGAGTTTACATATTTTCAAAGTTGTCCTCCCTTTGTATTTCTACTACTGTCCATTTTAATCTAATATGTGTGTAGTAACCTCTGACCTTGGTTTTGATTTGCACTTCATCAATTGCTAATGATACTAGACAATATCACACATGCCTAGTCTGAAAACTCTCTTATGAAGTCTGTTATTTGCCCAATTTTAATTAGGTTGTTTGTTTTCCTACTGTTGAGTTTCAGAGTTCAGTATGCACTGCATCAAATGTGATACAAAATTATGTTTGTTTTTTATTATTATCTAAACATACAAATATTTGAATGCACACATCCAGACACAAACTTTGCCACAAACTTGCCACTGTATCTTACTCCTTGTGAAGTTTTTAAAACTGTGTACTCAAACTAGATTCTTACCCTATAGACCACTGAAAATGGATGAGTCCTTGAATTTTATGTTTCCCTTCTAATCTTCTCATTTAGTCATAGTCTGTTCACAGTCACACTTAAGCAACTAAGACTAAAATTTAAAAGTCCAGACATACTATCTATAAAAAACTATTCCTTAATGAAGTAAGACAAGAAAGCAAAACTGCTTGTTTTCACAGATGCTATTTGAAATTGTACATGTGGTCTAGCTATGAAATAGGGCAAGAAAAATATACCGATGGGTAATTAACACACACACATTGCTATATTTGTAGATGACAGGATCACGAACAGAGAAAATCCTTATGAATCTCCAAGCAGTCATTAGAATTAATGAGTTAAGTGAGGTTGCAGAATATGTTGACTTGCAAAAGTTAATCAATTAGGCTTCCCATGTAAGAAATATTTATTTAGCCAAGGTCATGAAGATTGCCTCATTTCCATTTCTTTAGAAAATTCTTTTCACATTAGGCATAGTTGAACTGAATAGCTGTTATTTATTGAGTGTGTGTTACAAACATCTCTGAGTGTTAGTTGTTCAGATCAGCTGTTTTACAGACCAGTAACTGAGTAAACTGAAATGTATGAAGATTAACTAAATTGCTCACAGCTAGTAATTGGCAAAATATGAATTCAACACTATTTTCAGATTTAAAATTCTATGTTTTTTCAGTTCTAAACACCATCTTATTTCACTGTGTGGGTGCTGGCTAGTAAATATTTTATGACAACATTCTTTTAAACTCTAGAGGATTTTCTGAGGAAGCCAATGGATAGGTCTATAGCATATGACAGAATAGTCCAGCTCTAAGTTTCAGTAATATCTAATAAGCTATTAGATAGCTTCTATCCAGAAGCAACTTGAGTGCATCTGTAGTTGGAACAAGCAACCCAGGAAACCCTGCTGCAATTTTTGGAGAGCATTGTTGTTTGCCAACAGTTACACCTTCCTCTAGTATCTCTCCTTTCCTATTCTCTTCTCTGATCTCATTCTCTTTTTTTCCCTTATTATCACTTGGACATGACTGCATGTTTCCACTCAGCCGTATCCTCAGGGACTATACACCACTGATCCCTACATTAGACCAGCTGCCTAGCAGTAAAGGCCAACATTTCGTTCTGTTCACATTCTTCAAATACAGTCAGCAATTCTGCAACCTGAAAGGCAAATGGTCTAGCAAAAAGTCAGATTCTGACATGAACCCCCGTAGGTGACATCAGTATACATAGAAAATCCCAACTGGCTACTGGGCACCCATATACCTGGCAACAAATTATTGTCATGTTGGAGCTATTAATATGCCTAAACCTGTCATAGCACTGGAGAATTGGCAGCATTGATCCTCTTTGAAGTTTTTGCTTCAAACAACAACAACAAATTAGAGCCAGTAATCCCTGTCTTAGGGCAGTCTGAAACTACAACAAAGATAAGTGGACTTCAAAGGACATAACCAACTGTCCCTCCAGAAAAGAGATAGAAGAGAGTGGTCATGGGGCAGACATAAGAATGAGGATGTGAGTAAAAAAATGTTCACATCAGTTCCCCTCACTTAATCAGCCATGGGTGAAAAAGGGATTATTCAATTTAGTTAACTGGAAAAAAATCAAATCCACATTAACTACATTAGGTAACATCAGTTAACTAATTAATAATAACACAATTATTCCAGTTAACTAGAATAATTTGTCTCAAATACTGACAATGACCAAACAGATCTTTTAAATTAGAGTGCTCCTGAGCAAGTGATCACTGATCTCAACATCAAAATAAAATTCCATCAGCTACATTTTTCCAAGGTACAAAATATTTTAGTCTGTGAAAAGAGAAAGACCCTCACTTTTGAGCAGGTGAGACCTGGAGAAAATCTGCTACTTTCCCAGTTCAGCAAATGCATGAAAAAGAACCATATTCCTGCACAACATACTTCTCTCTTTAGAGCATTTGCTTACCTCTGTAACCCTCCTTGCAGAGCATCTGTCTCCCTCTGCCTTCAGTTGGCCAAGATATTTAAATTAACAAACAGAATGGAGATAGGATCATCAGCAACCCATGCTGACTGAACTGTGGGCACCCATGGAAATGTTTAGGATGCTGAAGGCTATATGTCAAGATGAATCTAATGTCTTTAATCAGCAGCAAGAGATAAAAGGTGTTATAAAATTCTCAGTCTTACTAAATTGTGTGGCGTCACATAGGAAGGCAGAAGAAGAATTAAAGTAGATAGAGACAAATTATAAGAGGAAGAGAAATTTAATATTGAAGAAAATCTCACAAAATTCTAGCACAATAAATTTCTGACTTCAAAATATTGCAACAATTCTTGTTTTATGAAATGATGGAGTGACAATCAAAGTTAATAGTTAAGATTCGAAGGCAAAACTTCGGGTAATTTAGAGAGGTAAGTACTAAACTATGTTATTTTCATTTCTGTCATTCTAAAATATGTTGCCTCATGTCACCATTTAAGTATCTTTAATATCCTGATGATGAATTAGTTCATTATTTCAGTGATATTAAACACTCTACAGTTCTGAAACAGTTCAAATTGTTTTCCAAAGTAGGAGGCAAGTTCAAATATGAATCAGGCACAATGAAGAACTTTAATATATTTTTTAAAGATTAATTTCATTTTTGCTTTGAAAAAAATTCGTTGGAAAATAATTTTATATTTTTATATAAGGCAACCTCAAAATACAAAGCTTTTGGCAAACTAAGTATTTCATTACATTGGACACCCAAATAGGTGGAAAGAGAGCTGCCAGCATATTAGTTTCCTATACTGAAGTGGGGGGCTTTTGTACTGAGATTGATAACACATGCAGGAACACTTTGGAGTAAGGGGGGTAAAAATTGGTTTTTCCAGGGGCTGGGATTGTGGCTCAGCGGTAGAGCGCTCGCCTAGCACGTGCGCGGCCCTGGTTCGATCCTCAGCACCACGTACAAATAAACCCATTGTGTACAACTAAAGCAAATAAATAAATATTTTAAAAAAATTGTTTTTCCAATCTTTTAATGCAAACTTGGGTACTGAAAAGCTGTGCTTGCAGAGAAGCTCTGGAGGAGGAATTGAAAGTTACCTTGTGAAACACAATCTACAAGAGGAAAGCAAGAAGATAGTGTCTTAGAAAGCATGAGATGATAGAGAGTCTTTGGCTGAGTACAAGAAAAGAAATGGATAAGAGTCCTAGCCAGAGTAAATGTCAACTGTCCTCATCAGTTGCCAAATGTCAGTCCTTTGAGCAATAGCTTGTTTGTGACAGTGGTAACAGGACAAAGAGGAAAAGAATTTAACGAAAGAAGAAAAGAAAGAGTAGGTAGTAAATAATGATATTGTGAGAATGGCAAAATAAAATGAGACTTTTTGTAAGAAAAAAAAAGCAGTATTGAAAAATGTAGTTGATTTGGCAATAGTAATCTTAAAATGTAACATTTTATAATGATTTGTTGAAACAAATGGGATCCTCAAAATATATGCAAAGGTCAAATAAACTTATATAAGAAATGATCTGAATGTTTATCTTTTTAAAATTTTTTTTCTAGTTGTAGATGAACACAATATCTTTATTTATTTTATTTTTATGTGGTGCTGAGGATCAAACCCAGTGCCTCGCACATGAGAGGCAAGTGCTCTACCACTGAGCTATAACCCTAGTCCTGAATGCCCATCTCTTTAACAATTATGATAAAAAGGCACATTCATTGAGCCTTAGAACCAGGCATATCTATGGTTTTATCATGATCATGAGGCAATTAAACTAAATTACAATGGTAAGCCTTTAAAAAAATGTCAGTCTGTTTATGTCTCTGTATTTAGGATGAGAAAATAAGAGCCAGTAATGTAATAGTATATTATGAATTAAAAGTGAAATGGCTACTCTTTTAAATACAGGTGCAATTCAAGTAATTTTCACAAATGGTGGAATTGAGAATGGTACAAGAATGTTCTGTTTCAGAGCTTTTTGGAAGGAAAAGATATACCCTAAGCTAAAATATAAACAAAAAGTGAGTTTGGTTATCAAATTGATTAGATTGGTGTTTCCCCCCCACAAATAACCAGAATTATACAGCAGTTACTACATTTTTTCTTCTCTACTCCCCTCAATCATGATGTAGCAGGATTAATTTATATCCAAATTAATTTTGCCAACATAGTTGGGCATATGGCACTTGAATGTATCATCTTGACTATTAAAAATTGAAACCATTACTCCTCTCCTACATATCATCAGCCTGAAGCTGTCTTTTAAAATTTTACCTATTTAACTTTAAATATATGCCCTTCATTCTTTAGTAAATATTTAATGAGTTACCACACTTTACAAGGCTCTCTTTTAAGCAAAATCAAGGAGACTTGGCAAATACGCATGCTCATACATTATTTACTGCAGATTTCTTGTAACATTCTCCGACAAGTCATTGAATAATTTTCCTGGTGCATATTTACTCAAAATGCATTTATTCAATATGTTTTTTTCATCAAATAAATGTCAAAACATGACATAATATATTCATGAATCTCTACACTTAGCTTTGTGTTGTGTGGCTTTGTTATTTTAAGTTTACTTCAGTGGTTTTTTTCTGGATGGTTATGGATTCTGATATCTAAACCTGTAAGTTATCCATATAGGAAATGTCCTCTTCATAAATAATAATGGTGACTCTTCAGAACCCCCCCCCCACACACTTTTTTTTTTTTTTTTTTATGACTATTGCCTTTCCTAAGAAACCATGACCATTAACTATGGCTATTCCTTTTTTTTCTAGTTTCAAATGCATGGAATTATAGAGATCTCAGAGGTCTCTCATTGTGGAAACATTCAGATGTCTTTAAGAAGGGTAAAGGAAAAACATCCAAAATGCTCAATGGAAGAAAAGTTCCCACATGGGAAAAGCGATGTGGTTTGTCTTCCTGAGAATTACTTTAAAAAAAAATAAATAAATAAAATCCATCCTTCATTTCACTGTTATCAGCAACTGCAAGGCAATTTATGGTATCTCATCTTGTGAAGTAAGATGGCCGAAGGTTAGCAATGGGGAGAGAAGCCTGAGGTTGCAGCTTTCCCTCAGTTGGCGATGTTTGAAAATCAGAGCTTAATTTTACTAATCATTCAATGCATTTCCTCATCAATTCCTCTTTTATTGGAAGCAAAGTACCTAGGTTTAGGAAATAGTGAAATGATCCACATTGATCATAGAACAAGGAATCAAATCAGAGAAACTCTGTCCTTTGTCATTGTCAGGTTTTTGTAATTTTAGCCATTTTAAGTGGGTGTGTAGTGGTACTTTTTTTGTTGTTGTTGTTGTTTTTGTTTTCATTTCACTGGTTACTACTGATGAGCATGTACTGCTATTGACTGTTTGTATTTCTTCTTTGGGAAGTATCTGTTGAAGGCTTTTCTTCTGGTTTGTTGATGGATTTTAAGAATCATTTATGTATTTTGGATTAATGTCCTTTGTCTGTCATGTGCATTGAGAACATATTCTTTAAATCTATGCCTTACCCTTTCATTTTATTGACAATATCTTGCAAAAGCATCAGTTATAATTTTGTTGGAGGCCAATTTATAAATTTTTATGGTTACTGTATTATTATTTATTAGATAATAAAATTTGGCCTAACATAATATCACACATATATATTTTCTACTAAATTTTCTTCAGAGGGTTTTAGGATTTTTAGCTTGTACATTTAGGATTATGATCCAATTTCAAAAGCTGTGAAGTTTAAGAAAATATTTCTATCAACATATTGTCCTTCAGTCTTAATTATCAATAATGTAGTGCACTAATTTTTACTATGATTATGTTTCTTTTTAATAGTTATTTTCAAGAAAATTAGAAATTAAAATTTCACAACATGTTAATTATGGCACTTTATATATAATGGCTGATGATTTTCTGAAAGTTATATTTGTTTTTAGAAATACAACTTTTTATTAGTCTAATTTTTTTATTAGTCTAATTGCAATTTTTTTATTAGTCTAATTGCAATATTTTTTATTTCTACAGAAATAATGTAGAAAAATACCTTAGTTTTTAACTGAAGTATCACTTTCATGTTGAAGAGAGTGCCATTTAATTTCAAGGAAAAAGAATTGGATCATTCTTTCAGTTCAGGTGTTACTATTCAAATACAGCTCACCAAGTGAATAGAGTGAAATTGGCATAATTAAACATGATGTAGAGTAAACAGAAGTTAAGAATAAATAATTGGCTCAGTTTGAGATCTCATTGCTAAGTGATTTGTGATACACTTATCTTTCTTCTATCTGCATCAAACTCTATTAACAGGTAATGAGATTTTATAGATTCTTGAGAAAATGATAAGAGTGTCCTAAGATATTTGAATGTATTTATTTCCAATGCAGTTTTTAGAAATTAGCTTAGTCTGGACAAAATTATTTCTTGAAAGCAGGCATGGTTTCCTGGTTGGCAAATGGTTGGTTATTTTGAATTTTATAGACTGAATCTCACTACTGAGAAAGAATAGCACTTAAGTTTTTATGTTGAGTATTAATAAGACTAAATAACACAACTAAATAAAAACAGCAGGGAACCCAAATAATTTATTTTTAATCCATAACTTTTTCTATTGCTTTATTTAATATTTCTTAGAAGTTCTGTGAAAAACTTTTCAAATTGATTATGGAAATGAGAAATTGATGAGATTGCATAAAACACGAAATAAAATCACTCATTACTTTAGATGTGGGACTTGATGGAATGGAAGGAAAATCAAAGATTGTGATTTCTAGCTAAATTCAACATTTCTTAACTTAGAAAACCAAGAGGAATAATGAGCAAAAAAAGAACATTAATGATATTATAGTAAAAACGTTGCAAGAAAGCCATTAGAACAAAAGTATGAGTTTTATAAAATATATATTTAAAATGACTGGATAATTTATTTAAATAGCAACATATTTGCCAGAAATCAAGTAGTAAAAAGATTTTATATGTGAATCATACATATATGATACAACTGAGATTACATATATCAATCATATAAGTAAATATAGAAAAGCTTAGCTATATAAGCTATAAAAAAAGAAACAGACTTTTTTAGTTGACTGATTAAATATAATAAGATTCTATAGTTTATATAAGGCATATTAAAATAAGAGGGTTTGAAAAGATTATGCTGAGAGAAAGGGAGTTGGAAATATGAAAAGTAAAAAAAATGGTTTTAGGCAAATTCAAAATTAAAAGAAAATAGATGTCATGAACTTGATATCCATTGTCATGGAATTCCAAACAAGAAATACAAAAAGAGAACTTTATATTGCTATTGACTATAAAGTACGATAAAGTATAATAGTCATCTCTCATTTATGTACCTTCTATTAGGCAATAATTACATCAGTAGATACAGAGATATAACAAGAAGGATACACTCAGTATACTAGTAATAGAAGCACACAGTTCATCTTTAATACATGAAGGTCAAATAAACAAAACTAATTCTCAGAATGCATCCTTTGCAAATGCAAATAGTAATATTTATAAAACTGATCATGCCTTAAGTATCAAAAGAAACCTCAAAAAGGCCAAACAATAGAAGTGATACAAGCAGCATTCCTAATCACAGTGCCATTAAATTATTAATTAATTTTAAAATTACTTAAAAGTGTTCATTTTCTTGAAAATTTAATAAAATATTTTCAGCCATGTTTTGGATTGTAAAGAGAATTTAAGATTAACATTTAAAAATTTCTTGAACATAGTAATAGAATAAATTATATTATAAACTTTACCATAATAAACCAATTATCATAAATGAATCAATTATCAAAGAAAATTTAGAGTATTTAAAATTACTTAAAAATTAAAATGTTAAAATAAATGCCTTAGTATGAATCCCAAAAGCAAAATAGCAAACTAATAACAAAATAAAGTAAAAAAAGAGAGAATTAATAAATATAAAAACATATCATTTATTAAAAATAAAAAGAACACCATGAAAGCTCAGTAGAACATCAAATATATCCAGATTCTGGTTCTTTGACAAAATTAATGAACTAAATAAAACACTAATCAAATAAGCAAGAGAAAATATATGGCACAAATTTAAAGGTTATTTTAAAATATAGCACTATGTTACACAATAATATTCCAAATTTTTAACAACTCTAGATAAAGGGGATAATTTTCTGGGGAAAAAAATACCCAAAGTGACCCAAGTAGACATTTAAATTCTAAGAAGATATCAATCTGGTTTAAGGGATATAAAAGTTAGAGTTCATTGCATCAAATTCATTTTTAATAGGTAATTTTGAAAGGAATTTCTACTAATAAATGACACCAGTACTAGTGAAAAATAATTACAAAAAATAGAAAAAGAAAAAAAAAACTTTGTAGTTCTTTCTATGATGTGAGTAGAATTACTTCTAAAACTGCCTGTAGACAAATTTCATTCAGTATGGATACTGATGAAAAAATTATAAAAAATTATACTTGTAATTAAATTATTAATATTATACATTAATATTAATGCTAATTAATATTATGTATTAGCGTTAGGAATTTATTGATAATAACATAATAAAATATGTAAAATATAATAGTGTTGATCCTAAAGTCAGCATTTTACTTGATGGGGACACACTAGAGTAGTTGGAATATGATGAAATAGACTCTTTTTTTACTTCTTAATACTGCATAATGAGTATTAACATTTTATTGGAAGTATTTGATTAAAAATAGGAAACAATTATAGGTATTGGAAGAGAAGAAGTCAAGCCATCTTTATTTACAACTGGTATGATTACCTATCTACAAACCTAGGAGAATCAATGGGATAAACTTCAAACAATAAAAGAATTAGGGAAATTATCAAGTTGGTAGAGGAAAATAAGAAACTGTCAAATAAAAGACCAACTAGAAGACACATGGAAATGGAGACCTCATATAAAATAACAAAACAAGGAAAACAAGCCTTTGATAGAACAAAAATCCTAGTATAAACTTGACAGGAGGTAATTGATAGAAGTGAAGCCCAAAAATATTTCAGGAAGACACAGAAGTAGGCTTAAAAAATGAAAAGACATACGATATTTTTGCATAGGAATAATCAACCTTAAAAAGAGGATAATACTCCTAAGTCAATTAGCACCTTACATATTATAATCACAACAGGAATATCTTCAGAATAAATTTTTCTGAAGTCAGGCAAGTTGATTTAAAATTATACTTGTAAGAAAAGCAAGTATGATTAATCTGGAAATCCCAGGGAAAGAATAGCAGTGATAGAGATAGCCTAGTTCTACTAGACATTCAAATATATACTTAAAACGTCTTTAAATTTGATTGTGTCACATGAAGATAGACACACACCAAAAACGGCATAGAAATTCCATACATAGACCCAATCACAAAGACTCATGTATATACTCACAAAACAGTTACAGAAATCAGTAGGAAAAGGATAAATTTTTATTCAAGTTGTTAGAATAAATGAATAAAACAATAGGGCAAATTTCATATAAATCAAATTAAAACAAATAACAGGAAAAATACCATTCATATTATCTGGAGATGCAGAAATTTTCCTATGACTCTAAATTCAGATGTAATAAATGGAAATATTGATTCCTTGACTATATATTAACATGCATAGTGAAAAGACAAAGGTGTCATATTAAAAAAAAAGACATAGAAAATTTTATCCTAAAGAATTTACAAAATTCTAATTTAAGTCTAGGCCAGGATAAACAAATCATGGTGCTCAGGTCAAATCTAGCTTGCTTTTAGTTTTTATATAGTTAATAAATTTGGACTGGTTTTTGAATTGTTAAATTGTCAGGAAAAATCAAGGAAAGAAAAAAAATTTTATGACGTGAAATTTAATTGAAAGTGCATTTTATCGTCAATAAATTTTGTGTTTTCGGAACACAACCATGCTCATTTTGTAATGTATTATCTTTGGCTACAAAGCACAGTTCAGTGGTGTGATAGAGATGATACTGTCTACAAAACCTAAAATATTTGCTAGTTTGCTCTTCACAGAAAGAAAAAATTGTTAATTTATGTTTATACAAAAAGATATATCCCTAATACACAAAGACCTTTAAAAAATAAAAAAAGACCCCCAAACTTTATAAAAATGGGGAAAAGGTATAGAATTTACAGAAAAGGAAATATAAATGACTCTTAAAATATGAAAAGATGGTCAACCTCACTTACAACAAGAACGATGCAAATTAAAATTAAATGCAGATGACTCTCATGTGTGCAATAATCCAAAATGTTGATAATATGCTTTATTTGTGCAGAAATAGCAAAGCATGTACTTAGATACATTGTTTAATTGTAAGCAAAATGTATGTCTTGTCTCTAAAAAGGTGAATTTGAAAAAAAAACCAAACTTTAAAAGTTATGCATTCATTTATCTTTGGCCATTCAATTCCATTTATTGGAATGAATTCCAGTCATATCAATAAAAGATACAAGTATAAGAACCTTTAATATATCCATTTGTATTAGCTAAGGAATAGAAAATACCTCATTTTCATTTATATAGTACTTCCAGAGCAAAGTATGCTATATCACCAAATGGGACACACACAGTTGAAAAGGTGATGAAAGAAATTTCCGAATAGTTCTGCAGTGGGATGTTCAGACCTTAAATAAAAACACTTAGATGGAGAAAAGGGATATAGTATGCTAGCATATATTTATATAGCCACCCACCTATAAAGAGTGAATGGGTGTATGTGTGCATTTTATTCTATCAAAAATTGTGAAAGAAAGTATGGCATATGTTAGAGAAGAGAGCACTAGAAGATGGATTTTCCAGAAGGAAGATGGTTTGGTGGGTTTAATTTTTTAAAAATTATACATATTTCACATTTATAAAATTTAATTTTAGCAATTTCTGTGTATTAAGAGAAAAAAGTAACAGGTGAAAATGACTGTATATCAAGGTAGTATTTTCAGTTACCACATTAGTGGTATTAATGTAAGGACAAAAAGAAATTTAAAGTAAAAATCTTAAGTTAGTTTCATTAATGATTGTATTGATGTAATATTGATATTATTATTGTGAGTGCTATGTTTTTCATGTGTGGTGAAGCAAGGCAAGAAATTAGGCTGGTGCCATTGAGAGTTGGGTCATTCAGTGGGGGTGGGGGGGAACAACCCCCAAAAGAAATATACATATGATTAAAGAGGCTGAGTTAAAATCCCAGAAGTCCTGATTTTAAATCTTAGTGTGAACTACTGCAGTATTTTATCAAAACTATTAATTTATTGCTTTTTCCCCCACTGAAAAGATCTAGAGACAAGGACCAAGTCTATGCTTGGATGGTGGTCTGCATATCATATTTTGCTAAGAGGAAACATCATTATTTGAAGCAATAGATGATCCCTGATCTAGAAATAGCCAAATTGTGCCTGGAGAATTTTATTGTTGATAGGAAAAAGGAAGCTATCCCAGAATTGTGAATCCAGGTCTAAGGATGCAGGAGACAATTTATTTAAACTCTACTGGCCAAATGTGGGTATGTTTGCACATGAATAAACAGTAGAAATTAACTAAAACATTTCAACTGTATGTAAATACATGCGTTCATAATGATAACTTAAATTTTTTTAGTAAAAGCTTACTAAGGTGTTGTGAGGAATGAGATGAACCAATTCATTATTTTTGGAAACTGGACTAAAGAGAAAGAATCAAGGATTTGTCTGGCCTTTACTGTATAAACTATATAGCCCTGGATAACCAAAATAGCTAAATGTGGAAGTTTATCTTTGCAGAAGCAATTCAGATAATTGGGAGGAACATCTTGAACAACACCATGGGGTGCAGTTTGCAAAACCTAGGTTATATAACATATGTTAAGAAAATGACCCAGGGTCTTTAAAGAATAAAGGGGAAAAGAAACAAAGAGTTGGAACTGGGATGTGATAGCAGATGGATGGTTTCTGAATTTTCTGATTTCACTACATGCATTGCTAAATAGTTAACCTGACTTTCCTTGCCATTCTCAATTTGGGAATAAATACTGAAGGATTTGACCCAAATTATAGAACATACAGGGAGATAACCACTTCCTTGACTGTGCCCTGACGTAACAAGAATAGTAACACAGACTAGCATTTGTTTTATGGATACCTTGGGTGTATTGGCAACCCACTTTAGATGGACAGTTTATCAAGAATGAAAAGTGTGGCTTGGAGTCTTTCTAAACAAAATATGCTAATTAGAAGTAGGAGTCATGGAATAAAGATTTTTTTTTGTTTTTGTTTTTGTTTTTAAAGTTTCTTTGCTGGAATATTTTGTTGAGTAGCAGGCATCATTTTAAAAATAATAAGAAAGATTGGTCGAGCAGTACACATAAGCAATTTATAGGTAGTATATTACATTTACCTTATTTCTCTCTTAAATTATATTTATTTTTAAATACATGAATAGATAATGTCATAGGAACTTTAGAATATGTGGCTATGTCAGAGCCTACACCATCTAGTAGTAGGTAGCAGAGATGGTCTGGGATGGAGAGAAGTGATGCACAGTCCTGTTCCCGTGGAGTCTGAATTCATCATAATCTTGTGGTATCTTATTCTAGCCTCTTGCCAAATCTAGAATGCATTAATTGACCCATGACAGGAAAATTATATGAGAAAAGTTAATTGATTAACTGGGAGATAATTAGGGATGTAAGATAAAGACAAAACTCTATATACATATTTAAAAACTGTGCAACCACTAAACCAGATGAAGTTTAAAAAAAATTAAAAGGAAAACTCAGATCTTTATAAAATCTTTTAAAAATTTTGTAATAATATCTGATTTTTAGAGAGTGCAGTACAACTCTCATTCAGTATCTGAATTGATAACATGAGCAACTGATGTTGGTATATAATTATGAACTAAATTGCAGGCTCTGGCTTTTGCTGGTGTTTTTAAAAATGCCCTCTCTTAATGCTTTGTTGTTGTTGTTGTTTTACATTGCCCATTACTATATTACAGTTAGCTATTGCATCTCACCAGTTACTCAGATGTGTGATATTTCACAATCTTTGCTAATTCTTTTATAAACTTGAGAGTCTTTGGAAGTGTCCAGGTATTCTGTAGTATTTTCCCATATCTAGATTTTTCCAATTTATTTTCTCATAGTTAGGTGGGGATCATGAGAGTTTATGACATTGGACAAATGTCCTTCTTGCAACGTGAAATGAGAAGAACAAGATAAGATATTCATATGATATTACTGGTGATATTAACCTTTATTACCTACCTAACATAACATTAGACAGATTTATGCATTGTAGAGTTACTATTTTTCTTATTCCCTACTCTTTGGAAGTGACTTAGGTTAGTCCAACCTCAAGATAGTCAATGGTAAGCATTAAGATTTTCCAAGCATCTCCCTTACCTTATAAGTATATATTCATTTAATTCAATAGTTGTTCAATTATTATTGAATGGCTTAACATAAGTGTTTTCAGGTTCTTTCTATAATATTTTCTGATTCATCTCCTGGTAAAAAGCAGAAAGAATTTGTTCATATTTGATATTTACTTTCTTTGAATTTACAGTTCTGTACTAAATTGACAATACAGTCTCCACTTAAATATCTGTGTCAGTATTTTGATGTCATTACCATTATATTAACAACATACTTATTTGCAAATTATTGTCTTATCCTTCTAATTTGTGGTACAGGAAATTTTAGGTTCTACTGTGAAACTCACAAGAAATCATATTTTAGTACAATATGATCAAGGGCTTTAGAGATAGAACGTTTGAAAATTATTAAAACTTTTAGAAGAATTCTGAGGATGCAGCTAGGATAAAAAAAAAGTATTCCTGCTAGCATTTTCCTTATTTAACATAGTATTGCAAACCATAGCCAATGCAATAAGAGAAGAAAAGTGAATAAGATAAAAAGTTTAATGTAAGTGGCATTATTTGCAGACATTTTTGTATTCATACAAAAATCAAAACAAACAATGTACAGACAAATTAAGATAATAGCTAAGTTGTGGGGGCAGCATGGGAGGAATAGACAAACTTTAGATAGGGCAAAGGGGAGGGAGGGAAAAGGAGGGGGTATAGAGGTAAGAAAGAGGGTAGAATGAGACAGATATCATTACCCTAAGTACATGTATGAAGACACAAATGGTATGACTCTACTTTGTGTACAACCAGAGTTATGAACTATTGTGCTTTATTTGTGTAATATGAATTGAATTGCATTCTGCCATCATATATAACAAATTAGAATAAATAAAATTAAAAAATAGTAGAGATTTTTTTAAAAAAGAAAATAGCTAAGTTAGTTGAGTTCAGGACCAAAATGTTTTAAAATGATAATTTTCTTCTATATGTGCATTAACTCATTAGAAAATGTAAAACAAAAAATACATTAGTCATAGAATCGATAGACTATAAATGAAAAATAGTAACAAAAATGTACAAATAGTTTATGAAGCAAACTTTGAATCTTTATCAACAGACATTTTAAAAGACCTGAATAAATACAGAACTATAAAATATTCATGAATAGAATGAATCATCAGCATAAAACCACTATTTTTTTATAATTTCAATAATAATTTAATATAATTACACTCAAAATAGGATTCTCTCATTACTACTTTTTGAGAATTGATGGATTTTACAATACATATGAAAGATAACAATACACAAAATTTAAAAGAAGTTTTAAAAGAAGGCCAAAATAAGAATACTAATATTATAACAAAGGGCCAAGAGACCTTGGTAGATATTGCCACACAGATCAGTTGAACATGCTATGGTCATCAGTATAGAAAAAATTAGTCTCACATTTCATTGCTTACCAAACAATAAATTTTAATTATATTAAATATATAATAATGCATGGAAAACTCATTTTAATATTAAAAGCAAAGGATAAACTTTAAAACTAATTCAATTATACTATAATTCTTATACCCCAAATAAAAATATTAAAATATAATAGTCCAAGAAAGCACTGGAAAGTCTGTTGAAAGCACTGGAAAACACCATAAGTTCTGTGAAAGATAAGATCTTTTTATTCAAATGATATAGATATATCCTACAAATTTAAGGAGATGTAAAAATGCCAGTTAAAATTAATAATGAAAAAAACTGATTTTTTATTTAAAGTATATTTTAAAGAACTCTACAGAAATATCTACTATAACTAAACTTGTCATTATTTTATGATTGAAAGCTTCCTCTTCCCATTATATGTTCTAGATAATCTCACTGCTCTATCCAATAGTGTTCATTGTCACATATCTCTAAAATTGAAATGTTGAAAACATTCCAACGTCCAGCACTATAGAATGATAAATTTTGCTATGTTCCTAACATTGATTACTATACATAGTTAAATTTACAGAATAGATATATTAACATTTATTAAAATAAATGTTACATTGAAGTTACAAAAAGAGAAGTACTACTTATTTATGTATGGATATAAAAGCACAAAACTCAGTATTATATAAACTTCAGGAATACATATTTATAAGTTAAGAATATGTCTTTGAATTATATGCATGTAAATCAAGATTATGAAAATAATTAATGTGACTAAGATTAGAAGTTATAAATGCTAAAACAATTGTTTTATCTAGAATAATTTTACTTAGGACTGGATTTTATCAAAATGATACAGGTGGATGCTCTGAGGTTCAGTCTATTAAAATTAAATAAACATTTAAAATTGCACATTTACCTCTATAGCGTGAATTATATTTTTATTTATTTAATATCTTTATTTTTTATTTCATCCTAGGTACATAATAGTGGGGTTCATTTTGACATATTCATAAATGATTGTAACATTGCTTTCTCCATATCAATTCCCAGTACTCTTCTCTTCCCTTCACTCCTTCCTCTACTCTACTCATTTTACATTTATTTATTTATAAATTAGAGTATTATTTGTTATATATTAAATTGAAACATATTGTGATTATATACATGCACATAGCATAATTTGCTCAACTTTTATTCCCAAGTTCTTCCTCTCTGCTTCCCACTTTCAAACACTTGGTCCCCCACTCTTGCTCTATTGTTCTTCATTTTATTTTCACAATTTCCCCCTTTATTATTATTATTATTTTCTCTGTAGTTTATATATATGAAAGAAAACATTCAACCCTTAACTTTCTGAGGCTGACTTATTTCACTTTGCAAAATGTTCTCCAGTTACATTCATTTATCAGCAAAAGACATAATTTCATTCTTCTTTGTGGCTGAGTATATATCCACTGGGTGCATATCTACCACATTTTCTTTATCAATTCATCTATTGACGGGCACCTAGCCTGGTACCACAATTTGGATATTGTGGATTGTGGTGCTATAAACATCGGTATGCATGTGTTGCTATGGAATGCTGACTTTAGATCTTTTTGCATAAATACCAAGTAGCGGGATAGCTAGAATACAAAATACGTCCATCCTACTTTTTTTAGGAATCTCCATACATCTTTCCAAAGTGCATGTACTAATTTGCAATTGCACTAACATTATATCAGTGTCCTTTTCCCTTGCATCATCACCAGCATTTATCCTGACTTGCATTCTTAATAATTGGCAATCTGACGGGAGTGAGATGAATTTTCAGTGTAGTTTTAATTCGCATCTACCTGATTGCTAAGAATGTTGAACTTTTTTTTTTTATTTCATATATTTGTTGGCCACTTGTATATCTTCTTTTGAGAAATGTCTTTAGATTTTTTGACTATTTATTGAGTGGATTATTAATTTTTTATTGTTGTTTTTTGAGTTCTTTATATATTTTGGTTATTAATCCCCTGTTGGAATAGTAGCTGGCAAAGATTTTCACCTGTTCAATAGGCTCTCTCTTCATACTTCTAATTGTTTCCCTTGCTGTGCAGGAGATTTTCAGTTTAATAACATCCCACTTATTGATTCTTGATTTTATTTTTTGAACTTTAGAGATCTTATTAAGGAAGTCAGTTCCTGTGTCAATGTGTTTATCAATCTTGTTTATCTTTCCAGATAACCAACTCTTTGATGCTGATTTTGGAATTTGTTTATTCTTGCTTTTCCAGGGCTATGAGATGTAAAATTAGATTCCTTATTTGAGAATTTTCTTTTCTTTTCTTTTTTTAATATAGACACTTAATTCTACAAACATTTATCTCAGAACTGTTTTCATAGTGTCTCAGAGATTTTGTTGTGTTGTTTCACTATTCCTATTTGATCTAGAATTTTTTAATTTCCCCTTTTATTTCTTCTATGATCCATTCCTCATTTAAAAGAATATTTTTCAATTTCCATGTTTTTATGTAGTTTGTATAATTTTTTGTGGTTGATTTCAATTTATTTCCATTATGTTCTTTTAAGATGCACAGAATTATTTCATATTATCTTGAATTTTCTAAGACTTACATTGTTACATAGAATGTGGTCTATTTTGGAAAAGGTTCTATGAGCTGCTGAGAAGAAAGTGAATTCAGCTATATTTGGATGAAATATTTTATAAATGTCTATTAGATCCTTTTGATTTATAGTATTATTTAGGTCAGAAGTATCTTTATTGGTTTTATGTCTGTATGACCTGTCTATTAATGAGAAGAGTGTGCTGAAATCACCAAGTCTTATTGTATTGGAATCTATCTGAGATTTCATGCCAAAAAGCATTTGTTTTATGTAATTAAGTGCATGAACATTTGGTGGTGTGATAGGTGGGCTGGTCCTGGCTCACCTCAGTGCTGGCCTGCCATGCCTCCGGCCCATTCAGGCCCACACCCCCAAGGCTGGCTCCACATGGCAGCAGGGTGCTTACTGCCTGTGTGCCAGCCTGCCTGTGGCCACCATTCTGCTCACCACTTTGCTGCTTCACTGCTCCCTGGGGCTTCTGGGCAGGGACCAGGGGGCTGGCTGCTTAGCTTGTTGGTCAGGAAGCCATGTCATGATCATGGTCCTTCTTTTTCTTTACTGCATACTGAGCATACAGAGTTCATGGACTCTGTCTTCAAATCCTGAAGTTCTGTTTTCAAGGCCTGAAGTTCTATTGTCGATGTAACTTAATCTGTTTGTGATATTTTCAAGTGAATTTTTTATTTGATTCATTAGGTCTTTTTCATTTCTAGTTCTGATTGGCTTCTTTTTAGTATCTCTATTTCATCACTGAAGTGGTCTTTCACCTCCTGAATTTTCTCTTTTAATTCATTCCTTAAATCTTATTTTAGCTCTTGAAAAAAAAAAATATATATATATATATAATTGTGGTGCTGGGGATTGAACCCAGGCCTTGTGCATGTGAGGCAAGCATTCTACCAACTGAGCCATATCTCTAGCCCCTCACTGAACATGTTAATAATCAGTTTTTCATAATATTTTTTTCTGAAATTTCATCCACTTCCATATCTGTGGGGTCCTTTGTTGTGGATTTGTAAACTTTGGGGGGAACTTGTTGCCTATTTTCTAAAGTTTCCAGAGGTCTTGGACTTCTGCATTTGTTTAGATGGATTCCTCTTCCTTTTGTTATGTGTCCTTCATTCTGTGGTTTTCTTTTTTGGAGTAAGTTCTGTATTGTTGGTATATTTAGTTTTGTCACCTAGGCTCAGCATAATTCAAAAGTTAGTTTTACCTTCTGATTTTACTCAGTTTGCTTCTGTAGAACTGCTGCTCTTGAGAGCTGCTGTAATACTATGTGTTCCCCTGAGCTATCACCTTGGGACTTCTCTCTGGTTTTTTTTCTGCATGTATAGATGTTGAGGCCTGGGACCAGAAATCACCCTTTAGCTGTTCCTACTTGAGGCTTGGTCATTGGTTAGAGTTTTCTGTCTACCCTGTTCTATCCATTTAAGAATTTTTGGAGCTCAAAGTGGGGTTAGTTTGTACAAGGGTGAGGTTGACTAAGTTCTGGGTGTAGATCAACAGTAGGATCTCTACACTGTGAACTTGTATTTTCCAATTACTTCCCTGCCCCTCTTAGAAAAAGGGGGAGCAAGGAACAGCAATAATGGTAGTCACAAATATGCAGCCTTAAAATAAATGTCTGGTTCCTACTATGACAATTATTACACTAATTGCCACATGAAGAATAATGGTGGGGTCAGCATTTAACATTAGGAACAATAATAAACAGCATGAATTAGATCTAGCATTAAACAATACATCCTCCATATTACGTGATCACAAGAATATGAAGGTGGGGTTAGCAATCACATAAAATATATAGTACTAAATGATAGCAAACTTATGATTCCTTAAGTGAAGAGCAGTTAAGTATGAAAGCAAGAGAAAGTTTGAAATATTTAAAAAGGGAGAAGAAAGGAAGCTGTAGAGAGGTACCCAGTGATGGCTATGAATAAATAGTAAAAAAAAAAATAATAATAACTAAAAGTAAAAAAAAAAGAGAGTAGGAAAGGGAACAAGAAAACTTAGCCCTAAGATGGAGAATAAAGCAAAGAAGGAGTAATAAGAGGAACACCAAACAAACAAAACAAATAACAAATAAATGGGCAAAGGAACTGAACAAGCACTTTGCAGGAAGAAATACAAATAGTCAAAAATATATAAAAAAGTGTTCAACATGTCCAGCAATTAGAGAAATGCAAATGAAAATTACACTGACATTCCATCTCACTCCTGTCAGAATGGCAATTATCAAAAATACAAGCAACAATAAAAGTTGGCGAGGATGTGGCGAAAAAGGTACACTTGGACATTGCTGGTGGGACTGCAAATTGGAGGAAACACTCTGGAATGCAATATGGAGATTCTTTATAAAGCTCAGAATGGAACCACAGTTTGATACAGTTATCCCTTTCTCAGTTTATATCCAAAGTACTTAAAATCAGCATACTACAGTGACACAATCACATTGATGTTCATATCAGCTCAATTCATAATAGCCAAGCAATGGAACCAACTTAGGTGTCCTTCAACAGATAAGTGGATAAAGAAAATGTGGTATATACACACAATGGAGTATTACCCAGCCTTAAAGAAGAATGAAATTATAGCATTTGCCAGTAAATGGCTCGTTAATTGAAACAAGCCAGTCCCAAATGTTCTCTCTGATATGGGGATGTTAACACATAATGAGGGAGTGGGAAAACAAAAATTTATTGCATTAGACAAGAGGAATGAAGAGAAGGGGGGTGGGAATAGGAATGACAGTAGAATGAGTTGGACATAACTTTCCTATGTTCATATATGAATACACTACCAGTGAAACTCCACATCATGTATAACCACAAGAATGGGATCTTAATTTGAATAAGTTATACTTCATGTATATATGTCAAAATATATTCTACTGTCATGTATATCTAAAAACAACAACAAACTCCATTGTGTACATATCACATTTCTTTATGCATTCACACATTGATGGACACCAGTTTAGCTATTGTGCATTGTGCTGCTCTAAACATGGGTATGCATGTATTTCTATAGTATGCTGACTGATTCTTGTGATTAATATAAAGGAACATTACTGCTTGGACAATATGGTGATTCAATTCCTAGTCTTCTAAGGAACTTCCATACTGATTTCCATAGTAGTAGTATCAATTTACAATCTCACCAACCACTGTAAAATTGTTTCTTTTTCTCCACATCCTTTCCATCACTTACTTTTGTATGCATTTTTGATGACTACCATTCTAACTGGTGTGAGATGAAATCTCAATGTAGTTTTGATTTGCATTTTCCTAATTGCTAAAGATGTTGAACAATTTTTCATTTCTTTATTGGCTACTTGAATATCTTCTTTTGAGAAGTGTTTGTTTAGTTCATTTGCTCATTTATTAATTGGGTTATTATTAATATTTTCAAGTTTAAAAAAATTTTTTTGTGTGTGCCTTGGTTTGACTCTGTTGTAATTTTGTATATTTGGGGTCCTGTAAGCCTCCTGCATTTGGTTTTCCTATTTCATTCTTCAGGTTTGTGAAATTTTCTGATGTTATTTCATTGAAAATATGTGCATTCCTTTGGTTTGTATCTCAGAGCCTTTGTCTATCTCAATAAATCTTAAGTTTGTTGTTTTTTGCTTAATTTTTTTTCAGAATCTGTTTCTTTGTTAAAGTGATTTTTCACTTTGCTTTTTTTCTCTGATTTCACTCCTTACAGCATCCTTTACTTCACAGATCAGTTTAACTATGAACAATATAAACTCCTTCTCCGATATTTCTTCCACCATGGTGTCAATGGATTCTGTTATTTAAGTATTTTGGTTTGTTTGGCAGATTTGTTCCCTTGCTTTTTCATGTTGTTTGTGGTGTGTCTATCCATTGTGTATCTATCCATTTTGAGGCAGTAGAGTTTCTATTCTGTGGACTTATAGTGTCCCTGAAGGTTTCCAATACCTCACAGTTTAGGGGGAGACAGATAATAACAACAACCAATGCAAACAATTTACAGCATTAAACTAAATATTTCCTGGTATGGCATCCACAATGTTTATTGTCACAATAAACAGAAATGATATGATCAATTATTGCCCATAGTAAAAACAGTTTACAAAAGGTTCACAGTTTCAAGTGGTGAACAGCGTTAGAAAAGAAGTGATGTAGGATTTGATGAATATGAGGGAGGAGGAGAGAAGATAGAAGTAAAAAATTAAAGGAAGAGTGAAAGATCAATTGAGATTGGCTTTTAGTAGAGGAGAAGAGGGAAAGAGAAGCAAGGATAGATAGGAAGAGAAAAAATGTATAAAATAAAAATTAAAAAAAATAAAAATACAAGAACAAAATCAAAACATACTAGTCAAGCATTGTACATTATTTTCCATACTGATCCATGGAAAATAACTGCCTTCAAAAAATGTTATAAATAAAAAAAAAAGAAACAGATATGAATATGTATATGTGTCCATGTATCATTCAGGTCATGATTAAACAGAAAAAAAGAGAAAAAAAGATAAAAAAAATCTTTATGAAATGTTAAAGAATTATTTCTTCTGGAGTTCAAATGATTTTCAGCTTCCCTTCTCAGCTGTGTTAGGTAGGGGTTGCTGGAGTGGGAAAGGTAATCTTGGAGGTGGGGCTTCTGGAGGTGGGGTTCAGGTTTAGGTAGGCTGCAGGGTCTTCATTGAATGGTGATCGGTCTGAATATTTTTAAATTAGTTTTCCCCCAGGGCACAACAGTAGCTAGTCTGTGCTGGGAGACTTTTCCCCAGGAAGTTCCCCTGGGTCTACCTCATGTGATGCAGGAGCCAATCCTTGCTCCCTTCAGTCACCAGTGGACTCCAAGTTTTTTGGGCTGTCAGGTTAGGTCTCCAAACTTAATCAATGACCACTCTGCCCTTTTGAATTCCTGCTGGGGCATCTCTCCCAGCTGTTCCTTCATGGAGCCAGTGTGTTGGGGAGGGAGGGAGACAAGTGGGTTTCTCTGACCTGTATTTCCCTGTGTAAATCCCTCTCCATGTTTCATTTTGCCATGGTCACTTGGCACTGTGTCATGTGGTGTGGGTTTGCAAGACCTATCATTCTGGCCAGGCTCAGTTGCCAGGACTCAGTTCCCCCAGCTGCCGGCCCCAGTGTGCAGCTGCAAAATTGTTCTTTCCTCTGTTTTCCCTGGCAGACAGGAGAGATGCAGTTTCTTTCCCATACAAGGATATTGTGTAGCACACCTTTAGGTTAGTCAGGCAGTATCTTTAATCTCTGATCTTTCCAACCCAGACATATATCAGGCCTCCTAAAAATGTGGGTTCCTTTCATTGACTTATCCCTCCACTATTTTTGTGCAGGGGATAGGGGGTGGATTGCTGCCCTGCTGAGTATTTCATCTTTATTTTGTTATATTCAACCTCCTGAGTTCCCAATATGGTTTGAATATCCACAATTAATTCCCAGTAAAGCCTTCCCTTCTCATCTACCTGTCTGCTTTCTCAGAGCAAACAGGAACTTGACCTCTACCCCGCCATTTTGAACTTCCTTGGTAATAATGCCATTGGTCAGTTTCTGAGTCCCAACTTTCATTCAACTCTGCTGCAATTCCATTTTCTCCTGACAGATCAGGAAGCAAGAATTTGAGGTCATTGGGTGGGGCTGCAGCACTGTTCCCAGGAGGCAGCCCCACTGTGTGCAGGCCAGGCTGCCTCAGGGTGACCAGTCAGCACACCTTGTTGCACTAGCTGGCTCCTGGCCTCAGGCCTGCCTGCCCACCTGTATGGTGGGTTTCACAGGCTGTGCTTGCTGCTAACACTCCAATCCAGCTGGGCCTCCACTCTGCTGCTCCGCCTCTCCACTGCCACTTCCGGACAGGGATACCAGTAAGCCACCTGCATGGCTTGGCAGGAGGGAACCATGTCACCACCACCTGTAGCAAAGCTGGAATGTTTCTAAATATTATTTCTTGTTCTGCATTCAAAGTTTCTTCATTTTGTGTCTCTATGATTATTTTAAGATGTAGTGTTGAATTTCAATGAAGTCCCTCAATCACCCACCTCACCGAAAAGCAATATTCCAGCTGCTTGAAAGTCCAGCCATGGAGCAGCTGGAACATGCACCCTTCCTCTAATCTGCCATCTCCCAGCACTGTACTTTTATATTATAATCTTGGCTCCATTTTCTCAACTGAAGGCTTATGAAAATCTGGAGTGCTGTACAGTTTGGTGCAGGAACTCTCATAATTTGTATCTAAAAGAATTCAGATTTTCACATCAAAGTTCCTTTTCAGGGTTCAGTGCATTGTTACAGGTGAATCCTTGGAAGGGTCAGTGAAGAAGTTGAAAAGCAGTATAATGTATAGGTTAACAACATGGAATCTTTGGTTGGGCTGCCTAGATTGAAATCTCAGCTCTGCTATCCATTAGCCATATCAGTGTGGGTAAGTTTCTTAAAATACCCATGGCCGAGGTTTCTCATCTAAAGATAGGGTGTGCCTTAGCTTCTTCATGTGGTGATTATTAGAATAACCAATAAATTGATATTATTTAGAAGAGGGATTGGCACATAGTAAACACCATGTTTACCACTATTAATATGTATAATTTATGTTTTTTCTAATTATAAGGTACTTGAAAAAATAAATAATTTGATTATGAGCTTGAATCTCTTTAGGACTGAGACCATCTTATTTCTAACATGTCACATGGTCCTTGTCAGGTAATATAAGTTAAATAAATGATACTGAATAGTAGAACAGAACCAGATAGTTATAGTAGCTGCAGATAATATAACTATATATAAAAGCCATCATATATAGGCATGTGAAAGAAAAGGGAATATTTGAACAGTTGGTGCTCCAAACAAAGGTGATTACTTATATTTCCTAGATCAATGATTCTCCATACATGCTTAGTGTCCATTAGAATGATTTGAGGGATTTCTTTTAAAATATAGACACCTGCCTACACTTAAAGTGAAAAACCTTCCTAATTGGTTATTTTGTTATACACAATAAATCAACATTGCTACTATTGATGAGATGAAGCCTAAAGGGAAAACAATAATCTCATAACTCAGGGTAAAATATAGAGACAATAGCAAATGCATCCTGATGTTGCTTAAACTTTTTAGACAGTTGTCTCTTACATGCTTTTTCTCTTTTCTGTTCCTCTTTATTTCCATCTCTCTCTCCAAGTTCTTCAGAATTGAATCTCCATGATCCTGACTTATTGATCAGCACAGCATACCTCCCACCAGCATCCTATATCCTGGTTTTCACCTTTTAATGGGGCTGTGGTTTTCTGTATGTTTAATTAAAAATATAGTTTATCTTCTTAGAGCTCTGAATCTCGATTTCCGTTTTTATCATCCTCATTTAGTAACATCATCCTTTTATTTGACTACTTGGCTTGTTAATTTTGGCTCTTGCTCTAAGTAGCTTCACTATAGCTTACTAGCACACACACACACACACACACACACACACACACACACACACCTGTTGCTAGCTTTTGTTGGAACAATGTCACAGAAATCCACTTGTATACTTTATGAAATAGTTTATTATAAAGATACATGTAGAATCATGCAAACGTTGGAATTGAAGTGAACAAATTAAGGACTCAGGAAGACCTTAGCTAGAAGGTGGTCCTGGATTCTTGGTGTCCCTAGGAAACTTGGCAGTAGGATTTAGGTGTGAATATAATGTAACTCCTAACTGTGAAGAGGATTATTACTTCATTCCCTTTGACTAGCAAGCAACTTCCTCTTTGGTAAGTTAAACATCTCTCATGTTCTGTATGTGCTCTGAATTACTCAGACCCTGATTTTTTCCTCACAATATTTTCCTAGCTTGTGCCTCACTACCAAGTGCCAAAAGCTGTTTATCATTTTCACACTTCAAAGTTAGGAGGGTGGTGATGGCACAGGTAAGCCGAGATAGTTCACACAGCTCCTAGCCTGCAGCAAATCCAAAGGACTGACACCCCTTAGCTTCAGGCTTCTGACTTGTCTCCCAGCTGTCCTCATGCCCAAGAAGTGGGACATGGAATATTCCTTCTCAGCAAGAGCCTGAGGGAAAAGCTATAAACCTTACAAAGAGAGGTGGGCTGGGCAATAGTGATGGATATCACGTTCATACAGGCATTGACACTTTCTGACAAACATCAAAACTTCAGTATATAAATTTTGAAAAGTCTTCCATATTATCTATAAAATATCAAGATGCTGAGCATGTCCAAATGCAAGAATTTTTTCAAAGCTTTTGAGGACATCCATATCTTGAGGGAGTGGATAAAATAGTATACTGCATGTGGTATGATTTTAGGACCTTCTACCTTCTACCCAAAAAAAGCTCCCTTTGTTTTTAACCCAACTGTTATTTCCTTAAACCCTTGGGCTATGAAATTTGTCTCCAAGAAGTATACCTGTCAAAACGGTATTAAAAGCTTTCTGATGGAGGGAACTGTGTACTCTTTCTTCTTTGCAGCTGTATTTTTCAGGGCTTTCTGGGAAAGTGTTCAGTATATGCACATTGTTTACCAAGATCATTTTGGTTTAAGAACCAGTGACTTCATTTTGCTCAGAATTTTGGCACAGTGTATGACATGCGAAATTCACAATAAATATGTATGTAATCAATTGCAACAAAATAATAACTAAAAAATTTCTATGCACTCACTAATGATTTTTGATAGGAATTAGAGTTATACATCTAAGTATGCATAGAGGATGAGATAAGAGCAGGTAGGTCTTAAAAATTATGAGATTTTGGTTTCACTAGAAATTTGCAAGGCTAGAGGTAAAGATACCAAAATAGTTTTCCCTTCACGAAACTTCCTCATCTAGTTCAGAAAATATGGAATAACAAACTACTCCAGACAAAATAAAGAGTAGCAATAATTCCAGAGTTTCAGGCCATTAGTAAAATTAAAATAAGTGCATAGATAGAAAAGAAAGAAATGTAGGACTGCAAATGCATAATTTTCCTAAATACAGTGTGAAGTTTATATTGGTTTTCTTTTAGCTTATTTTGGTCTTAGTTATGTAAATGTGGTTTGTTTAAGGAAGGGGCCATCACGTGATGCACCATTCTTGTATAACATCCAACCTTTCCAAATTCTGAGCCCAATCCAGGGATTACTAGCATGTTGTATAATTATTTCCACCAAGTTGTTTAAGATGTTCAAATACCTTTCTTGTGCCAGGTGTTGTACGTGTTGTTGCTATGAATAATCTCTAATTATTTAACTGTGTATATGTTTGATTAATATATTATTAACAAAATTTGTTAATGTTCTGGGTGAGAGAAGTCTGCTCTTAAACCTGTGTGAGCTAAAATATAAAATCAAAGATGCTCGTTTCTGCGAAACTAAATGTACTCTGGTAATTTTGTTTTGTTTATTCAACTGTGACAATGTCATTTCAATGTCAGAGATTTGAACCTTTGATAATTACCCATTTACTCTCTGTAAAAAACAATCTCAGGAAAGAAAATACTTGAATATGCTTTTAAAGTTCTTTGGAAAAGGCCATATTTATGGGTGAAAATAAAAAAAAAATCTTTAGTCTCCAAATATATTTTTTACATGGGAGACCTCAAAAGTGCATGATATTCTGTTAGAAAGGAGATGATACTGGATGTCAAAAAAAAAAAAAAAAAAGAAAAATCTTTTCCCCAGGAAGCATTCTGACTTTTTTAAAAAAATTATTTATTTTAGTTGTACACAATGCCTTTATTTATTTTTACATGGTGCTGAGGATCGAACCCGGGCTGCGCACGTGCTAGGCCAGTGCTCTACCACTGAGCCACAATCCCAGCCCCCTTACTTTTTTTTAATCATAAAAGAAATGTGTAGATATTGTAGGAAAATTTCTACAAATTATTAAATGCAGAATAAACTCTTAAAGGTTTAAGTTATCCATCTCTGGCAGTATCTTATAATGCTTAGAAAAATATCAACTTCTTGTTAGATAGTTTACCTTTTATCTCTGAAAGGTTCATAGTTTTTGACCCAATTGTAAATATGCTTTTCCTTTAGGTAAAACAAAACAAAACAAATTTTAAAAATCTTTTTAATACATTTGTTAGCAAGTTCAAAATAGTTCAAAAATTTTCAAGGGGTCAATAATTGTCTTTAAAAATACAGCCTCTTTTTCATTATCTGCCTTTTGAAGAGGCCCAGTGTTTCCTACTTGTGTTTCTGCTTGGTCCTAGCACTATCCTCTGTGTCTCCATGACAACATGGATGCTTCTCACCAAGAGTCTCTATCATGTGGACTAAAGACCCATTCATTTTCTTTATTGTTCTTAATATTTTTGTGATTTGGAGATGTAGGGCCTTCCCTCCTTCCAGAACATATCTTCTCTTAGTTCCTAGGATAGTATGTGGTTTTGTCCTGTCTCCCTAGCCCTGCACACTCCCAAATAAGTATACTACATTTCTTCTTCCTTTTTCTCTTCTAAGGCTTTCCCCCTGGACATTAGATGTTCTATCTCATTTTCGTATTACACTCTATAGGTAATTCTCCAGCTCATAATTTTTCCTAGTAAGGTGACACTGCTGAAGCTCTGTTTAGACTTTTACTTCTTACAAGATGGTTTTCTAGCCCTCTCAACCAACACATAAGTAGGTTTGCAGGAGCACATGGTAAATGTAGGTCTTACTTTATTGTGTTCCTTTCTCTCAAGAATCTTGGACCCTCCAGTCATAATACCATTTGGTTGTACCCTGATGCATGCAAAGCTATCTAAAAATGTAAGTTTGTTCTGTTTTCTAGCAGTTCTCAGCAGGATATTTGATCCTATCCAAGTTGTTTCATCAAGGCCGGAAAAACTGATGTTGCTCAAATGGCCGGACAGGGCAGCTCTATCACTGGTCCATAATGAGATCAGAAACCTGTGCCAGAACATGTATCAATACTGCTTTCTTCATCTAGAGTCTTACATGACCTCCTTCCTCAAATGTCCTCAGAACAGAACTGTTTACTTGTATTCTTTACATGTTTTAGTTGATTTACATTTTTGGTACAAACTCCTCATTTCTTTACAGTTGTAAAGAAACAATTTATTGTTAGGTACTGTAGCTGTCACCTGTAATCTCAGCAATGTGGAAGATAGGATAATCACAAGTTCAAGGTCACCCTCAGAAACTTAGCAAGACCCTATTTCTAATTAAAAAAATAAAGTAAAAAGTAAAATGGGCTGGTAGAGCACTCTGGGCTCAATTCCCAGTACTGAAAAAAGAAGAAGGAGCAGGAGGAGGAGAAAGAAAAGGAAAAGAAACATTTCATTGACCAGCTCTCTAAGGCTCTTACTAAATACAGAACCAGAAAATGAGGCATGATAAAACCAGGAGCAAACCTGACCCCTCTGCTGGTAACCCACAGCCTATTGCTGAGCATCCCTTCTATGGGATGCCTGTCCTGCTCAGTGAAGCTTTCAATGCTGCCAGCAATTGTTCTGAGAATGCTTGGAAGCTGGGTATTACTTCAGACTAATTAAACTGGAAGAACTTTCTCTTCTTCTGTCACAGTCTAGGTCTTATTTCTTTACTCTGAACCTTACCCCCATCCTAAAATGTGGATCTTTCTCAGGATTTACTTGTCTCTGTGCAGCCTGAAGAATTCTCATGGTTCAAATTGTCCATGTTCTGGTAGTACCCATTGTCCCTAGCCCATCTATATTTAATAAAGAAAAAATAGAACAGAACCTGCTTAACCGAATCAAGACATCCACAGACACCCACAGAGAACATCAGACTCAATGTTGAAAGACTTTTTCACCTAAGGTCAGGAACGAAACACATCTGCTTTTGCCAATTCTGACCCACATTGTAATAGAGATTATGGCCAGGGAAATTCAGCAAGGAAAAGAAACAAAACTATCTGATTGAGAAAGGAAAAAATGAAACTGTTACTCTTTACAGATAACAAAATGGAAATTCCTAAGGAACCCATTTGAAACAAATAGATTTAATTGGAAGTAATAGTTTTAATGTGAAGTAGCAGTTTTAATTTACATAGTATGTATGAAATTGCTAAACCCATAAAATAATTTTTATGTCATTAATTTCATTGGCTTTCATTTTTAAGGTTAACCTGTGAAAGTCAGACTTGAACTTAGGGTCATTTCCTCAAACAGTATTTAAATATGAAAAAGATACATAAGTTGCTGACCTCATCCATTTCTCCTAATTAAAGCCTGAAGAGCTAAAATACTCAGACTTCTTAAGAAAATATGAGCTTAAAGTAGTATATTCCAATAGTTAACCAAATTGTGACTCCAAGAGATTGTATCCATGTGCCAAATACAAAATTTACATGAAAAATAACATCAACAAAACAAAAAATCTATTAAATCAAATTGTATCCATGTGCCAAATACAAAATTTACATGAAAAATAACATCAACAAAAACAAAAAATCTATTAAATAGTCATAGGTTTGAGGTTCACCCACAAAGCCAAATGTGTGACTACTTGTGCACTTTTGGACTTTTCTTCCATCTCTTTAAATCATCTGATTGTAACATTGTGTACTGCTACATCATACATTTTAAGGAAAAGTATATTGAATTTACCATAACTTTATAGTAAAACATTAAAAATGTTGCCAAATGCTTTGTCCAAGCTTCAATCAAATGATTAACAATAATTATTTTTTAACTGTATAAATTAACAGAAACTGGACATGTATGACATGTCTTGAAATTGTTGAGAGTTTCTTGATACATGCTAGATAAAAACATTAATCAAGATGATCCCACCCACTTGTCTTTAGAAGTGTCCTTTTTATTTTTAAGCAATCTTCTTTTGTTTACTTTATTTATTTATTTATTGAGAAAACAAAGGAATTACTGCCTCTTGAAGCTTTATACCAAAGCATATTGTAAAAGATCATTTTTGTTTTATTCTAGATGTATATGTGTTTGTATCTGATCTACCCATAAAGGACAAAATAAAATTCTTCATTTTATCATTTGAGCTACCGATTTCTTGTCTTCCTGCTTTTCAGAAACATGAAAAACTTTGTTTCTCATTCTTAGGACAGCCATATGGAATAAGCAACATTTCCACTTTACAGGTGAGGGAAGTATACACATACTAGGTAAGTTCTCAAGGCATACCAAAGTTAATCACAAGGGAGGGTGAGAGATTAATAATCAAAATCCCTAAATGGTCTAAGGAACTGAACAGGCAATTCACAGAAGAAGAAATATGATGATCAATAAATTTATGAAATAATGTTCAACATCTCTAACAATTAGAGAGATGCAAATCAAAAATGCTCAAAGATTTCATCTCATTCAAGTCAGAATGGCAATCATTAAGAATATGAGCAACAATAAATATTGGAGAGGATGTGGGGAAAAAGGGTCACTCAGATATTGCTGGTGGGACTGTGAATTGTTGCAACCATCATGAAAAGCAGTATGGCAATTCCTTGGGAAACTTGGAATGGAACCACCTTTTGACCCAGCTATTCCACTCCTCAGTTTATACCCAAAGGACTTTAAATCAGCATACTACATTGAGGCAGACACATCAGTGTTTATAGCAGCTCAATTCACAATAGCTAAACTATGGAACCAATCTAGATGCCCTTCAACAGATGAATGGGTAAGAAATGGTGGTATATGTACACAATGGAATATTTCTCAGCGTTAAAGAAGAATGAAATTATGGCATTTGCAGGTAAATGGATGGAGCTGGAGAATATCATGCTAAGCGAAATAAGCCAATACCCAAAACCAAAGGCTGAATGTTTTCTCTGATATGCAGATGCTAATTTACAATAAGGGGTTGGGGGCTAGGGCTAGAGGTACTTTGAATTAGGCAGAGGAGACTGAAGGGAGGGGAGGAGGTATGAGGGTAGGAAGGATAATAGAGTGAATCAGATATTATTACCCTGAATATATGATTATATGACGGGTCTGATTCTACATCATGTACAATGAGAAGAAGTTATACTCCATATTAGTGTTGTATACGTAACTATGATGTGTCAAAATGCATTGTACTGTCATGTACAACTAATTAGAAGAAATTTAAAAAAGAAACAAAAAAAAAAGTAATCAGAATCCCAACATGTCTGTGCAACTTCTCCAGGAAGTTGCAGAGAAGGCAAACCGTGTTTGTCAAGATTATGTCCGTTAGGCCCATGGGTTCATTCTAAGTCACCGCCTTGAGTCTTGTCTTACTGGAATATAGGGGCAGAGCTTCCAGAGCAAATTGGCTGGACACTAGAACTCACTCAGAGAGATCAGTTTTCTCTTGGATTTTTGGTTCTGCTGCTGCAACAGTATAGGTCTGTGATGAGGGCTGATGTTGGGGCAGGATTCAGAAAGAGTGAAGAGAGAAAGAAAGAAAATAGGGAATTTACCCATACTCTCTAGCTCAGAGTCCTATTTACCAATAATCTGGACAGAAAGGAGGGTTTCTTTCAGTTATTTCACTGTGCATTCTGTAATGAGACTGCCCTTAGGTCAGAGCCGAGAGGTAAATGAGGGAAAATAAATCTTAGACAGTTTTCCAATGTGTTGACTTCCTTCCTCAATCCAACCATGTTACCTTTTGTTTTCTAGAGTCCATGGAAGTTTCTCTTTATGTTATGATTATACTAAATGAATGGCACAGACTGTAGTGGGTTTAAACTGTGTTGGATGGCACTGGGAACTCGTTGACAGGTTTTAAGCATTGGCTATTTCTTATAGAGAAGATATTAAGGAGAGACACAAAATAAGTGATGGAGCCAAGGAGGGAATATACATTTGGGATAAAATAATTGGCCATCAGCTTTTCAATCCTCTTCCTTTCAAAAAGCAAAGCAAAGCATATCTGGTCAATATCATTTTGGGGACAATATATAAATATGAAGAAGAGCTTAGAAATAATGAAAGCTAACCTTGAAGGAAAATTAAATTAACCCAAATGTACTTCATTCATTTAAATATTTCATTAAGGTTTCTATTCACAAAATGGGAAACTATGGAAATAATTAGGAAGAAGTCCTTTTAAAGTTGGAAGAATTCATCTAATGGTTGAGCCACACCAGCAATTTAATGAAAAAGCTATGTGTGGGTACTTTAGGAATAGCTCCCCTAATATATTACATTACACAGATGTTAATAAAACATTGAGTTTTATCACTTTGCCTTAAGAAAGGCAACATAAATGGCTAGGTCAAGTTACTTACCATAATGTGCCTTCCCTGACATCAATATTCCAAAGTATGACTGTGCCAATGGGTTTACTAGCAATGACCATGGCCATGAATTTTCTCTACCAGTCTCTGAACACTAAATTCCTCCACTAAAGTATGTGTTTCATTTCCAATTTGACAAAGGTAAACATCTCAGTCTGAGGAATAAAGTGTACTGTTAAAAATATGACACAGTGTGATTAAAGCTGTGTATCCCTATTTTCCATAATGTAGCTTTTGTCTCCTTCATCATTGAATGAGAAAAATCATAAAATTATATTCAAACAAAGACTATTAAAATCAATGTAACTATTGGTGACAACTGTAAAATAATAGATAACCATACAGAGAGACAGTTACCATTCTCAGCATTAGTTTGTGTGGATTTTCTTTAAATCAGATATATATATATATATATATATATATATATATATATATATATATATATATATATATATGATGGGAGGCTATTAGAAACTTCATTTCATTGAATAGAGATAGATGACAATGCACCATATGGTTATCTTTCATTATTCTCATATTTTCTTTCATGTATGTTTAGTAAATCTTGTTTGGGGGAGATTATCAGCTCCTTATTAGTAAGAATGCCATCATTTGCTTTTGGCACAACCCAGAGTACATAGGATATGTACACGATACCGAGAAGGGATTAAGCAATAATCAGTAAGTTCAAATTTAACTGAAAGTAAACCCTTTACACTCAACAAATATAAAAATAAAACCACCTCAGTTGCATGAGCGAATCTCCTCCCACTATTTCTTTTCTGAAGTTAACTCTAGATTTATTCTCAGTTTGAAAAAAGTCAGTAATTAGAATTTTGAGATCTACTAAAAATTGCCACTAAGGTAGATTTCAATAGCAATGGTAATAACAGATGTTATGTATCCTTACTCTATGACAAGTTGTCTTGAAATTAAAAGACAGACAGGACTATAAATGAGTCAAACTATAAAGTGACATCTAAATATCAAATATTGTGATTTGTGTACCCTCATTCTGTCAAGTGATATTTAATTCCATGATTTGTCCTCAAACTGGAGCTACAAAAGAGATTAAGGCATCACATTCCATGTGTATGTGCAGTATGTTATTTCTTAATTCCTACAATTTGCAGTGTGGATCAGTGGCACACTAAGAAGCAGTAGAATGAGATTATTTTTCTCAATTACCATTCACTGCCCTTTAAAACAAAGGCTCATCATTGATTTTCTTCTAGTTTCTCAGCGGTAGCTAGCAGACATAGACATGACATTTTTGACCTTCATGATGTTATACAACCTGTGAAATTAAATCATGATGACAGAAAAAGAAGAGAAAACAAATTGCTGGCTTTGTTCTGTAGAAATTTGGTAAATTGAGCAAATATTTTGCAGTGTGGCGAGACATGGCAGAGAAGAGGAAATATTCAATTTTACCATGTTCCAGTCAATTCTCTATCTGCATCACTGAGGAAAAATAATTCTAGATATATGGGTTCCAATAAGAAGAGTTCACTGCCTGTTGGATAACTGTATGTTTATAATCACAAACTAGAGGAAAACACCTTCAGAAGCAGCAGAATCCTGTTCAACCTAGAGACCCATTTGTCATTTGGAATGGAGTCACATACTGACATATGTTGCATCAAAATTAATGCAACTTTATGACCATGAAACTCTTTAAGTGCTTCATGACCATGAAACCCCTTATAGTGCTCACTGTTAGTACTGGATAATAATTAGAACTATCAGTAATCTCTTCAGAGATTTTAAAGTGGTAACTGGCAAAGATTGTAATCTTTAGTAAAACAATTTTCCAACATATCCTTCCTAAGGGAAAGCTGAAAAAAATGAACTTGTGAAATATCACTATCTAAAAGGTTCTCATGAAGGATTCATGATTGACTAAGTCTATATGGAGACTATTAGTTCTTGCTTTTTATTAATCTCAAATTTCTTCTAAGCCTTATTTTTTTCATTTAACCTATTTTCTTTCATATCATAGATATGACATATTCTCCTCCTCTGACCAGTTTTATTTCCAGATTTATCTGATGATTTTCCTTATAATTCAGGATCTCTACCTCTTTTCCCATTTGTAAAGCAGCTGTTGTCTAGCAGAGCCATGTTCAGAGAAAGCTAACAATATCCTGTTAACATGACAGCAAAAATGTGCCTGTTGTATCCTTTATGAAGCAGAGCGAATGGCAATACAGAGAGTCAATTAGAGTATCCCACCTTAAGAAGGCACTGGAGAAGCTCACTAAGGTTAGAACAGGCTTCTAATTATCAGTTTTTTTTTTTAATTGCAAAAGATACCAAGAATATGAAAGGACTTTAGTCATCAGAGAATGTTACAAATGGATGATTTATTTATAGGTAGCATCAAACTATTTAAATGTTAAAATTATTTTATCAAATGAGTGCCAGAATTTTGAGAAAAATTTTTATTTGAAGATAACAACTATTAAATTAGATTTTCTCATTGTTCCCCTCTGTGAACATAAAAGCGAAGAAGAAAAATATGTGTGTCTGGGATTGGAAAATTGAAAAGCCTACCAACAAATGACTAATCAGGGTTTAATATTTATTCTAATAAAACTTTGGTCTGCAGTTGTTATTTTCTCTGAATTTCTTAGTAGATTTCGAAGAGAGAAGGGGAGGTCCACTTATTTCTTTGTCTGAAGAACTTAATTCAGAGCTAGTATATGGTGCATAGAGAATAAATGTTTAAGGATTAAGCAAATAAATGCATCAATGAAGTTTGAATTTAATGAGGACATCTCAGAGGTTTGATGGTATCTATAGTAATAAAAATTGGGGTTGGGTTTTATTATCATTATTATTTTATTATTTTGTTCAAAAGCATAGCTTTAGATATAGGCTCATGTGGAGTTAGATATATTATGTTTATTAAGTACTCCTGGGTAACAATGATGAAAAATGTGGATTACATAGTTTCCTTGAAGTGAACTTTCAGAATGGTCAATGGAATGTAGCATTAATACATTTTTATGCTTTTTATCTTAAAGTGTCAATATTCAATTTCATAGAAGGAATTCTCTAAATCATTTGTAGCCAGAGTTTGCTCACTCCAATTACATATCAAATTATTCTTTGTACCCAATTCACTGGGCACCTGAGCCAATCTCTCTCTCTCTCTCTCTCTCTCTCTCTCTCTCTCTCTTTCTCTCTCTCATTTCTGTCCCTGTCTCTAGTTCCAGCAGGCCATTCCAAAAGGTATCTAGAAAGCTGATAATTTCCTTACAGTTTACAATCAAGTATTCACCACATTTAATTTTCTCAGAACTTGATTTTTTTCACACAACTTGGTACAGTTCATTGTTTCCCCATGTCTAATATAATGAAGTACCTAAATGAGAAAATAGAAGAATATTGCCAAAAAGTTAAATTAACTTATCTTTTTGTTGCTGGGAAAAGTGCCATTAATTTACACATGGACTTCCATATGTAGTAAGCCATTGCAGAGAGCAGATTGACTTTGATTTTGGTTTGAGAGAGGTACAGGAACATGCTTATTTAATTTAGACCCAAATGATTTCACACTTTCTCTTTTAATCTAAATTTTAGTTTTGAGGCCAAATTATGAAAATATTTGCTGTGGGAAAATAATGTGTTAAATAATTACATGCTATAACTCTTAATTTATCACAAGGCTTGCCATTTAATCTAATAAGCCTATTTTGGGAAGCTTTGCATAAAAATGCCAAAACGTCTATTAAGACAATTTTCTGTCTTTTCTTAAAAATTAAGTCATTGAATATCTAGTATCTGAATATTTATCTGCTAAATTTGAGATCTAAAGATGAAGGAGCCCCAATTAGGGAGATGGCTATTGCGGTCAGCTGGAAGCCATAAGTTCCACCTGATAATAAGTATGTATGTGACGCACCTGTAAATGCACGTGAGGCACCCGCAAAGCTAAAGGTATATAACCGGGTGAAAGTGGTCGGAGTCAGGAGAAGAATGAATTCATTCAGTCAGTCATGCAGTCGCTCGGTCGGAAGAAGAGTTCGGGTCAGAGAAGAAGAAAAGAATCAGAGCGGCCAGAACGTAGGCAGAGCGGTTACAGAAGAGAAACCAGATAGAAGAAGTAATTCCTGGTCAGAGTCAAGCCGAGGCTCCTGAGGAAGAAAGAAGAAAGAACAAAGAAGAAAGAAGCTCTAAAAGCTAAGCTCTCTCTCTCTCTCTAAAGAAGAAATCTCTCTTTCAAGCTCTCTCTCTTTCTCTCTAAGCTCTAAGAAGAAAAGCTCTATCTTTCTCTCTAAGCTCTAAGAAGAAGAAGAAGAAGAAGAAGAAGAAAAAGCTATCTCTAATCTTTCTCTCTAAGCTCTTTCTAAAAAGAAGAAAAATTTTCTTTCTCTCTCTAAGCTCTCTCTAAGAAAGTAGAAGTAAAAGTAGTAATAGCTTTACTCTGCCTCCGAGAGTTTTCCTCCCGCGGGCGTTTGTGGCTGGCCACGACAGGCAGCTTACATAAAGAGAAAAAGAGTGATGAGTATTATTAAAAGGAATCTTTTGACTACCTCTTTGCTGTAAAGGAGTGAGTGCTGAGGCCATGCTGAGGGTTTGCTGTAAATATCTGGTTGGAACAAAGGTGACAGGATACTTTGTCCCTAAACACAGAGCACACTCTATGGGGGGTTTAGGAAAGTCAGGCAGAGGGAAAGAGCTGCACCTTCAGCTTGTCCAAAAAGCATAGTTCTTAGGATGGAGACATTCTGAGTCTGGACTTCTTTATATAATAATAATTGTATAAGTGTTACTAATGTGTAATGATAGACACTGACGTGAAAGCACTAAATGTACTACTACATCAGAGTAAAATCTGTTTCCAGTTTCTGGTACTCCTGAAATATGTCCCTTAATGAGCATATGGTCTGAATGCGTCCTCCAAAATTCGTACCTTGAAAACTGAATGCCTAATGCAACAGTGTTGGGAGTAAGTAAGGTCTCTGGGGAGGTGTGTGGGAGATGAGAGCTCAGGGATGTCATCCCTTCTGCCCTCCGACCTTGGGAGCACACAGAAATCCTCCTCTCCAATGAAAGAGACCCAAGTATCTCAGTTGTATCTATACAAAATGTTCACTTACTCTTCAAATATAGATTTTCTGGGGACACAGTTCAAGGATAATGCTTATTTTCTCTCAATACTTCCACCAGTCCAATCGTTATTCCTTCATCAGTGAACTCCCCTTTACATTTGGACTGACTTGGTCTTAGTTCATTACTTCCTACAGTTTTGTTAGAATGTCTTTAAGGGTGGATTTCTAATTACTTATTCTTTGTGATATATAACATGATTTACATTTCTAGATTTTAGTGTATCAAGTATTCTGAAAAACTCTCAGCCATTGTATTTTCTAATATTGTTTCTTTTCCAACAAAAGTATTGTCTCTTTTCTCCATTTTGTTGGACTGGGGTTAGGTTTCTCAGACCTTTTCACTCAGTACTTCAAGCCATTAAGGCTTTACACTTCTATGTTGACTTTCTTTATCTATGTGCTTGCTACACTTTGGATATGAGGTGTCCTTTAGTAAGCTCATGTGATAGAAAATACAGGAATGTTTAGAGGTGATTAGATTGCAAGACCTGTATTGTAATTAGTGGATCAAACCATCCCATGGATTAATGGTTTGAATTGATGTCCATTAATACATTCAAAATATTAATGGTAACTGTAAGTAGTAGCTGTAGTGGTAACTATAAGTAGATTGGGTATGGCTCGAGGAAATAGGTCACAAGGGGTGCACTCTTTGGGAGGTATATTTTGTCCCAGGCTCCTTTATCTCTGCTTTTCTGCAGCCATAAGCAGCTTTCTTCTACCACACCCTTCCAACATGACATTCTTCCTCACTCAGGCCCAGAGCAAGGGAGTTGGTTGATCATGGACTGAGCCTCTGAACCCTGGAGCCCAAAATAAACTTTTCTCCTCTAAGTTGTTCTTGTCAGGTGTTTGGGCCACAGTGTCTGAGAGCTGTGTTCTTATTACTTTTGTTTGTGCTCACTTTCAGTTCAATAATTCTCTCTGTAGCTGTACTAATCTATTTATTTATTCAATTTAATTATATTTATCTTCATAGTTTACTTTTCCCATCTTCTGAGTCACATCCATAATCACAATCTTTCTTTTCTTGTGTTTACGAGTTGGATTTTTTTGGTATTTCATTCATAATTTCTTTTTCAGGGGGGTATTCTTTCTGATAATTCTAGTATTAATATTTTTAAAAATTTCTCCTTTGTTTTAACTTTCATTCACGATGGTTTTTGTTTGTGTGTTTGGGGATAAGTATTTATTTCATTTTGACACTGAGTTAATGTTCTTGGATCTGAATCTTACAGGTTTTAGTTGAACATGATTTCCCCAAAAAACAATTTGACTATGTGTATTCTTGAAGTCAGGTGGTGATTGGGCCTGTCATAGGCTGAGTTCTTCAAGAAACAGACTCATGTGGAGAATGTGGAGATTTTCAGAAGGGAGGTTTTTTGTTTGTTTGTTTGTTTGTTTGTTTTTTGTGTGTGTGTGTGTGTGTGTGTGTGTGTAGTACTTTTTGGAAGGAGAATCTGTGAAGGAGAGAGGGAAGCAACAGTTGGCAGAGGGAGATGTAAAGTGATGTAGTTTCAACTGGTTCTACTAGAGCTCTGGAGTTTGATACCTATAATGGTATTCATTAAATTAAGCCAAAGACATTAACCATTTGTACCCTCGAATCAATCAGTTGTTAGAGGTGATTTCAAATAGGAAGGGTGTGTGTGATTGGGGATACAGCTCCCTTTGATCAGGGAAGTTCATGAACGAGAACAAAAATGCAAGCCATCAGTAACATCCTCTCCCAGGAATGGGGGAATCAGTGCATTGTTCCTGAAAGGGGGTGTCTAGGCCACCACCACACCCAGTACATTTCAGTCCTTGCACTGTTGAGTCCTAATTACTTATTTAGTAAGGACACCTAATTTGTGAATAGCTCTTCCAGGATTTTGCTTGGCTTCATATCCTGAGAAAACAAAAGAGAAAAGTTCATGGGACTAACTACAGCCCCACATGCTGTGGTTATCTCAAGGCTATAACTGACAATTTTCTCTACTTGCTTTCCCTCACTGTTGGTTAGTATCTGTGTTATTATAGGTGGCTCACTTGGTGATATAAACAAATATTTTCCCTGAGAAATGTGAGCTCCTGATTGATAAATCCTTCTCAGGTTCTGACTTCTGCATTTGTCCATCTATTATCAAAATGGGCTGGGGGTGGGGGGAGTTGTTAACAACCAAAGTTTCACTGAATTGTGTGAGTCACATAAACATTCACCCTTCCCCGTGCCACTGTTTAATGACAACCCTTCTCCTGTCTGATGATTTGGTTCAATAACCCCCGATGGTATGGTGATTCTTCCTTGCTTGCTTATCTTTTTGCATGAAAAGTTTAAAATAACTGGCTGGCAATCATAGCTTGAATTTTAATGGGATTCTTACTGTGTCTTTTGATGAAAGCCTTCCTATTCTAGAAATCAAGGTTTCTGGACTGAGAAATACTAACTTTCATGGGAAAAGAAAAGAATAAATTACCCATGTGGATGGCTGGGAACAATGGTAAAGGATAGCACTCACACTTCAACCTCTTAGTTCATATACATTATATATATATGTATGTATATATATATATGTATACACACACACACACACACACACATATATATATGTTACATATAGAAAAACAGCACAATAGAGTAGTTGCTGATTAAGTGTGTGTGTGTGTGTGTGTGTGTGTGTGTGTGTGTGTGTGTGTGTGTGTGTATTGCATCCTGGAAAGATGATTTCCCATCCTTGCAGCGTAGTCTTTCTGAGCATTATCTTCAAAAGGCATTCCATTCTTCACTGTGCTAGCAATGAATACCGAATACCATGAACCTATGCCAACTACTGCTTCTCCTTTGTTGTGAATTCCCTTATTCTATGGCATTGTTTTGTAGCATGCAGTATCAATGCAGTGCTAGCCAAGGCCGTGTGGACAAGTTAGGCAAACATATCTTTGAATATGTACCGATCTCAGCCATGATAAATAATAATACCTTCCAGAATAGAAGAGGTTCAAAATAATCAACTTGCCATAAAGTGGATGATTGAATACCTCAAGACAGAGTGCTAGTCTCTGTTTGGTTTGCTTTTGTGTCACTATGATCAAAATTCCCTTCAAGAATAACTTAGAGCAGGAAAAATTTATCTGGGGCTCACAGTTTCGGAGGTTTCAGTCCATAGATGGCCAGCTCCACTGTTTTTGGCTCAAGTGAGGAAACATATCATGAAAGATAGGCTTGGTGGGGGAAAGTTGCTCAGCTCATGGTATGGTCAAGAAGCAGAGGGGGAGGGGGAAAGGGCTGTGGGGAAGAGTCACCCTCCCATGGCATGCCCCAGTGACTCATCTCCTCTAGCCATGACCCACCTGCCTATAGTTACCACTCAGCCCATTTAAACTAGGAAGAACTGATTAGGTCACAGCTCCCATAATCTAATCATTCTATCTCTGAGTATTGCTGCATTAACAGGAGCTTTTGGGTGACACCTCATACCCAAAACTTAAGAGTTTTGATGCTGAGAGGTTAGACACTGTTAAAAGAAGAAAATAAATTGGTGTAGGTCAGTGGGAATTCATGTTTGGGGGCTCATAAATAGCTTCTGTTTCCGTCTCCATGACTACTCTGTCCAGGAGCCCATTATACCAGCATATGGATGGCTAATGACGAAGCCAAACTGATTTCAACCAGTTAAATTCTGCTACATGTTTTGTAGTTTAATGTCTTTTCCATAGTATATTGTTTTTTTTTTTTTTTTTTTTTTTTGTGCATGAATATTTGGTACCAATATATTCACACTTTGTGCCCATTCCAATAAGTACAGGGATGCTCATCTCCAGAAGATGTTGTGTTCAGTCTTATGGGTAAGGAAGGGGTGATGATGCAGCATTAGTGGATCAAAAGGTTCTTAGATGTCTGCATGTAGAGATTATCTGTGTCCCCTCATTATACTTATGCCCAATCCTGGATATGTCTTACATTCTATTGTGGTGCAGAGTCTAGTCAAATCTGTGTTCATAATGGATAATTCTGACCACATGGTCACTTGAGGTGCCTTCCTCATTTTTTTTTTTTTTTTTATTTCTAGCAAACCTAGTAATATGCCAGCTTAAGTTTTGATTGGTGTAGAGTTCAGTTCTGAAGATGGAATGGGCTTGCTCCAGACCCTGGGACTCCATATCATTCTTCTATCATGACTCATCATAAACTCCACTTGGGATCTCTAATATCTAGTATCTGCCAAGTCATATGAAGCAATTTTTATAACTATTTTATTTCAGTCTGTTTCTCCTATTGCTTTATTTCTTGCTCTGGACCCCATTCAAACCTGAAAGCTTCTCTTATCTCTAGTTAAAAGGGTTGGGAAATTATCTCCAAGTGTAAAATATTGAAGGGACTTGTAAGATTAAATAATCTGTTCTATACAGTTAAAGGAATGTTTCATCCCACACAGACCATTAGAATGCTAATACTTCACTAATGTTATGAGTTATTTTTATCAGTTCTTTATAGTTATACATGACAGTAGAGTTCATTTTGATGTAGTTGTACAAGCATGGAATATATTCTATTCTAATTGGGTGGACATGATTGTGGGATTCGATATGCCATGCTTATATATGCACATAGGAAAATTATTTCTCACTATCTTTCCTTTAACTATTCCCTCTTTCCTTCATTCCCTTTGTCTAATCTGCTGAATATTTGTTCTTTCCCTCTCCCCCTTTATTGTGAGTTAGTTTCCACATTCAGTGAAAACATTTGACCTTTGGCTTTTTGGGACTGTTTATTTCACTTAATATGATAGTCTTCCAAATCCATCCATTTACTGGCAAATGTCATGAAATTGTTCTTTATGACTGAATAGTATTCCATCATGTATATATACCACATTTTCTTTATCCATTCATCTGTTAATGAGTTCTTAAATTATTGTAATTCTTATCTTTCACATAATAAGTCGTCCCAAATACTTGCCACTTTTTGTTCCTCTGGTTCAGTTTATATCTGTTTTTTATACAGTAGAATAATTTTACATCTGCAGAATGTCTACATGCTCCAGAATCCTTTAGACAGTAAATGTATACTATCATTCACACCATCCGTAAATGAAGTGATTCTGATCTTAATTCTCAAGAGAGAGAGAGTAAGAAGTGCTTACCTCAAACCATATAACATGTGCCTAAGGCTATATGAATGCTTTCACAAGTTATTATGTCTTGTACATTAGCTGCAATTTGGCTCTTTTATTGGTTAATCATAAAGCCACAGCCTTGTTTGCAAAAGCCAACTGTCAAATACCAGAATTGGTCTGGCAGGGAGAGTATTGCAGAGAACCCTAAATTAGTAAATCAAATTGAGAAATTTTAGGAACATCCTTTTGGTGATCTTTGAATCTTTTAATGATTGAACTAATCTCTGCCATTCTAAGATGAGATGTTGGAATTTTTTCACCTTTTGAAAACATTTATTTTTATTAAGACACCATTTAAATATGATGATTTCTTCTGGTTTCAGTGCATAGTTTGATGAACTTTATAATTGTATTTATGGCTGTACTAACACTGCAATCAGTGTTTGTATATGTTTAATTTCTTTACCCGAGATACTTCCTGGTGCTTCTTTGCTGTTGATCCCCTCATTTCTTCAAAGCCCAGTAAACTATTGCTATCATTTCTGTTATTATAGTTTTTCCATTTCTAGAATTTCATGGGAATGAATTCATACGATGTATATTCTTTTGTGTTTGGTTTAATATTGTTGTAATGATTGTGAGACTAACCTATGGTGTTGCACGTATTCATAATTTATTTATTTTGGTCACTGAATTGTCAGGTAGTTAACATTAGATGATCTTTAAATTATATCTAATTTTTGGCAATTATGGTTACTGCTGACATGAATACTTATGTATACATCTTTTGGTAGGGTTTGTTTTCAGTTCTCTTAGATAAATGTGGAGGAGTATTGCTGGAGACATGGTAGTTGTTTAACTTTAAATGATGCTGCCATATTATTTTCCCAAGTGGCTGAACAGTTTTATATTCATATCAGCAGAGCATGACAGAGTTTTTCTGTGTTCTTGCCAACATTTGGAATAGTCTGTCTGTTTAACTTTAGCCATTCTGGTGGGTGATTAATTATATTTTGTTGTGGGTTTAATTTGCATGCTTCTGAAGTCTAATGATATTGATATCTTTCCCTGTGCTTATTAGTCACTCATATATATTCTCTTATAACATAGCTATATATATCTTTGATTATTTTTTTTTGTGTTGTTTGTTTTCTTATATGTGAATGATAAGAATTCTTTAAATATTCTTAATATGAACTTTTTGTTTTTACAAAATTTTGGCTTATCTGTTTATGGCATATCTTTTTGATTTCTTAACTATGTCACTCAAAAATCAAACATTTTTAATCATGATGAATTCCATTGTATTAATTTATTTTTTCTTATGTTTTATTTTTATCCTGTTTTAGAAATCATTACACAACCTAATGTTTTATTATGGAGCTGTAAAAGTTTACCACTTACATGCAGATCTATGGTCTAGTTCAAGTTAATTTTTTGTGTGTCATCTGTGGTGAAGGTTGAGTTCATTTTTTCCACATAGACATCTATTTGTTTCAGTACCCTTTGTTGAAAAGACTATCTTTCCTCAATGAATTACTTTGCCATTGAATTACCTTTGTAGAAAATCAATAGGCCATGTAAATGTGGGTCTATTTATGGACTCTATTTGGTCCATTGGTTTATGTGTGTAAACATCTTCCAATCAACTTGATTACTGTAGCTTCATGGTAATTTTGGAAAAGAGGTAATGTGATGTGATACATTTTTTCCATTATAAAATTGTTATAGGTATTCTAGGTCCTTTGTTTTTAAATATAAATTTAAAGTCATCTTGTCAATCTGTTTAAAAGTACCTGTTGGGATTAAGATAAAGATTGCATTGAATTAATGCACTAATTAGGGTACAGCTTTAATAACCCAATCATTTCACATTTAAACTTTCTTTTTTTAAATTTATTTTTATTCTAATTTGTTATACATGTTTGCAGAGCGCAATTCATTTCATAATACTGTAGGCAAAACTGTAGGCAGGTGGGTTGTGACTACCTCCTGAGCTTCTTTCCTCTACCACACTCTTCCACCATGGTGTTCTGCTTCACCTCAGGCCCAGAGCTATGGAGTCAGCCACCTGTGGACTGAAAATTCTGAAACTGTGAGCCAAAATAAAATTTTCTTTCTCTTAAAAAAAATATTGCATTGAATCTATAAATTAATATGGGAAATGTATTAATCAGCATTCTCCAGAAAAATGTAGAATAAATCATGTGTGTATGTATATGTGATGTGTATATGCATACATATGCAAAACATATATATATATATATATATACACATATATATATCATATATATAAGGAGCATATGTGTGTGGGGTGTGTTTGTGTATGTGAGAGAGAGAGGGATAGGGAGAGAGATTATGAGAATTTAAGAATTGGTTCATGGTTCATGCTATTTTGGAGGCTGGGAGATCATCTGAAAACTGAGCCAAGACAGTCAATGGTATAATTCATGTTATTAAGTCCAAGTCTGAAGTCTTGAGAACCAGAAGTTTCAGTATCCAAAGGCAGGAGAAGATTGATGTCCCAGCTCAAGCAGAGAAAGCAGTATGTTCTTCCTCTGAATCCTCAGTAGATTGGATGAAGCCCACACACACTGGTGAAGGCATTCTTATTTACTCAGTCTATTGATCAAAGTGCTAGTATCTTCAGAATCACCCCTTGGACACAACCAGAATACATTACTACTTATCTGGGTATTGTTCTCTCTGCTTTCAGTGTCATTGACAGTTTCATTATGATATACCACAGTATAGAAGGGTGTGTGTGTGTGTGTGTGTGTGTGTGTGTGTGTGTGTCTATTGTTTGATGTTCATTTAGTCTATTATATTATTATATTTGCAAATGACTATCTTTGGTCAAATTTGGGAAATTACTTATAATTATTTTTTTCAATATTTGTTTTCTGCCTGGTTTCTTTTCTGTATTTCTGGTATTTCAGTTACCTACAGGTTTTATAGTTTGATAACATCTACCAGGGATCTGAGGCTCTCTTAAATTTTTTTTTCTTGCAGATTTTCACCTAGGATAATTCCTGTTTCTTTATATTTAAACTCATTTACCCCTTTCTCTGATATAAGCATTTACATGTCAAGTCTATCCAATGAATTTTATTTCAGAAATTTTATTTTTCAGTTGAAGAATTTCTATTTGTTTTGTATCTCCTTTGATGAATCATCCCATTCCTATGCTGAGAGTTTTGTCCATTTGAAACAGGTTTTTTTTTTTTTTTTTTTTTTTTTTTTTCTTCACTGAGGAAATTATAATAGGTGCTTTAAAATCCTGTTCATTTAGTTCCACATCTGTTCATTTGGAGCCAGATTTGACCACTTGTGTTTTATCTTGATACTTTTGTTAAATTTTCTTTGTTCTCATATGTCAGGTAGTTTGGGATCTATTGTGGACACAGAATGTTAGGTTATATAGAATCTGAATTCCGATTTTTTTTTTTATAAGAGTTTGTTTCTTTTCTTTAGCAAGTGATTTTGCTGCATGAATTTGTTCTTTTGGTTAAGTCATCCAGTCTCAGTCCCCCACCCCCACTCCTTTTTCTTCTCATGAGTTGCTTTGAGAACTCTTCTCATGAGGTCTTTGTTCAATAGAAGTTTGTTAAGGAGTCAGCCGGAGATGTTTGATAGTCAGAGTTTAACTCTCTGGGCTTCTCCTTTCTGGGATTTATCTACTTCATGACTTCTAGTTTCCTAGTTTCTGTTTTCTGACCCTACAGGTAGAAATACTGTGAGGTTTTCATTTGAGAACTGCTGCTGCTGTGTATACAGTGTGGATTACATTTATCCCTAGGCTGAAATCAGGTGGTACGGAGCTCACTGATAGAAGCTCCTATTATCTCCTCCTTCCAGTAGACATGCACTGTTTATATGTGGTATTGAATTACATCAAGGCTTTTGATTGTTTCTTGAAGGAATTTAACTCGTTCTCTTCTAGGCAAGTCAAGAGTTGTATCCAAATATTCTAGTCTCCTCTAATATATCTGAGAGTGGAAATACACATTTTTAAATTTACTTTCTTTTTTGTATTATAGACTATTACCACTATAATAGCTTTTATCCAGTAGGTTGAGGAACCAATATGAGATTTCTGACCACCATCAAGGGTCCCACTGAGGAAGGAGTAGAAGAATCATTACCATATACACAAGCTGTGGTGCTGCAGGATCCTTTCCAGTCAATGTGTTTCAAATCTGGAAAAAAAAAAAAAAAACTGACTTAAATGTGGGAATAGATTTGTTTGTTTTTAATTATCTTCCTCTGTATCTTGAAGCTTTATCTTGATTTCTTTTGCTTTCTGGGGTAGATGAATGACATGGTAGGGAGTAGTCCTTTGAACTGTAGGTTGTTTTGCAGCACCCTTGACTTCAGCCTACTAGATGTAAGAGTACTCCTTAAGTTTTGATAGCCAAACATGTTTCCAGAAATTTCCAAATGTCACTTGGTTAGGGGTAGAAATATCAAAATTGCTTCTGAGTGAGAAACACTGGTATAGATTAATCAATAATGCACTTGCTGACTATATATCTATCTTGATCCTAGACGCTCAATTCCTATTAGACATCTCTATAATTTCCTTCAAATCAGATACCTTGGCTGCAACTTTTTGTTTGTCTACTCACTGAAATACTTGTGCTTCTCTTGCTTTTGATGATGAAGTACCATTTTTCCCTCTCTTACATTGGGGATACTATCTACCGTCACCATTTCTGCTAGTGAGCCAGAATTATAAAAGTGTTCCCTATCATTATACATAGCCTACAGAACACAGATAAGATGTGCTCACAAGTGCTGGTTCACCTTGCACCTGCACATTTCCTATTGCTTTGGTAAACAGAGTATGTTCTTGGCAATACTCAGACACAGTCAGCTTTTGAGTTTTCTGACTTTACACAGTGTATCCATTCTAGTATGGCCACTTCTCTGAGCTTTGTGCTTCTTTCCTCCACCATCTGCCACAGCATTTCTAGCATTTCTTACTCACCGATTTGTGTCCCATCACTACCCCTCCCCCAATTTTTCAAGTGCCATTCCACTTGCTTCCTGAATCTTCACCATGATGTGATATAAAGCATTTTGCCCAATTGGTAAACTCTTTCTTATCCAGTTTATGTCCCACCTTTCTTGCTTCACACCATAAGTATCCAGCCCATACATAAGACCTGAAACTCCTGCCAGTCTGTGATGACTAGGTCCTTCTTTAGCATATAGTCCCTTTCTTCCTGTTGCCAGTCCAGTACTTCCCCAGGTAGGTTTTGCTGAAATTTTATTTTAATTAAGGTTCTAGCTGCCAGAAAGGGAAGTGGCAGATCCTGATGGGAGTGGAGAGGTTGACTTACAAGCCAGTGGCTCCTGGATCAGTAATGAAGATAGAACTTACCTTTAACAGAGAAGAATGGGCCACTTCTGCAGGCTTACAAGTTTCAGAATGATCTTTCCCTTTTTCTGCTAAATATTTGAGTTTCTTGGTACTATGTAAAGATAAATCTGTGATTATTATTCCTTCATATTTTTTCATTAGTTACTCTGAACTCTTTACTGTCCATCTTCAATGTATCAGAATCTCTCAGTGTCTGTTATCAATTTCGTAATCATATTGTTCCTACAGATATCACACCAGCCAGAGTTTTCTCTTCCACTGATTCCCATCTCAGCTTCCCATCCTAGAGGAAGATTAGCAATTACATCCTCACAGCATGCTTGGTCTTTTCCAATTATGTCTATTACTAGGATTGGAATCCGTGTCACCAACCCATAAACTAACGATCCAACTCAAAAAATCCATTGTAGGATTTCCTTCCTGGGACCACTTCTAGTACCAAACTATTTTCTAATGGGTCATCAGAAAATAGATTCTGAGATGGAAGTTTCTAGGGAGAAAGTTTATTTTGGAGGATACTTGGGAAAAGTAACATGGATATAAGGTTAAGCAGATGGAGAAGTTGAAGTATAATGATAGCTCAGGCATCAGCTGATCCCATAGGGAGTTCTGGAGCTGGATATACCTTCAAGGTTTTCCTGAATAGTGAGGGAAGAGTCCTGGGCATTCATGTTAGTACCTCCCTCATCAACTCATTTTTGCCCCTGTTCTCCCCAGGATGGAGTATAGGTTTGGAACCCTGAGTTTCCTTCCACTAAAACCAGTTTGGGATACTTTGAGGAAATTATTGGTCAGTCATGTAGGAGGAATCAAGTTTGCATATAGCATCCACCCCCCATATCTTTCTAGAACCTCTGTTTCATATGACAGCATGGGCTTCAGCACTTTCACATCACCCGATTCCAAGGCATGGTCTTCTGATCACACCTAGTGCTGATAGTCACATTTTCTTTAGGTGTGCTTTTTTTTTTTTTTTTTTTTTTTTCTTTTTACTCGTCATTCTGTACTCTTGACATCTAATTCCAAACTCAAATATGTGTTCTGTTTTTCTTTCATAAATTAAAGCAGTGCTCTTGAAGTTTTCCCTTACTTTTTCTGAACCTGGAAGAGAAAGCATAAATTATCTAGGGTCCAGTCTATTTTTTCTTAACTTTTTTTGCACTTAACTTTTCATAATATACATTAAATTATATAGTTGTAAGTCGATGGCCTTTTAGACTTAGAAATATATTAGAGGCAGTGAGAATCACTGAAATTCCCATTCTAACAACAAGAAGAAGGAAGTTAATATGAATGCTGACAACCAGCCTTCAACTCTCAGTGTCCCCAGGATTGCCTTGGATACAGAGCTATCTTTTTCAAGTTTGTGCTGTCCCCATAGTAAGACAAGACATATCCAAATGACAGTGTGGGAACATAAAGGCCCAGCTATTTTGGCCTTGATGATAACTCTGTATAATTCTACAGAATTCTCCATGCAGTCATCTGAGGCTGTTATTAAGCCTCCATCTTGGACTTCATCTGTCCAATTATATTTCCTTTCTCTCTCTGTCCCATAAGTGTTGATAACAAGTGTACTTCCTAATAAATATCCTGCATACTACACTTTTCCAGTCTGCTTTCTGTAGATCCCCAACTATTATCTGAGGTAAACTTTGTATTGCTACACATATATCTTTTATTTCTTAGACTTAGACTCAATGTGTTCAAGGTATTTACTGCATACTTTTATATTATATAACTTGGTTTACTTGTAAGTATCTGTGGAAGTGGTTACTCTACTTTAAAAATTTTCATTCTTATGTGTCCTGTGGAAAATATGAAAGAAAACAAGATAAAATAAAATAGGCTGCATAATGTAATCTTACTACTTTAATAAAAATTGAATAGTCAATCATTCAATGTAAAAAAAAAAAAAAAAAAAAAAAAAAAAGGAACATTTTACTAAAATTCAACATGTTGGCTGCCAGGCCCAGGCTCCAGCTAGCCCCACCGACCTCCGCCCCAGAGCAGGAGACAGCAAGGACAGACCTGCCAACTCTGCTTTGAGTTCAGGCATGCCCAGGGCAGTCCCAGGGAATTACATTAGAGTGCCACCAGGCCCAGGCTTCAGCCAGTCCCACTGACCTCCGCCCCAGAGCAGGAGACAGCAAGGACAGACCTACCAACTCTGCCTGAGCCCAGGCAGGCCCAGGGCAGTCCTGCTGACATTCACCCCAGCACGGTTAGTTCCAGACCACCACAGGAGCTCAGACTCAACCAGTTTTACCCACACCAACCAGCATGGACCCAGCCCCAGGTAGCATACTCTGAGGGTCAGCGGCAGGTTCTGATAGTCCAACGCTAAGGGGAGGCACAGACAACCTGCAAGGGAAGAAACTGTAATAACTCAGATCTACACTGCAAGAAAGTAAGGCAAAAAGACAACTTGAAGAAACAAGGGAGGAAAATACCCCAAACAAACCAGGATTCTACAATAACAGAACCCATGCTCAGCAAAGATGATGAAATGTCAGAGAAGGAGTTCAGAAGGTTCATAATTAAAATGATCTGTGAATCAAATAATGATCTAAATGAGTAAATACAGGCAAAAATTGACGACTACAACAAAGATATAAGAGAGCAAATACAGGTAGCAAAAGATTACTTCAAAAAGAGATAGAAACTCTGAAAAAAAAAAAAAAAACAGTCAGAAATCCTTGAAATGAAGGAAACAATTAACCAAATAAAAAACACAATTGAAGGCATCACCAACAGACTAGATCAACTGGAAGAAAGAACTTCAGACAATGGAGACAAAGTATATAATCTTAAAAATAAAGTTGACCACACAATGAAGATAGTAAGAAACCATGAACAGAACATCCAAGAAGTATGGGACAGCATCAAAAGACCAAATATAAGAGTAATTGGGATAGAGGAAGGCACAGAGTTTCAAACCAAAGGAATGTACAACCTCTTCAATGAGATAATATCAGAAAAGTTCCCAAGCATGAAGGATGAATTGGAAAAACCAAATGCAAGAGGCTTATAGGACACCAAATGTACAAAATTACAACAGATCTAAACCAAAACACATTATAATGAAAATGCCTAGCATACAGAACAGGGATAGAATTTTAAAGGCCTCAAAAGAGAGGAATCAGATTACATATAAGGGGAGACCAATTCGTATCACAGCAGATTTTTCAACTCAGATACTCAAAGCTAGGAGATCATGGAACAACATATTCCAAGATCTAAAGGAAAAGGGAAGCCAACCAAGAATCTTATACCCAGCAAAATTAAGCTTTAGATTTGAGGACCTTCCATGATAAACAAAAGTTGAAAGAATTTACAAGTAGAAAGTCAGCACTACAGAACATTCTAAGCAGAATATTCCATGAAAAGGAAAAGAAAAACAATGAAGAAAATCAACAGACGGAGGTATTACAATAAAGGAAAAAACAATCAGAGGAGAAACCATGTCAAGGTAAATACCAAAAATAAACAAAAATGGCTGGGAATACAAAACACATCTCAATAATAACTCTAAATGTTAATGGCCTAAACTCACCAATCTAAAGACATAGACTAGCAGATTGGATAAAAAAAAAACAGACCCAACAATATGCTGCCTCCAAGAGACTCATCTCATAGGAAAAGACATCCATAGAGTGAGGGTGAAAGGTTGGGAAAAATCCTATCACTTATATGGACAGAGGAAACAAGCAGGGGTTTTCATCCTCATATCAAATAAAGTAGACTTCAAGCTAAAGTAAAAAAAAGGGATAAAGGACACTATATACTGCTCAAGGGAACCATACACCAACAAGACTTAACAATTACAAATATATATGCCCCAAACAATAGAGCATCCATGTTCATCAAACAAACTGTCCTCAAGTTTAAGAGTCAAATTGACCACAACACAATAATTCTGGGTGACTTTAACACACCTCTTTCACCACTAGATAGATCTTCCAAACAAAAGCTGAACAAAGAAAACTATAGAACTGAAAAAATATAATAAACAACTTAGACTTAACTGACTTATATAGAATATTTCATCCTTCGGCAAGTGAATACACTTTCTTCTCAGCAGCACATGGAACCTTCTCTAAAATAGACCATATGCTAGGTCACAAAACAACTCTGAGCAAATATAAAAAAGTAGGGATACTACCCTGCATTTTATCAGACCATAATTGAATAAAATTAGAAATCAATGATAAAATAAGAAATAAAAGCTACTCCAACACCTGGAGACTAAATAATATGCTACTGAATGAAAAATGGATTGCAGATGACATCAAAGAGGAGATTAAAAAATTCCTAGAGGTGAATGAGAACACAGACACAATATATTGAAATATCTGGGACACTATGAAGGCAGTTCTAAGAGGAAAGTTCATTGCATTGAGTTCATTCCTCAAAAGAAGAAAAAGTCAACAAATAATGACTTAAAATTACATCTCAAAGCTCTAGGAAAAAGAAGAACAATCCAACACCAAAAGTGGTAGGAAACAGGAAATAATTAAAATCAGAGCTGAAATTAATGAAATTGAAACAAAAGAAACAATTGAAAAAATTGACAAAACAAAAAGTTGGTTCTTTGAAAAAATAAATAAAATTGACAGATCCTTAGCCAGGCTAACAAAGAGAAGGAGAGAGAAAACTCAAATTACTAACATATGCAATGAAAAAGGAAATATCATAACAAACACTACGGAAATACAGAAATTACTAACATATGCAATGAAAAAGGAAATATCACAACAAACACTATGGAAATACAGGAAATAACTTGAAATTATTTTGAAAACTTGTACTCCAACAAAATAAAAAACACTGAAAGCATCGACAAATTTGTAAAGTTGTATGATCTGCCCAAACTTAAGCAGGATGATATACATAATTTGAACAGACCAATTTCAAGCAACGAAATAGAAGATGCCATCAGAAGCTTACCAACCAAGAAAAGCCCAGGACCAGATGGGTACACAGCTGAGTTCTACAAGACCTTCAAAGAAGAACTGATACCAAGCCGGGCGCGGTGGCGTGCTGTAATCCCAGCACTTTGGGAGGCTGAGGCAGGAGGATCGCGAGTTCAAAGCCAGCCTCAGCAATGGCGAGGCACTTAGCAACTCAGTGAGACCCTGTCTCTAATAAAATACAAAAAAAAGGGCTGGGGATGTGGCCCAGTGGTAAAGTGCCCCTGAGTTCAATCCCCGGTACACAAAAAAAAAAAAAAAAAAAAAAAAAAAAAAAAAAAAAAGAAGAACTGATACCAATACTCTTCAATTTATTTCAGGAAATAGAAAAAGAGGGAGCACTTCCAAAGTCATTCTGTGAAGCCAATATCACCCTGATCCCCAAACCAGGCAAAGACAAATCAAAAAAAGAAAACTTCAGACCCATATCTTTAATGAACATAGATGCAAAAATTCTAAATAAAATTCTGGCAAAACGGATACAAAAACATATCAAAAATATAATACACCACGATCAAGTGGGATTCATTCCAGGGATGCAAGGATGGTTCAACATATGGAAATCAATAAATGGAATTCATCACATCAATAGACTCAAAGAACAGAACCATATGATTATCTCAATAGATGCAGAAAAAAGCATTTGACAAAATACAGCACCCTTTCATGTTCAAAACACTAGAAAAACTAGGGATAACAGGAACATATCTCAACATCTTAAAAGCTATATATGCTAATCCCCAGGCCAAAATTATTCTAAATGGAGAAAATTTGAAAATATTCCCTCTAAAAACTGGAACAAGACAGTGATGCCCTCTTTCACCACTTCTATTCAACATAGTAATTGAAATTATGGCCAGAGCAATAAGACAGATGAAAGAAATTAAAAGGATACAGATAGGTAAAGTAGAACTCAAATTATCACTATTCACTGATGATATGATGATGATATGATTTTATACCTAGAAGACCCAAAAAATTCCACCAGAAAACTTTTAGAACTCATAAATGAATTCAGCAAAGTAGCAGGATACAAAATCAATACCTGTTGCCGCCTGAAGCGCTTGGAGCAACGGAGCCGCGGGAAGAAGTTCAGAGGCAAACTGGAGACAAACAGCTTTTTATTCTGATAACTTTTCTCTCTGGTTCTAACAACGACTAACACACGCCACACACACCACCAAAATGGCGCTGACCCGATCAGCAATTTCGGCCAAGTCACTCGAGATCCTGGGACAAGTCCCGTGAGACTACGGAAGGCGACAATGCCCAAATCTCCACGGCTCATAGTCAACCGCAATTTAAGCCATCTCCCCAAACAGGGCTCCTGCAAACACCTATAAATCTAAGACATTTCTATATATCAGTGACAAATCCTCTAAAAGGGAAATGAGGAAAACTACCCCATTTACAATAGCATAAGACAAAAAAAAATTGGGAATCAACTTAACCAAAGACGTGAAAGACCTCTATAATGAAAGCTACAGAACACTAAAGAAAGAAATTTATGAAGACCTTAGAAGATGGAAAGATCTATCTTTCTCTTGGATAGGCAGAATAATTTTGTCAAAATGACCATACTACCAAAAGCACTATACAGATTTAATGCAATGCCAATCAAAATCCCAATGACATTCCTCATAGAAATAGAAAAAGCAGTCATGAAATTCATCTGGAAAAATAAGAGACCCAGAATAGCTAAGGCAATCATTAGCAAGAGGAGTGAAGCAGGTGGCATCACTATACCAGACCTTAAATTATACTACAGAGCAATAGTAACAAAAACAGCATAGTATTGGCACCAAAATAGGCTGGTCGACCAATGGTACAGAATAGAGGACACAGAGACTAACACATATAATTTCAGTTATCGTATATTAGGCAAAGGCGCAAAAAATGTACATTGGAGAAAAGATAGCCTCTTCAACAAATGGTGCTGGGAAAACTGGAAATCCATATGCAGGAAAATGAAATTAAACCTCTATCTCTCACCATGCATAAAATTCAACTCAAAGTGGATCAAGGATCTAGGAATTACACCAGAGACACTATACCTAATAGAAGAAAAAGTAAGTTCTAATCTCCAACATGTTGGATTAGGCCCCAAATTCCTTAATAAGAATCCTGTAGCACAAGAATTAATATCAAGAATCAATAAATGGGATAGACTCAAATTACAAAGCTTCTTCTCAGCAAAAGAAACAATCAGTGAGGTGAGTAGAGAACCTAGTAATTGGGGTCAAATTTTTACCACATGCACATCAGATAGAGCACTAATCTCTAAAATATATAAAGAACTAAAAAGTCTTAACACCAAAAAAAATAATAATAACCCAATCAATAAATGGGCCAAGGAACTGAACAGACACTTCTCAGAAGAAAATATACAATCAATCAACAAATACATGAAAAAATGTTCAACATCTCTGGCAATTAGAGAAATGCAAATCAAAACGACTGTAAGATTTCATCTCACACCTGTCAGAATGGCAGCTATTAAGAACACAAACAACAATAAATGTTGGCGAGGATGTGGAGAAAAAGGCACACTCATACATTGTTGGTGGGACTGCAAAATGGCACAGCAAATATGGAAATCAGTATGGAGATGCCTTGGAAAATGTGGAATGGAACCACCTTATGACCCAGGTATCCCACTCCTTGGTCTTTACCCAAAGGTCTTAAAAACAGCATACTACAGGGACACAGCCACATCAATGTTTATAGCAGCACAATTCAGAATAGCTATTCTGTGAAACCAACCTAGATGCCCTTCAGTAGATGAATGGATAAAGAAAATGTGGTATATACACACAATGGAGTATTCCTCAGCAATAAGAGAGAATAAAATCATGGCATTTGCAGGTAAATGGATGGAGTTAGAGAATATAATGCTAAGTGAAGTTAGCCAATCCCAAAAAGCCAAACGCCAAATGTTTTCTCTAATATAAGGAGGCCAATGCACGGTCGGGTTGGGATGGGGAGCATAGGAGTATTAGAGGAACACTAGAATGGCCAGTGGGGAGGGAGGTGAAGGGAGGATGCAAAAGAGTGAAGGAAAAAAAAAAGATGGTAGAATGAGATGGATATCATTACCCTAAGTGCATGTATGAAGTCATAAATGGTGTGAATATACTTTGTATACAACCAGAGATATGCAAAAATGTGCTCTACAAGTATAAAATGAAATATAATACATTCTGCTGTCATTTCTAACTTAGAATGAAAAATAAATTTTAAAAATTCAACATGTTTATTCATTTGTAAATTGTGTTGTGGTTCCTTTTTTATACATAAAATAATGAATAATGCTGGTGGAACAAATCCATATGCTTTTTTATCTTTCTTCAAATATTCCTATAAGCACCTAGCTGAGTATTAAAATTAGAATAACCAGATGCCTTGTGGGATTATTATTGGGACCAAACTGGAAATGTGGCTGAGTCCCTCACTTTGTTCTCCAGTACCAAAGACAGCTCACTTTCATCTTTTGATGTCTCACTTTTTAAATCCAACATGCTGTGAGACTGCCTTCTTATAAATAAGATATGAAGAGTAATCTAACTCTGCATCACCTTGTTTTACTAAAATGTCTTTGACTTAGACATGTTCATTTTGATATAGGGGAGCCCCCTCAGGAATGCATACTTTGGAAAAACAAGAATTTTCATATATAGTTATGAATAGAAACCAATGCATAATTCTCTAAATCCCAATGCTTTAGCTTTTTGAGGCCACATTCTAACTGCAAATTGAGCTAATTTCTAATTGTCCTATAGTAATACTAGCTTCAGAGGAACATCATGTACCAATATGGCCATTGTCTCCTTATCCAGGCATTTGTAAACTGGACAATATTATCTACTGAGAAACATGGCTCTATGGAAATTAGTGCTCATCTTTTTGGACAAATCCTTTATTTTGAATTATTATAGTTACTACCATATGTTTAGCGCTTTACCAGGTATCATTTGCCTTATTCACTTGTTTCACATTGACAAAAATCATTAAAGGTAGGTATTTTAAATATTCTCCACTGCATGTTACAGTTAAGGAAGTGCATAGTCACATAATTAATAAACAAAACTGCCAGAATCTGAAGCTAAGTCTGCCTGCAATTCCCTAGCATTTATTAAGTGCCTAAAATGTGTTTGACATTATACTCCTCCATTTCTATTCTTTCATTTAATCATTAAGTGAATTCATTTGTGCAATAACTCTTTACTGACTATGATTGGGGACCTTTTTAGCCACTGTCAATCCAGCAGTGAACAAAGAAAACCTCCCTGACCCTATCAGTAAAGTAGATGTATTAGTTTGAAGAGACAGACAACAGTTAATGAAGTGAATATATACCATGGTAAGTGATGATAAGTGTTATGAAGAAAAATGAAGGAAGGAATCAGAATCCTCACAACTGCCAAACAAAGCAAAAACTATCTTTATTTTTCAAAGTTAAATACTTTGTCCAGTGTTAGATCTCGTGAGCAACCAGTAGTGTTGGATCCTTTGACTGTGTAATTCCACCATCAGTGAACTGTTTTTCATTTTATATCTCACGTATTCCTTTTTGATTCTTTAGTCTTCTTCAAAACTTCACTCTAACACAGACTTGTTCCCTTTGCTGCCTTGAAATAAGAAAGTATGAAAATAACCAATAAGTATATGAAAAAATTGATGCTTAGCATCATTAATCATCAGGGAAATGCCAATCAAAACCACAGTGAGGTATCACCTCACTTCAGTAAGAAAGACTTACAAAGAGGCATGTACTAGTGAGAATGTGGAGAAAAGGTAGGACTTGCACACAATTGGTGGGAATGTAAGTAGGTACAGCCCTGGTGGAAAAGAATAGGGAGATATTTCCAAAAGTTAAAAATAGAACTACATATATATGATCTAGCAGTCCCACCCCTGGGTAAATATACAAAGAAAATAAAATTAGTATGCCAAATAGATTGCTGCACTCCCAGGTTTATTATGGCACTATTTACAATAGTCAAAAAATGGAAAAAAACCTAAGTGCCAAGAAATGGAAAAAAAAAAAAAAAAAAACAACTATGCGTCCTTGAACTGAACTGATGAATGGATAAAGAAAATGGGATACATGTGCAGAGTGAAGTATGATTCAGCCATAAAAAAAAAAATAAAATCCTGTTATGGAGATCATTGGAAATAAGCCAGGAGCAGAAAGACATGTCATCTCACTTCCATATTGAAACTAAAAATTGATCTCACAGTACTTGAGAATTGATTGTGACTTTCTGTTTCTGGTTATTGCACTTAACATAAATGATCTCCAGTTCTATCCATGTTGAGGAGAGTAGGGAGAGGGAGGGATAGGGATTGAGAGAATCGGGGGAGGGAGGGATAGGGAAAGCTTGACCAATGCATACTAAGTTACAGTTTGATAAGTGTAGGAAGTTCTAGTGTGCTATTTCACAGTGGGCTGATGAGACATAACAATTATGTGCTGTGTATTTCGAAAAACTAGAAGAAAGAGTTTTGAATATGATTGCCATAAAGAAATGATGAATATTTGAGGAGATACAAATGATTATCCTAATTTAAACATTATAAAATATATGCTGTATCAAAATATCACATGATACCCTTTTAATATGTACAATTTTATGTGTCAAATATAAATTTAAATAATAATAAACAAAACAAAACAACAACAACAAAAAAGCATGAATTTAAAGTATTTCCCATGGAGAACTGCAAAAGAGAAAACAAGAAAGGGAACCAGCTCAAAACTAAAATCAGCATGAACAACAGTTTTGCTGCATGGCAAGTTCATTTTCAAGGTTCCTCCCACACCATGCCAAGACTTTGCTCTCCTTTGAGTTCTTGTGATTTGTGTGTCTGCTGAGGGAACTATCTACTCATCTCTTCTTGTTTTAGTCAGCTTTATGTTGCTGTGACCAATATATTGGATAAGAACAACTTAGAGGAAGAAAACTTTATTTTGGTTCTTGGTTTCAGTAGTGCAGTCCACGGTCAGCCAATTCCAAGGGTCTAAGCCTGAGATGAGATAGATCATCATGGTGGAAGGTTGTGGTGAAGGAAATCTGCTCAGTTCATAACAATCAGGAAGGAGGAGGCAGGCACCAGGGACAAAACATAAACACCAAAACATTCCCCCCACTGTCCTACTTCCTCCAGTCTCACCCTACCTTCCTACAGCTACCACCCAGTTAATCCATTCAAGTGGATTAACCCACTGATTAGTTTTGAACTCTCATAATCTAATAGTTTCACCTCTGATGATTGATTCTTGCATTGTCTCACACATGAGCTTTGGGGGACCATCACATATCCAAACCATAACACTTTTCTCATGTCTTTTCTCTTCCTGTGCCCCTATTTATGCTACTTTACAAAAATACAAAGTTAATCAATTTAAGGTGTTACAGTTTGAAATGGCTTAATTAAAGAGGATGATGCTAAGAGAGATCTTACTTCCTACTATTGACTTTAGATGATCATCTGAGTTGACACTAAGATTCCTTTAGACATATAGAAAAGCCATGTTTTTTCAGTAAATATTTATTGATCTTGTGAACTCACACTAAGGAAACCACTGTAGTTGGCTGAGTGAGAAGTATTGTAACCATTTAATGACATCAATTTGTTATTTCATATCCTTATACAATTATAGCTGTGCTTTTATTTACTGACACACCCTTCAGTTCTCTAAACAGTACATTCTTCTAGATTTTTAAATCTAGTACAGATTACATAATCCTTTTCTGTACATCTAAAGATTATTAACTTGCCAGATTGCAATATCAGATTTCCTATATAAGTTTATCTATTTATCTATCTACCTAGGAAATTGCCTAGGTATAATCAATGACTTTAAAACTAAAATAAAATTTTGAAAATTATTAAGATATTTCTTTATTAATATTTTCTGGTATTTAAAAGTTTTACTTTATTTCTTATTTTTAATGTAATTTAAAATTTTATTTTTAATTTTTAAATAGCATTGTCATCTACTTTATATTCATATTGCTTATTTTTATATTACATTTTTTATGGATATAATAGTCAAATTGTTAATAGTGAAAATACTTTGAATTTAAAATACTGTTTATAGAGAAGGTGTAGGTATCATTTCCAACTTTTAATATCATATTAATGTATCCAGCAAACTGAAAACACTTATTTCCCTAAAGAGAAGAAGTATTTACTATTGTCTGTGATGGCATCTGTTTTCAGATTCATTTTGAGCAAGAAATTACGCTTTAATTAAAGCCATTATTAATCATGTGCAAATGAAAAGATTATAAATTTCTAAAATTTGTTTGTATTTTGCTTTATTTACCACTTAAACTCCTTTAGGTGGTTATGAGAAGTAGTCATAGATTGATCCTGAGTGATTTTGAAAAAAATTTTCTGTCTGTTACAGAAGCCAAATGAGAGTCATAGACCCATCTATTGTCTATATAAACTAATACCCTCTGGGACAGAGTGATATTTTACAAATCTAAACATATGGTTCTTTGGGTGTTCTTATGACGTTTCAATATATTTATAGTCAAGTTGACAGTTGTCTTTATTTTCTGTGACCTGTGAAAACTGTCTGAGTGGTATGCCTTTAAAATAATAATACTGTTTTTTAAATGGACATCATTACCCTAGGTACATGTATGACTGCATAGGTGGTGTGACACTACATCGTGTACAACCAAAGAAATGTAAAATTGTGCTGCAATTGTGTACAATGAATCAAAATGCATTCTGCAGTCATATATACCTAATTAAAATCAATAAATTAGTTAAATAATAATAATAACACTGATGCTTGCAAATATTGATGAATCAATGTCATTACTCCATGTGAGTATTTTAAGGAGGATGAAAATAAGTGATTGATTTAACTCCCTACTGCCCCAAGGTTCCTCAGCATTACCTTGGTGTAATTGGCAGCTGAATTTCCACTCAAAATATTTTTCACTTGGCTTCCCGTCCTACTGGTACTATGTAAACCTGGGTAAAACTCTAAAAACATCTTTGAACTTCAGTTTCATTTTCTATAAAGAGGGAATAATGTTATTTATTATTTCAGAGTGCTATGGGAATTAAATATGATAATATATTGTACTTTCTGAACTATAAAGTACAATACAGGATAGAAGAAAACACATGTCCTGTTTATTAATCCAATTAAACACATTCCGATGGACTCTCTCTATCCAGTAATGGAATATGATATATAACCTAGGTAAATTATATTTTATTTTTCTCACATTCTCCTGGAGCTAGTCATGTTTTATCCATACAGCTATTCAAAAACTACTTGACAGATTCTTATACTAAATGTACTTGTTAAGATTTTTTTCCTATTTAAAATTCTACTTTTATCACTTCAAGAAATGTCACCCTAAAAACACATGCTGACAGATGATTGAGGATTCTACTTAGAAGCTGTGTAGAAAGCAAATGAATTCTTGAGGGAAAAGTAAATTAGAAATATTGGATTCATTAGAAGGCACATAAGCTTTTGTGATCTGTCTGTTAGCAACATGTCCCTTACCTAGAGAGACTTGATTTATCCAAACTATCACATCAATGAATTCAGAAGCAGGAAATATTAAAATGTGCATTGCAATTGAAAAGGAAAACAATCCAGAAACCTCTGATATACAGGAATTGAGATTACTGACATGATCTTGATGAATAAAAACAAATGGAGATGGTTTGGAAAGCCATGGACAATATCAGTGCTCTTTTGTATGCTACTGTTAAAGTAAAAAGTATTCCTTTAATAAGAAATATGAAATAGCATATATTTCATATCTAACTTTACTGAGGTCAAAACAAACAAAGGAACATATCTGAAGTAAATCATCTCTCTCTCTCTCTCTCTCTCTCTCTCACACACACACACACACACACACACACACACACACTTCTGCAAAACAAATCCAAAATTATCTTAATTATCTTTGGACTCTGCTGTATCATAGGTATGTTAAAATAAAGAAAATAAAATGAAATCTATAGCCTAGAGCTGGAATTAATTATATTAGGTTACATTTTGTTTGATAACCATTCAAATTGGGAATTCCTCTCAGCGAGTGTGTAGTCTCTTGATAAGTAACTGAATTTTAAAAATTATGTCACCAATTCAAACCATCCTACTAGACTAAGAAGACTGAAAGAACTAGACAAAAATATAAATTATTTAAGTAGGTAGATACCATCAACCTCATGAGTAAAAACTTCTTTCTTACATGGTTATTTTTCTTATGAAATATGCATATAGTAACATCACAACATACAGGAACAAAGTTATTTAACTTATACAGTTGATTGATATGGGTGCTCATAGTCATGAACAAAATTGACTGGGATGGCTGGAGTCTATTTTGTCTTTAGTATGGGGGAAAAAAAACAACTGAAGAAGTATAATTCATAAAATGTGTTTTTAGATGAAAGACTGGAACATAGTTTATAAATAAATTTTGACCTTGTGCAACAAAAAGTTATTCATGAATTTCAAGGACAGTTAAAAATCATTATCAGTTTAACACAACATTGTATCTTTAACAAAGCACCTTCCCCTTTGGATGGTTTGGAATGTAAGGCATAATATGGTGTTATATGGCAAAAACACCAAGGAAGCATTATCTAGAATTCAATAGGTACAGAAAATACTACGTATTTTGCATAGAAAAACATGAAAATTCAAGAAACGACATTCCAAGTTTGAATTGGGTACAGAAGGGCCTGTCTAGAGGGTTTGTCAATGTTTTCTTGAGGGACTATTGCATAGAAAATTGTGATGTAAAGAGGAAAAAAAAAGTGATAGTTTAGGTAGAAGGCTAACCACAAAACAGCTTTATTTTGTCAGTATCAATATGCTCATTTGAAAATTTCTGAAGCTTATAAACCCATGTTTTTCATGCTTACTCTGATAAGGTCAGCTAAGTTCATAAATGGTGTGGTGATATATCTGCATTGCCTCGCTGAGTCTATTCAGCTCTTGGAAATACTTTATTGAAGAAAGTGTGATCCGGGCAACAGATTATTGCTGTCCCTCAATGTCCTGTGTGCCTTAGGGCGGGGAGCAGTTGCAGTCCAGAAGAGAGGTAGAGCCTTGGAACAACACTTTGTATCTCTATTCCTTAATATAATAAGGTACCTGGATGACCGTTTATTCTCATGAAGTTTTTGATTTAATAAATGGCTGAACAAGTGGAGCTTTTGCTAAACATGAACCAGTAGAAAAAGAGATGGGTGTAGGTGTGATAATATAGATATGGAGCCCAAACCATGACATACATAAACTGTAATATGAAGTATCAATACTGGATTCCTTAGAGATAATAATGAGGATACTGAATTATACTGAAGTAGTTCCATTTTCTCTGAACAAATATTAAATATATATTATAGTAGTAGCTAAGTCTGGTTTTAAGTTGTATGCATTTTATAGAAAATTTGATAGAATGAATAATGATTACATCTTACAAATAAGTTATTAAATATTAATCTAAAATGAGAAACTATTTGGAATCATATAGACAGAAAGATTGCTGAAATAATTTATACTCTGAAATGGTAGGGATCATTATCATAGCTCCATAAACTTGGTTTGAAGTTTCATATATCCATATTCTCAAAGGCTTCAGTACTATTTATTGAGTTACCAAACTACTTTTATATGGTTGGACTGAAAAGAGTCTTAATGGACAATCATATTGGAATTGTTCTGGTCAAAGCATCTTAGGTTATGTGTTCCTGTTCTGCATGTGGGAAAGATGATCTGAAAAAGACTGAATAATTTTCACAGGCTGTGAATTGGGCAAAGTATGGGGACTATGTTTTTGTTATTGTATTTCTTTCTTTCATCATTGCAACCTTTTTCTTAGGAAGCACATGGTGTGTTTTCTTCATATACAAAGCTTAAAAGCAGAAGACTTCTAAGAGGTGTCTGCTGTAAAATTTTCATCTGTCAGCACACTTAGAAAAAATCTTTTCCCTTACTGCTTTGTGGCAATATTTTAATGGGCACAAGTACAGCATTTTCATACCCTGTCACCTAATTCTCAATTTGCATGGTAACAACATAATAGCATAAAAAAGATATTAAGAAAAAATAACTTCAACTGCTTATGACACCAAAATTGAAGAGATGCTATAAAAGCATTCATTGTAGAGTGGAAAACAGCACTTTTATCCCCTTCAGGCAAGGTTGTGATGAAGACTTAAGGGTTTATGAATGCTAAAATTTGTTTCATCCAGTGATATCAGGCTGTGCTTCTTTCTTTTTTTCTTACCAAGATCTCCCGTGACTAGATACTCAGTCTTTAGAAGGTGGTAGGAAGTTTTCAGTCCTGTAGAAAAACTATAAAAAGTGCTCTGTTTGGTGTGGAGCACTTGACCTTGTTTGTAGCAAGATATTCCAGAAAGATCTCCTATATTGATTGGTTACACTATGCTCTAGAATTCCTATATACTAAACACATAGTCTCCAAGCACATTTAGTGTACATGAATTTTCGCTCTTGCACTCCACCAGCTGAGCCATGATATTGTCTAGTTTTGAGATATTCACTTTACCACTTAGAACTCTCAACCAGTGCTGGTGGTCTACTTGTTCAGATCCAACTTTATAATGGTTACAGGGCATTGGCTGTGTTTATGAAGGAGAATAGGAGGAAGCCATATTTCCTGATTCTCTCTGAACCTTGCAGTTGAAATCTTTATTGACCAGCAGAACACAAGTGGAATAAAGCTCATTTCATCTTTTCCACTTGATACAATTAAATGTTCAATTATTGTGGAACCTTGTAAGATAATCTTGAACTTCTTTATATTGACAGAAATGATCATAGAAGGGCTTCAGCATGTGATAAAATTAAATATTATGCACAATTTTATTTTGAAAGCCACTTCATGCCCCATCTCATTGAGAATTGGGGATTTGTAAATACAAATTTCTGTACTCATTTCTTAGAATTAATGGGAATTCCTGTTGCTGAGCCCCTGGTGTGGGTACCCTAGGTAACTTTGTTAAGCTCAAAAATGTATGCAAAAAATTTACTTGAAAAATTTTTATCTAGTGTCAGATTGTAGTACTCTTAGAGTCCCCAGAGTCAATTATGGGAACCTAGACATCTGGGTAGAACTGAAAAGCAGATAGGTACATTTTAAAATCTGCATCTCTCATGGTAGCTGTTCCACCAGATTATGCTTGGGTGGCCGGCTTGTGCATAATCTTAATTATAGTCAAGCATGGGAATTTCGTATTTTTACCATAAAACCCAATCAGAAGTTTCATACTTTGATGCCCATCAGCATAACTTAGCTGTTTGTATACTTGCCCCCATTTATTTAGTTATAACATGGTCACCTGTATAGAAAAACAGTAACAATGATGAGTTTAAAGTCAATACTTCTACGTTTCTTATCAGATCTGTCTGTGAGAAGCAATCTAAGCAATGAGAATTCTGCAACTACATAATGTGAGATGTAATATTTTTATGTATTTGTGCCACAAAATATTTGTTTACCAGAAATGTGAGGTTAATATTGATTTCTTAGAAACAGTGCTTCTCCAGGGAGACACTAAAATTCTTCCTGCAGATTTTCAAAACATTCTGCTGATTACTATGGAATGCACATTTTACCAAGTAGCATACTAAGTTGTCTTCATCATTAAACAGTTCTTTTCATACTAGGTCTGTGTGTCATATTTTATGATGTGCTAAGTTCAAGATTTCTTTGTTTCATTGCAAGTAATGTTGAATATTGTTTAACAGCACTTATCACTTAAATATACATTCTTAGGATAGATGCAGCACAATTTTGATGGACTTCTATATTTTTACAAATATAGCTGTTATGTAGATAAGTAAATTATTTGTAATTATATAGTATCTGTTTGAAGTATGCTTTATAAACTTTCATTTTTCATAACTTTGTTTCATGAATCTTTAAAATTAAATGTTGGATCATTTGCATTATATGATACAAAGGTATTTATTTATTTTTCAATGCCTACCCGTTGAATATGTAAAATTAAATGACAGTAACACTGCTACAATATTTCAACATCTGTAACAATTATGGTAAATTATGTATCCTTTGAAATAAAGGGGGGGGTCATTTCTTCTCTTCTCAGTAGTTTTCTTATATATTAAATGACAGAATTGGGCTACATATTTTTGTAAATTGCTTTCCAGAACCAACATGCTCATATGTTGGGTTTTGTCAAAAAGAGAAATGCATGACATTAGAATATCTATTCATTGATCATTGATTCATTGATTCAAAAACGCCACATCAAGAGCAGCTGTTTGTCTAAGTCACCAAAATTGTTTTACCTCTGTTTTGGCTGCTGTAGTCGAGAATCAGCCATCCTCACTGCCACTCATATAATTTTTAGCAATAGCCTGCAACTGCCCAAGGTTGGAAACTTAATCGTGAAATTTCTCTCTTCCTTTCTCTTTAGATTTTCTAGCCCCATCTCCTACTGTAAGAATCGAATGGGAAATTGTCTTCTAAAGGAGCCTGGGAACACAGTTCTAGACACCCAGACTTAGCAGTGTGTGGGGCTAAGAGATAACCATTAAATAAGTGTCGTATAGGTGTAGAAATTATGTATGTTACAACAATTGTTTATTAGGCTGAGGAATTGAAATAAGAATACAAATTTTCAACACTAAGAAATTGTTTATGATCACTCACAGCAAAAGTAATACTTAATAAATTAAATCATAGATCAGAATAAATTGCATTGAATAGAGGAAATATAGTTACAATTAGAGTGCAAAGCAAGGTTCTGAGATACGTGTACAGGTAACAACTTTAGTTACCTGTCTTCATAACCTGCAATGTATTATTTTAAGCTTTTGATTGTAACTATCTGTACATAGAAGGAAAGTGAATAAGCTACATTTTATACTTTAATTAGCTTTCCAGCATTTTCATTATTGGGCATGTGTTACATACAGAAAAACCATTTTACAAATTGCATTCAGGCAACCCCCTCTGAGACAATATGCTAAGTGTGCCACATGGAATTACTTTGGCTTCCCTCTGTGAGCCTGAATGAGTTATTCCAACTTTTACTTAACCATACACTTTTGTTCTTCTATTTTAAAACTAATGTTACTTTACAGTAAACACCTGGGGTGGTATTGTAAGGAGTAGCCCAAGAAGAGGAAATTAACCATGGGAAATTTATCTTACTACTAAGAAAATACTATTTTCAAAAAGTGAGGAATCAGGCAAAGGGAAGCAAAAGTCCAAATCAAGTTTTTAGGACAATCTGACTACTTAATTGGTATTCCAGAATTGAGGAGATTATTGATATAATTTGGTCAGTAAATGTAAAGATTGACTAACAAACTATTCAGGAAAAAAAAAAAAAAAGGAAAAGCTATCAGAAGTTTGAGTGTGAAAAATTTAAGTAGGAATACGGAAACATATGGATAAAACCTACTGTGGTCAATAGATGCCAAAATTTTATTAGTTTCTGGGATTTTCTGTAGTGACTGTATTATATTCAGAATTAGAAAAACCTTTTCTCTTGCATAGGTCCATACATTATTTTAGAAAGAAAATGTTTAGCTCTTAAACCCAAAATATTAGAAAGCAGACTCTTTGGTATAGCCTACAGAGACTCTAAGAATTTCTGGAAGAATAGTGCTTTGAGTCAAAGAACTCAGAACAAATTTTATGAAAGAATATAGCAACTACATAGTGGGAAGGATATAGAGAGTTTTAATGCTTGTGGTAATTAAAAATAGCATATTATTAGATGTAATGTAGTATATACTAATAATAAATCTTTAGCATCCTACATGTTGTTCTAAGCGCTTTAGTTATCCCCCAACCTTGGAAGGCTGGTATTGTTATTACTCCCTTAATTAGTGAAGATATATGCAAAGCCAGATGAGATAAGTTGCCCCAGACCATATGGCTAGGAAGTAGCAGATCCAAGATGGAAACTCATACACTTGAACTGTGGAGATTGGCGCTGACGCCCACACTGCCTTGCAGTTAGATGGGTAGGTTTGCAAGAGATTGGGAGGTATTGGCCATTGTAGAGCACACAATGTGAGTTATGTCTTAACTGAGTTGTGAGTTATACCAATCAAATCATTTTGTCACTTGTTATCAAATTAGCCAATATAGATGGCACTCTTAATGGCAGATTGACTGATTTTAATCAAGTGAGTGAACTTTCTCACTGGTGAATTTAACTCATGACTGACACAGTTTACTTTCTGTGGCATGTTGCCATTTCACATGGACCCAGTTGAAGAGGTTTTCTTTCCTACATTCCAACCTTCCACACCCATTGATCTTCCATTTAAATATTTTTTCTCCACAGTCTTGGCTTATTTCAGGGGGAAAATATTCATTAGAACCATGTTTCAATTACAGGAATGCACAATGTCCTGACTCCCAGTCTTATGAGTGCAAATGCTTTTTTTTTTAAGGCTTGTTATTTCCCAAAGAGGTAAGTCAAAGAACTATAAACTATCAGTTTTAATTTATGTTTATGGTGTGCTTAAAATGTCTTTACATTTGAAGCTAAAGATTTTAAGTTAACATTCTAAGATTTATTTTGAACAAAAAACTTCTACCCATTTACCCATTTCTTAAAAGATGTTTGCTCTAGGATTGCCTCCTTCCCTTCCTCCTTCTCTCCCTTCCTTTCTTCCCTGGGGATTGACCTCGGGGCACTCAACCACTAGGCCACATCCTTAGTCCTATTTTGTATTTTATTATGAATGGTCTTACTGAGTTGCTTATTGCCTCTATTGCCTTGTCATTGGTGAGGCTGGCATTGAACTCGCAATCTTCCTGTCTCATCCTTAAGCTGCAAGGATTGCCTTTCCATTAATGTTAATTGTAGGTACTTCCTGGGAGCAAATATTCTGGAGATTTATTCAATGTTTTGTAAGGTGCTGCTGCTAACATGACATATTTCTAACTGCTAATTTGTTGGTCTCTACAGAGAATTAATTTGGTATGGTAAAACTTCTCCATTTTGGTATGAATCATAATTACACAATCCTAATTTTCTTAGCAGTGTTATCCAATATCTAATGCCATTATCATTAAATATTTACTGGGTTTCTTTGTGCCTGGTTTTAGGATTCAAACAGATACAAATAAAATTGTTTATCTGTAAGGAACTAAATTGTAAACAAACAAAATGTTAGAAAAATATTTTGGATGAAATTTGTAGGTTAGATGCTATTACAAAAACTTTTAAGAAGTACTCCAAATTCTTTGTCTTCTTATTAATATTGTTGAAGTTAAAGGGGAAGGTTAGATTTCTAAAATCCCTTTCATTCTTCCTACATGCTAAGGTATTTGATAAGTGATTAATGTTCATTGTCCTGTGTAACCTTTACAAAATTCTGAAAATGTGATTAGTTTTATTCTTGGTTTAGGAGAGGGTTCAGAAAGGTCTGATAGAGGTGAAATGACTGAACTGAAGTCACACATCTATTAAATCAGAGGTGAGACTTAAGCAAAAGTGGTTTAACTCCAAAGCACTGTTCTTCCTGCTACATTCTCTAAATAAATTAGACTGGTGGGATTGAAATCCTTTTCACAGAGTAGAGAGAAGAGATACTTGAGACCTGATGGGAATAACTGAAAGCTTTTCTCATCTGCTTGGAAGAGACCTGGACCCAGAAATCTGAATGAATGAAAATGAATTATAATATCTCTAATTAATGATAAATTAACATTACTTAACACATGACAAGGAATCCCTTAGAAAACAAGATAGATTGGAACTTGCTTATAGGAGAAATGGCCAGTTACCAGAGAGAGTGAACCCCTAATTGGTTTCCATAGGGACATGATGAGAAAAATATAGATGGCTCATACTGAGGAATTACAGGCTATGTGTGTTGTTCTTCCTTGGATGCCAGTTTCTTCTCTACAAAAATGACACTTAGGTTTTGGCCTTATTGTGATTTCTGTTACTTATTTCTGACCTGGACCACATGGTGACTCTGAATGCCCCTTTTCTCTCTCCTTGGAATCTTTTCTACTTCTGACCATCTCTGATTCCCTCACCACAGAACTGGTATTCCAGACTGTGAAATTAATTTCACATTCCTGACTGTTGTCCTTTAAAGTGTTCCTCCCCACCTGCTCCTAATTGAATGCAACCTCCAGGACCCCCTCTCGTGTTGCTAAGTTGAGGGCTCCCCCACTTCCAGCTGAGGTCAGCCTTGCTTTCTTTGTCCTGAACCCACTCCATCTCTCTGTCACTCACTCATTAGAAGGATGTATTTTTACTATATCCAAATCTCCACAGAGATACTCCTTGTATGTGGAATCTGCAGTATACCAGTACTTTTCAAAAATGAACTCATTTCTAGGTCACTGATAAATTTTTTGGCTTACAGCTTCTAACAAACTAAATAAGTATGTGTCATTCCCCAAGCTGCCTCATACTTACCTGCATAGATTTAATTTCTAATGCAGTTAAATGTGCACTGAATTGTGATTATAGGAACTAATACAGGAAATTAAATTTAAAATGAAACAGCATAATAAAAAATAGTATTGTTTTGTATTTGTCACAGGTAGAACTGCTTGAGGAAAAGGTATTAAATAGAAGGTATATAGGAGCTTCACAAATCTTGGGTGATTTTAAACTTTTAAGAACTCTATAGATTGGTTACACAGATTGGTTATTAGTTCTCTAGGATATTGCTTGAAAGTTTATAATGTACCTTTTCCTGAACATTGTGAACTCAAACCACTAACTTAAAAATATCTGATGAGTTTGGAAGCCTTAAATATAAAGAATAGGATGTGCTAGAAGAAGGAGGTGGGTCAGAAGGGAAGGACAGGTTATGATAAAGGGTAGAGAAAATAAAGTGGTGATTAGAAGACAGTTGAGAGTTAAGAATATTTTTCAAATAAATTTGTGGGCAAGTTTGAAAACCACCACTATTTTAGACAGAACCAACTGAATCAGGTTAACATTGATCAGAGAAGAGGTGGAGCCCATGCTACCCACAGAACACTTAGAAAAAACAAAACATGGGGAATTTGAATCACTGACTAATTGCTATAGTTATTGGCCTAACATTTTACTGATTTGGGGACTAAAAAGAGGAATGGAATTGTTTGTGCTATTTGCAAGGGTTAGAGAATATTTACTTCTGACATGTTGAGCACTTATGACAAGAAAAATATCTATATCAAAATTCTGTGGTGATCATCTTCTTGCTAACAGGGGCCCATTTTGTACCTGCACAAGGCTCCAATTTACAAATTCTCTGTAAAATTACAGTTCTTCTTTAAGTACATGATCTTTACATGTCCTTAATGGCAATTTGTTTTCTGCCTTATTAGCAGTAGATTTTTTACTGATGAGTTATTTGCCTTGTTTTTGCCCTCAAAATTAGAAAACCCATCACTGTACTCACTATTAAGGCATTCAAAAGCCAATAATTATATTTTCAATAAGAAAGAGAGGAAAGGCTTATTGTAGTACTGATTTGTTTGCATATATATGCAACCAAAATTGCTCAGTTGGAAAAAATTTGATTAGGCAAACAAATCAATTTACATAAAAGAGACAATAAGAAATATTCTAAAATATTGAATGAGCTATTATCTATATAAAATAAAATATAAACAATAATCCTACAACAAAGCAACTGCTAAAAATAGTAATGTATTTAAAAATAAAATAATATGTATTGAAAAATCTTTGTCAAGAAATTCTGCATTTAGCTAATGTGATATAAGTAGATACATTATAAGAAAACAAGATAACTGAGATGATGATAAGAAAATATCATTTAGTCCTAATTCTGCTGTATAATTTCTGCTCATTTGTTTGTATTTTGTTTTTCCCTCCTGACCACGAGTTTGAATTGCCATTTTCCAAACAACTTTTATTATGTATTGGGTATGTTTATGAACATCATGAATTTTCATTTTCCAAATAATTGTATTATATATTATATGTTTATGGACATCATAAAATTCCATTTTAAAAAGTCTCAAATATTCATACATCTTCACTAAGTTTTTATGTTGCTAATTATCAAAGAAAGAATGAGGTAAATTTAAATGCACTGATGTAGAATGATTTCCAAGACAAAGAGTGAAGTGGGAAAAAATATAAACAACAACAAATTATATGCACAGTATAACCCATTTAAGGGGGGAAATACCAAAGATAGATGGCACATAACCAGTGATGAGAACTCTTCTATATTCCTCCCAAATACAGAAAGAGAGGGTGGGGTGGGGGAGAGAACTTAATGCTTATACCACAGACTGCAGATGGGAGCGTTGACCAGGTCCTGGAAGCTGTGGAAAGTGGTCAAGAAGAATACACTCCCAAAATACAAAGAACATGACAATCTTGGCAAATTTTCCCAATTAAAGGGGGAAAGCCTAACAGCTGTATGAACACATGACTCTGAAGGGCACGAGGGAGGAAGAAACAGCAACCAATAGGAGAGATGAAGAATCCAATTAGAAAATGTCCAAGAAACTGAAGAAAATTCCCCAGCAGTGCTCCCCACTGGAGAAGAACTGAATAGGTATATTAAATCAAAGCATTAGCACCAAACATAGAATAGTAGACAGATGAGCTTAAGCTATTTACATTCAATGTTTTTATTGAGATATGATTTCTATTCCCTGTCATTTTGATTTATTTTTGATTTTTTTAATATGGATTAATTTCTCCTTTGATTGACTATTTTTCTAGTGTAGTTCTTCCCTTCGCTGCTTTTCACTTTCATTTTTCATTTCTTCTTCATGAAACATTTTATTGCATATTTTATAGTGTAAACTTTCTAGTTTTGGATTCTTTTAACTTTTGTTTTTCATGGAAACTTTTTATTTCATCATCAATTATGAAGCTTAATTTTGCTGGTATAGTATTTCTGTCTGGTATTCATTTTCTTTCAGAACTTGATATATATTATTCCAAGTCTTTCTAGCTTTGAGGGTCTGAGTTGAGAACTCAGCTGAGATCTGGACTGGTTTCTCTCTAACTGTGACTTTTCTTTTTCCCTGGCAGCTTTTGAAATGGTATCCTTATTCTGTATGTTAGGCATTTTCATAATAATGTTCTTTGGTGTGGGTCTGTTTTAATTTTGTATATGGGGTCCTGTAAGCCTCCTGTATTTGATTTTCCATTTCATTCTTAAGTTTTGGTAATTTTTTGATAATATTTCATTGAAAAGATTGTACAGTCCTTTGGTTTGTATCCCTGAGCCTTCATCTATTCCAATAAATCTTAAATTTGTTTTTTTCAGGTTATCCTATATTTCTAGGAAGTTCTGTTCATGGTCTCTTAATGTCTTTTCTGTATGGTCAACTTTATTTTCAACACTATATATTTTGTCTTCATTGCCTGAAACTCTATCTTCCAAGTGGTGTAGTCTGTTGGTGATGCTTTCCATTGAATTTTTAAATTGGTTTATTGATTCCTTCTGTTCAAGGACTTCAGCTTGATTTCTTTTTCCCCAAAATCTCTCTCTTTATTGAACTGATCTTACACTTCTTGTATTTTCTCTCTGATATCTCTGCTTACATTGTCCTTTACCTAACAGATTAGTTTATTTATGTACATCCTTAACTCCTTTTCTGACATTTCTTCCACTGTGGTGGTGATGGATTTTGTTTCTGAAGTGTCTTGGTTTGTTTGGGGCAATTGGTTCCCTTGTTTTTTTTTTTTTTAATGTTGTTTGTGTGTCTACCCATATAACAGTATGGGTGTGAGGCAGTAGAGTTTCTATTCTGTAGACCTATAGTGTACTTGAAGGTTTCTAGTACCTCACTTGCTGAGAAACTGCCTGTCTGCTTTCTTGGTTTCAGACCATGGAGCAACCAGGAAAGCAACCTGCTCTATTTTGCCATCTTTAGACTGCCCTGCAATGGGTTATTTTAATTTAGAGAATTTTGATAATATTTACCCTCTTCCTGGTATTAAATAAATCATGTTATTTACTTATTTAATTTTATTTATCTATTCATTCATTCATGGATATATAAAACATATGTAACATTGTATACCCTAAATATATGTAATAAAATATATGATTTATTCTATTCTTTAAGCCTTAACTCCTTGTGCTAAATTTTCTTGAGATATTCAGATGATGTTAGAGTTTTGTGAGTACCATGGCACTCATCTTTGATTCTCTGGGGGGGGTGGTCTATGGTCTTTCATCCATGTCAGCACAGCCAGAATATTGCCAAATCTCCTCCTGCTCTTGGTTCTCAAATTTTCATTCATTCATCAAACATTTATTTAGTACTCACTATGTGCCAAACATTGTTTTACTGGGTATGAACATAAAGCAATGAACAATGCAGACAAATTGTCTACCTCCAGGAAGTTTTTGTTACTATAGAGTAAACAGACATAATTGCAATGTTAAGACACATTTTTTTCCTACCATAAATAGCATTGCCTAAGGATTAGTCCAAGATTGTCCAACCTCAGCACAAATTGCATTGTATGTTAGGTAATTCTATGGGTAAGGGTTTGTTCTGTGCGTTGTAGGATGTTTATCAGCACTTTTAGCCTCTGGTCACTGGATTCCAGCAGCACACCAAAGGCGGGATAACCAAAAATGTTGGCAGACATTGGTAAATACCCACTGACAGGCAAAAATCACCTTGAGTTCAGCATCACTGGGTAACATCTCTCACTGGGGTTCCCCTTTATGATATTCCAATTGTTACCCTGCTCCTTTGCAGTATTAGCCTCTATGCCTAGCTGATGATCCTTTTAATTTTTGTTTTGGAAAACTGCAGCCACTTCTCAAGTCCACAATTTTGCAGACCAAAATCACCTCACACCTGGGAGTAGGTGCTTAACTATAAGAAACAATGTAAGTTTCAGGCAAACTAAATGTTTTGTTTCTATATTAAATAGATTTCACTTGAATTCTGAGTGTGGATACTACATAGTGATAATCTTTTCCTCTCTATAATTGATTCATTCTATGGTTGCTGACACTTTTGTTGTACCTTCCTCTACTTTCTTGACAGACACACAGCTTTCTATAGGCTTACTTCTTGTTGTGCATCTAGTTATACTAGGAACATAACCCTATGCTGAATTACTAATTATTTTTCACAAAATTCAGACTTACTGCTCTTTGCTTTCCCAGAATATCTCTTTCCAAATCAGTGGTGAAATTAACTGAAACATTCATTGGAAACCAGGTTTTACATTTTTCTTGGCAGTTTATTTTAGTATTAGGGAAGGGGTTGGCATTGAGCTATGCTATGATGGAAATTTTTCTTAATCAGATTTTTCTGATTATGTGGCAAATTTTGCAGACCTGGCTTTGTAAGTATATCCAAACTAAATATACCTGTTTTTAATTGCATCCCTTTGCATGTCCTTTTATTGTCCTTGAGAGATAGTTACTGGAAGTGCTTATATTTGCATTATCAATATAGAAAGAAGAAGTATTTATTCTGTTACAAGCAATAACCAAGGATATATTTATAGTCTGTCAAAAAACAGTATCAGTTCCTCTGCAATGCTACTCAATTTAAACATAGCACTGTTATTTACACATGTGGAGCCTCCAGTTGTCTCTCCTCTGGCTTTGCATGCTCAGTTGTGTGTGCTTATCATTTATGGGCATGTTGTGGCATAGATTCCAATGCCTCACATGCCTATTCTGAGCACACTCCAGGTTTTATTGTACTTCTCTTTTTTATTCAAGACAATTGCTAAATGAGAGGTCAATTCTCAGTAGCCAGAGTGAATGAAATCATTTTTTGAGTAGCTACCACAACAGAGATAGAAGCAAGGCGACCATAAAAGAATGTTCCATTCTCACAGCATACATGTGAGCATATATGCATGTGCAAGTGTATGTGCACACACATGCGTGCACACACAACTTCCACATGCCACACTGTTGATTCAAGAGCTGTAGAACTTTGCTTGTAAAATTGTATCTTAACTTTCCTGTTGAATAGGTACTTGGTTCACATGCTCTTTTGAGAGATATGATTGAAGACTCTATATATACTAGGAAAGTCTTCTTTGTAAGAGTTATGTCACTGTTTTGGAAAATTCATAAAATACTTGAGAATGTCATTGTTTTTTAAGAGAGGATTTTCAAGGAAAGATTTAAGAAGAATAGAAAGCACAGTGGGGTCTGGCCTCTAGGTACCTTAGGCTAATCTTAGTGCTTACTTCTAAATGCTCCAAAACATGTTGGTTTTGACAAAAAATTCAAGGAAAAGATGTGGAATTCCCAGGTGCAGTGTGATCAATGCTCTCTGACTAATGATCATGAAATTTTCTTTCTGTTTCTCCTCTCATCTGCAATATGAAACTTCTAACAGCTTTCCTTTAGCTTTATCAAAAAACGGGTTTATAGCCTAAAGGAAAATGACAACTAGGCAACAACAGATTTTAATATCTGTCTAGTCCAAAATGTGGATTATTTTAAAATATTAAAATGGCAACCATGAACCCCTTTTGAATTCCTGAATGGTGTTCTGCACATTGCCAGCCCCTTTATTCTGAAATACATGTAGATAACAAAAGACTGACAAATCTAAATTGCAGATGGTTTTTCCCTTTCTCTCATTTCATTCATTTTTAATGCAGATGATGGGATCTTTGGGGCTTGGAGCCATATTTGACAGCTTTTTCATGTTTATTTGGACTGTGAGTTATGCTACAATTTGGATTTGAGGCACTCTTTCCAAGAATAAGTCATTTGTAATCCATGCATTTTTTAGTGGCTAAGATATGAATAAGCAGGTTTTATTGTTTCTTTCTTGTGATTTATATGCTTATGTGTGTATATCTTTTTTTTTTTTTTTTTTTTTTTTAACCAAAGACTCAGTTTTCTTCAGATTTTAGTCAAAATGGCTGGTTATATTTCTGGTTTTAGTGCAACAATGCTAAAAAGTATGAAGGCAAAAAAAAAAAAAAAAAAAACTATCAAAGTGAAATCCCATTGTTTAAGAAATAAAAAAAAATTCTAAATACACAACTTATCTGTGTATTTATGACGTGAGCTCCTTTAACGTCTGTCTCAGAACTGGTCTCCAACATTCTGCACAGTCCAGATGAACAACACATACTTAAGACTTCACTGAAGAAAGCAATTAATTTCAGGAACTCTTCCTGAAGACTTAGACAAGTGTCACCATCAAGACACACTGTTCTGCAGTACTATAGACTCTCAGCTATTTCTTCTCCTGCAAAATAAGCTTTATTATAGGTATTTTACTTTAAAAAATGTTAATGACATGCAATTTTCACATCAGATTTTAAATAAACAGTTTTTTAAATCCCTCATTTCCACATTGCTATTATCATACTTTTGTTGTCCACTTACTTCTTACTGTGCAGTGAGGTTTGGGATAAGAATGGATATTGCAAGATTAAGAAATGGTCATTATGACCCATATATTCTCTCTTCTTTCCTCCATGGCCAAGAACATGGAATGTGGATAGGGTAAATAACTTCCAAGTCTCAAGAACTTAAAAGGTATTTCTTTTTCTCATCTTTTTAGAGATTGTGCAATGGACCCAGTACCAGAGTTGAAGCAGTTAAGATATTTTACTGAGATTTGAAGTTAATAAGTTCTCCTTCCTCCTAACATGTTTTAGTTCTGCAGACTTTTAAAAGTCTCCTTACTCATAAGTACTGCCAAGTTGATCTTTACTTTCTCAGAAATCTAAAAGAGACTCCTTATTTACTTATTTTGTAAAACTAATAATTTGACACTTAACATACTAAGTAGAGCTCTCAGATGGCAATGACTGTATTTTATTGTGTCATTTCTGGTGTTTATTATCACATCCAAAAATGGATAAAATTTTGAGTTCCAGGTTTGCTAGCAATGAGCTACATAACTTTAAATTTATCCTGATGTAATTTTCTCCATAAATAAATAAATAAATAAATAGACAAAAAATGAATGGAATGTTCAGGTTCCTCCTGTAATACAGCTAAGAGTTCAACACATTATTTCTACTCTAGGATATAGGAACTAGCCAGATACCATCCAGTAATGATACAAAAGAAATTCCTACTCTTCATAAAAAAAGATGAAGTGATAGAATTTTCTCCAAGTTTTTCTTCTTTGAACTTCAAAATGAAAACATCTGCAAACATTTATTCTCTAGTGAGTGCTCACAGATTACCATGTGGATGAAAAGCAGCAAATTAATATTCATTACTAAAATTAGAAATAGCCAATAATGTATCATTCAACTGCTTGAATATTTTGATAATCCTTAGTGTTTGTGAATTTACTTTGCTATTAACTCTTGGTGTCAGATTAAAATGATTTTCTTTAGTCTCTGTAATTTACTATACAAGAATAACCAATCAAAATCTCAGAACTTCTGCAAATTAAGCAATGATGTGAACACCTCCATTTTATATGGAAACTGTCTCATACACATTCATTTGTACATAGAAATATATCAGAATAAATGGTACATGCTGGAGTATTTGATCAATTCCATGACTAACAAAATTTTAAAGAGTGATAAAAATAATTAAAATTGTCTTAAGAGCGTAGAAGAAGGCTATGATTGTGTAGGCTATGGTAGAACAATTTTTCCACTAAAATCAAGGGAAAATCCAGGCAAGATGTATGTTAAAGTGTATTTAAGGTCACCCTGTGGTACTGAGGTAAATAACTTCAAAAACCAAGATCCTAGAAAACAGGAAGCTATCTTTTTTTTTTTTTTTTTTTTTTTTTTGGTGGTCCTGGGGATTGAACTCAGGGGCACTCGACCACTGGGTCACATCCCTAGCCCTTTTTTATATTTTATTTAGAGACAGGGTCTCACTGAGTTGCTAAGTGCCTTGCCATTGCTGAGGCTGGCTTTGAACTAGCGATCCTCCTGCCTCAGCCTCCCAAAGTGCTGGGATTACAGGCATGCGCCACCACGCCCAGCTAGGAAGCTATCTTAGTTTACCCCATAATCCAATTTGCCAAATCTTAGCACTGGGTGAGAGGCTGGAAAACTATCCTGAAGGGAGTTGCCAGAATCTAGGGAAGCAAGCAGAGCTTTGGCATTTTGACAGTGTTGGAGTACTAAAGTCCCAAGGCAGCAGGATTTCAGAGGCCAACATCCAGGAGAGAAGGGAGATGCTAAGAAAGGAGACAAACCTTCTTTTTCTCCCCCACCCCGCCCCCATGTGGCACTTATTGAATTTCTACTGTGCTTGGTAAAGAGATTAAAAAACTAAGGGATACTTGAAAATCAATAAAGTTATCATGAGTCTCATGGTGAAGGGTGACAGAAATAGGAGGACAGAAATAGGCGCTTCTCGCAGCACCGAAGGGAGGTCTTCAGGGAACACAAGCTCTCTTGGTAGAGACATAAGGGAGTGAAACAAAGGAGGTAGGGCCAGAGAGAGGAACACAAAGCTCCCTCCAAATTCTATTATATCCAATTCCCTGATTAAATAGAGTGATCTGCTCCCTCTCAGGTTTCCTAAGAATGGATACAGTCAATGCTCTGTGAAAGAAGTGAATATTATTCAATACATTTAATTGTTTCATGCACAATACTCAGCGTTCGCTTAGAAAATAAAACGGTACAAAAAGACAAATATTAAAAAAACCACAATAGGAAAAAAAAAAAACACAGCACATATAATCTAGGTATAGTTATAAGACCAGACTTACATTTGTGGTTAATATGTCCCAAAACATAAATAATATAACATGAAAAATTTTGTCAGGGAACTGTTATCTACTGGAAAAGAAAGAAATAAAAATTACTGAGTTAAACAAAAAAAAAAAAAAAAAAAAAAAAAAGAAAAAAGAAATAAGGAAAGTGTAATTCAAGGGATGGTGTTATGTAGATATTTCTCAAAATGGAATAGGTGATTAAAATAATCAAATAATAGATGAACAAAAGAATCTGAGCTGAATAAAGAGAACAATATTTGCACAAATATAGAAGAAAGTATAAGAGAGGTGTGGGGCAAGTGAAGAGAACTGAAGTGCATGTGACTGTTATGCTAGAAGAAAAGCAGAGACAGGGGCAGGTGCAATATTTGATGAAACAATTGTTAATAATTCCTTCAGCTTATGAAAACTCTCAAGCTACACAAATAAGTGTTTTGAACAGCAAGCACATTTACATATTAAGAAATTCCTACCTAAGCATATTCTAATGGTGCTCGATATCAGAAAGCAAAGGAAAAAAATATTGCATGCAATGGTAAACGGAGACAGAACTGGCTTTGAAACAGAAGCTGAAACAAATGGAGGGTAATACAAATGGAATGCCATCCTTAGAGAGGCACAAGGAAATATTACACAGATAGAATTCAATTGCAAGTTGAAACACCCTTTAAAAATAAGGATAACATAAAGATATTTCCATTCAAACAATAATAAAAGAAAATATTATCAGCATTTCCACACTTAAACAAAACAAACAAAACACTAGAAGGAATTCCATACCTGAAAGTGATTGATCGCAGTTGGAAGCCAAGAAATTCATGAGGGAATGAAGACTCCAGAAAAACTAATCACACAGGCAGATATTGATTGCACAAAAGAGTAATATTAATGTATTGAGGGCACAAAATATATGTGGAGTTAAAATATATGACAAAATAGCAAAAAGAAGAAGGAAATAAATGGAGTAAATGTATTATAAGGTCATTACAATTTCAGGTAAGAGGTTAAAAAAAATTTTTTTTTCTAACCATAACAAGTCAAAGAGGCATAATATAACTATTGACTTTATTCTAAAATACATAGCTTATGAGGTAATAATAAGAAAATTGATCAGTAATAGAATAACTTATAAGAAGGAGAAAAGAAAAGAGATGAAACATGGGAAAAAGAGAAAGAAATAGCAAAAGCTAACTAGAAAGCCAAAGATGTCAAATAATGTACTTAGTAGACAAAATGTTTTAGTAAACAGAGCAATCTAAAGACTTGATTTGTAAAAATACTCAAATTTACCAATAGAAACACTTGGACTACACCTGAAAGGTTAAAAGAAAAAAGTTAAGAAAAAATATGTAAAAAGATAGTCTCTCAAAATAGAAGCAAAATGGACCCAATGGCAAAAAAAAAAAAAAAAAAAAGAAAAAAAGAAAAGAAAAGATAATTAGCAATGTTTATAATGTTCCAGAGGTCAAGATTATAGAAAGATATGACAATGTAACATTTGTATAAACTAACAAAAGAATTTAAAATGTATAAAATAAATGTTAGCATAATGATCTAAGAAATGACAAATCTAAAGTGGGGTTTGTCCCAAAGATCCAAAGATGTTCAACTTATACAAATCTATAAAAGGTATACACCTTTTATAGATTTGTATATGTTATACATCAACAGAATGAATGTTAAAAAACACCACACACACACACACACACACACACACATACACACACACACACACACACACACACACAACCATGATCTGCAAAGATGCAGAATAAACACTTGGTAAAATCCGACATCCCATTGTAATAAAAATTCTCAACAAAATAAGTGCGTAGTCAGCTGAGTTATGATAAACATGACACAACGACACTGTGATGAGAGACTAAACTGTTTAATAAATGTTGCTCACTTGACTGGGTATTTACATAAGAAAGACAAATCTTGACCTCACTTCACACAATATACAGCCATCGTCAATACCAGAGGGGCAGATGGAAATATGAAAGGTCAGTAGTACAACTTTTGAAATAAACACAGGAGAGCACCTTTTAGAACTAAGAGTAGAACATAATTACTCATGAAGGGTACTAAATAGATTCATCATAAAATCAAAACTTTTTAAATGGAGTTCACTAAAATTAAGACCTGTGTTCATTAAAAGACATCACCAGCACATACACTGTCTAATCATGGAAAATAACATGAGACACATCTTCTTTGAGCACCATTCTAAAAAATAGAGACTGACACTAAATATACTAAAGTATGCTGAACAGGATCCTAAGACAGAAAAACAAAAATGTCATTATACATAAAAGTGGGAATTTGAATAAAATAAGAACCTTAATAAAATAGTAATTGTGTAAAGTTTTAAATAACATCATCAAAAACTTATCCTGATACATAAACTTATTGTTATAGCACACAATAGAATGTCCACACAATGGCTGTAAAGTCTTAAGAGATTTCCAATGACAGAAATAAAACAAATTACTTTTTCTGATCAGAGTGCAATTATAGGAGAAATTCACAATAAGAGATGTTATAACAAATGACAATAAAAATGCATTATTTCAAAAGTTTTTCAGTGTAAAGTACAACTCAGAAACAAATACATGGTCTTAAAGGAGTATATCAGAAAAAGTAGAAATAATAACAGCAAAGCAACTATGAAAGAAAAAAGTACATACTTAATGGAATGTACTTGTAACTTTTTTTTTGCATATTGCATATACACATAATAAATCAAAGGAAAATTTGTAGAAGGGAATAAAAAAGATATGTATACACATAAATAAAATAGAAATCAAATAATCAATTGAAAGAATAATCCTTTGAAAAATAAAATAAAATTGATAGACTTTCACTGATACTTATCAAGAAAGAAGTGATAATTTCTAAATTAACAATGTTAGGAATAAAGCAAGGAAAATAGCAAGAGTTGTTACAAATTAAAAAGATAGTAAGAGGATTTAAAAATAATTCTGTACCAATAATGTAGAACTACTTATGAAAAAATCATGTTGTTCAGAAAATACATCAAAATAATTCAAGAGAATATAAAAACTTGAATAATATTAAAGATGTCTAATCAATGCTCAGAAATAGTTTTAGGAACTTAATTTCAGACAACTTGTGAGAGGTATTAATAATTTAAGAACATTAATTCTGGTATACACAAACTATAGGAAACAACAAAAGAAGGGTATGGGGAAATCACTCCAATTAAATTGGTACCACACAGAGGACATATTTTGTTCAAAAAGGAAAACTATAGGATAATTACACTTAAGTACACGGATGCAAAACAAAACATTTGCAAATCAAAATCAAGGTAATACATAAAAAGGATAATCTTATGACCAACTTGGAGGATTGATAACAGAAATTAAAGGCAGATTTAACTTCAAAAGGCCCAATCAATATAATATACCAGATTAGCAGCCTGCCTGCTTAAGTTCCCAGTTCTGACTGCCAGCGGTGAGTTCCTAGTATGGCCTGCCAGCCCTTAGGTTTGTGGGCGGAGCTCCCAGTTCAGACTGCCCATGTGATCACATGATATCCCAGTTCTGCCTGCCAGCCCTGAGGCCTGCAGGCTGAGCTCCAAGTTCAACCTGCCAGCTTAAGTTCCCAGTTTGGCCTGCCAGTGTGAGTTCCCATTTCAGCCTGCTGGCAGGAGTTCCCAGCTAGACCTCCAGGAGTGAGAACCAGCTGGGCCCCCCTGCAGGCTTTACAGCTCGGCCTGCCCACCTCTGAGAGGCCATTTCCACTGAGGACAGCGGAGGAAGAAGCCCTGCCCGCCTGCATCCCTTGTAGCTCGGCCCACCTACTAAGGAGCTACAGCGACAAAACTGTAAATATAAAAATAAAAACTAACTGATAGATGGATACACATTGGGTACATTGAAAGATCTAATATTGATATTTCCCTAAAAAGTGAGGTTTTGGGTAACCTGCAAGGACCTTATAAGACAAAAGGGCAGAAGCTGTAATACCTCAGGCTTACCTTGCAAGAGAGGGAAATACATAGTCATCATGAAAAAACAAGGGAGGAAAATGCCCCAAACAAGCCAAGATACTACAACAATATAAACCATAGAAAGCACAATAGGTGAAATGTCAGAGCAGGAGTTTCAGATATACATAATTAAAATGATAAGAGATTTGACAAACAACCTAAGGGAACAGATATAGGCAAAAATTGATCTCTCCACAAAGAGATAAGAGATCAAATACAGGCAACTATTGATCATACCAACAAAGAGATAAGAGAACAAATCCAGGTAGCAAAAGATTACTTCAAGAGGAGATAGAGTTTGAGAAAAAATCAAACAGAAATCCTTAAAATGAAAGAAATAGTAATCCACTTTAAAAATTCAATAGAAAGCATCACCAACAGATTGTACCACTTGGAAGATAGGACCTCAGACAATGAGGACAAAAATATATAATCTTGAAAATAAAGTAGACCTCACAGTAAAGATGGTAAAAAACCATGAACAGAATATCCAAGAATTATGGGATACCATCAAAAGGCCAAATTTAAGATTTATTGGAATAGAGGAAGGTGCAGAGATTTAAACCAAAGGAATGCACAAACTCTTCAAAGAAATAATATCAGAAAATTTCCCACGCAGGAAGAATGAATTTGAAAATCAAATACAAGAAGCCTATAGGACACCAAATGTACAGAATCACAACAGACCCACACCAAGGCACATTATAATGAAAATGCTTAGCATACAAAATGAAGATAGAATTTTAAAGGCTGCAAGAGAGAAAAGTCAGATTATCTATAAGGGAAAACCAATTCACATCTCAGCAAATTTTTCAACCCAGACCCTCAAAGCCAGGAGAGCCTGGAACAACATATACCAGGCTCTAAAAGATAAGGGGTGCCAAACAAGAATTTTATATCCAGCAAAATTAAGCTTTAGATTAAGCCTGCTCTACAGAACATTCTTGGTAAAATATTCCACGAGGAGGAAATGAAAAATAATAATGAAAATCTGCAAAGGGAAGAACTACAATAAAGGAACAAACCAACCAAAGGAGAAACCAAGTCAAACTAAATACCAAAAATAAAAAAAAAATAAATAAATAAATAAAAATTACGGGTAATACAAATTATGTCTCAATAATAACCCTGAATGTTAATGGCCTAAACTCACCAATTAAAAGACATAGGCTAATAGATTGGATTAAAAAAACAGACCCAACAATATGTTGCCTTCAAGAGACACATCTCATAGAAAAAGAAGCCCACAGACTGAAGGTGAAAGGATGGGATAAAATATATCATTCACATGGTCTACGTAAACAAGCAGAGGTCTCTATCCTCATATCAAATAAAGTAGACTTCAAGCCAAACTTAATCAAAAGAGATAAAGATGGACATTTCATACTGCTTAAGGGAATCATAGATTAATAAGATATAACTGTTATAAATATATATACACCAAATAATGGAGCATCTACATTCATCAATCAAACTCTTCTCAAGTTCAAGAATCAAATAGATCACAACACCATAATTCTAGGTGATTTTAACACATCTCTTTCACCACTGGATAGATCTTTCAAACAAAAGTTAAACAAAGAAACTATAGAACTCAATAATACAATTAATAACTTAGACCTAACTGACATATATATAGTGTATCATCCATCAATGAGCCAATACACTTTCTTCTCAGCATCATATGGATCCTTCTCTAAAATAGACCATATACTATGCCACAAAGCAACTCTAAGCAAATATTAAAAAGTAGGGATACTACCCTGCATTCTATCAGATCATAATGGAATGAAATTAGAAATCAATGTTAAAAAAAGAAAAGCTACTCTAACACCTGGAGACTAAACAACAAGCTATTGAATGATCAATGGGTTGCAGAAGACATCAAGAAGGAGATTAAGAAATTCTTAGAGGTAAATGAGAACAACGATACAACATATTGAAATCTCTGGGACACTATGAAGGCAGTACTAAGAGGAAAGTTCATTGCATGGAGCTCATTCCTTCAAAAAACAAAAAGTCAAAAATAAATGAAATAACATTACATCTCAAAGCCCTAGAAAAAGAACAAACCAACCCCAAAAGAAGTAGAAAACAGGAAATAATTAAAATCAGAGAAGAAATTAATGAAATTGAAACAAAATAAAACAATTGAAAAAATTGACCGAACAAAACATTGGTTCTTTGAAAAAATAAATAAAATTGACAAACCATTAGCTATGCTAATGAAGGAAAGAAGAGAGAAAACAAATTACCAATATCTACGATGAAAAAGGAAATATCACGATGGACACTATAGAAATACAGAAGATAATTAGAAATTATTTTGAAAATTCATACTCAAATAAAATAGAAAATAAGGAAGGCATCAACAAATTTCTAGAGACATATGATATGCCCAAACTAAATCAGGATGATATACACAATTTAAATGATCAATTTCAACCAAAGAAATAGAGGATGCCATAAAAAACTTACCAACCAAGAAAAGCCCAGGACTGGATGGATACACAGCCGAGTTCTACAAGACATTTAAAGAAGAAATAACACCAACACTTCTCAAACTATTTCATGAAATAGAAAAAGAGGGAACAGTCCCAGACTCATTCTATGAGGCCAATATCACCCTGATTCCAAAACCAGACAAAGTCAAATCAAAGAAAGAAAATTTCAGACCAATATCTCTAATGAACATAGATGCAAAAATTCTTAATAAAATTCTGGCAAATCAAATAGAAAAAAAACACATCAAAAAGATAGTACACCATGATCAAGTGGGCTTCATTCCAGGGAAGCAAGGTTGGTTCAATATAAGAAAATCAATAAATGTAATTCATCACATCAACAGGCTCAAAGATAAAAATCACATGATCATCTCAATAGACGCAGAGAAAGCATTTGACAAAATACAACATCCCTTCGTGTTCAAAATAGACGCAGAGAAAGCATTTGACAAAATACAACATCCCTTCGTGTTCAAAATGCTAGGAAAAAAATAGGGATAACAGGAACATACCTCAACATCATAAAGGCCATCTATGCTAAGCCCCAGGCCAACATCATTCTAAACGGAGAAAAATTAAAAGCATTCCCTCTAAAAACTGGAATAAGACAGGGATGCCCACTTTCACCACTCCTATTTAACATAGTTCTTGAAGCCCTAGCCAGAGCAATTAAACAGATGAAAGAAATTAAAGGGATATGGATAGGGAAAGAAGAACTCAAATTATCACTATTTGCAGAAAATATGATTCTATAAATAGAAGATCCAAAAAATTCCATCAGAAATCTTCTAGATCTAATAAATGAATTCAGGAAAGTCGCTGGATATAAAATCAATACCCATAAATCAAAGGCATTTCTGTACATCAGTGACAAAGCCTCAGAAAGAGAAACTAGGAAATCCACCCCATTTACTATAGCCTCTAAAAAAATAAAATATTTCGGAATCAACTTAACAAAAGAAGTGAAAGACCTCTACAATGAAAACTACAGCACACTAAAGAAAGAAATTAAAGAAGATCTTAGAAGATGGAAAGATCTACCTTGTTCATGGATAGGTAGAACTAACATTGTCAAAATGACCATTCTCCCAAAAGCACTATACAGATTCAATGCAATACCAATCAAAATCCCAATATCATTCCTCATAGAAATAGAAAAAGCAATCATGAAATTCATCTGGAAAAATAAGAGACCCAGAATAGCCAAAGCAATTCTTAGCAGGAAGAATGAAGCTGGTGGCATAACTATTCCAGACCTTAAATTGTACTACAAAAAAATAGTAACAAAAACAGCATGGTATTGGCACCAAAATAGATCAGTTGGCCAATGGTATAGAATAGAAGACTCAGAGATGAACCCACACACCTACAGTTATCTTATATTAGACAAAGGTGCCAAAAAAGGTTGACTAGAGAAAAGACAGCCTGTTCAACAAATGGTGTTGGGAAAACTGGAAATCTTCATGGAATAAAATGAAATTAAATCTCTTTCTCTTACTATACACAAAACTTAACTCAAAGTGGATCAAGGATCTAGGAATTAAACTGGAGACCTTGCACCTAATAGAAGAAAAAGTAGGCCCAAATCTCCATCATGTTGGTTTAGGTCCCAACTTCCTCAATAAGACCCCTATAGCGCAAGAACTAAAACCAAGAATCAATAAATAGGAAGTATTCAAGCTAAAAAGCTTCTTCTCAGCAAAAAAAAAAAAAAAAAAAAAAAAAAAAAAAAAAAAAAAAAAAAAAAATCAGTGAGGTGAATAGAGATCCTACAGAATGGGAGCAAATCTTTACCACAAGCACATCAGATAGAACACTAATCTCAAGGATTTATAAAGCTCTCAAAAGCCTTAACACCAAAAAAAATAATAATAATAATAACCCAATCAATAAATGGGCCAAGGAGCTAAACAGACACTTCTCAGAAGATGATATGCAAACAATCAACAAATATATGAAAAAATGTTCAACATCTCTAGCAATTAGAGAAATACAAATCAAACAACTCTAAGATTTCATCTTACTCCAGTCAGAATTGCAGCTATCAAAAAAACAAACAACAATAAATGCTGGAGAGGATGTGGGCAAAAAGGCACACTCTTCCATTGCTGGTGGAACTGCAAATTGGTGAAGCCAATCTGGAAACCAGTATGGAGATTCCTTGGAAAATTGGGAATGGAGCCACCATTTGACCCAGCTATCCCACTCCTTGGCCTATTCCCAAAGGACTTAAAAAGAGATTACTACAGGGACACAGCCACATCAATGTTTATAGCAGCACAATTCACAATAGCTAGATTGTAGAACCAACCCCGATGCCCATCAGCAGATTAATGAATAGGGAAACTTTGGTATATATACACAATGGAACACTACTCAGCACTAAAAGAGAATAAAATCATGGCATTTGCAGGTAAATGGATGGAGTTGGAGAAAATAATGCTAAGTGAAGTTAGCCAATCCCCCAAAACCAAAGGTCGAATGATCTCTTTGATATGAAGATACTAACTTACAAAGGCAAGAGAGTGGGGATGAGAGGAATGAAAGTTCTTTAAATAGAACAAGGAGGGGGGAGGGGTGGGTGCAAGGGGATAGGAATAATAGCAGACTGAGTTGTCCATGATTATGCTAAATACATGTATGAAGACACAATTGTTGTAAAAATACTATATATAAAACCAGCAACTTGAAAAATTGTGCTCTTTATATGTAATATGAAATGAAATATACTCTGCAGACATGCATAACAAATTAGAATAAAAAAAAATAATAGGGGCTGGGGTTGTGGCTCAGCGGTAGAGCGCTCGCCTAGCACGTGTGCGTGGCCCGGGTTCGATCCTCAGCACCACGTAAAAATAAAAAAGGCATTGTGTACAACTAAAATAAGTAAATAAATTAAAAAAAAATAATATACCAGATTAACAATCTAAAGAAGAATTGTCATATGACTAGTCCAAGAGTTTCACAAAAACATTAAAAATGTTCAATTCTCATTCTTTCAAAACTCATAACAAATAAAAAACAATATTGTGATTTAAAAAGAAAACACATTATAATATAAAATAAAATTTATTAAATGAACATTCCATAGTATTTCTCCAACATCATGGTATCCAGTCATTTTGTTACCTGAACAAATTTCAAAACCAAAAATCTAATACCACCTGTTTTATAGAAACCCATTACTCTTTCAAGAAACTCCAATAATTTCTTGCTTGTTTTTTGAGGTGCTTTATTGTATTTGCTGAAAATGTATGACACATACCTGAAGGAATATGCACTTGACCTTTTATGTCTTCAAGTACCAAAATTATTTTCCTTTTCTATTTTTTTTTTCTCTTTGCACTGAGTAAACAAATTCTATTCACTTACGGGAAAAAATAGAAATAAATAGGGAGCATTTGGCTATCATGTCATTGTAAGCACAAATTCCCAATTGACTTTCATCTACTTTAACTCCCAGTAGAGCTTTCACATGACTGCCTATGATTAGTTGTCAACTTCCATGTTCATTTCTTAAGTGTCCAGAATCATTCATGTCTTAATGGTGGTGCTTCTGAATGAAAAATTACTATACATTTTAAAAGTCACCATGAAACTGTGTTTTGATTGAATGAAGGGCATACGTATCCATGTACCAGAACTTTAGAAGATAGATAGCAGATGGAAGCATGATAAATGATGTAGTAAAGAGAAAAGAAAATCTACAAGACTCCGTTAGAGAGTATCATATCTAGAAAAAAGTCTGTTCATACTGAAACACTTGAAAATTGCTCAGAAATTGAATCAGCATGTATTATGAAAGGTAGAAAGCTAAAAACAGAGGAGACATTTGGAAGGACACTTTCAGAGCGGTTAGAATGCCAGGTCTCCTTCTCCGACTTGCACATTCAGATGGTTCTCCATTCTCTACGCTGGCAGCATATGGGAAGTTTATTCATAGGAGAAACTGAACCAGAGAGATTTCTGATTCCAAGACATCTGGCCCATAACAGGCTGGGAAAGAGGTGTCTTTTGAAAAACGTTTATGCTGACGAGGTGAGATTCCAGCTTACTCCCTAGTAGTGTCCTTAAGTAACAAGAGAGAACTAAGTTTCCCCATCTTCAAAGAGGAGATGTTCAAGTTCTTTGTGATAAACTGAATATCCCAGGAATAAGAACCATGGATCCCACCATGTGGGTGACCTGGGAGGAAAAATCCCAATACACTTCTATCAATGGAGTGAAACTCAGTGATTTATACACAAACTTCATGCATATAGAAGATTTTAGTGCCTTATTGTCAGTTGTGAATGGACATAGATCACCGAATATTTGAAGAAAGTCTCCACTACAGATAGCAGAAAAGAAAATAAAAAGAGAAAGCAAACAATGAAAACAGATAATGCGCCGAAAGATGTCAAAACAATAAAATTAATGTGCTGAGAGATAGAGTAGAAAATGTAGGATTCATAAAAAGAAAGAGAAACAGGAAAAAGAAGGAGAAAGTCATCTAAGGAATATTTAAGAAAACCACAACTGACATACACATTGTCCAGATAAAAGAAAGATAAGTCCATCTAGAGTTCAACAAAGCAGATGAAAGCAAGAGATTAATACCAAGTAACATACTCACCAAATATTAGAACACTAGGGACACAGAGACACTCCTAAAAGGTTTCAGAGTAAAAGCAAATTATACACAATATAAGTGTATTTTAAAAGCATACGAAATAAGAATGTGATTGGACTCTCCATAACAAAACTGGAACCAACATTAGCATTCTGAGTTAAGTTTAAATTTTTACTAAGGATTAAAGTAACAAGTTTAGAAATTTTCCCTCTTATTATTTTGTAAGAAAGCTAATTTAGACTGTGTTTTCCTAAATGAGGGGATGGATCACTCCCCCTCCTGTCACACACAAAAAGACTATGACAAAACAAAGGAATCAACTCAGAGGAGAGATGAGGAAAATTCCCTCTGTGATGGGAAAGGAAAAACTGGAGGAGATATCTGTGTTGAGAGCCGCAAAAGGAATTTAATCCAATCTGGAGCAGGAGAGCTGGACTGTGCCTTTTTTTTTTTTTTTTTTTTTTTTTTTCTGGGTAGTCCCAGGGGAAAAAAAAAAAAAAAAAAAGAGAGAGAGAGAAAAGAAAATTAGGGATGATAATTATCACTAGGCTTTTAATAAAATAATTAGAGGAAGCTGGAAATTTTATTCAAATATGCAAAGAAAAGTAGACAAATGCAAAAATAAAAGGAAACTATAATTAACTCTAGGGAAAATATTAACAAAAAATTCTGCTGTGAACAATATTTGCAGAGATTTAATACAGGAGATGCTGATTACATATTTGATCAAAAGCAAATCCAACTGTATTCAAAGGATGGAAGTAGGGGAAAAGTGGAAGAAATTGAAATTGAATTGTTACCTATCATATTAGGTAGTCATTTTTTAATGTTGAATGCTAAATGTTCAATAGATAAGCAATCCAAGAATAGCATTTACACATTCACATTATCTGAATTTAAGACTTTGCAAATACAAATAAATCATGAAGCTAAAAAAATCTAAACCATAGCATATGTATTGTGAATAGAGAATAGAATTATGAATAGAGAATACATATTTTTACTTACTAAGCTGCTCTTTCTACCTAGGTTGGGTTATTTGATATTCGAAATTATTTTAAAGAAACCTCTCAGATGTTATTATCCTGCTAAACTTTCTTCATTGAAGGATACATTGCTACACAGTAAGAAGTGTATTGAATATTCCTCTTTTAAATAACCTGCTGAGTACTTTCATAGGTGAAAGAAAAATACTTTTAGAATCACTTGGACCTAGAATATGACTCTATTATACATACATATATATATATATTATATACATAATATATATATTATTTACATAATAAATATGTATGTATATATAATCACAGATAGTTATTTGTTTAATCTTAATATATATAAACTGAATATCTCAGCAATGAAAATACCAAGTAAAGTAAGAGATGACAATTTTCTGTGGTGGTGTTTAGCTCACCAGGACAGCACACCTAGAGTACTCGGTGGTTTTAGCTGTCTTCTTCACAATGATTCTTTGTATTATACATTATAATATAGCATTGGCCAATGTTAAATGTTTTTATTGTAAATTTTTTCATTCTATTTCTTATTTATATTTAAGTTAGGATCTTCTAATAGTTTTTCATTATGCATGTGGGGAGTTTATATTATCTCTGAATTTAATTTAGAAAATTAGAGGGATATTTGCAAAATATCTGGCATAAATAGTGTTCTGGTCTGTTAGAAATGACTACTGCAGAAAGATAGCAAATGGACACTCTTTGGTCATCCCTCCCATATAGATGTCTGATGTTTCAGTGTCAATTCCTATCTGACTTTCCAGAGAGAGTCCTTGAATGATAATACTAATCAGTCCAGGTCCTTTCTGTTGATTCCAGAATCCTTGTTCATATAGCTCTCCAGGCATCCACTCCCACCTCAACATATAAGATGGAAGATAGGTACCACTTCTGAGTAGGGTCATATCATACCACACATTCACTATCTGTTCCTCACAAACTCACCTGCAGTATGTTCTAAGGAAATAGAATTTTTAAAAGTAGTTTTAAAAAGTTTTGAAACTACACATTTTTTATTTTTGAATTCTGAAATAAACTTATGGCTTACAGATAATATTTCTGGTAAATTATCACATTTTTTTTCTTTTTGTACATAGCAAACTATTTCACACTTAATGGCATGAAACAATAATCGTCTTATTAAGATTGTTTGCCAGCTGCACCTTACTTCTGGCCTGGCTTTACTTCTGGTGTGCCAGCTTGTAATGAGTTGGTGGCTAAACTGGGTCAACACATTCTAGAGTGGCCTTCTGCACACATCTGACAGTTGGCAGGGTTATTAGTTTGGGCAGCTTCCCCCTGCTACAGGTGTCTTTCACTTTTCCTTACGCTATCCTTCCTTCTACAGTGATCTCAGCCTTCCAAGGAGAAGGAGGACTTTCTGCTTGCTTTACATTTGCTAATGTCTTGGTGGCTTAAAGCAAGTCTCATGGCCACAACCAGATTTAAGGACTCCACAAACGAACTCTATGTCTTGAGAGGAATAACAAAATATTGTAGCTATGTTTAGTATTATGTGTCACCTTCCTCTGAATCCTTAAGGATTGCAGAATCCTCATTATATAATTATCATGTATGTATCTCTCTCTCTCCCCCTCCTCTCTCTCTCTCTCTCTCTCACACACACACACACACACACACACACACACACACACACAAATTGCCAAAAGAACAGAGTTTATCTAAAGGGTTTGCTTAAGATAACTTACTTTTTGCCCCATAAGTAGTTCAGGTTGCTCAGTAGGACTATACTTTTTCTAGTGTAGAATAAAACACTGCAATACATGATATAATGCATGTTTTTTTTTTTAAAAAATCTCTCATAGATTTAAATATCCTGGTAGAAAGTAAGGCTGAAGGCATCACAGGCAGACATCCCCTGCTGGCTTTCCTTCAGTCACCTAGTTAAGCCAGACATGAACCACAGATAGCTCTGGGTAACTAAGAGGAATTCATTATGGTTTTCAAATTGCTTACACAAAGAGATTTAAATAAAATCTCTCTTGTTTTTTCAATGTCGGTACATTTAGGAAGAATATTAAGAGCTAATTAAAACATAGTGCTATGATGCACTCTTTAAAAAGAACAAATACATGGGTCGTATTTGGTTTCCTCTGTACTTTCCCTATCTAATGCATGTGATTTTTTTGTATCTTAATTCTTTGTGCTCACTGAAGGAGCATCATAACTGATCCCATATGGATCTTTTAACATGCAGTGAAATACCAATCAGGATGGACAGCACAAAGGCCCAAGCCTATTCTTGGGAAGCCATTCTTGAAGCAGCTATGAATGATACTTTAACATACCCAGAATTCCAGGAAATACCTAATAGGTGCTGCTATTGTTTTGAAGAGAAGATTAATTTTACTTTCTTACTTTAATTTCACTCTAAATAAAACACAGGAATATAATTTTATGTAATATTTAAAATAAGACAAAGTCACTGAAATCAACTTGCTTATAATTTCTACATTTGAAAAGTAGACTCTTTCCTGAAAGATAGCAAAGTATAGTCTGAAATCCCAAAACAACCCCTAAATGTAAGCTAGAGTTGTATATATTGGGGACTTGTTTTATAAGTCAGTTCGAACTACTTTCTTTATGAATTGCTTAGCTAACAGAGCATTTGCCACATGGCCTGGAGTGACTCTACAGAGTGCTGACATTAACAGGAACTAAGGATTTAACACACATTTAAAAGTTTCACTGTAAAGAAAATAATTTTTCCAATGATACAATTTAAAATCTTATTTATATACCAGTGAAACTTAACTTTTAAATTTATATCACTATTTCAAATATATTAAAAATGAAAAATACAGTCAATGTTCTGTCTTTGGTGTTGCAAATTATATAAGGATATCTCAACATTTAGTTTTGATTCACTTAATATTCTCAGCAATAAATTCATAATAATAGGTAGTCTGATTTTTATTACATTAAAGAAATAACTGTTGTAAATTTTGGTATGTCTATCTGATTAGGAAAAATATCCTTGCATAAAGTTTTTACAGATGCAGAAAAGTCAGCTATGTGATTTTTTTATTGTTAAAGTTTTAGAGCAAATTAGAATGTACTGTAGAATTGACAACTTAATTTGAGACTGCTTTTTGTCAATTTTACATGTAGAAATTTTTTAGTATGCATTTAAATCTTTGGCAAATTTCCAAAATACAGTAATTGAGTCCTCTAAATGAAGTGTAGATCTATGACTGGACCTTACAGGTTAGAAACAGGACTGCAGAAGCCCCAATTAGCATTTTTACATGAATAAACTCTAGCCCTTACGGTGATTCAGGGGAAGAATCAAAAAATTACCTATATACAAAATCTTGAGCTGAATAATATTGGAAAGGTGTGAATCATAGATGCATATACAATGGTAATAACCCAAAATTATATAAAAAATTTGCTCATGTACACTTGAGCCAAGCAGAAGCAAAATAACAGTAGTAATGAATTTTTCATCCTGAAAACATGAAATTCACCTTTAAAATGATAGAGCAAATACATTTAGCATTTGGATTATTTGTACCTGAAGCTTTTCGCCCTTAAAATACCTGCATCAGAAATTGCTTTCTTTTTTCCCCCAGATGCTGTACATGAAATTTTTATGGAAAATGAACTCAATTTTATCTGATTATTCATTTAAAATGCATATATACTGCTACTGTCACTCTTGTGAAATTGGTTCTTCATGTACCTCATTTTATAACATAATACCCTAGAATAGCAGCTTAGGAAATAAAGAACTGTGTAGTTTACTTTACTTTGGTTTGGGTCAGGCTGACTTTACAATTTCAAGAACAAGTGGATTAAACGAATAAAGAGAAGAATAAAACTACAAGTGGTTTTGCAGTCAATAAAGTGAAATGGGATAAATGTCTATTAGTCATACTGAGACACTTGACATACTGAGGCAGTATGTCTGCTAATTTCTTTCCCTACCTCCCTTCTTTCCTTCGTTCCATCCTTCCTTCTTCCCTCCCTCCCTCTCTTCCTTTCTTCCTCTCTTCCTTTCTCTTTTTCTTCTTCTACTTTCTTTGCACAGAACACTATATACACAATACTTGCTCTCAAGAATTTCAGACTAGTGTGAAAGAAGGGATGCTAATAATTTGAGCTCCCAGTTTTAGAGGCTTATATTAGTCTGCTGAAAGTCTAGCCTACTCTTTGGGGCAACTGTCTCCCACAAGATAGCTCCAGATTCAATTCTTTATCAAAAATGTTTCTACTCTTTATCTCAACAGGGAAGAGAGATAAATTAAGAGTTGAATGTTGGCAATCAAATGACTTTGTATAGGTCACTTTCTCCCACAGGTCATTTGCATATCAAGTCACATAGCCACATCCACTTATAATGGTACAGAGGAGGTACATTATACCCATAGACCCAGAAGAGAGAGTCCCTAATGTAACTGTTCATTGATGATGTCTGCCACATAACAAATGAAATGCCAAAAGTGGTTCACATAGAATATGTTAAATTTTATAAGGGCCAGAGGAGGTGTTGCTTTAAAGCACAGTCTAAGGAGTTATCTTGAAGAAAGATCATTTTCATAGTGAAAACAGCTATTCCGAGTGCATGGAATGATGGTTGAAATGGGACAAATTTGGAAGAGAGGGAGGAGGCAAGCTAAGAGAATTATCTTGGGAATTTCCATCCTAAGGAACTTAAATTTTTTGTTTCAGGGAAAGGGGAGATTTCAAGGGTCTTAAGAAGAGAAGTGAAGTTATAACATTTTTCTTTAAAAGTTTTCCTCTCATTGGAGAAGAAAGAAAAGACTTGAGATGGATAAGACTGCAGGGCCTGCCTAGGAGATGATGTGACTCAGAGGTACATAACCAAAGTGTTGATGTTAGAGGTGGATCTGAGTGACAGAGGAGGCAGAAACCAACCTGGCCGTTGATGGATTGATATCTACTGGGAACTGTACTGTGCATAAAAAGATGAAGAGGCAGTCTCTCTACCCTTCTAAGTAGCTTAAAATCTAGTAGGAACTCAGACTTGTAAAGAAAGAATGACTGTGAAAGTGTTAACTGCTCTCTCTGTCAGGCAGCATTCTGTAAGAGAAAGCTACAGAGAGCATTGCACCCTTTGATTCAGAGTCATGCTGACCTCTTTTGCTTTTTAAGTTGATGTATTCCAGGGTTATTTCTTGTCTTTCTTTTTTGTTTCTATATATCGACATTGAACTATTCCATGCATGTCTAACCAAGAGTATGTTCTTCCCTGCAGTGACCTGCATACCAGTTCATTCTGAACCACTCTTTCCCATAAATACTTCTGAATGCTACTATCATGAGAACTACCATAATTCTGAAATGATGTACTTAGTAAACCTTCTTCTCTGACTACATCCTTGGTGATGATATTTGAAATCTGGATACTTGGTAGTGGGAGTAGATTCAGGAGCAGTTAAAATGGAAACATCTCTCAAGTTTTGGGCCTTTATTTTGAAAGAACTGCTTAATTTGCAACATATATTATTGGTGTTCTCACCATTGTTGGACAAAAACATAATATGGAGGACATTACATATAACTAATGATATTAATTATTTCTATGGCTCTTTGCAATCATCTCTCATAATTTTCTCTGTGACTCACTACAAATAATTAAACATAACCATTACCACACCCTTTTACATACAGTGATGTCCAAGGAGATTCTGAAATTTCTGTGCTATTTGCTTCTCTCCCATTTCCTGTTTTTGCTAAGGAACAAAGAGAGAAACTGCAATAATTAGCTCTAGTAGGTATATGATACTTTTCTTCCTAGCAAATAAGACTTTATTATTAAGTACCAGTTGAAATATGCAAGCTATTATTTATGGCATACAAATCAATCACAGTAATGTTATGTAGTGTAATGGGAATTGACCTAATTATGCCCTGCTTTCTTTAGCCATTTACTTATAAACATGTCAACTTTTATGTAACTATTTTACATTTTGAGCTCACAGAGGACAAGAATTTCATCTAAGCAACTCTACATAACACTGCAGAGCCTCTTTCACTCATGTTCCTTTGATACTTTTGGTTTTGTGAATGATATTAAAATTATTTGAAATTTGGGAGCCATAGAGCTAATTTTCACTGCATAAGGCTTGCCATAAAAATAAGATTATTAACTTAATTTGTTACCAATATTTATTGGTAAACATTAATTTTCCTAAAATATTCATATAGAGAGATGCTGAAAGTCTATCTATGGCATCCAATAACCACCACAACACATTGACTGATTTTATTTTTATTCTAAGTTTATGCCAAAATATTTTGAAATACATATGTAATTTATCCTTCATACTTAAAACAAATATTTCACTTGTTCACAGAACCAATCTCTGCATGTATGGAAATAAAAATGTGTGATTTGTACAGAAGTGAATTATAAAATATGGTTCAAGGGAGATCTTAGGAGCCATTTCTAGTATAAAGCTGAAAAACTAAAGACACAAGAGGGAAAGTGATTTCTAAAGATGGTTTGACAAGGAGAAACATGGTTCCATGGAAAGATCACTGGTCTGGAAATTAGAAAGCTCTAGTTTTATTTCCAACTATGCCAAATATTTGTTAGACACCAGTTTTCCAATCTCTTGAATCAGGGATGGATTGAATGCATTATTTTCAAATTCCATTCCTATTTAAAAGTTCAAAATTTGAAATTAGTGTCATACTAGAATTAACAAGAATGAAATCCTAAGGGTTTAAAGAGTGTCCAATGGAGAAAAGTGTAACAGATAAACTTTGGCAACAGCAGGACAGGGCAAGGAAAGAGTGACAATATTGAGAGCCAGACAAGATGAATATAGTTGTTATGGAGAATAACACCATGTGAGAGAGAGTCAAGACCTGGTAACTCAGACAAGCTAGTGCATGAATGATTTGGTGGATAAGAAGCTCAGATGTCAGTGAAACTAGAGAGTCAAGAACACATTATGAGAAATCTTGTAAGACCTTGGGCAACTAGAAGCTCTGGGCCTCAAGAGGTCTGCATAATCAGAAGTTGCATTCCATCAGCAAAGTATGGGGTTAATGCTGAGCCTAGAGTTTTGAGTTCAATAACATAAGTAATACCAGAGAGTGGACAGATTTGAACCTACAGAGAATGACTTGTTAGAGACCAAAAGGAGAAGGGTTGGGGACAAAGCAGAAATTTCCAAATATACATATATATGTTAAATTTTTTTATATAAATATATACATATATACACACATATACATGTTTTATAATTTTATATAACTAAATATATTGATATACATATATACACATAAATTATGTATACAGTACATATATATTTATATCTCTATCTATAAATTATGTCCCTTATCTGACTTATCATTACAAAAGATCTGAGTAGAAAGATAACCAAATTTCTCTGAATAGAATGAAGATAAAAATTTGGGCTGATGGTGTGAAGACTTGACTCACAGTCACAGGGAGATTTGAAAGAGAAGAGAAGAGAAAAGGAGCAGTTGTCCATAGAAGAGATGTTTAAGAAACATTATTTTTTCCTGAGATATACTTTATGCAAACTGTAAAGTGTAACCCTTCTAGAAATATTTAATAAACTATCCATTTCTCATCAATACAATAAGTGTATCTTGGACATAGGGCAAATATCAGTGCTGCCCTTGTGTGTTCTGTATCTCTTGGGCTCTAAAAATATTTTATACCTCTCAGAGAGTGGTTCTTGAATGATGATGATATTTAGACTTTCAAAGAAACTTACTGTGAAGATACAAATATTTCCCACAAATTCCACACATTCCCATTAACATACACTGTGCTGAACATACCCCATATAGTCACAAAGCTACCCTACCCAGCACAATGTAATGACTCTGATGTCCCTTTGTCTTTTTTTAATTTTTATTTATAGTAGTATATATTACAGTTCATACTATACATATAGAACATCTTTTTACACAAAACGGTTTGTATACAAAGTATATTCACAGCATTCAAGTCTTCAATCATTCATGTAGAATAATGATATCCATCTTATTCAATTGATGTTGAAAAACAAACTCTACTTGCACATCTGTCTATGCTCCATAATAACAAACATTTTAATATGCCCATCATGTTATTTTTAGTGTTCGTATAAAAGACTTTTATCTCTCAAAGTATCATTTGCTTTGCTTCATTCCAGGAAGTGGGCAACTTCAATTTTAGCTATATTTGAAAGGATGCTGATAATTGAACCTCTCAGGTATGCAAAAGGAGAACAAGTTCCATCTTCATCCTTCCTGCATGGACTTAGACCTATGTGCATCTGAGAACTCTCTGGCTCTTGCTCAGAGCTATGTTTCGAGCTGGGAGAGGCACAGTTCCCCTTAGCAAGAGACAAATAATTTCCACTTTTCAGAAGGTATTATCTGTTCTGCTATAGATAAAGCAGGATGTAAACCTGACCCACCGGTAGCTCATCAGGAGAAATTCATCTGGAGACTTCCCCTGAGGAGCCTTAACATAACTGAACAGACACCTGAAGAAAAGAAAGGAAAACTGGTTATACTAGTTTGAGAACTGACATATAGCCATCACCTAGATATGTCATCTCCTTAGTCAGTCACCTTACTCTTCTGCTGCTTTTGAGGGTTGAGTGCTAATCTAAAATTTTTCTTCTGACAAGATTCTCTTTCCATTTACAGCCCCTCTCCTATCCCATCTTTGTGTACAATTTCAGTCTTGGATTTTTCTTATCCTTTGGCTCCTATTCTACAGTTTCCCAATGTATAATCTGCTTCTGTTTTGGCAATTCATACCATTTCCCAAGTTGTATTGTCCTGTTTCTTCCTTCCCTTGAATCTGAACTACTAATCTCAATATAATTTCCATGTACTCTGATGACATTATTTCCCTAAAAAATTATCTCAAGTGATGGCCATCCTTGCTGTTATTCCCATCATATCTTAGTGAAGAGGGGGGATCTTTTTCACAAGTTTGACTCTGCTTTTAGATTTTAGTATTGCCAGTGGTACTCATCAGACCCTTTCCTTTGAACTCTGTCTTCATACACACCACTCATTTATATCACCTTTTGCTAATCCTTGTTTTATTTGACTCTTACCCAGTTGAGTGCTTATAATGTGGAAGGAGTAATAGTTGGTTTATGGCACAAGTATATCACTATAAGACAGAAACACAGATAAAGTGCTCTGGGATATCAGAGGAGGTAGACATTTCTTTTAGTGTGAATGATGGATGAAAGTTTCTGGAAAGAGGAGACAGGAAGGTGAAAGTTGGGCCTGTAAAACTTGTAAACTAGAGAACAACAAAAGAACAAGGGAATGGAGATTTAAAAGTTTAGAATCTGCTCCCAGAAAAGCAGGCAGTCCAGCTTGACATAGCAAATGCTGACTTTTGAGAGATGCATGTGGAGGTGATAATGAAAGTATTCAGATTGGAGAGGGTGCCCCAAAAGAAGGGCCAGAGAAAGAGGACAGCCTGGATGGAATGCTCTACTCCAGAGGTGAGATATTGGAGAGAAGCCAGGTCAGAGGACAACTGGAGATCAACTCAATGGGAGGCAGGAGTTTTATCAAGAAAATTGCTATCAAGAGGATTGAAAACAGAACGGAGATAAAAAAGATTGTGGTCCAAAAAGAAGTTGTTGGTGTGATGCTTGAGTGATCATTAGTGAATTTCAAAAGAAAGATATCAATACAGTCAAGGGGACTAAGTACAATTAATTAAGGAGTGAATCAGTAATGAATAATTAATTTATTTATTATTGGGAGAATATGTAGATTACTTTTAGAAATTAGTAAAATAGATCAAAATTTCAGGGACTCTCTGATTCAAAGAAGGAGTATTTAAGAGTTAGAATATTGAAAAATATAATAAAATGAAACTAAGTTGCATATTTAGTATCTTTTTCCTAGATCCCCCCTTTTTGAAATGAAAAGATTCTGGTTTATCCTTTGTTTCCTAACTTCTAGTCTGATAGAATTTGAGTAATGAGGAAATGGAGAAATTTTAAGAAATATAAAAGGCTAAAATAATTTCTTAAATGAAGACCTCACCTGATCCTAAAAGTGACAAAGAGCCCATCCTACCAGGTTTTTGGTTGTTTTTAAGAACTAGGACCTACATGAGTGATATGGAGATAGCTACAGTTTGAGGCATGAGGATTGAAATGAACAGACAGGGAGAACTTTCAAGAAGCACAGCTGTGTCTTATGAAGATGTTCCTTCTTTGCAATTTCTCCAAAAATTTTCAATAAAAATTTAAATTAGCAAGTATTTTGAATGGTAGTTTAAGTATTCTATAATAGCACATCCTGCTGATAATGGAGGAGGTATCTCTGTGTATAGATTTTACCTAGGTGTCTCTTCATGTCTTCAAGTATATATTTTTGTATGTATTCTGTATTTCACTGTGTGTATAATTTAATAGAGGGAGATAGAAAATGCAAGAAGAAAAGGTAGCTGGTGATAGTCAGGGAGCATTAGATAAAAAACATGAGCACAAACTCACAGGGAGTAGGGAAACTCTATCCTTTTGAGAGAAGAAGGAAGCAGAAAAAAAGCTCTGAGCTAGAAGACAAAGGAAGATAAATATTTCATGTATAGAAGTAGATGAAATGCCATGTATAGAGAAGGAAACACTTGGAGGCTTCAATAATTGGGCAAGAATTGATGTGGTAGGTAATGTTGGCAGGAAATAAAAATTGTTTAAACTATGGCCCATTAGCAATGCAAAATCTGACAGGGAAGTTTAAGATTCATTTTTAGGGAATCCGATCAAATTATCTTATGAATCCCTTCTGTAACTATCATAATGCAGAAGTAGAAGCAAAATTTTATACTTTGAACTTCATAAAAAGACATAGGGTTGGTAGTTGGCAGACTGTCATTAATTAGTGGTAGGTAAATTTCTTTAATTTTCCATGCAGACTCCCATATTTTATTCTTTTGTTTGTTTTTAATTGATAAACTATGATTGCATAGAACAGTGGGATACATTGTGACATATTCATACATACAATTAACAATTCGGTCAATTTCATTCCCCAGTACCACATATTATTCTTATGGTTTTTGAAACTGGGTTTAATGATAAGACAATGAAGTGAAGAAATCCCTTTGTAGGGACAGAATAGAGAAGGAAGAGCTGATATTGACTGATCCAACTCCACAACTAGATTTTTAGATGCATAGAGGAAGGAAGGAGGAAGGAAAATCAATGGTCCATTAGCAAACACATCAAAGTAAAAATGACTTCATTATGGACAGAGGTCCATTGCCTGGCATAATCTAAACATTCAAATCATGGAAATTCCTGAAAATAGTGTATACCAAACGCTACATATTACAAATACACATTATTGACCAGAATTATTAGATGCCATATAGCTCTTGAATTTTCTGGTGCTGGCATGATCACACCTTTATAGTCATCTTTGTGTCTTCTGCAGAGTAGCACATTTTATTGGCAATTTAAAAACCTCAAAAAAAAATTACATCGAATTGAACTCTTCTAGGTCCCTGTGTTTTATATCATTTGAAGTTCAATGTTTTACAATAATAACTACATATTTTTCTGCCTTCACCTCACTTTTAAGTATCAAATGCTCTTTAGTAAGATAATCATGTGTCTTATACTAAACACACCTATACTTCAGACTTCTAACAGCCATCTGATATTGCCAGGTAAATGTTTAATTTGAATTTTCAACTTGATTGGATTAAGAAGCTTACGGGTGTGTCAGTGAGGGTGTGTCTAGGAATTGTTGGCATCTGGGACAGCCAACTGAAATGGAGGTGCATGGGTAGCTCCGTCCAATAGAATGATGGCTTAGATGGAATAAAAGTTGACAGAACAGAGAAGCAGCTGCAGATGCTAGCTATTCTTCTTGAGCTGGTTCTTGATTGCTACTGCGATCATTTGAGGTTATTAGATCCTTGCTTCTTCACTCTTCCAAAGTGGACTCAGCCAGTGATTGTCCAGAAGCCTTTGGTCTCCAACTAGGGCAGCACTGTTGATCCCTTTTGTTCTGGGGCTTCAGCCTCTTGGCCTGTGCAGCTGCTGGTTCTTCCAGTTCTACAGCCTGCAGACGGCCATTGTGGACTATCCAGATTCTAGTCGCATAAGCCAACCTAATAAATCCCCTTTTTATAATTATACTTCCTGTTGATTCTCTTACTCTAGAGAACCCTAACTAGTACATCAGGAGACACCATCAGCTGAGAGCCAAGACTCCAATGTTGTGCTCTTAAAAGAAAATTACTTCAGATATTTGTAGAAAATGCCAATGTTTAGGGAGATTATGGAAATCAGTGATATTGTTACTACTTTTACTAATATTAATAGTATTACCTTTGAGTCCAATACAATAAATACAGCTACAAGAGTTTTACTCTGGCTAACACAATTCAGTTTTTTTAACCTGATGAAGAACTTAATATTATTGCCCTTGTTTTCAAAATGCACACAAAGAATACTTGATGTATACATGGACTCTTAAACAGCTCAGGCTACTTTCTTTACTTCCTGTCTTTCTCATGTACCAAATGGTGGTGAAGGATAGACAGCCATATTCTCCTTTTAAAACATATTTTGGAATAGTTTTAAATTTACAGAAAAGTTGTGGAGATAGTACAGAAATTTTTTTATATATCCCACATCCATTTTCTTTTATTATTAACATTTTGCATTAAATAGTACAACTTAAATATAATGAATCAATATTAATGAGTAGTTATTAATGTAATAACCAGTTCTCCAGCCTGCTGACGGCCATTGTGGACTATCCAGATCCTGGTTGCGTAAGCCAACCTAATAAATCTCCTTTTTATAATTATACTTCCTGTTGATTCTCTTCCTCTATAGAACCCTAATATAATATATAATGTAATATATTAATCAATATAATGAATAGTTATTAAAGTCCAGACTTTATTTGGACTTCTTTAATATTTCCTTAATATTTTTTATTTTTCTGTTCTACAATCCTATTGAACATTCCACACTACATCTACTCAGTATTTCTCCCTAGTCTTCTGGAAACCGACAATTTCTGTGTTTTTTTTTTTTTTTTTTTTTTTTTTGTGAACTCGACACCTCTGAGGAGTACTGGGATTATTTGTATTTTACAAAATTTTAGATTTTATAGAATATAGAATGACTTTTGGATTTTGTCTGGTTTTCTCTGCATTGGACTGGAAGTATTGATTTTTACACAGAGGTAAAATGCCATTTCATTACATAACTATAAAGGGTACATAATATCAACATAAATTATTATCATTGATGTGGACCAGGAGCATAGCTGCTGATGTAGTGTTTGTCAGGTTTCTCCTCTCTGAAGTTACTCTCTCCTTCTGTTTCCTTCCTGTAACCTGGGATGAAGTCACTGTGAACACTCTGCAATTCAGGATTTGGGGCTCTGCTGCACCTCCTTGGACATGAACTAACCACATACTTTTTAAAAATTATATATGGGGGATTAGTTTATTCTTATCATCTGTCTATCTTTAGCAATTATATGCCTATATATCATCTATCATCTTTTCAATCATTTCTATTAGTATTAGGACTCAGGGATATTCATTTTCTACTTTGGTTTATATTCTAACACTGCATCATTTATTTTCTGTCTCTAATTGTTCTATCTTTGTGCATTGGGGGCATTTTCACAGTTGGCTTCTGTGTGCATCAAACATACAGTTATTGTTGTCCATTTCATGTCTCTCTTTGCAAAGAGATGACACTTAATATATTCTCTCAAATATTTATAAACCCCTAGTTAGAAGACAATTTTAGGTTTTCTGTTTTCCCATGTCAATGAAAAGCAATGCACAAAGAAGCACTCCAGTTGAATGTTTACCTTCATTTGATGCCTACTCTAAACATTTGAATGCTGCATTGTTATTTTTTTCATTCAGACTTCACAGTGTGTTTTATGAGCACATAAATACTCAATACTTGAACCTGCCAGTTTTTGCCTGTTATATTAAAAAATGTGAATTTAGTAGAAAATAAACCTTAATTATATCTCCTTATACAGTAAAGAAATTTGGCATTGTCTAATACTTGGTTAAACTCCCATCGCAATTATCTTCAGAATGTACCATTTGGAAAAGAACTTTGAACTATGTATAATTTAAGTGTAATCTATTGTACTGTGTTAGATCTGCCCTTTGATACTCCAGAACTTAATTGCAGATTATACTTATCATCCTCTATTTATAATATTTTACCATCACAAATCAAGTTATTTTGCATCTATTTTTAATTTATCTGTTCTAGTATTTATGATTGTGATATGTTCACAAATGTAAAATTAGAATATATTTATTTGTTAAATTAAGCATAATTTAACAGTGATATAAAATATTCCTTGTCAAAACTGATCACGATGTTGAGGTGTAACAGTAAAGTAGAAAGTAGAGCAAGAAAACAATGAGTACCTTCCCTGTTGTCTTCTCCCTCCCCCTCCGTACTGGGGATTGAACCCAGGTGCACTCTACCACTGAATTACATCCCCAGCCCTCTTTCCCCCTTTTTAAATTTTGACACAGGGCCTTGCTTAGTGCCCAGGCTGGCCTGGATCTTGTAATCCTCTTGCCTCAGCTTCTTGAGTAGCTGCGATTGCAGATTTGCTCCACCATGTACTGCTGTGAGCACATTTTTTTTGGAGTATTATCTGTTAGATTCACAAATATTTTATTAACCTTTTCATAGTGAATCTAGTGTCTTTTCAAGGTCAAACGATGACTGGGACCAAAACATCCTAACTCTTGTCATCCATTCAACGACTATTAACTGAATTCTATATACCAGGTAGTTATATTTGCATGGGACAAAGCAATGAATAAACCAGAAAAATTATCTAGCCTGTGATACTTTCAAGTTCTCCATATCGGGGTTGCCAGCAGAGATATAATGCAGGTAGCAACTGTGAACCATTCACAAAATTTTGCATTTTCTAGTTTCTATGTTAAAAAAAGATAAAATTAATTTTAATACTCTTTTATTTAACCCAATATATCAAAAATATTCCTTTCTGTAATCACATAGGGTAATTGGAGAGGTAGTTTATATCCTTCCTTTTTGTTTCAAGGCTTTGTGATCTGGATTGTACTTTTCACTTATAGCATGTCTCAGTTTACACTGTTAAAATGCTTCCCAGTCACATACAGCTGGTGGCTTTTATTTATTAACACATTTTCATACTATAATCTCCACAATCATGGAAAATTTTAGGGTAACTTACATAAGCTTGGAAGATTTCAATATGAATGTCTTTTATTCCAAATCCTATGAGGATTTAAAGAAAAAAATGTGAATTTTTAAATATTTGTACATAGTTTCATGAAAAATGTTTTAATATTTATACATTTTTAAAACCAGAGTAGGAGAACAACTCTATTGTAATTTTCTAATTTATTAAGGATGTAAAAGATATCTGAATTTACTTAGTATTGCTTTCAGAGGTGACCTAGAAATGAGTACAATTTGAAGGTTCAAATGTGTGGATATCACTGGTAAATGATAGGGTGCTGTACCACCTCATGAAGGGGTTACTTATCTAGATTGTCTCTCCCACTCAGCTCACTATTTTTATTCCAGGATGATATTTCTTATCCCTATTTTGTGCTTTCTGATTCACTCATACACCTTTGTCTCCTTGTGTTATATGCTTCATCTAGTTCTTAAACAAGGAACTTGTTTTAAAGATTACTAAAACTTGTTCACATGTTTGACTTTGTGAGTAGTAGCTAAGTTTTTTCATGTACCTTTCTTGTATAGGGTGGAAGTATTCGTGAGAGGCTGTAAATGGGTGAGACAGGTAGGGTAGGGCAAAGATCCATTTAAAAAAAAAAAAAAAAAAAAACTTGGCTGGAGTGTTTGGGCCAGTATTCTTATTTTCTTAATTAAAAAAAAATTGTTATTGACATATTTTTAATGATAATAGGGATGGTTTTAATTTATTCCTTAAACTTCATTCAGTTAAAGTTTACTAGTTAAAACAGATTTTTCTTTACAGACTGAGAAATTTTATATGTGCCTTCAAAGTTGATGGCTAGAATGAAAGATGAGATTTTTTTTCTAATTAATAGATTTTGAATCCATAGATCATATCTAGAATTCAGTTTATTTAAAAGATTTAGGACAATACTATGTGTAATGGGCATACACATTAATGACCCCTTTTACTAAAATGTATTTGGCACTTCTATCAAAGCGTGACATTTACTAATGTGCAAAATTTCTTCATAAGGTCCAAGGGGACAGTGTGAGGGGTTTGGGAGATAGGTGTTTCAGTCTGTTTTTTCACTACTGTGATTGAAAGACCACAAGAACAATTTTAGAGGAGAACGAGTTTCTTTGGTGTTCAAGGTTTCAGAGGTCTCAGTCCATAGAGAGCTGACTCCATTTCTCAGGGTCTGAGGTGTGGCAGATCATCATGGAATAAGAGTGTGCTGGAGGAAAGTACCTCAAGACATGACATCAGGAAGCAGAGAGATAGAGAGCTCCATTCTCCAGGGACAAAATATATATGCCAAAGGTAATCCCCCAATGACCTACCTCCTCCAGCCATATCCTACCTGCAGATAGTTACTATCTACTTAATACCCATCAGGGATTAATGCACTGATTAGGTTAAGGCTTTCCTAACACAATCATTTCACCTCTAGATTTTCTTGCATAGATTGACTTATGAGCTTTCGGGGGACACCTCCTGTCTGAACCATAACAGTGGGTAAGGTCCTTGAGTGGCCTTATCTTTGTTTATAAGTGAATATAGTGCTCTGAACTTCCTTTGTGGCTTTTTCCTTCTATGTGTGATTAGAAAATTGGTTCAAGATTTTCATTCTTCCCCTAACGGCATTAGGATAAAATTTGTTGTATTTCATACTTAAGCCTTTAACTTAATGTCTTAAGAGGAAAATAATAATTACTGAAATTCATTCTCTTTCTGCTCCTAGCATGTCACATCTGCCCAAGCTTCATAACAGAGAATAATTATTTTTATTTTGGTTTGACTTTCCCTCACATTCAACTGTTTTACTTGTTTACTTTTAATTTTACTTCTTGTCTGATACTGTTTAATTTATAAAGCAAGTATGTGTTCAAAACTTAAATTTAGCTAGGGGTATGGAAAGAAAAGACTACAGAAATCATTGTGTGTGTGTGCATGTGAGTGTGTATTAAAAGGTGTCACACAAAAAGCAACACAAAGGAAATAACATGTTATTCTCACAGTTTGGAAATCAATATTAGAAAGTGGACTCCTATTCTAGCTTTCTGTATTCTAGGTCTGATCTTCAGGGAACAATAAAGAGAGTTTGAAATGCCCACAGAAAATGTCTGTCATCAACAGTGTAAATAAGATAAATGCAAATCCAGTGGCTCAAATGTATTTTCACAGATCCAATATCTAAAAAGTATCTGCCAGTGTGATAGACTTTACATGTAGATGTCCTGCACAAAGGTTTTAAAGCAAGGAGTGACTGAAATAACATTTTTAACAGAGTAAGCTTTCTGAAAAACATACAACGCTTTTTTTTAACATCTAAAATATAAGATATGTGTATTAAAAGTTGTCACACAAAAAGCAACACAAAGGAACTAACATATTATTCTCACAGTATGGAAATCAATAATAGAAAGTGGTTATATCAGGTGATTTTCTCTATGCTTCCATAAACTTCATTTTATCTAATGTTATGGTTCCATTCATTCTCGAAACCATGCACCTATCCAGTTGGACCTTTATTCATGAAAAAAAAATTTTCAGGAATATTTTTGAAGAGTGCATAATTACTCTCATAGCTACATAGAGTCTAAGAGCTCATAATATCCACATAAACTTCTAATTAATTATGACAAAATATGCTTGTTCTGTGAATTTTCTCAGCTACAGTGTTGAGATCTTGCTGTTGTATCTTGATGCCAAAGAAATCCAGGAAGAAATAAGAGACAGATTTCTAGTCTAATTTCTGAAATACCTTCTTGGTTTACTGGGCTTTGGGCTCTAAACCCCTTCTCATTCTTGTTCATTATTTTTCATCTATAATATGAAAATGATTCATTTTCTATGAATAAAAATTATTTAGTTTTTCAAGCTTTAAAGAGTCCTCAAACGTCCCTTATGAAAATGACCTACAAGGACCTAATTTCAGGAGTTAGAATTTTTAAAGCAGAAAGACTAATAATAGTCATCAGGGTCTTTTAAAAATCACCATTATCCAGTAGCAGTATGACTACATATCTGAATAAAACTTTTCTCCAGTTAAAAAAAGATGATAAAACAAATTTACAAGCAAGAATTAAAAACAATATGGCTTAATATTAGTGCATTTACCTCCAGCTTAGAATATAAAATACTAAGTTAAAACACCCTGTGAGTCCTTAATAACTTTCCTCTTTCTCTACTCCCATAGGTAACCACAATGCTGAGATTTATGTGCATGATTTGTACATGTATTTCATTCATTTACTTCCAATCCTTGCAGTCTCTAGTCACCCTGATCAGCTTTCCAGCCTTACAGGTGACTTCCTGATGAATACTGCAGGTTTCCCAGCCAGTGTGTTGGAAGTTCACAGCACCCACCCCAGGCAGCTTCCAGATGAGCTTTTCAACACTTCAGTGAATAGTTTTCTCCTGGCAAATCTCAGCCTGTGGCTCTTTATTAAACTGCTCCACCATGCACTAGGCTACAATCAGACCCTCTAAAATGAGGTCTACATCTCAACCTTAAGGAAGGGGAAAAAAAAAAAGGTGGTTGAATGAGACGGATATCATTTTCCTTAATGCATGATTGAAGACCTAAATTGTACGAATATACTTTGTATGCAAACAGTTGTATGTAAAAAGATACTAAATATATGCACTATGAGTTGTACATATTAAAAATTATAAAAATAAAAAAAAAAAGGAAGGGGGGTCCTCTCCTTCTTCGGTACCTGGCCTCAGCTCTTGGTTGCCTCAGCAGTTGCTCTCTATATCTGTTGTTCCTGCACTTGCTAGATTTCTCTTTATTCCCTCCTATCCGTTTTTCTATTTCTAGTTAATGATCTTTTATATTAAACATTTGTTGTTCATGTTGCTCTGTGGTTTCTTTTTTTTTCTGATTTTATTTTGAATACTATGATATTTAAGCATTTCTCTACTTCATAGCATGTCTCATGGTTTCATTATTTCAACCAGAAAATGTAAAAGATAGTTAGGGGTCTAAAATATATATAATTTTCTTTTCAGTTTTTAAAACTAGAGAATGATTTTTCAAGATGCCTAAGGACCACAGGAGATCAAATTCAATTCACACTGATTGAAAAATTCCTGCTGTCTTGTCGTGGGGTTAAGTACATTCATTTATATAAAAACATGGGATAATATAAATACATAGATAATATACTTCTGTGACTACTGAGGCACAGAGTGTTTTAGTAACTTGCTCAAAGTTTTGCATGCATTAAAGCAAGAACTGGATATTAAATTGAAGTTTTTATGGATATTAATATAGTCCTTATTATATTATGATTGCATGTTTTTCTTATGTTGTTTACTGCATTTCCATTTCATGAGACTGGGCACCAAAAGAGACAACAACCAATTTACCAATGGCTATTTTAAAACACTTTTTTTCTTTTTGAGTCATGCTTCATTTATGTCTAGTCTTTCTTTTCCTGTGTATACTTCTTTACTTAGAATAATAGCAGACATGAATTTCATGTTCCTTCCAACCTACATCACCTGGACTGAGTGGCATTTTAAAGCAATACATTTTAATATTGATTTTGGTTCCATGGTTTGCATTTTATGATACAATTATTGTAAACTCTTGGATGTAGTTCTTCCAAATTCTGTCCCTGACACTGATCATTACTATGAGCTCCTCTCCACATTCATGAACACAGTGTTAGTTATTCATTATATTTAACCCCGGGGAATTGATGGACATTCATAATCAGCTGTGTACACCTGTACAACTTTTTTTTTCTGTTTGATAGTTTAGATAAAGTTAGTTATGAGGTTGGAATTGCATGAGAAATAGTTTAACAAATTGTGGGGATGATAAGCAGGTAACAAATAGGTGACCATATAGGCAGATTAATAAACATTTATTTGTAAAAATGTTCAAATGTAAATGTTTATAACTGGTGCACTTACATGAAATGACAAGCCTGGGAATGGGAAGCTCCTGGTGACCTAGAAAGATCAATGCTATGAGTTGTTGATAATTTGCTAGGAAAAAAAAAATATATATATATGATCAAAATTTTAAAAAATGTACATGTTCAAAAATTAAAATTAAATTAGTGTTTAGTTTAAGCTTTGTTTAGGGTCATAGTCTTGTCCTACTTTACTACTACTCAAGGTTTCATGCTTGATGATCTAGTAGTTCTCTTAGAGAAAACAGAAAAAAGAAAAAAAAAAAAAAAAAGGGCTAACAGCCTTTGTTGTAGAATTCAAATTAGCCTGGCCTCAACTTTGACTTTTACTACCTTCTAGCTAGTGATCTTGCTTAAGTTACTTAAGCTCTCTGTACTTTAAATTCTTCATCAATAAATAAGCATGATACTATTCACATGTCATAGGGCAATCTTTTTTGAGGGTTACTCAAAACTACTAAGCATGAAAACTGCTCAAAATACTGAACAAAATAAATAATACATATGTTATTATGCCATCACTAATATGGAATGCAGCAGAAATCAGCGCATTCAGATATTGTCTGCGAAACAATTTTCACTAGATGGAGCGTACCTGAGGAAAATCATCTTATTATTGTTCTGACTGGAGAATGAAACAGTTTGGCCTGTGAATGAAAATATTCCAAAATACTAAAAAATGAGAGTAAGGCTCATTCTTTGCATTGGCAGATATTCAATATCAGCACACACATTACAGCTGGAACATGGGGGAGGGAAATCAGGATGGAGTAGTAACCTGGCCTGGGCTTCTATAAGAACAAAACCAGCACCTGCCAGGTGAGCCTCTACATTTAGCTATAGAATTTTAGCCTATTCTTCACTTTCAGGCTCTTTCCCCCGACTTCTTGTAATATATATTTTTTTAAAAAGTTTTTAAGACACTACCTTGACTAATGTAGGATATTTTACTTACATATTGTTCTAAATTCTAGGAGTCACTGTCAGTGTTATTATATTCAATGATCTCATATTCCCTGGAGTGGCATAAACCTCAGGGCTCCTTATGCTTTGGACTTCTCAGTGGTTCATTATGGCCGTGGTACAAAAGTGAACCTGGTGTTAGAATATTTTATTTTCTTAAACATGTCTTGAAATAATAGACTTGTCATTTTGTTATATACAAAATAATATTATATTTACATATGCTCATCTGCTATTACACCCAAAGCTGTAAAGAGCTTGTTTAACAAGTGTCAAGTGCACATCAGAAGGCAGCTTTCTTCCTCAAAAGCTGCTATAAAGTAGACAAACTGCCATGGTATATACCCAAGGAGACATCACTGTTCACCTTCCTCATACCAATTTGGTAATAGAAAACAAACAAACAAAACAACATTAATATTTACTGTTCAAAACAAAATTCTATTTTATTAATTTTTTTTCCAGGAAGTAATCTATCAAAAGAATCTGGAAAAGGATTGATTCAAATTAGGCAATCAGTATTGCATTTCTAAAGTTATGCCAGTTGGTTCACTTAGCATTATTTAGAAAAGGCAATAGTTAGCAGCAAATATCCAAAGAAGAGGATTGGTAAACTATATGATGCTGGATTTCCATGTACAGACTCCTTAAGTCATAGGTGAACAATGGCATTGAGGAGTATTTTGTTTCATGTTCTATTTTAAAAATTCAAAAAGTGAAACTCTGTGTACAATATACTTCCATCCCTGCCCCACACATTACCCACAAACAAACCTACATATAGGATTTTTACAATCTTAGAAAAATAATAAGAATGAAGTCACAGATGAAGAATGCTTCTCATTTGACTGTGGGATAATAGATTATTTTTAAATTTTAATCTGTTCTTTCTCTATTTTTCATTTGTCTCCATGGAATATGCCTTATTTTATACTGAGAAGTATTCATTTTTTTTTAAAGAATACCATTGAGGCCTCCTTCTCTCTAAGTACTTTCCTAGGTGAAAAGAGACAGACAAGGTTTACATTCTAAAGAGTCAATCTGACTGGAAACTGAAATAGTTCACTCATTCTTAAATGTGATGAGCTTTTACAGTGGGTAAATATAGCCATGCTATACAAATGCAGCAGAGATTTCATCCAGTTGGGAAAACACTTCCTGTGGAAGAGATATTGAAGCTAAAGCCCAAAGGATGCATTTACTTAGGATTCATTTTGTGGAGAAGAAAAAAGGTAGTATGAAAGCTTGAAGAGAATTTTTGGCCAGAATTGCATAGGGAAGAAGGCCTTTTGGAAAGAGAAAGCAGGACACTTGAAAATAACTGAGAAAACAGCAAAGGAGAGGAAGACAAGTAAAAAATGAGATTGGACATCTTTGTAAGGGCCAGATCCGAATCTGGTGGGACTATAAGCTTACTGATGATGCTTACCCTCAGGGCTAAGGAAGCCATTAAAAGATGTAAAAAGCTTGACACAATCAGGTTTGCTATTTTAATTGATTACCTTGACAGCTGGGTGGAGGACAAAGCAAAGAGGACAGGAGTCAAATATTAGAAACTAGTTAGGAGATTATTTCAGTAACCTAGGCAAGAAAAACTAATGACTCTAATTAAGGAAATGGTAACAGGGGAGAAAGAAAATGAAGAAATCAAGAAAGACTTAGGAATTAAACTTTCTTGAAGGGCTCGGGATGGGTCTGTTGTATGGTGTGAGGAAGACATGAGTTAACACCAGTATATGGGATTCTGGCTTTAGTGTAGAAAATTAGGCACTACCTTTGCAACCACGATCTTAATACAAAAAGAAGAAAAGTGTAATGAAGTCACTGTTCAAACTTCACTTCAGAGTGAAGTTTCACGTAATTTTCAGAACCACCACCCAAGTGAATTGCAAATTTTAATCTAGGGCAAATTACAACATTCTAGGACCTGGATCAATGATGCCAATGCTAGAAACTATTTGAATGCTATAATAGCTAATGAGTTTTAGTACAGTGAACACTGGCAAAATACCCCATTGTTTTCCATGGTTGGCCCAACTCCAGAGCCCATAATAGGATCAGCTGAAGGCTTTGCTGTGATTGTGACTGCATTTCAACTCCCCGCTCTACGCAATCCTGCCTCTTCACTCTCCCCACAGGTTTCTGAAGATTCTTCTCAATAAATTTCCTTCAGGCAAATCTCCATCTCAAAGTCTGCTTCATGGTGGAACCAAGATGTAGCATCATATCAGCAAGGCTTCATTTTTAGCCTTTTCCATCTGAGATACAGGCAATATTTGTCAAGCACATGTCTGTGATTTTGCTGCCTGTGTTCTGACATCTGTAAACACTGGACGTTAGAGATCTGGTTGAGTATGTTGCTCTTTCGTCAGAAGTTAATTAGTGGCTCTGTGAAATTGGTATTAAGGATTAATGCACTTTTCAACGCTTAATTCCCTTATAATAATAGCATTTAATGTCGAATCTTATAATTGGTCTTTGGGTGATTTTAATAATACCATTATCTTGATGGAGACAAATATGTTCTAAAGCCAAGGTTATTTACATCCATCTCTTCAGACATGCTTTAGTTATAATGGTAATTATATCAAGTTCTCTTGTCCTGTTCTGCTGTGATCTGTAATTCACAACCATGTTATAAATGAAGTGTCTCCTGAAATTAAAAAAAAAAAATCAAAACAAGAATCACTGATGGTAATACAATAATGGAAGAAGAGATAATTATAGAGTTTTCACAAAAATTGTTTGTGAACCTATATGGCTCCTGATTTAATTTTGATTTCTTTCTTTAAAAGACAACTGAGAACCTATAGCTATGTAATTTATGTATGATCTCAGGAAAAATGCTGGAAACAGGTAAGGGTAAACTATGTTCATCTTCAAAACAAATAGATATTCATGTCCCTGAATAAATGAAGATATGGTTTGAAGGAAATAACAGTCTAAAAATATGATATTAAATTTTGTGTGTTTGTGCTACAAATGCTTTATGAAGAAAAAATAAAATGAGAAACATTAAAAGATGAATGGATTGAGTAAGGTGGATAATGGCATTTTGTTGTTGTTGTTGTTAAATTTTCATAAGCATTTTGGATATGTGGTATTGGTTGCTGTTAGGAGTCCCACGGCTCCTTGCATTGTGGTGAGCAAAAGGTGGATTCTCTTTGACTTGTTCCATAGAATATCTTTCCTTGACATGAACCGATGGATACTAAGTGATTACCCTTTGATGAGCTCTACTAAATCTCTGCCATCAGGCTTCCAGGGATGTCATTAACATGTCCAGGAAGCCCAAAGGTGTTAGTAGATTCATCTATGCTCACTGCATGTGTGTGCTGGAGGTAAGGGTGGGGACGTTGCTGCATCATACAGAAATCCATTTAAAATATGAATAAGATTCACACACAACTTAAAATCTTCACTACAAGTGAAATTGCCTTCATTCAGCATTTGGAAACTATTTCTACCATGAAATGTTTTAATAATTGATCCATATAGATATTTAGTAGGCTATATATTTTCTACCTCAAAATGAGAACTAAAGCAAACAAAATCCAGCAATATGCAAAAATCTCAAAAAAAATATATTTTCTAAAATGCAAAGAAAAGCATTACATACAATGAAACCAAACAAGATATGAAAGAAATACCCAGAATATCACCCTACCACCCAAGCCAGTACCTGTTTCAAACATGCAGGGTGTGAGCTATCATTTGACACTGAATGGAAGAAAAATGTGGGTAACTCAATGACAATAACTTGTTTCTTTTTCAGGATAATTGAAATTGAGGAAAAGCCCTGCCTGTCCAATGCTAATTTTTACACTGAGCCATAAAGCATACAAAATCTCCTGGTGTGTATGAATTCATTTTCAAATCTAAAGCTGAAATTTGAAACAATCAGATTCAGAATTTCATGCTCAACACGAAGTACATTTTCTTTAACATAGTTTTTAGAAGGTTTAAAAATCCCACACTTTATTGTTATCTAATATCTACAATTATTTTCATGGTTCTTAATTGTTTTTCACTCTCCTTTTAGAGTCTTAATTTGGTTAACTCGCTGTGAAACAAGTTATCATTGTAAGAAATAAAGACAATGAGTCCCAAACTGATTTACTGTGATCCCTAAGGGATGACAGCAAGTCTCCTGCAGACCCAAAATGATTATTTGCAGCCTTTATCACCGTTGCCTGCTGAGTGTATCCTCTATCTGCAGGAAGAAAGCTTGATGGCATTACCATATAATTTGTGATTTTTGAGGGAGTATGCTTCTCACCATCATTTCAAACATTTCGTCTCTTTTATTCTCACAACACGATATTCTTCAATTTAGATCTCTTCGGAAATGTAGAAAAGGAATGGAGTCTATAGAGAAATGGAAGCAAAGACAGATAGTTCACATATTCCAGGCACTTGGGAGGTACCAGAACGGTAATGTGATTTTGGGAGCACAACAAGATTATCATCTTCATCCTAAAAATCTGTGATTGAAATTTTATTTTATATATATATATATATATATATATATATATATATATATATATATATATATATATATCCAGAAACAAAAGCACCTGATATTTATGTTCAGTGAATGGAGCACGTAGTTCACATATATGTTCATTTATTCACTCATTTCTTATTCCACATTTGTTTAGTGTCTATGTAAGAAATTGTTTTGTTACCATTGAAAGTTTCATACATTTTAGGAGAGGTAGACCATAAATAAAATTACATACTAAATATAATATTAATGCATCTGCTCACACTGACCTGCACGGGACCCAGGGTCAGAGTAGACCTGGGTTCATCCACCATGGGCAGATACCCACTGAGCTCAGGCTCCATCATAGGACTGTCTCTTCTGACAAGCAGACCTCCACCAGAGCCCAGGCCCAACCAGATCTGTTTACACAGATCTACACAGAACCCAGGCCCATGGTAGCTCTGAGTCCATCCTGCCCCACCCCACCTGGGAGCCTAAGCCTAACCGACTTCCATCTTGGGACACTGAACGACATCACCAAAGACTTCCCCATGCAGTAGCCCCTACCTTTTGACAAGAGACAGGGCCTAGAAGCAGCTGCATTTCAGAATGGGCATCCCAAAGAAAGTGTAAGGCCCACTCCTTTATCCCCATCTCTGGAAGATGTTGCATCCATCTTGGGGCACCTCCACTGTTATCTCAAGTTACCTCTGCTATTGCTGCCACCATCTTTAGGTGCAGTACCATACATTGAGGGACTCTCACACTGTCTGGAAGCCCAACATCAAGATGATGCACAGACAATCTACACAGACACTTACAAGAATAAAGGGTAGAAACTGTAATATCTCAGATCCACACTACAAAAAGGAAGACACATAGACAACATGAAAAAACAAGGGAGGGAAGTGCCCTAAACAAACCAGGATACTACAATAATAGAACACTTGGGCAGTGAAGCTGATGAAATGTCAGAGAAGGAGTTCAGAAGGTTCATAATTAAAATTATCTGTGAATTAAAGAATGACATAAATGAGCAAATACAGGCAAAAGTTAATCACTATACCAAATAGATAAGAGCAAATACAGGTAGCAAAAAATTACTTCAAAAACGAATAGAGATAGAGACTTTGAAAGAAAACCAGTCATAAATACTTGAAATAAAGGAAATAATAAATCAAATAAAAAAACACAATAGAAAGAATCACCAACAGACTAGATCACTTGGAGGAAAGAACATCAGATAATGAAGACAAAGTATACAATCTGGAAAATAAAGTTGACCACACAGTGAAGATAGTAAGAAACCATGAACAGAACATCCAAGAATTATGGGACAGCATCAAAAGACAAAACCTAAGAGTTATTGGGATAGAGGAAGGCACAGAATTTCAAACCAAAGGAATGCACAGTCTCTTCAAAGAGATAATATCAGAAATTTCCCAAGCATGAAGAATGGATTTGAAAATCAAATACAAGAGGCTTACAGGACACCAAATGTACAAAATTATAATAGATCTACACCAAGGCACATTATAATGAAAATGCCTAGCATACAGAATAAGGATAGAATCTTAAAGGCCACAAGAGAGAGGTATCAGATCACATATACGGGGAGGCCAATTCGTATCTCAGCAGATTTTTCAACCCACACCCTGAAAGCCAGGAGATTATGGAAAAACATATACCAAGCTCTGAAAGAAAATGGTTGCCAACCAAAAATCTTGTATTCAGAAAAATTAAGCTTTAGATTTGATGATGAAATAAAAACCTTCCATGATAAACAAAAGTTAAAAGAATTTATAACTAGAACACCAGCACTACAGAACATCCTCGGCAAAATATTCCACGAAGAGGAAATGAAAAACAATGATGAAAATCAGCAAAGGGAGGTATTACACTAAAGGAAAAACTAACCAGAGGAGAAACCATGTCAAATTAAATACCAAAAATAAACAAAAATGGTTGGGAATACAAATCATGTCTCAATAATAAGCCTGAATGTTAGTGGCCTAAACTCACCAATCAAAAGACATAGACTAGCAGATTGGATAAAAAAAAAAAAAAAAAGACCCAACAATATTCTGCCTCCAACAGACTCATCTCATAGGAAAAGACATCCACAGACTGAAAGTGAAAGATTTGGAAAAATCATACCACTCAAGTGGACTGCGGAAACAAGCAGAAGTTTCCATCCTTATATCAAATAAAGTAGACTTCAAGCTAAAATTAGTTAAAAGGGATAAAGAAGAACACTACATACTGCTCAAGGGAACCATACACCAACAAGACTTAACAATTATAAATATATATGCCCCAAACAATGGAGCATCTTCGTTCATCAAACAAACTCCTTACAAGTTCAAGAGTCAAATAGTCCACAACACAATAATTTTGGGTGACTTTAACACACCTCTTTCACCACTGGATAGATCTTCCAAACAAAAGCTGAACAAAGAAATGATAGAATTCAAAAATATAATAAATAACTTAGATTTAACTGACATTTATAGAATATTTCATTTTTCAACAAGCGAATACTCTTCCTTCTCAGCATCACATGGTTCTTCTCTAAAATAGACCATATATTATGCCACAAAGCAATTCTTAGCAAATATAAAAAAGTAGAGATACTACCCTGCATTCTATCAGATCATAATGGAATGAAATAAGAAATCCATACTAATATAAGAAATAAAAGCTTCTCCAACACCTGGAGATTAAATAATATGCTACTGAATGAACAATGGGTTGCAGAAGACATCAAGGAGGAGATGAAAAAATTCTCAGAGGTGAATGAGAACAGAGATACAACATAACAAAATCTCTGGGATACTATGAAGGCAGTTCTAAGAGGAAAGTTCATTGCATGGAAATAATTTCTTCAGGGAGAAAAAAAGGCAAAAAAAAAAAAAAAATGACTTAACATTACATCTCAAAGCCTAAAAAAAGAACAATTCAACACCAAAAGCAGTAGAAGACAGTAAATAATTAAAATCAGAGCTGAAGTCAATGAAATTGAAAAAAAGGAAACAATTTAAAGCATTGACAAAACAAAAAGTTGGTTCTTTGAAAAAATAAATAAAATTGACAGACACTTAGCCAGGCTAACAAAGAGAAGGAGAGAAAACTAAAAAATTACTAGCATCCATGATGAAACAGAAAATATCACAACAGACACTACAGAAATACAGCAGATATTTAGAAATTATTTTGAAAATTTGTACTCGAATAAAATAGAAAATATTGAAGGCATTGACAAATTTCTAGAGTCATATGATTTGCACAAATTGAATCAGGATGATATACACAATTTAAACAGATCAATTTAAAGCAATGAAATAGAACATGCAATCAGAAACCTACCAACCAAGAAAAGCCCAGGACCGGATGGATACACAGCTCAGTTTTACAAAACTCTTCAAATTATTTCATGAAATAGAAAAAGAGGGAGCACTTCCAAACTCATTTTATGAGGCCAATATCAACCTGATTCCAAAACCAGACAAACAAAGAAAGAAAACTTTAGACCAATATCTCTAATGAACATGTATGCAAAAATTCTCAATAAAATTCTGGCAAATCAAATACAAAAACATATCAAAAAGATAGTGAACCACAATCAAGTGGAGTTCATCCCAGAGATGGAAGGTTGATTCAACATATGGAAATCAATAAATGTAATTTATCACATCAATAGACTTAAAGATAAGAATCATATGATCATCTCAATAAATGCAGAAAAAGCATTCAACAAAATACAGCACTCCTTCATGTTCAAAACACTAGAAAAACTAGGGGTAACAGGAACATATCTCAACATTGTAAAAGCTATTTATGCTAAGCCCCAGGCTAACATCATGTTAAATGGAGAAAAATTGAAAGCATACCCTCTAAAAACTGGAACAAGACAAGGATGCCCTCTTAAAACACTTCTATGTAACAGTTCTCGAAAGGCAGATGAAAGAAATTAAAGGTAATGATATCTGTCTCATCAACCATCTTTTTTTTATTACCCTAAATTATGATTAAAGACATGAATGATATGAATATACTTTGTATACTAACAGTGATACATAAAAAGTTGCTCATTGTATGTATTATGAATTGTAAAGCATGCACTGTTAGTATAATATATATATATATATATATATATATATATAGTATATATATATATATATATACTGTATATATATATATATATATATATATATGTACAATTTCTCTAATTCTCCTATGCTCCCAGTTCCCACCCCACTGTGAATCAGCCTCCTTATATCAGAGAAAACATCTGCATTTGGCTTTTTGGGATTGGCTAACTTCACTTAGCATTATATTCTCCAACTTCATCCATTTACCTGTGAATGCCATGATTTTATTCTCTTTTATTGCTGAGTAATACTCTATTGTGTATATATACCACATTTTCGTCATCCATTCATCTGCTGAAGGACATCTAGGTTGGTTCTACAGTTTAGCTATTGTGAATTGTGCTGCTTTTACATTGATGTAGCTGTGTCCCTGTAGTATGTTGTTTTTAAGTTTTTTGGGTATAGACCGAGGAGTGAGATAGCTGGGTCATAAGATGGTTCCTTTCCCAGTTTCCCAAGGAGTCTCCATATTGCTTTCCATATTGGCTACACCATTTTGCAGTCCCACCAACAATGTGTGAGTGTGCCTTTTTCTCCACATCCTCACCAGCATTTATTGTTGTTTGTGTTCTTAATAGCTGCCATTCTGATTGGTGTGAGATGAAACCTTAGAGTGGTTTTGATTTGCATTTCTTTAATTGCCAGAGATGTTGAATATTTTTTCATGTATTTGTTGATTGATTGTATATCTTCTTCTGAGAAGTGTCTTTTTTTCAGTTCCTTGGCCCATTTATTGATTGGGTTATTTGTTTTTTTGGTGTTAAGATTTTTGAGTTCTTTATATATTCTAGAGATTAGTGCTCTATCTGATGTGCATGTGGTAAAAATTTGTTCCCAATTAATATGCTCTCCATTCACTCACAGATTGTTTCTTTTGCTGAGAATCAGGCTTTTAGTTTGAATCTATCCTATTTATTGATTCCTGATATTAATTCTTGTGGTATAGGAGTCTTATTAAGGAACTTGGTGCCTAATCTGACATGTTGTAGATTAGAGTTTACTTTTTATTCTATCAGGCGTAGTGTCTCTGATCTAATTCCTAGATACTTGATCCACTTTGAGTTGAGTTTTGTGCATGGTGAGAGAAAAGGGTTTAATTTCATTTTGTTGCATATGGATTTCCAGTTTTCCCAGAACCTTTTGTTGAAGAGGCTATCTTTTCTCCAATGTACATTTTTGGCGCCTTTGTCTAATATAAGATAACTGAAATTATATGCGTTAGTCTCTGTGTCCTCTATTTTGTACTATTGGTCTACCAGTCTATTTTGGTGCCAATACCATGCTGTTTTTGTTACTATTGCTCTGTGGTATAATTTAAGGTCTGGTATAGTGATGTCACCTTCTTTAATCTTCTTGCTAAGGATTGCTTTAGCTATTCTGGGTCTCTTATTTTTCCAGATGAATTTCATGACTGCTTTTTCTATTTCTATGAGGAATGTCATTGGGATTTTGGTTGGAGTTGCATTAAATCTGTATAATGCTTTTGGTAGTATGATCAATTTGACAATATTAATTCTGCCTGTCCAAGAGCAAGGTAGATCTACCTTCTAAGGTCTTCCATAATTTCTTTTTTTTAGTGATCTGTAGTTTTGTTTTAGAGGTCTTTGGTTATGTTGATTCCCAAGTATTTTTTATTTTTATTTTTTTGATGCTATTGTAAATGGGTAGTTTTTCTCATTTCCCTTTCAGAGGATTTGTCACTCATATATAGAATGGGATGGTTATCCTAATTACTCTTTTAGCTGATTCATTGTTGGAGTATAGGAATGCAATTGATTTATTGGATTATTCAGTAAATAATCAGATGTTTTAGATAATTATTAGATAAATAGATAATTATTATTATCATTATTATTTCAGATAATTGTTCAGTAAATAAATGGGTTATTCAGATAATCACTGGAGTAAATACTAAATGAGCTTCCTACACAGTCATTTCTCTAAAATCAACTTCAAATAAATTTAAGGTAAACATAAATAGGAAAACCAATTGCACTAGAAATATTCACAAATATTCATCAGATCTTTATTGAAGGAGATATTCATATTTACAAAAATAAAATCAGAAAATATAAAGTATGGGTGATAGCTTTGGCAGCATAGACACTTAAAATATGTAAAACAAATGAAAAATCTAAAAAAATAATCAAAAGACTATTTGTAAGATAATTTTTACACAAACGAAAGAAAGAGTCATTAATTTCCTACAGGATTTTTAGGTAGTGAAATGAAATAATGGAAGTAAAAGTGCTTTTAAAAATTTAATGAATGAGTTTTGGTCCCAGAAGGGTACCTGGACACTGACGACCCTCCTGCTTAAACATCAGTGTAACCTAAATGGAGCATATTTTTAATTCATTGACGACCACATTTGCTGAAGTAAAGGGAATTTCAAATGCACATTAATTCCATTCCTATACCAGAACATGCCGTTCAAAGGTGAAACAAAAAAGGAGCTGAAAATGATGCTGGACCCATTCAATGAACAAGGAGCATAGCTCAGGGAAATGCTGATAGCAGCATCCAGACCCTGAAGCAGAGCTGTGGCAGTGGCAAGGAGACAAAGTTATTGAACACCTGGTTACTGTGTTAGCCGAAACTATCAATGGGAACATAAATAAATAAAACAGAAAAAAAAATAGAGGAGTTCTTAAAGCAACCAGAGAGAAAGAGGCAGATCATCAATACCTTAAAAAGAATCAAATTAGAGTATAAAAGACTTCTCAAAAGCAATGATGGAAATCAGAAGCAAGAAAAAGTATTTTCAGTGAAAGAAGCCAGACTAAGAAAGAAAATCTTCATGTTCTCTCTCATTTGTGGAAGTTAAAAACTGTCCACCTGAATGGTAAACAGTGATTATTAGAGATTGGGAAATGTGTGTTTGTAAGGAGTGAGGGTGCAAAAATAAAGCCTAAATTTGATTAGTGTATGCTGTATGCATGTATGGAAATGTCATACAGAATCCCATTAATATGTCTTAGGCCCTTTTTCATAACTATAACAACAACAACAACAAAATACCAGAGGCTAGGTGACTTTATAAAGAAAAGAGGTTTATTTACCTCATAGTTCTAAAGGTTCAAGAGAATGGAGTAACATTAGCTTGGGTCTGGAGAGGCCCTGATATCATGAGGCATCATAATGATGAGAGTGTGTATGGGAGGGAGAGATCATTTGCCAGGCATCATGGTAGAGAAAAGTAGGTGGTCAGGTTTTCTCTTTTTAGAACAAACTTCTCACAAAATCTTGAGGGTCTATGATAACTACCTAATCCCTTTCAAGGACACACCCTAATGACCTTCCTCCTAAGCTCTACCTCTACACCAGCATGCTGAGGACCAAGCCTCCAATACAAGAACCTCTGGAAGACACAGTTTCTAACCATAGCAGGTGCCTTAGTTCATTTTATCTTCACCATAATCCAATTGGGAATCTACTATCATCATCTCTGTTTACCAGTAAAGAATTTAAGCCACCAAGAAGTTAACTAGCTCACAGTCATGTGACTAGTAAAAGCGATGAGGCTGAGTCAAGACAGGACATTTTTCACCAGGGTCTGTTTTCTTAATCTATAAAGTGATTGAAACATTGTGTTTATTGGAAAGATGTAAATAGAATGAAAGTGAATGTACCTATTTTTTTTTTAAAGCCTCAAGATAAATGAAGCTCAAGTTAATAGAACTAAAAGGGAAAAAATTGATAATGATGTTATCATAGTGTAAGATTTTAACAGATCTCTTCCAATGATTATAGATAAACGAACCAAATATTCCTAAATATATGTGATATGAACAGTGTAATCAGTAAGTTTGATTAAACGAACATGTATATATTAGAACATCTAACAACTGGTTATTACAGTACAGTTTGATTTTTGAAAATAATTATAGTAGAGGATTCTCTTCTAGTAATGCTTTATATATTTTTAGTTAGAAGGGCTTAGAAACCATGCATTCAAGGATTCAAGGATATTTCTTTTCTTTCTTTCTTTTTTTTTTTTTTTTTATACCAGGGATTGAACTTGGTATGCTTGACCCTGAGCCACATCCCTAGCCTGTTTGGTAATTTTTTTTTTTTTTTTTTAATTTTGAAACAGGTTTGCACTATGTTGCTTAGGGCCTTGCTAAGTTGCTGAGGCTGGCCTCAAACTCATGATCCTACTGCCTCAGCCTCCCAAGTTGCTGTGTTTACAGGTGTGCACCACTGTGTCAGGCTTAAGGACAGTTTTTGATCAAAGAAATGCCTTGGTGGAAAGACAGGTCTCTGCTGTTTTGTCCATTGCAATTGTTGCTAATCATATATGACCATTATAAATAGGTGAAATGAAGTTAGTGCAAAGTGATAGGGATTATAAGTGCAAAATGCTGAAAACAAAGTGTGAAAAAAAGTAAAATATCTCATTAATAAATTTTTATTGCTTTAATTTCAAAATCATAATATTTTGGATATATTTGGTTAAATAAATACATTATTAAGATTAACTTTAGTGTGTCTCTTTACTTTTTAAATAATGTATCTACTAGAAAAACTTAAATTACAATGTGTCTTGCATTATATATGTATTGGATAGTCTAGTGCTGGTATAGAGATCCATTAAATTCAGACTACCTGAGCCAGCATTTTTCTAAACTACAGAATTGTTTATTTCCAAGATAATTCTCCAGATCCAACCATTTTTTTCTCAAAGACATAAGTAAATGAAGATACTTACTATTCTTACAGTTTTGAAAGTCCAGAGTCATATAAATATCAATTTTCCTGTAATTTATCTGAAAAATCAATGTGCTTTTGACCTAAAATCCCAGGGTTTTTATGAATCTTAAGAAGCCCATTCTAAACGTTATCTGGAGGGCCAGAAGACCAAAAATAGGTAAATTTAAAGGATATGCTCTATAGATATCAAGGTATACTGTAAGGCTTAAATGATAAAGTCAATATAATATTGCACAGGATAGAAAAAAAAATATTGGCTAATGGAATAAAGATCTAGAATTTTTTTTTTTTTTTTTTTTTTTTTTTTTTTTTTTTTTTTACAACTTGATAGATCACAAAGATAGGAATGAAGATCGTTGTGGAATGGAAGAATCATTCACTAAGGGTGTTTGAACAATTAACTGCCCACATAAATTGGATTTTCCTTTGCACTATACACAAAAATCAATTCTAGATAGGGTAGAGACTCAAAAGTCCAAAGTGACTCCTTGAGATTTTACAAGAGAATAGGGAATAATATTTATTTTTGTTCTAAATTTTATTGAATTAAAATATACATTAAGCATTGTGTATGGTGGATAAATTTTCTCACTTGTTAGATACTTCTGTTTAACAAGACAACCTAAAGAGAGTGAGTAGGTAGACAAGACAGAAATTGAGAAATGTTTACAGCACATGAAATTTACAAAGGATCAGTGAAACCTTTGTAAATCAATTAGAAAAGGACAAAAACTTGATAGAAAATTAGGGAAAGAACACAAACCAGCCTCTCACAGAAGAGGAAAGATGATGAGTAAACAAATTCATATAATGATGTTTAACTTCATTCATGATAATGGAAATGCAAACTACCATTTTAAGAACACTGACATGATTTTATTGCCACTAATGATAATCCCCACAATTAAGTCAAATAAATCCAAGTATCAAAAAGGAGATGAATCTATGACAGAATTATACTCTATGACAAAAGGATAAATAGAAATAGCGATCATTCATTATCTTATAAAGTTGAATATTTTCACAATCTGTAATCCCAAAATCCCACTCCTATGTGGTACATTACATGCTTGATTTCTGTCAAGTGTCAGGAGAGAGCTGTGAAAATATGTGTGATAAAACTGTTACATAGAAAAAGGAAGATAAAGAAGGAAGGCAAGAATGAAAGAACAGAGGGAAGTAGGGAGGAAGGAGAGAAAGGAAGAGAGGAAGGTATGAAGGAAGGAGGAAAGAAAGCAAAGGGCAGGGAGAAAAGAGAAGAAAAAAGAATGAAGGAGAAAGTGAAGGAGGAAGGGAGGGCAAGAAAGGTTCGGGAAAGTTGGAATATGGAAAGAAAAGAGAGAGGGAGGAATTATAAGAGACATTGCTAATAACCAGAAAAATGGATATACAGAAGGATTTATTCACTTACTTGTATTATTATGCGTATGAAATGAATGAAATGAAGCTACATGCTGCAAGATGCTTGCCTATGGAATAGTCAATCCAAGAAACCAACATATAGCATAGTACATTTAATATGTTTACAAAAGTCAAAAAAAGATAATGGAAACAATATTTATGAATATAGTTGTAGTAAAATATGCAAAGAACAATAAAAAGTAGATAGATATAGCATTCATCAGGTGCTCATATTGGGGGGGGACCGGGGATAAGGAGGAAAATAAAAATTGTATAGTATTGTATAATTTTACTTCTTTTAAAATTTTTTTTTAGTTGTATATGGACACAACACTTCTATTTTTTACTTATTTATTTTTTTGTGGTCCTGAGGATTGAACCCAGTGCTTCACACATGCTAAACAAGCACTCTACCACTGAGCCCCAGCCCCAGCTCCATAATTTTACTTCTTAAATTGAAGAGTTTGTTCATGGTAGAATAGTTTCCTCTTCTCCCTGAGGAAAATGTTTCAAGACACCCAGTAAGTGTCTGAAACCACAGGTAGGACTGAGACCTATATATACTGTCTTATTTCCTATATATACAAATTTATGATACAGTTTAATTTATAAAGTAGGTATAGCAAGATAACAACAATTAACAATAAAATAGAACAATTATAATAATATTCTTTCATAAAAATTAGTTTAAATTTATGAATTGCTCATTTATGGAATTTTTCATTTAATATTTTCAGACCAAGGTTAATCTCAAGTAACTACAATTGCAGAGAGTTAAGCCAAGAATAAGAGAATTGGGGACTACTGTATTCATTTCATGATTGTGCTTTAATATATACATGCATTTTACATATATTCTTTTCTTTGAACAAATTTTACATATATTCTTTTCCATGAACAAATACTGTTACAGTCAAAAGTAAACAAAGGTATAAAAAGACAAATGGTGAGTTGAGGGAGAGGATCTTAATGGCTTTCTCTTTGGAACCTTCTTCTTACTCCTTGTCCTTGATTCTTTCCCTTCCTCTTTCGAATCTCCTTTGTGATCCATTTCTTTTTATCCCTTTAAGATTTCTTCTTTGGCTCACTGAGCCATTTAGCATGGAAACACTCTTGAGGTTACTCAAATCTATGCCCCGCGTGGCTCCTTGCCCTTCATGTACAACAGATTAAAAATGATCGGTCAGTTCTTACTCCAGATTGTGGAAATATTGCAAATGACAATTCTGTGAGAATTTCTTAAGCTAAACACCTACATACCTGGTTCCAAACTGCATAATCATCTGGAAAGTAGGTTTTGTTTCAGCTCTCAAGAAACAGCACAGTCCGACATATCTGCAGGGAAATTGGATTTTTCATAATATGTTCTTAAGAGAAAGCAGTAAAAAGAGCTTCATAAAAAAAGGAGAAAGCAAAATGCATATGTGCCTTTCTGAAAATGTTGTAAAAGCTGACGATGATATTTCTCCTCTGGGTATTAGATCAATCTCATGCATAAACACTGAAATAGAAAGAGACTTACTAAAGAAATAGATCATTGACTGTCTAAAAGCGTTTGTGTTATGGGACTCATAAAAAAATAGAGAATATTTTCTTTCTTTGCAATACAATGGAGAGATTTCAGCTGGGAAATACATGTTGCTGATAGTTCAAAACCTTTGGGAAATACAAATTTGGATATATGAGACGAAAATTAAATAAATAATATTTTAAAATCCTTCAAACTTATTATAAGAAATGAAAATTAACCCAAGTTAACTGATCTGAAGAGAACACTTTCGGCTCAATGATTCTTTCTACTTGTAGGTACCTTGCTCCATCTTCAGAAGTGTTCAAGATGTGCCAAGTAATATCATCAGCAAATGGGTCATCAGAGAATGACCCATTTGCAAATGAGACTATGGACATCTGCCTATGGTAATGATTTAGAGGCTGGAATAAAATTAGGGCCTACACTACCTAGATCCTCACTTCTAGATTTAGGTCACTTCTGCCTTTTGGAATGATTATTCATTTTTCTGGTTCTCTACTCTATCCTTATGAAAGTGGACTCCATTCCATTCTGTAGAAAGAAGGAGAACAAAGATAGAGAAAAACACTAAAAGAATCCTCTACCCCACTTTAGGGATTCCATTTACAGTGTACTTGATTTACTAACTCTTTTTAGTTCAGTCCCCTTTGGTTTTTCATTGTTGGTTTATTTCAGATCTTATAAACAATCAGGAAGTGAGAGTTATCTTAAGTAATTATTTCTCATTGGGAGGGAATTTAGCATATTGGTTAAAGGTACAATCTAGAGTAGAATACCAATTCTTTTAAGGGAAATATTTCTAGTAGACCAATATTATTGGTGAAACTGTAACATTAATTGAATACACCTCTCTGTCACAAGACTGAAAGTGGCTGGAGATCACACACAACCATATGCACTAGTTTCATTTTGAATTTGTGACTTAAAATTTCAAGGTTCCCTAAAAGGTTGCTTGATAATCAAACTATATTTTCCCAGTTCATTCATTCTTTCATTTTCTCAGGTGACTCAGAACTCTCTTAAAAAGCACAGCCTTCATTTAGGCTGCTAGATTTAGTCAACAAAAATGCAGAGTACTCTGGCAAATTTGAATGATTTCCTAATGCTTATGTATATGCATATTGAGATGAAAGAGACACATGGTACATGGTATATGTAAATAATTCATTGTTGATCTGAATTAGATAATAAATATATCAATTATATTATCTGTTTGTAAAATTATATTTCCTGATGATCTGTCACTCCTAAATAATTAATTGTCTCTCAGAACTTGCTTCTAGAATTCCTGGCAGTCTGTGTTTCACTTGCATTGTTAACACCTTCTACAGTGGTCACATGCAACTTGCTTTTTCCTTTTGTTCACTGAATTTTTATCAATGATCTAAAACACACAATATTAACATAATGAACTGGAATATTTAGCATGTACTGCCATGAAGCTCACAAGTCTAAGAATGACTCCTCTTCAGACCTGATTTCTTAAAACACTACCTTTTTTCGTGGCACAAGTTTTTCAATTCCTTTCCATTCTCAAGGCTTATGTGACTTCTCTTGATGAATGACTTTTCAAATGCTGAGCCCTAAAGAGAAAGGGCTTTGCCTTCAGTTCTCCTTCCTTGTTCAACACTACAAACAAGGATTCTACTTGTTTCCATGAGACAATAATATAAAAGAATAAAACTCTTCCAGGAAGAAAAAAATAGTTCAAAATGAGTCACAGCAAATACCCTACTAATTATATACTTCAAGATATAATTTCTTTTCCTGTTCAGCAGTAATGTTGTTCCTATTAAAATAACCTGGACACTTAGAGGAATACATTTTCATCATGCTTCTCTTTAATGCATTCAACAAGTTTCTTTAAGAAATGGAGTAGTTCAATAACACTGTTTGCTTTTCTTCAATTTGCATAATCCTAATAAAAAGATATTGAAAACTATAATTAAAAATAAGTAGAATTCATTCAATGGGTTACTTAAAAAGTCAACAAGAATTTTGGAGGTGTCTTCTTCAGAACTAAAGTATGATTTTAATAAGCTGAATTTTTTTCTCATTTGCCTTTGTTAAAAAGAGCCAGTGAGTTTTTCAGTAACAGAGATCTGAGAATACTGAATTCCAATAAAATTTCAAAATTCCTTTAATTGCTAAGTATTACTGTAATACTGAAATTAAGGTACAATTTCATGTAATCACTTTAATGCCAATAGAAGTATTCAGCAATAATAGAATAATGTTCTTTCAGCAATATAATGCAGAATGTGTAAAATAGCTAACACTTTCCATAGGATCATTCACACTTTGCTTTAACTTTGAATAAAACTTGTTTGAATTTTATATTTTGCTAAAACTTGTATTTTTATTATTTCTATTAGAAGTAGTACATTTTTAAAAATCATTACCTCCTAACTAAAGCGAGAGAAAGAGAGAGAGAATTTTGCAAAAAAAAAAAAAATGATATTGTTTCTGAAGATTCACCTAAAATGGATTTTAGTCCCCATTGCCTTAAAAGGAAGTCTTTATCATGAGGAAAATACTGCACAAGCAAAAAGACATTTTTTCCCCTCTGCATCGTGATTATTTGAACATTGTTTTTTAAAAAGGTGAAACATTTAGATTATTTATAATATTGGTCATAGCAAATGTAGCAATTATATTTTTGTATTATTTCACCAGTTTAATTTTGGTGCTTGCAGATTTGCTAACAATTTTTAGAATCAGAAAATATTTTCGATAGCTGTTAAGTTTGAAAGCCATTTGAGCTAAAAGATAGCTGCTAATGTCCAAAGGGAAAGACCATTACAACTTCTTATATGATTGCTTTATCTTCATATGAATTTCCCTTAATCAAAAATGTTGTTATTTTGTCACTGTTTTGATACTTGTTGAGAAATTTCATATCTCTAGGTCTACATGCTTGTCTTAAATCTGACTTTCCACCATTTTGCATATTGAATGAATAATTGCTGACAGCACAAATTGCTCCAAAAAACCTCTTTTGCCTTGTTTAATCAATGTTCACTATTCAGAAAACTCATCACAAAGTGTTTTGACGTTTGGAGATTCAAATAAATGCTCCTGAAAACTAACTAATAGAAACCATTGTAAGAAATAAAAATACTGATTTGTTATTATCAGGGCAGCAATAGGGCATCTATCACTCCCAAGTTTGAATTCATAATAACCATAAATGGCACTGAGGTGTTGAAGGGGTTGGGAATTTTCAAACTAATAATAAAATTTACTAGTATATGGTGCAAAAAGGTGAACTTTCTGTTTGCCTGCAAGCGACAAGGATATTTGTAAGACATTCTCTTCATGAATACAACCAGAGATGATGTTACACAACATTTTGGGGAGCTTGATCTTCAGAGATTGACGGGCTTGCAGAGTGGGGATGATTAAGGATTACAGGTCTTTCAGCATGCCAGCATCTCACTGTGGTAGTGAAGCTGAATGGTGTTAATTGGCTGACTTTTAGAAACATTGAAAGTAGATGGAAGCACTTGCTAATTTAATATAATGAATAAGTACACTTTGGTTATGTATTTCTCCTTAATATTGAAATACTTCTTTGAGGAGGATAAAGAATATAAATAGTATGTATTATTCCCAAAAAGCTTAAATATTTTTCAGGAGTGATAGAATATATAGATGTAAAGAAAGGAGATGATAAAATATATATCCAGTCTTTTGAACATTCATCAACTAGTTCTTGTGTCACCCGCATCCCAATCCAGATGTCATGCATGTAAACAGAGAAGAAACTTACTCTTAGGAACTCATCTTTCAGTCAAATATCCAAATTGCATTGAATAGAAAATAAAAATGGTCAGCACTAATGAGGGAGAGATATTGAAGTTGAAACTCCAGAAGGAGCTGGAATAGGGCTTTTTGACTGGGTAATGTAGACAAGGTGATCCCCAATGGAAATTTAAAAAATCAGTGTGTCAATTCATGGCCCACAGCATAGCCCCCAACTCCTTTCCCTGAAACTATAATTGGTGTCAAGATTCCCTGTTTTTACCCCAGTTAAAAATTATTCCTCTGCATCTAGCTGTCTATTTTACAGTGAAGCTTATGAGAAGTGATATTAAAACTTAGAGATAAAATTTGGCTACACACAAATCTATTTGAGAGATGGCCTATAGATACCGACTAATGTGGTCCTTTGATAATTCCCTCCCCTTCTCCTTTGTTCTTCTCTTTTTGCTCTGAGTATGCGTAAAATGAAGATTTCTCTGAACCTACAAGGCCACGTTTCACAGTTTGTGTTGTTCAGTGACACAGACTGCCAACCTGCTGTGCTTCCATCTCTGCACGTGTGTGGAGGGCTGTCAGTCTTCCAAGGTTGCTCCGTCTACCTACTCCAATGCACTTAGTTTGCCCGGTTTCCTAGCAACTGGTTCCATCTAATTTATTTTCCTGTAGCATCCTTCGTGCATCAGGCTTTCTTGTTCCTCTCTCTCTAGCTAAATGGATTTATCAGTGTCTAACAGCCTTTATGCCATATGTCTATCACACTAGCCTTCTCCCAGAAAAGCGGGGGATTGGGTAACAGCATGTAACCTCTGTGGAACAATTTTAAATTTGGGGCCTCAACATAAGTTCCAGACAGGACTGGTCATGTATTTTGTTAATATTGTTTTATTTTGTAGTCTTGAAAGACATCCATGGTGAGAAACCACTTTTATCCCCAAGGGCTCCTTATTGAAACTGCCTAGATAATTTTTACTTTCCTAAATGAAGTTTAGAATTCATTCAAATTATGAGAACTTGTGGGCAAATGCTTTCTTTGTCTATTGTTGCTGTTATCAGTTCTCTTCTTATCGCACATGATTATTATGCCATATACACATTAAATACTTTAATGAAGAATTGATAACGCACACATCTTATGTATTGGATAGTGCCCCTCTATGAAGGAATCATACATGACCACTTGTTTTGCCAATTGTCTGTTTATACCTGCCCAATTAAAACAACAATGTGCTAATATATATAAATAATAACATTATGATGAGCTAGAGCTATATTTTGAGTGTGTTTTGAGAGACAGAGAGAGTGGGAGTTTGCCATGGTGTGACTTACTCCAGGAGTGAGTACTTCTTAGGAGACTCCCTCCCAAGTGAGGAGGAGCTGTTCGCTGTGTCAAGGCTCTCCAAAGCACTCCACTCTGTACTGGCAGAGTGAATAAAGAAGATGAAACAGACCAGAGTTATTCTTAGGGAAAATCCATCTTTATAGAAACCTACAATGAGAAAATATTACTCCACTTTAGCTGGAAATGTAATTGGTGCTCTTTTATGAATGAAAAAATTAGGTAACCTGGATTAGGAGTAAAAGTGACATCCTTGAAGGATGGATTAAATGGTTTTAGATTATAAATGAAACAACTAGAAAACCCATCGGTAGCAAAGGTTTGTAGTTAGATTTCACAATTACCTAACGATTTTTACCAAACACTTCAAAAGAACCTTGGCATGGGAGATTATTCTTGTGCTAAATGAGGTTTCAGAGGCATATCATGAAACATAATCAAAAGCTTTTGCAATAATGGACATGTGTGTATTCAGTACTCAAAATAATTCTATTTTGTAATTGGGACCATGCATTCAATATACAATGCATAATTAAAGGAAACTATATATGTACTTATATTTTTGTGGTGCTGGGGATTGAACCCAGAGCCTCACAAATGCTAGGCAAGTGCTCTACTTCTGAGCTGTTCCTTTAGCACAGTTACCCTTTTAAAATAGGCAAATGGCTATAGATAAATAATATAAATACTGATTACATATGGAAAATTAGATATAAATTACATACTTTTAGAAATGAAGAATGGTTTTACTTATATGCCCTATAATTTAAAAAAATTATTGGGCTAGCATTTTCTGGAAAGTTGGCCTCTCCCTCCTTTTCTACCAGAATTATTCAGTCACAGTATCTTCAATCACCTAGAGTAATTTTAAACGAAAATGTTTTACCATCTTTCCGAAAGTCATTTGAATTGCCTATTCCTTCTGTGAAGATTTTACTGATAATTCAAATCTACACACATCTCACATTCTTCTGATCTTTACAAATAAATACTGTCTCTATACATTGTATAGTGTCACCGACTGGAATATGGAATTGTATTTAATGCAAAGCAATATGTACTTTATTATGCCTACCTACTTCTCCAGATACCTGACAGGTAAATTTGTACATAAAAGATACTCATGAATTCCTTTTGAATGAGTTAATTAAAAACTTCTGTGATGACCAAGATCAAGTTTGGTGCTAAATTTGATACAAGACTAATGTTTTCTAGTAGGTTGGAAACTCTATCATAAATGCACCAAGAGTTTTCTTGTCTTTGCGACAAGCATTTTGCTACTACCATCTGTTACCTCTACACCTCCTCTGACCACGACTGCCTCACAGCATTTTCTTCTTTAATTTTGGGGAAATTGTTTCTGCTCTGCACTCTGACATGATTTGGAAGGAAGGATGGAAGGGAAGGAGAGAGGAAGGAAAAGGAAAAGGAAAGTAAGAAAGAAAAGAAGAAAGGACAAAGGAGGTAGGAATGGAGCGATGGAAGGAAGGAGGAAGGAAGGAGAAAGAAAGGAAAGAAGGAAGGAAGGAAGGAAAGAAAACACTTCTTACTCATATTCCACATCCACAACACCATGCCCTCCTATTTCTGGATGACCTTGTCTATAAGATAAAATGCAAGTCCAGAGGAACTAGAAATGTTTTACCGGATTGGAAAAAAAATAAATATAAAGCCTTTTAAAATTGGATCGATGCTTTGGCATAAAATAGGATTGAGTAAAGAAGCCCCATTCCCTCCACCCCCAGAAAAGATTCAGACTACCAAAATTTCAGATATGAAAACATAATCTTAGAAATGTTCCAGTACACAGGATCTGTTGCAGTTTACTTAGATCATGTTACTTCATTTTCACTTATAAGCATCAGGTGAATCCACCACATTTTATTGTGTGGATTTCTATGTGATTAATGTAATTTAACTTGGCTGCAGGCAGCCCAAAATGATATGCCTTGCTCGCTCTCTGTTCCTGAAATTTACTAACATTTACACTTAGATTCAGTGACTAGGTTGTATCCAGAGCTTCAACACAGAATTGAAGATCTACCAGCTTCTCTTGCAGCATGGATACTATCCTAGATCTGCCACTCTTTTGAATAGTGGACATGCAGTCTCTTTCAAAGGATGTATATCATCACTCAGAATCCACTAAGGATAGCTTCCAGGACCTCTCAAGGACACCGAAATCTGTGGATTCCCCAATCTTTTATATAAAATAGTATAATATTTGCATGTAATCTGTGCACATCTTCCCATGTACTTTAAGTCATCTCTAGATTTTTTGTTGTATCTAATATAATATAAATGCCATATAAATAGTTGTTAAACTGTACTGTTTACAGGAATCATGACAAGAAAAAGCTTTGTACATGCTAAGTACAGATGTAATTTTTTAATACTTAAAAAATATAGCCGGGTGCGGTGGCACACACCTGTTATCCCAGCACTTGGGAGGCTGAGGCAGGAGGATCACGAGTTCAAAACCAGCCTCAGCAATGGCGAGGCACTTAGCAACTCAGTAAAACCCTGTCTCTAATAATAAATAAACAAAAGGGCTGGGGATGTGGCCCAGTGGTTGAATGCCCCTGAGTTCAATCCCCGGTAACAACAACAACAAAAACAAAACAAAACAACAACAACAACAACAACAAAAACTTAAAAGAAATATATTGGGTGAATCTATAAATGTGGAGTCCATAGTTACAGAGGGCCAACTATACTACTGACCTTACGGTTGCAATGTATGAATTCTATCCTCTTTAAACTTATTTCAGCTGGCTAACTTGTAGTAATACAGTGAAATAATCCAACTCTCATATTACAAATTATTCTTTTTCTTAAAAAAGAACCCTCTATCATTGTAGCAATCTATTTTCAGTTAGTACAACAAGATTCCTCAGTTCTGGGTAATACATAAAACAAAGAAATTTAGCTCAAAGTTTTGGAGACTGTAAGTCCAAGGCTGGTTGATTCCATTTGTTTGGTCTCTGGTGAGGGCTTCAAGGCAGATTACTCCATGGTAGGAGAGCATACAGAGGGAGAGATCAAAAGGTAAGACAAGAAGCCACAGAAAGTGAAGGGACTGGTCTTGCTTTCTCTAATATCCTTATCACAAGGACTAATCCTGATAATTACCTTAATTTCCTCTGAGGGCATAATACCCAATGATATGGTCATATCGCCTCCCACTTGGATCTATTGTTTGGGTGTTTTTTTTTTTTTTTTTTTTTTTTTTTTGTGGTGGTGGCAAGATTGAATCCAAGACATGGTGCCTGCTAGGGCACCATCTTACCACTGAGCTATACCCCAACTCCTAGGTCCTGACATTTAAACTTCCTGTCACCTCAGCACTACCTCCTGAAAACTAAGCCTCCAACACCTGAATCATTGGTGGAAAAAACACATACAAACCATAACAATCATCAGATAATTTTTCATTCAATCATTGAAGGTAAGCAGTTTTCTTTGTGGCACTTAAATGTTATGTGTCACAATTTCCTGAACTGCTTCATTGAGGTTAAGTCAATTCCCAGTTTTGAAGGGAGGTTTTAAAAAAAGGTAGAAGAAAAAAGAATTGTCTCAAAGGAAGGACAAAGCTTATTTTCTATTTTTGATAAATGGAAGTTCATTATCAGTGTAGCCCACAAACTATTGTTATTTACATGCATCTAGTGTTAATTAATTGAGCCAAACTTTGTATACTATCGTTGAAGTAGCAGAAATGCTGAATGATTCCTGAATTGCATTTCACAGGGACGGCTAAATAAACACTGCTTCATGAAATGACAATTTCCTGTTAGTGTCAATCACTTGGTCCATGTGATCCATACCTATACTAAATGAATATAATTAAGATGTATTTGAATTTGTACTACATCTTAGGAAAAGGAAAAAAGTGTTCGAAATTAGGTAGATTGATCAAACTAATATTCAATACTGATCTCTGATAGTGAGAGCAATAAAACCAAAGTCAAGATGATATCTCTGTATTGGCATTCAAAACAACACAGCATGGTTGCTTTCCCATGAACCTTCTATTCTTATTTCAGGACCTGTAGATTTATGATCTATTTGACTTAAGTTGAGTTTCCAGAAGAGGGTCCTGAGATGAGGACTAGGGATGAGACTAGGGGAAGGGAGGCTACGTATGAGTGGGATCCCAGGCAGAAAGAACTCCAACAGAGTTCCCTTCTGTTTGCATCATGGTGCTCCCATAGCCCAGGGAGAGTTCTTTAATAAAGAAGATGGGGATGACTATTAAAAGTGTTGGGGACTTAAGAACACATCGCTGAAAGAATAGAAAAACTTAACTCTCTGGTTGCTTCCCACTCCCTGATACGAGACTCGGCCTAATGAGGAGGCATTCCCCTGACTTGTCCTGAGAACTGAAACCACCCTAAGGATAGGCCAGGGGCTCCGCCAATGTAATCCGCCCATGCTCCCTATGTGTTCCTATAATCTTTCTGTTGATTGGCCTATGTCTTCTATAAAAGCTGTCCAACTTCCTCAATAAACTTGAGTTTCAGCTCTGACCTGGGCTCCCTGGTGCGTCCCTGATTGTCTTCCATGGTGAGGGCTGGCGTGGGCCTCCAGCCGGCTTCTACTGTTCTCGATCACACCTCCCCCGCTGGGGTGTGTTTTTTCTCCTAGCCTTCTCTGCTGGCCGGAAGAAGCTAAACCCAGGTCGGGAAGAACTAAAAACACCAGCAACTCAAAAATAACCCCCAACAAAAAGCCCATGGATGGATAGGGTGTTTGTCAAGGAAATGGAAGAGGTAAGTATAGTCCTGCATAGTACCTCTTGTATGACTTGATTTTGGTGGCCTCTTATCAGCTTTACTACACTGAAACATTCTTTAGGACAGCATTCATGTTTAATATGCCTTAGCATATTTTCAGATAAATTATGAATACTATGATCTCATGAAATATTTGCTGCTCTGTGGAAAATGCAGAGAATTAACTCATTTCTACCCTGTTCATAATATTTTCCTACCTGCATTTTGAATGAAATATTACTTTTGTTTTTCTCTTGTATTTTAATTCAACTGTTAATATACTACCTTGGAAGAATTTTCCAATACTTTCTGTAAGTTTAATTGTACTTGATTTATGCAAGTCAAAATACTACAGATTCCAACAGAATTGTATTGCTGTGAAGAATTGTAGTATGAAAGCTGTTCGACTTCCAGCTATTTTTTGAAAGGGCTAGTTAAAAGGAAATTGTTGAATAACTCTTTGCCTGGATGTATTGATGCTGGGAAATCAGTCTTCTCCTGTCTTCAGACTTAGATTTAGGCAGGAATTTACACCACGAGTTCTCCTGCTTCTTAGGTCTTTGGATTAAGGTGGGAACTATACTAGTGGCCCTTCTGGGTCTTCACAGGGAAAAACATTGATCTTGGCCCTCTAGACTTCTGATGAATCAATTTTGTTATTTAGATCTGTGTGTGTGTGTGTGTGTGTGTGTGTGTGTGAGAGAGAGAGAGAGAGGGAGAGAAATTGTGTGTGTATACTCTACTGGTTCTGTTTTTCTGGAGAACTCAGACTTTCTGTTCAGGAAACATTATTCTTTTACAAATAAATAATTTGAAACCATAAAAGTAATTTTTATGTCTATGTACAGTTAGCATAAAATAACTAGAAAATAACATTTCAAAATAAGAAACAAAACAAAAACATTGTACAAAAATCTGAAGTAAAAAAAGATGTTCCTACTGATTGTGCCATGGATGGATATCTGGAGACTCTTTCCCTTTTACCCCAACTACACTGCAAGAGCATGCTCCTGCTTATTTCTTTAGAACACCTTTTTTTCATTAAATGATGAAATACCTTGCTTAATGTATGGGAACCATATATTTGTCTGGCAAGCTGGATAAGACTGTGATTATAATGCTAAGCAACTGAGGACTGCAGTTTCTGCCATAGAACCCTGCCTAGTGTCTATCTCCTACAACTCTGTAAATATGAACAAACACATACAAAGGCATTCACAGAAAACTAAATGATCCCCTTCTACTTATCTGATTACTTCAGTGTTTCCTGGGTAGAGTTATCTGTAAAATATACCGGGAAATTGTACTGGCCTGTAGAAAACCTTAGAAGAATTTCTTACAAATATCCAGCATTTAAATTTCTCTCTCTGTCTCTCTCTGTCTCTCTCTCTCTCTCTCTCTCTCTCTCTCTCTCTCACATACACACACACACACACACACACATATACATACACACACAGATACTTTTGTAATGCTGAGTCTTATTTATAAACATAGTATGTTACTATTTTTATTGTTATCTATAATGATATTCTTTACTAAGATAGAATGTATTTTCCCAAAGTAACCACTTGATTTTCTTATACTCCTCTTTTGACACTCTATATTTCCTGTCTCTGAAATAGAGAACTGCCTTAAACCATAGAGTTTGACAGAAGTACAGTATATAAAATGTATGTTATATAATGTATGTAAACCTATTGCAAAAATTATAGAAAATAATATGATCAGTTTGGAGGCTACTTGCATGCTTCTTCCCAGCCTCATGACCCACCTCATGACAGAGGCAAGTATAATCTATATGTTATGTTTATCATTCACATACTTGAAAAATATTTTATTTTGCTTAATTTATTGATTTATCCCTAAGCAATACATAATCTACCTTTACTCATTCTTGAGTTTTATAAATATGTCATCTCAATAGAGGTAGTCTTGTCTTGTAGGATTACTTTTTTATTTTTTAATTAAAAAGTACTCCAAAAAGAGGTTTAATTTTGCTTGTGGACGTATTTCTTTTACTTTCCCAGCTATGTATTATACAGAAGAATGATAATTTCATAATTATTTTTCTCCAGTTAATGGATATTAGAGTGTTTAATTTGATGAAAAATATTACATGAATATACATGGTGAGCACATATCCTTTCCTGTAAATATATGAGCCATCTTCTAAGTTGTTCATTCTGTTCTCCAGAACAAGAAGCAGACTGACAGTCTGTATTTAATTTTATTCATCATTCAATTTGCTCTTATGTTTGATGCTTATTCACATACTTTTGGCTTTTTTTTTTCTTTTCTTATCTTTTAATAGGTAACCCTTCTTATTGCTTTTGGGAGTTCTTTTTTTACATCTTCTGAATTCTCATTTTTTATTTAATCAATTATGCATTCTCATAATGTGTCACTTCCTTAACTCTTTTAAAGTATCTTTAACCAAGGGTAATGTTTAATCTTTTTCTATGGTAAGCATTTAAAAAATCTTGTTTAAAATATTTTTATTCTAAAAGTTATTATATTACTCTTCTACATTCTCTTTTAAAATTTAGTAATTTGCCTTTCTTACCAAATATTGAATAGTTTCTGCACATGGTTGAAGGACGGGATTATATGGATAATTAATTTTTCTGAGTTCTGTTTGATCTCTTCAATGCCCTGTTAGTCATATATACATGTTTTTCATGCATACTGGGGAATTATTTCTGGGCTAACTATTCTGTTACATGTTCAACACACTTTCAGGTGAACACCCTATCTTTTTAAAAATAAGTCCTTATATCCTATGGTGTTCATCTTTTTTTCAGAGATGATATGACCTAGCTGTTTGGAGTTTTGTAAAACTCTATGTAAATTACAATGTAATTTTTGCATGTTTCTACAAATCTTGCTGTGATTTTAATTGGTGAAATTAGATTTTCAATTGGGGGGAAAAGATACTTTTGTTATGTTGACTCTTATTTATAAACGTAGTATAAGTTACCATTTATTATTATTATTTATAATGATATTCATTAGTAAGATAGACTGTATTTTCCCAAAGTAACCACTTAATTTTCTTATATTCCTCCTTTGACACTCTATATCTCCTGTCTCTGAAATAGAGAATTGCCTTAAATCACTGAATTTGACAGAAATACAGTTTGTAACATGTGTATTTTTCATAGAAAGCCATTCCTCTCTGCTTTTTATAAAAAACCCACAGCTATTCTTGCACCATATTTAAGAGTGAAGAATCGAAAGCTTTTTCTCTACCATCAGGATGAAGGCAAGGATGTCCATTCAAACCACTTTTATTAAGCAGAGGACTGAATATCCTAACTAGAACAATTCATCAAGAAAAATAAATAAAAGTTTCAATCTTTTCCATCAGATTTTACATTTAAAACACAATTCCAAAGAAAAAATATAAGAATTGAAAAAATCTTAACAGCTCATCAAACAAAATGAAGGACTCTTTTGAGCGCATGGTCCCATGTGGCTGCACAGTTTACAGACTCAGGAGGCTGACCTGATCAAGATAAAGCTGGCAAAGAGCATGAGGTAAGTAGAGGAAAATGGAAGAAATGAGTGGAAGCTGATAGGAAGCTATTGTTGTTCAAACTGGAGACATCATTGCCCGTAAATAAGAAAACCAAATAAAATCATGTTTATTTATTTTTTTAAGGCATCGGGGATTGAACTCAGGGGCACTCAATTACTGAGCCACATCCCCAGCCCTATTTTGTATTTTATTTAGAGACAGGGTCCCACTGAGTTGCTTAGTGCCTCACTTTTGCTGAGGCTGGCTTTGAATTCACAATCCTCCTGCCTCAGCCTCCCTAGCCACTGGGATTACAGGCGTGTGGCACTGTGCCCGGCTATAATGTTTAATTTTTAAAACACGGGCTTGAAAGGGATACCACCTTCTCCTTGGATCTTACCCAAGAGAGTAATCACAATGCATCATGGAGCTCAAAATGAATTTTCTGTTCAGTGTTAAAATTATAAGACTCCACAACAATGCAAAGTTAAAGACTGAGGGAGGAACTAGAGGTTGAAATGATGACTCTTGATTATTTTCCTCCAAAAACAAGAAAAAAGAGTTCAAGCTTCTTGAGGGAGGACCACACAAGAGCATTGCCTTTTAACATGTTTGCCCATCTGATAGAATAACATGACCTGGGATTTTGCCCACTTCATCCATAGGGTGAGTTTACTCTTTTTCCCAGAGTTGGAAGCCAATGAAAGCTCTGAAAGGTTGAACTGATAATGTTAATGAAAACTCTGCCCCAGCTTGGGGTAAAGAGGGGGTTATCTACTCTCTTGTTGAGACTTACATAATGTGAGACATGAGGAGGGAATGGTCAGAGATATCTCCATATTTCTTCCTTGAGGAAGTGGACAGAAAGTGCATCATTTAAGACAGTAATGTATTGCCCAAAATATTAAGTAATGTGGAACTTGGGTGTTTGTTTTCTTGCTAGATAATTTATTCTGCCATCTGGAAAGAACTCTCACAGCCAACAGAAGTGGTTGGCTGACTTCCCAGTACTCAGACAAGGGGAGTTATAGCCTACACATTTTCATTTTATAGGTACTATCTTTAATAAGTAATATTACATTATGGTTTTCAGAAGTAGTTTGCTCACTATGGTTTTCCTAATCAGTTCTCTCCCAGGCTACTTATAAAGAGCTCTTTGCTAATGAAAAAAAAAAAAAAAAAAAAAACAACTTAACATTTTCCAGTGAAATTAAACATTGATAGAAACTTTTTTAAATGAAAAAAATTTTAAACTTTCAGCATCCTTGGAAATAATGAAAATGGCTTTATAATTTAAGAAATTTTCTAAATTAGTATTCTAGTCTAGCATCTTATCTGGACATGCCTATGTTTGTGGATTAAGGTGTATGATTGTTTACCTATTTCTCTCTTCCACTTGTTACTCAGCAATGGAAATAAATGGTCCATTTCACTCATCCAGAACAGCTGGCACAATAATGAACACTGCCACTGGTTAAAATTTTCCCTATAATGGACAAGACACCACTACTGGATACTTACAATAGTGCAAATGAATTCACAATGCTTTCTGCAATTAACATGTCTCAACAGTGCATAAGGGTATTGGAGTCTAAGACTCAGTTACAATAAACACCATTTAAATTCTGACTCCTGTTTGCCTATACTCTCAGGTAGTACTTTGCCATGAAGAGTATAGCCTGGATTCCTTCATTAATTAATTAATTCAACAACTAGTTTTTATGTTCTTCTTTGTGCTAGGCTTTGTATTACTACTCAAAGATGAATCCTGAATCTGGCCTTGGCAGTATTGGGAAGTGGGGCTTATTATTTAATAATAGAAGAGTTAGACACATTAAAAGAAATAAATGGAACATAACCCTTGGTACCTAAGGTAGTTTGGAGCATAGTGAGATCCCAAGTGAGAGAACAATCAATTGCACATGGAAAAGAAAAGGGCGGGGGGAAATCATGTAGGCTAGATAAATGTGACCGATTTCTGATTAAAAGTTGGTATTAGGCTTCTGAGGGATACAAGAGAACTAGAGGGGTGATAGGAATACCAGAAAAAGTTTTCTAGAATACAAGCCCTACATACAGAGCTGAATATTTGCAATTGGATGCTTCCTATTAGTTTCCTAAGATAGATTTCATAAAGGCAGAGGCCTCATCTATCTCGCTTACTATGTGTTCTGAAGTTTGTTCAACAAATATCTGCTCAATGGATGGTGGAAAGAATGAATTAATGAACACATGATCCAACCTCATATCCATTATTAGGATCTCGAATACCATTTGCCCCTTCACACTTTTCTGTTTCAGGGTCTTTCCCCACTAATTAGGGTGCTTTCAATATCCATTCCTCCTTTCCCTCTTCTTCCTATTACAATTTGTCTTCCCACTTTGTCTTTTTGTATCTAGGAAGAAATAGGACTTACAGATACTGTAAGGGGATGATTTTCAGATGAAAATATTAATCCAGTTTTACTGGCCATTTTTGAAATTTCAGTGATAATTTTTATTCATTTTCTATTATGACCACTTTACTCTGTGATCACTGCCCAATGCGTACCAAAACAAAAACAGAAAGAAAAGGGGGGAAAAGAATCTGACAAGTCAGACAGTTTCTCCTTTAATCCAATAAAGAAAAGTACAATTAAGTCAATTTATCTATTACTTATTACTTAATTTGTTCATTGCACATGGAAATTGTCTTAGATTCCTGTGGCTGCTTCAACAAATTGCTATGACCTGGGCGCCTTAAGTAATATGCATTTGTTCTCTTACTGTCCAGAATGCCAGAATGAAATCCGTTTTATGGGCCAGAATATTAAGGTGTCAACAGGGTCATGGTCCCTGCTCCAGTGGAGAATCACTTTCTTGCCTTCTCCACCATTTAGTGGTTGCTGACTTTAGTAGGATTGTGGCTACATGACTCCCATTTTCAAGACCATCTTGTATAAATCTCTCTCTGCTGTATCTTCACATCACCTTCTTCTTTCTTGCTGCTGTTGTATAAAATCTCTTTGGTGCTCTCTGATGAAGACAATTGTGATAACATTAGGGCTCACTTGAATAATCTGCCATAACCACTCCCTCTCAAAATCTTTAACTCTTATCTATGAAGACCCTTTCTTCTTATAAGGTCACATTTACAGTTTCTAGGGATTAAGATAGAGATAATCTTTGTGTGGCTATTGCTCAGCCTCCTGCAATGATAAAGGCAATGCAATACACGAAACTAAATCAGGTTTGTTCAGCAGAATCCGTTGTCAGCTGTGTCATCTAGACTGTGGTCATCAAATTAGCGTTTACCAGAGCACCTTTGTTAACAATCCAAATTCTCAGACATAAGTCCTGTGATTCTGATTCAGTTGATTCCATTTGTAACACATAAACATAGTAGTTTAAAATCCAAATCTGAGCTCTTTGAGGTGATCTGTATGATCCTATATGTTGAAATAATGACCTAGATACTTGAAGTACTTTGCTTTATACTAAACTAAAAAAAAATAATAATAATAAAAAATAAAAAAAACCCTGCCTATAATAGACTTCTGTTTTAGGATTTAAAGTAAGACAAACAAAATGAATTAAGTTATTTTTTTTCAGTGACTAATAAAAAGTTCTGCAATTTGTCAATGAATTCTGACATTGTAGTAGCTGTTTCAGTCCCTTAACTGCACCAGGCAATCATGTATCAAGGAATCAAAGGAGAGTCTGCATTTGCTTTGGAGGAACTGTTTGAATGAACACTCTGTGTCTAATATCCGGAGGAACAAACTTGGTTGAGGCAGAATTATTTAATGGTATTTCCTATCTGAGCTCTTGGATATAAGTCTCAGTCTTAATGGTTTGAGATTTGGTTCTACTCCTTTGATCCTGTTCCCCACCCCCTTTTTTATTTCTTCTCTTTCTCTTAGGTATACATGGTAGGCTGAATTAAAGGTATTCTTCAGTTCATTGTACTTTATTATCATTGGTCTATGCATGCACTCTCTTTCCTCTATTTATATATTAAAATACACACATACACATAAATGTCCATATATTATATAATATTTTATATGGATGTAGAGACACATGTACACACATTTTTATCACACTCACATTCTCTTTTATGTCATAGAAGAAACTATTCTTATGATTATGTTTAATGTATATTTTTATGTGTTCTTGTAAAATGGTAAATTTTGTTTCATATGGCTGCTATATAATTTTTTACAGACTTAAAGAATGTCTTTAATTTGGATCTTAACATGGCAATAAAAGGAATAGTTAGTGACTCAGATTGTAGTAGAGAATAAAACATTCAAAGTTGATTGAACAATTCAGATAAAAATATAAGTGATATAACTGTGTCAATCTGGCAATAACTCTAAGCATTTGCAATAAGGGGATTTGTTAGCTCTGTTGGGGGAAATGATTAAAAGAAATGTCTCCTGCATTATTCTGGTTCTCCTCCTTTGCATTTTATCTTGGTTCAAGTTTTATGCTGATGTGTACTATGTGATTGACATAAATCCTGTGATTCTTTCTTTGGAATTACTCAAGAGGCATATGCTATGTGTAATGTCTTCATGTATAATTGAAAGGCCTTTCTCTGTGTAGAAATTACTCTATCATCATGTGTCCTTAGAGACAGTAGGGGGCATCACCCTGGATATGGCTACATAGCTTTTGCTATTAAGCCTAATGTTCACCTATGTTTGAGGATACAAATTCATCACAATAGGTCTTCCTAATAAATTACAAGTGTGTTGGGGAATAACCAGTTCCAAGTAAATGGACATTTTTGAGATCCTCCCTTAAATATGAATTCAAATATGATTTAACCTACTCTAGACCATTATTTGTAATGTACGTAAAGCATAGTTGTGTCAGAATCACTTGGCATTCTCTTTTATTAATGCAGATTCAAAAATATACCCCAACACTACAACTTGAAATATCTTGGGATATGATATAGCATATCCATTTTAAATAAGCTTTCCAGGTTATTCAAGTACACTATAAAATTGAGGAACATTGATTTAGATAAACACATGAAATGATCAGGAAAGCAATTTGCATTCCAGATAAGGAGAAATAAATTGGACTATTAGTTGATTTTTTTAAAAAGTAAAAGTGGTGGAATTTCCCCACAGACCCATAAGCATTAAAATGAATAAAACCAAAGAAATTCAATGCTTCATGCTTAATAATTATGTGTGATCACTCTCTGAGACAGGCAAACTTTAAGTTAAATGTATGCACAAACAAGACATGTTTTGGAAATCAGAGGGTAAGAAAGTCTCCAATTTTAAAAATTTTTTTTAAAAAATTATTTGACATTTTTATTAAATAAAAATAAAGCATTTATAAATTTAAAATAATTTCAACTTACACCAAAAGCTAAAAAAATGATTGAAGAAAGTATCTCATACTTTTAAATATTATTTTTTGTTCCCTATGTAACTACTATTAAGTTTTTTTGTTCCCTGTGTAACCACTATTAAGTTTCTTGTGATTCATTCCAGGGAAACATTTTGCATATTCTTGAATACGTGTGTGTGTGTGTGTGTGTGTGTGTGTGTGTGTGTGTGTGAATACAGAATCATATTTATTTATATAATTTTTAAAAACAGCTTTATTGTGTTATAATTACATACCAAAAGATTCATCCATTATAAGTATACAATGAGATGATTTTAGTTGGTTTATAAAATTGTACACCTATTACCATGGTCCAGTTTTTAAAAAGTTACCATCTGCCTCAAATGTTCTCTTACTCCCATTTTCAGTTAAATAACCCTTTCTACATAGCCATTGGAAAACTAAAACCAATGATCTGCTTTTTGTCTTCATAAATTCGTCTTTTCTAGATCTCCTGTATAAATTGAAACATATAATATGTTGTATTTTTTTATCTGACTTCTTTCATTTAAAATGATGTTTTTCAGATTTATCCAAGTTGTAACAAATATTGCTAGCTGATTCTTTTTAAATATTGAGCATTATTCTATTTCATGGAGATATACATCATTTTATGCACAAATTTCATAATGTTATTTCTACTTTTTGACTGTTATTAATATTGCTGCTATAAACAGTAGTGTACATGTCTTTGTATAAACATGTTTTGATTTCTCTTTGTAAACATACATAAACATATTTATACTAAAAAGAACATTTAGGGTCCAACATTGAGTATACTTGTTTTAATATTAAGAAATTTGTTTCTTGGGGCTAATATGCCTCAGACATTGTTTTAGTTCTTGGGATACAGCAATGAAGGAAAATAAAACAGACAAAATTCTGTCCTCATAATTCTTCCTTTTAAAAAATTACAAAACAAGACACCCATTTATTCATTCATATTCTGAAGATCAGACCTATGAGTGAGCTTGATTGGGTTCCCGGCTGACATTTTTTCCTCACAGGGCCAAAATCAAAGTGTCAGATCACTAAACTCTTATTTGAAGGTCATGGGGGAAGAAACCACTTTCAGATTCATTTGGGTTATCAGTGAAGCAGTTTCTTTGAGGTCATGAAGAGATGTTATGGTTTAGATATTTGGTGTTCCCCAAAAGCTCATGTGTGAGACATGCAAGGAAGTGTAGAGGTGAAATAATTGGGTTATAAGAGTCTTGATATAATCAGGGTATGACTGGAGGAGATTGGTCCTTGAGGGTGTGCCCTTGTGGTATATATTTTGGCCTTGCTGAGCAGAGCATGCTCCCTCTGCTTCCTGGTGCCATGTTCCCAGCTGCTTTCCTCCATCACATCTTTTCACCATGATGTTCTGCCTCACTTTGGACTCCAAAGAATGAAGTTGGCTGTGTAGGGATTGAGTTCCCAAACTGTGAGCCCCCAAACAAACTTTTCCTTCTCTAGAATTCTTCTGGTCAGGTTTATTGGTCACAGGAGTAAAAAAGCTGACTAAAACATAGGCACCACCTTTCCTCTCCTGTTCACTAGCTTCCCTTACCTTCTGAGGGCTGCCCACATTCCTTCTCAAAGGGTTCCTCCATCATCAAACCAGCAAGAGTGCATCACATCTGTGTCAAGCTCATAAAGCATAGTGTGGGAAACTAACAATGAATTAAATACGAAAGTAATTTACATTGTATTTTTAAAAAATTGAACATTATGGAGAAAATTAAAACCAAGGATTGGTAATGGAAAGTGGGTGATTGGGAAGACTGTAGTGGTGATTGCAAACAAGTTATTATGAACATCAAGGGGAAAAAAACCCACAACTCTTAAAAAAAAATTTTGTCTGAAATTCTAGTGGGGAAAAAGATTACATTTAATGTATCATACAAAATACAAATTTAATGATTTTTGAATAATTATTTTATTATTTCATTCTCAAAATGATTCCATTTCCACATTGTACTTAATATATTAAATGCATAGTGTTAAGTGAGTTGAAAAAAAAAAAAGAACAAAGGAAAACAAAGGTAAAAGTAAAGGTAATAAATATGGATACAGAATGTGAACTATTCGGAATGCCCATATATTTTCAATTACAAATTTGCTCAAACCTTTTCAAAAGTTAATTGAACAATTTGCCCAGAGCACTTTTTGAAAAATTTCTAATGCCTCATTGTAATTATGTGCCTAACTATATGAATATCACCTAGAGAGTACTTAGTTTTCTTTATATATTCAGCCTGCCTAGTGAATTTTTTCATTTTCAGCTTCAAACTTATGAGAATTTCCTCTATTTGAAAAAAGAAAATGGCAATATTTTTGCAATTTTTTTAAATTTGCAAACCAAAACAAAAGTTTTTACACTATATTTAAAACAAATTCTGGTAATGTTTATCATTTCCATATTTTAAAACAAAGTGTATTTTTATAATCACAAAATTATAGTTGAGTTGCTAAATATTTATAAAATATAGAACTTTGAAAAGCATGAGAATAGAATGTGTATATCACTCCCCAGAGATACAGCTGTTAATACTTAATCATTTTCATGTAATTTTGATCTATGTATAATTTGCAAGGTTTCTGTATTAGTAAATGTTTAATTTTGTAGTCTATCACTCAACTCAACATTCAAAACACAAGGTTTTTCTCAAAGATAGATAATTCATTCTAAACACTTTATTAACTGAATCCTATATCTGTCTGCTAGACCATTAGTAGTAACCAAGAACCTATTGTGCAAGGGACTATATAGAACTAACATTTGCATATATAAAGGCAGTACATTAGAATATATATTAAATTGTAATTAAATTTCAAGTATGTGGGAAAGGAGTTGAAGAGAGTTACAGGAGATTAAAATCAGCCTTAGGGAATATTCCTTAGACATGACATCAAAATCTAGGCAGTACATCTCCTGAAGTAGATTCCAGATTTGTGGCTGAGAAATTAAAACAAAATGGTAGATATTAAGAAAGTTAAAAGTGTGAAAATTATGGAAATTCCCAGAGCCAAAAAACCTTGTGAGAGGTCAGGGAATCTCTAGAGTTGACAAAACAGATTGTTGGAGAATCTAAGTGCACAGCTATTGATTAACAAAAGCTTCACTTTGAAAATTTATCTGGGTCTTTTGACATTTAAAATAACTAATATTCCAAAGGCAATGACATCTCTTTACTCCTTCTTCCCCTGCCTCCTGTCCCACCCCCCAAAAGTATCAGGAACCACAGTTTGATTATTTACCATAAAGTAAAATTTAAAAATGTTTGTGGAACCAGAGTAAATTTTTTTTCTTAATAAAAATCTGTCAATATCAGTGCCTATGCACAAAGACAAAATACTAGAAATTGCTACTATACCTTAGAAAAACTAATTTGTATAAAAGCACCAATTTATATTGTCCTGTATTTAGAATTCAGAAAGTTGTTTAAGTTCTGCAATAAGCCAAGTAAAGACAATAGTTTATTTCTGAAAGTTAGCATATATATTAACTGTTTAGAATTGATAACATATCCTCTACTATAAATAGAGGCTTCTAATCATGGTTAATAAATAAGAATAATCACCTAAAATTTCTTTTTTAATTCTTGGTGTTTTTATTTTTATTTTTTTTATTTTTTATTTTTTGCAATTTTATTTTATTTTATTTTTTCTAGTTGCTGGTTTAATATAAAGTATTTTTACAACAATTGTGTCTTCATACATATATTTAGGGTAATCATGGATAACTCAGTCTGCCATTATTCCTATCCCCTTGTCCCCTCCCTTCCCCCCTCTTTGTTCTATTTAAAGCTCTTTAATTCCTCTCATTCCCTCTCTCTTGCCTTTATAAGTTAGTATCTTCATATCAAAGAGATCATTATACCTTTGGTTTTTTGGGCTTGGCTAATTTCACTTAGCATTATTTTCTCCAACTCAATCCATTTACCTGCAAATGCCATGATTTTACTCTCTTTTAGTGCTGAGTAGTGTTCCATTGTGTATATATACCAAAGTTTCCCTATCCATTCATCAGCTGATGGGCATCTGGGTTGGTTCCACAATCTAGCTATTGTGAATTGTGCTGCTATAAACATTGATATGTCTGTGTCCTTGTAGTAATCTGTTTTTAAGTCCTTTGGGAATAGGCCAAGGAGTGGGATAGCTGGGTCAAATAGTGGTTCCATTCCCAGTTATCCTAGGAATCTCCATATTGCTTTCCAGATTGGCTTCACCAATTTGCAGCTCCACCAGAAATGTAAGAGTGTGCTTTTTCCCCCACATCCTCGCCAGCATTTATTGTTTTTTTTTTTTTTTTTTTTTTTTGATAGCTGCCATTTTGACTGGAGTAAGATGAAATCTTAGAGTAGTTTTGATTTGCATTTCTATAATTGCTAGAGATGTTGAACATTTTTTCATATATTTGTTGATTGTTTGTACATCATCTTCTGAGAAGTTTCTGCTTAGTTCCTTGGCCCATTTATTGATTGGGTTATTTGTTTTTTTGGTGTTAAGGCTTTTGAGCGCTTTATAAATCCTTGAGGTTAGTGTTCTATCTGACGTGCTTGTGGTAAAGGTTTGCTCCCATTTGGTAGGTCCTCTATTCACCTCACTGATTGTTTCTTTTGCTGAGAAGAAGCTTTTTAGTTTGAATCCATCCCATTTATTGATTCTTGTTTTGAGTTCTTGTGCTCCCATAATAGCCAAAGCGATTCTTAGCAAGAAGAATGAAGCTGGTGGCATTACTATTCCAGACCTTAAATTGTACTACAAAGCAATAGTAACAAAAAAAAAAAAAAAAAAAATATGGTACTGGCATCAAAATAGACCAGTTGGACAGTGGTGCAAAATAGAAGACTCAGAGATGAACCCACATGCCTTCAGTTATCTTATATTAGACAAAGGTGCCAAAAACGTTCACTGGAGAAAAGACAGCCTGTTCAACAAATGGTGTTGGGAAAACTGGAAATCCTCATGTAATAAAATGAAATTAAATCTCTTTCTCTCACCATGCACAAAACTTAACTCAAAGTGGATCAAGGACCTAGGAATTAAACTGAAGACCTTGTACCTAATAGAAGAAAAAGTAGGCCCAAATCTCCATCATGTTGGTTTTCGCTCCAACTTCCTCAATAAGACCTCTGTAGCACAAGAACTCAAAACAAGAATCGCCTAAGCCAGGCGCGGTGGCGTACACCTGTAATCCCAGTACTTGGGAGGCTGAGGCAGGAGGATCGTAAGTTCAAAGCCAGCCTCAGCAATGGCGAGGCACTTAGCAACTCAGTGAGACCCTGTCTCTAATAAAATACAAAAAAGGGCTGGGGATGTGGCCCAGTGGTCGAGTGCCCCTGAGTTCAATCCCCGGTACAAAAAAAAAAAAAAAAAAAAAACAAGAATCACCTAAAATATTTAATGCCCACATGGAAATGAAGTATGTTAAACAGACCTTCGAACAATATCTCATTAATATTACTAAGTCAATTTCTAGTCAATTTCTTCTTTCTGTTATCTTACTTGTATCTCATTAGAGATTGTGCACACTTAGCACAATATGATGGAGCTGGGAGCAAACTTCATGAATCAGTAAAGCTTTGGTTTAGTGGTGGAGTCATGCATCTGGTGGATGCACTTTCCTGATGGAAAGTGAGCCACTGGCCAAAGGAGAAATATGTGCTTATGTATGCCACACTGAGAGGTGACTTAATTATTGACAAAGCCTGTCAGTTTGGGCATTCAGGAAACAGGTTTGTGAGAATTTGAAATTTGTTTTTACTGGGCAATGGTTTTACTTGGGAAAGAAAGGAGAGTCAGGTGATCAGTATTCAGTGCTTATCTCTTTCCTTTCATGGTCACTGGGAAAGGATTTATTTGGGGAATGATCAATGTTTTGGCTTCCTTCCAGAGACTGTCATTTTAAGCTTGATGGATATCTCCTTCCCAGGGATTGTTCTGTCCCTGGGTCATGTTTGTTTGCTTCCCAGGGATTGTCCTGTCACTAGAAAAGGATGTATTGGGAAAGGATCAATGTTATCAATGTGTTGCTTTCTTCCTCATTCCCTCTTCCTAGGCCACACTATTTTGGTGTTTGTCATTTTCCATATCTTACACAAACAATCCTTGAGCTAAAGCAGATATTGTTCCTTGAGAGCTGATCTTCTCTTAGAAGACTTGCCAATCTCTTGCAAATGCTTTCAGGGAAGTTGTTGCTTCTAAATCTTATGAATTTGCCCATCGCCTTAAGCTTACTACCTCTTTTCTTCCCTATTAGAGATAGACAGGAAAAAAATCTTTTTGCATCTAGGGTGTTAAAGTTCATTTACAAATATGAGCTAGTTCTAAATAATGGTGATGGATGGACTTGGCCTGGACCACATCTTTACTGATGAATGCAAACATACCTGGTAAGATCACTGAATAAAAACAGTGAATGCCTCATCACAAATTGGCTTCAAGATTAACAAAGCTAAGAAAAGAACAGAAAATAATGGGAAGGCTTCATTTGTCTTCATCACTGCTGCTAAACTGACAGAGAATAATCAAAAAAGTTCTAGGTATTTTCTCCAAATTACAAACACCATTGTTATTGCTCTGGATATGTATATTTGTAAGGCAAGCTGTGTTTAAATTGAAGGGAGATACATGGATAAAGATTTGTCTGTATTGATTTTTTATGCATATGAGGGATATTTGGGGGGACAATAAAGAGTAGCAGTAGTACTTTTTTTTTTCCCTAATATTGTAAAGTGTACTTCAAAGTTTTGAATTATACTTTATTATGAAGCCTGTTTATTTATTTTCTGGTTATTAGTATCTTACTGAAAAAGAATGATCTCACAAAACATTTATATTATATAATTTTCAGTGAATTATGATATAAAGTGCTCCATAATTGACATAACTATAACTGTAGTTTTGCATTTGTCTAACAAATCATGGGTCTGCTAGTTGACTTTTAAATTATCACAGCCACTAGTTTTATCCCCAAAGGTTTCTAATGAAAAATATTTCCAACCATCTAGATGAAATGACAAAGGCGAACCTAGGACAACTACAGAATGAGATTGTGAGGCATCCCAGGTCAGGGTAGTGTTTACCCTAGCTCCTGAATTCTGCTTTTTTATTTGGCTAGAGTGAACAGGTATTTATTGATTGACATAAATGCCCAAGGCATGAATTTGTGAGCCAATGAAGGTCATTTCCTAATTGTTTAGGGTACATATGTATTTAGGGAAGTTAGAGTTTGGCATTTTGCTTAGATGGTTCATGGAGTGTATCTTACTCTGTCAAACAAAATTGAAAGTCTTTGGACTTTAAGGCAAGGGACACTAGCTTGAAGCCAGGAAGTGAAATGGAAGGAGCATAGAATTTCAAATTAGGCTGAAAAATATTCACCAGATGTGTGACATTAAGTAGTTATTCTGGAACTCGATGTCCTTTTGACTTCATAACACCTCTTGAAGGTTAAGGAGACAACATTTAGGCAATTCCTGTGGCTCCATAAATTTAATTCCTTTGCTTTCTCCTTGCCCTGGTACTATACCTTGTGTCACTTAGCTAGCACCTCTGTCCTTAAGAAAAATTTTCTTACTAATGATTATAATCTTCATGACGACAGAAAGTCTATCCTCAGTTCCTCAAACTTTAGGACAGTTATCTCTTTTGTCTTCTTTGCATAAGGAAATGATAGGATAGGAAAAATTCATAATTGCATATAGTTGTACTTCTTTACAATTTGCTTGTATTTTTGGTGGTCAAAATGATTTTTTATGGAAGGCAGTACTTGGTGAAGGATTCCTGCCCCAAGCAAAAGAGTCAAGTTATTTTTCTTGGTTAATAATTTCTACTTAGCATCAGACCACAATGTCACTGGCAGCACATCTGTAGATAGAATGCTATATTGTGCACCTTTTCCAAAAGAAACATATTAATTGTATTTCTGGAGATACAGGTGCCCTGACTCATTTTTTTAAAAAGTGGTATATTAGGTCCCTATTATGTATAAGTCACTGCTGGATATAAGGAGCACAAACATAAAGGTTGTATGTGCTGTCCCAGGCATCCATAACTAAAGATCTGCTGCATAGCAATTATAATGCAATGTAATATAATGTCTACAATCTGACAGGTGTGTATTGAGATGTGCTTAAGAGAGGGTTCATGCAAGGGATAAAATTTCAACTCATAATTAAGTTAGAGTTTGCCTTTCAAAAGCTGGGTTGTGGTAGGTGAGATAATTGCATTTTAGTCAGAAGTAAGAAATGACACATACAAAGGTAAGGAGCCAGGGAGGAATCTAGCATTTCCTGGGAATGATGATTTTAGCATCAGTGGAGGCTAAGATGTGTGTGGGAGAATAGCAGAAGACCAGATTCCACAAATAGGCTTCAGCTGCAACATGACAGGGAGTCTATGAAACTTATATCAGAATATTTATTTGATTGGATGTGCATTTTAGAAACAGTATTCTGGAGGCTGTGCTCATGGAAGCTAAATTGTAAGGAGTCAAGGTTGAAGTTAGAGGGTTCATTTTATGGGCTTATGCAATAATCTCCAGGCAAAAGATAGCAAAGGATGGCAGATGTCTGAAGAGAAAGGCCCAGGTGTGGGGTGGTGATTGTCCACAGTGATTAAGATCACAGACTTGAGAAACATACTATTTAGGTAATATGATCAACTTTTCTCATTCAGAAAATAGAGATTATACTACTTAGCCTACAGAATTGTAGAAAAAGTTGAGCAAAATTATTAAAAAGTACCTTGTAGAATATAATAATGAGAATATAATGCATTTTTAATAATTCATATGTATGTGGTAGTATAGAATGTCATTTAATACTTGAATAGAGAGAGGGAGAGAGAGAGAGAATGAGGAAGAAGAAATAGCCAAAATATCTATCACTTCTTTGTAGAAAGGCAGGTTTTTGTGGAGATGATTTTGGGTATATTTATTCTGAATTGCCTATCGGATAATCAGGTGGAATTGTCTGTAGACATGCAGAGTGCACAAGAGAGCTAGGAGGCATTTCCTTGAAGAGAACTTATTATTCTTCCATTCTTCATCTTCCATTGAGAGAAGTGAGCTTCTGTCCCCCAACCCCCTGGTGCTGGGGCTTAAATTGAAGGCCTCTAGCATAGTAGGGAAGAGCTCTCTACCACAGAGCTACACCCCAGCCTGGGACTTCCATTTGTGAGAGAACAAGAGTAGAAAAGCATATCAGCCATATCTTCATGTCATTTCTCCTTCTGCCATGTAGAAAGGATGGGCATATGAGAATCCAGAAAGATCTTTCTCCTCTTTCTCCCAATTTTTTTTTAAATCTCTGTCTTTCTTCTCACTCTCTCCTTCTCTCCCATCCCTTACTCTTCTCTTTCTGTCATTGATCCACACATGCTAGATGTAGAGCTGTCTCCATTGTTTCATTTGGTCCTTATCAGGGCAGGTCTCAGCCTCCTGCACAGGGGGATTCCCGGGGTCTCTTGTTGGTCTACTTGGAACTGAACAAGTTAAATTATTTGAAGGTGAATAAAATAGGGAGCCCAGTTTGAATTCAAGGCCAAGATGTTTCCACATTCCAACTTAACCTGGAATACCATTAAGAGTTTGCTGCTTATCTAACTCCTAGAGATACCTCCTCCGTTTTCTTCAGAGCTCAAAAAGAAAAGTCGAGATTTAATACTTCAAGTTCCCAAAGAAGCATGGATTTAGAAGTCATCAGCATAAATATGGAAAAGGAAGAAGTTGAGGATATGGATGAAGTTATCCAAAGAGAAATTTAGAAACTGAAAAGAAAGTAAAAGTAAAATTGATGGATGAGTAGCAGGGAAACACAAGAACTGAGAAAGAGAGCAGTCCTCTGTCATCACAGCAACTTTGTGTAGGTTCTTTCTGGTTCAAGAAAAAACAGAAACAAAGCAGCACTGGCATGTCTCCCTGATGAAAAGTCTACCATGGTCATACCCAATCCCTCATTATCCCAATACGTGTTAATAGAAAAGGTCCCAAGCAGAGAGGGGGGAATGTGGTAAATGGTTGTACTACTGGATTTGTAGTGGAGAAAAGGGGCTGTCAGAGTATCATATCACATCAAGAGCAGGCACATCTATCCAGACATGGTGGTGCCTACCTATAATCCCAGCAACTGGGGAGGCTGAGGTAGGAGGACACCAAGTTCGAGGCCAGCCTGGCAACTTAGCAAGGTCCTAAACCACTTAGGGAGACCTTGTGTCAATATAAAAAAATTAAAAGGACTGGGTGTAGCTCAGTGGTAAAGTGTCCCCAGAGATTAATCCCTAGTAAAATAATAAAAGCAGGGGAGAAAAAGAAGAAGAGGATAAAGAAGAAGAGCAGGTGCACCTCAACTGTAGACTGATTGTCTGTTCAACAGGATTTATGAGTCGGTGGATTGGTTTAAGCCTTAAGACAGTCCTACAGTCAGCATTACATTTACCAGGTACAGGTACAGAATGGGTACTTGCTCTTTCACTAGATGATTATGGTAAAGAAACATGATCATAATCATGGAAATATAAATCAAAACCATACAAAACAGATTTTGAAGAAAAAACAGGAAGAAATAGCAGTTAGTGACAGTGAAAAAAATGGGTTGATTTTAGAGCTGGTGTGAGTAGACAGGTTGTAAAATTTTGTTATTAAATCACAGAATGTTAATTGTAAATAAAATAACCCAATACACAGTTTTTGATAAAGTCAAATTGCTGGACATTCTGAACTCTGCAGGATAGCCAAACTGAGAGACAAGCTAATATGGAAGCATCACTTCAAAAGACATACCCTGTGTATTTTGGGAAACTAAGTGTGTCTTCAAGCATTTTATTGAGACAGAAATTAGGAAGCATAGAAAATAAAACTGCCAATCTAATGGTGAAGTTTCTGAGAAGTAGAAAGAGAGCAATAAAACTCTGAAATGTGGATGGTACCCTACCATATGGAATCATCTAAACATCTCATTTGTCATTTACCTAATGTCACATTTCTTTTTGTGCAGCTTGGGACATGAAGAAGAACCTGATATATTTTAAGTTTTCACGGATAATTTGCATTCTACTCAGGTATATGGAAAGATGTGGATGGCATAAAAATTTAGTGACAACTAGAAATGTAATAGTCACTCCAAACAAATTATTAAGGGGTATCATTATTGTGTAACCTACTCTAGCCACTAAACGAAGTACCTCACTTGTATCATTCAAATTGATTTAAAGCAATCCTTTGAATAGAAGATATTATTTCCCACATTGCAGAGGAGGAAATCGATGTTAAGTAAATTGTTCAAAGTTTTACAAATAAGAAGCAAAGTAACTATGTCACTGAACTTTTAAAACCACACTCTTTGTCTCTGACTTTATAACTCATGCAAATTCCTTTCACAAAATGAACACTTGTGACAAAGTTAAAATAATGGATTATTTAATCAAGAAAAATAGAATAGTGTGTAATAATTATGAATAAATTGTGAGTTAGAGCTACTGACCTGCTGCTCTCATGGTTTTAGAGTGTCATGGATTTCTCTGCCCCACAAACTCTCAAACACACACTTCTGCTAAATCTTTGTTGATGAACATCAAACAGATTCATAAACCTCAGGAATTCTATCGGAAGAAAGAAAAAAAACAATGAAAATAAGTACAACAAATGAATTTATGTCAACTCACCAAGAAGGGAGGTTCACTGGGCCAGCCCACTCTGGGTATAAATACCACAATTTAGAATTATTAATGTTGGAGAACAGATGATAGCATGCCAGGAGTTTTCCTTCACTGAGATGGACTGACTATGAGAATATTGGAGGTTGTGGTGCCATAGACCTACATTTGAAAGTATGTGCTTAGCATGTGAGTGATAGCTATAGGCAGTGAATGTTCAGTCACTTATTATTGATAGCTGGATGCCAGCAATGACAAACCAAGCACAACAGGCTAATACTTCACCAAAAAGATAGGAAGTTAAAAAAACCCCCCCCCCCGAACAAACATTACTTATTCTACAGGGGTTTATTAGGCATGATGAAGACAGTCAGTCAGTAATTTTTCAGCCTTTTTGTTTCAGGAGGAGGTAATGAATTTTAATTAGTGAAGAAGACAGCTTTTCACTAAGGAGAAGAAACTGAAGAAAACAAGAGCATCATTGTGCACTGAGGATAATGGTAAAGCACGTAATGTCCCTTATTAAGGCTGAATTGATGGGCAAAACTCTTTCCCTTCTGCTGTTGTGTAACATACAAATAAAAACAAAAACTAGAAAACTGTTCTATAGATAGTGAGAAGGATGGAAAGTACCACTAAAGTTGATGAATAGATTTTTCTAGATCACAAAGTACTGAAGACACTGATCATCACTCTTAAGCAATTGTAATTGAAGGTGACACATATTCAACAATGTTTGTTCTGCTTACTGAACATTCCGACAGTCTCTTTTATCCTAGAGAACTGATAGGATTTGACTATATGAGACAGGAATTTCTCCACCCACCCCAAATCTTTTAATTGGCTTCAGATGCTCCTGCATTCACTCTTTGGGATGATTTGGAGAAGGAAGTAGACACAAAGGTGAGATATCATTGGCTCATTGTCAGCCAAGCCTTTTTCTCCACCTGCTAATGTAGCATTTGTGTGCATGTGCACAAACACATGTGCACAAAAGCACATAAGAATTACAGTATTTTGAGACCAAAAGTTGATTTTGATTTGGTTTTTGAAGGATCCTTCAAATAATGGATAATAAGGTAAGCTCTTGTGGCATTGTTCAAATATATTGATGGTCCTTGCAACAGTTTTCTTGAGGACCCTGGGCCTCTGAGTAAAAGCTGCCTTTGCTAATGGAGTTTCCACCCTGGGAGCAGACCATGTCCATAAACTAATTGAAGTCTGCTGACTCTGAGTAGAGCACAGCATGTACAGCTTTGCTTTAATGCACTGATATAAATTCACATGCAAATGCTGGGCTTGAATTATGACCGAGATTGTTCTTTAGTGACGCCATTTGAAGAGACTGGTGGGTTTTCTGTGCATTTGTAGCCTCTACAGTGAGTATCTGGTTGATCTAATTGAGAACACTAAATACTCCCTGATAGGCCCATAAAAGATGATGCATATTTGCTTTCTTTTCAGGGGCAGACTGATAAACATACCATGGCCTCCAGCTTATGTCACTGTTATTACCTGAACAGAAAAGTTAAACTTAGGTACTTCAGGGTTCTACAGGAGGTAGAGGATTTCCTCCCATTCCTTTTTCCACTCTATAAACTTTGGTGTGCACTGGCCGAGAGAAAAGAGCTGTATGTTTTTCTCATATGGAATAGGGACCTTCTGTTACATCCCACTCATACTAAGTTTTGATATTGATGATGTAGGAGGTAATGATAAAACTTATTTGATAATTCTACATAATCTTTATTGCCTCTAATGCTCTGTTAGATTAGCATAATAGAAACTGGTCTTAGAAGCCAAGAAATAAGTCTTTAAAAACTAAAACAATAAAATAGTGGTTTCCTTTCTCCCCCCCCCCCCTTCTTCCTGATACTGTAGATGGAACCTAGGGGGACTCTACCACTGAACTGCATCCACAATTCCTTTTAAATTTTATATTGAGATGAAGTTACCCAAACTGGCCATAAACTAGTGATCCTACTGTTTCAGTGTCACGATGGGCAAAGGTGTGACTTACACAGTCGAGGGGAGAAATAAAGAATGTCCTCTTACTTCCGTGTTTTTCAATACTTTATTCATTCAAATCACTCCACAAAATTTCACTCTATAGGTTCTTTTTTTTGTGTGTGTGTGGTACCGGGGATTGAACTCAGGGGCAATTGACCACTGGGTCACATCCCCAGCCCTTTTTTGTATTTTATTTAGAGACAGGGTCTCACTGAGTTGCTAAGTGCCTCACCATTGCTGAGGCTGGCTTTGAACTCGCGATCCTCCTGCCTCAGCCTCCCAAAGTGCTGGGATTACAGGCGTGCGCCACCGCACCCGGCACTCTGTAGGTTCTTAATCAAGAAAATGACAATCCCTAATGCTAGGCACTGCAATAGACATAATCAATTCACAGCAAACAATTCTAAGTTAATTCTAAGCACCGCAAACACACTTAATCGTTACGGACTCATAACAGATATTCCCTCTGCATGCTAAGCTTAAGTGCTAGATTAAAAGTCTTAAGTCTTGGGTCTCAAGGCCAACAAATGTGCACTCACTCAGACCATGGTGATCAGATCAGGAACCAAGGCAGGCTTCTCCTGGTGTGGAGCTGATAGCTGGTTGAGGAGAGGGTCTTAGGGAGAAATAGCAGTTCTCACCAGGGTCAGGATGTGGTTATAGAGTTTGAGAGTGGTGAGGAAAATGCAGGGGATCAGGCAAATGATGAGCAGAGTTGGGATGTCAGTCCAGGTTCTCATCAGGCTCCCCAGCAAGTGGGCATCAGTGTCAGCTGGCTGAATGTCTGTTCATTTGGCTCCATCATTTATACTTAATTTTGGGGCTTCTGACCACCTTTCCCATCCCTACCAGTTGCTACCAGGTTTCTCAGTGACATTATTCATCCTGAGTTTACAGCATCTGGTCTGGTGGTCCCTACCCTGATTTTCTCCCCTTTTGCCTTTGGCAGAGACTGATCAGGGTGAGGGTAACATGACAGAGACTTCCCTCTGGGTTTAAGCCAGGGTTGAAAGGAATGTCTTACTTACTGGAGTTGCTCCGTAAGTGGGCCTGATGAGGACTGCAGGTTCAAAGTGAAGTTTTAAAATGGAGCTGCTTAGGCTAGACATTCAGCCTCCTAAATTGCTGGGATTACATGCAGGAGCCCTGATTGGGGAGATGGCTGAGATTGCGGTTGGCTGCGGGCCATAGAGATATTTGGACATTGCCGCCTTCTGTGGTCTCACGGGACTTGGCCCGGGATCTCGCAGGACTTGGCCCAGGATCTCGCGAGACTTGAGTTGAGATCCGATCGGGTTGGGGCCATTTTGTTTGTGGGTTTTTTGGTGGTGTGTGGTACGTGTTAGAGTCGTTGTTGGAGCCGGAGAGAGAAGTTATCAGAATAAAAAGCCTGTTTGTTTCCAGTTTGCCTCTGAACTTCTTCCCGCAGCTTCGTTGTTCCAAGCGGCAATCACTTCAGACAGCAACAATTACAGACTCTGGCCTCCATGATTAATGATTTTGAAGTTATAGTTCAAACTTCACTGGTGATCCAAGAAGGCCTCTCTAATGCTGTAGATATTTATTCAAAATCACAAAACTTTTTTTTTTAAACACACACACAAATAGTATACAAAGTGTACAATTTCATTTATGCCTTTCTAAGGTTAAGACTAAGGGCTACCTTTTTTGGATACTAAAAGTTGGTGGGCATAAATTAATATTAGCTCATTGATAGAATTTGATGAGATGGTATGATGATTTCTCCTGATTGTCAAATTGATTGATTTGAGAGATGCCTGGGAAATTAGTAAAGCACACTTTTTGGTACTTCTGTGAGAATATTTTCAGAGATGATTGGCATCATGTGGATGAGTGAACTGTTTGGAGAAGACCCTCCCTGAATGAAAGTGGCAACTTTCAAAGCCTGGGGACTCAGATGGAACTAAAAGAGCAGAAGGAAGAAGCCCTCCAGGGCACATGAGCTGAATTCTTCTTGAGTGGGTGCTATTTTTGCTGCTGCCATTGTCTATGGATATTGAATCTGCTTCTTCAGTCTTTGAATGTAAACTCCTACCAGAGAATTTCCAGGGGACTTTCAAGCTTTTAACCTTGGACTGGGGTCACATCAGTGGTTCTGTTCCTCTAGAAAACACTAATACAGATAGTAACCTAATATTCCATTAAAATAAATAATTGCAGAGTTCCTACACTAAAGTACACTCATTTATGTAGTTGGAATTCTTCTAATTTTCTGTAAAGTATCAGTACTTATTTAATTGTGATTTTCATAAGCTACTAGTTTCACTTCAGAATGATCAACTATGATTAGTTTGCCACTTGTTCATTGGTACTTTAAGAACAGCAATTCTTATTTGGGCATATTTGTTCTTTGTATTACAAAACTTTTTTCATCTTTATCCTTCCTACCCTCTAAATGCCAACAATGCCTCCCAAAGAGTATGATGCCTCTAAACTGTCCCAAATCATTCCCAACTATCTTCTAAGTGAGATTTATTGTCCATTAAAAATATTTTACCTTTTAATATCAACAGATTTTGTAATGCATTATTTACTTAATTTCAGTATGTGCACAGATAAGTTGATCCCTTTATTTTCTAATAAAATATATGCAAGAGACTCTAGCCTCTTTTGAAATAGGGTCTTTATAGATGGAATCAAGTTGAGTTTACATAGAATTAAGGTGGATTATCAAACAATATTACTGTTATCATAAGAAGAGAAAAAAAGACAGGATACACTGAGATAATGTCATGTGAAAATAGCTAGAGATGGGAGTGATAAATATGAAATTCCAGCAATACCAAGGGTTGTGCGCAACCACCAGAAACTGAGAGGAGGCAAGGAAGGAGCACCTGATCTCATGGATAATGCCAACTCCTTGATTCCAGACTTCTAGTGTTCAAACCTGGGAAAGAGCAACTTCTCTTCTTAAACCACCAGGTTTATGGTAATTTTTCATGGCATCCCTAGAAAACTAATGCAGAAAGGTTAGGAAACTTCTCTGTATTTCCCATACCCTATCTGTTAACTGGGACAAGTAGAATTGCTTGAGCAATAAGTTAATAAAAGCACTTGAACCTAACATAATATATGATTATCGCATAATTAGAATTGCATGTGTTAATTATATACAGTTTAGATAGGTGAATTAAACAAAATACCATAATTTCTATTTCTAGGATACTTTTATTAAAAAGCAAAAATTGGCAAATTCTGTCTCATGTGCCAAATCCAGAACACCTGCTTTGCAAATAAAGTTTTTTTTTTTTTTTTTAATTTTTTTTCCAGTAGAGGTGAGCAATTACCGCAGAAATTGTATGACTTACAAAGCCTAAAACATTTACCATCTGCACCTTTAAGGAAAAGTTTGCAAACTCCCATTATAGAATCTAAAATTGTTATATATGCTCTTTTCTTATTCTATTTTTAAATTAATAAGTCATTTGTATAGGTTACTAGCCACAGGTTTCCTGGATTTTCTTTATTCCACTATAATTTGAGTTCTATTATAACTCAAGGTAGGAATAACTAGGGTACATGGCTGGTAGATCACTTATCCCACATAAGTTCAGAATAATTAAGTGCTTAAGGCCACTGATTAAGGTATAGTTAGTAGAAACGAGAACTAAAATAATACAGTTTTATTGTCTGCACATTTGCTAATAGGACTTTATGTGATAATGACTCATGAAAGTTTAGTGAGCTTCTAAATAAAAACCACATTTTCCTATTGAGAACCACTTTTCTTTAAAAGCAATTTTTCAAGGTATTGATTCCCATATCTAATACTGCTGAATGAATTAAACAAAGCAGCAAAGTAAAAGTGATGACCCCAAACTCAAGGGTACATTTATAAAGTGCAAATTAGCAGTTCTTAAAAGCAAGAACATGCAATATAATCATTGGGTGGGATTTATCTGGGCCATCTTGCTCAGTGTCTGAGAGAGTGTTCCAGGTCCTGTCCCCAGAAAGATGAGAGTCCTCCCCTTTGTGACTTCGAGGGCATGCTGATCTTGTTGCTAATATGGCTGGCTTTTGAGCTCTAACCACAAGATTGTCCTTTCTAATCCTGAAGAGAATAGAAGTTCTGAGTTGAGGAGGGTATATCTCTACACAGTCATGTGATTTGCTCCTATTTCAAAATTCGTGAGTGAAAGACAAGATGATTGTAGTACTTGTTTTCTCCTACATATGCAACTCTTTGTGAAGCTGATGATTTTGTTAAGAGCAGTTAACTCCTTCAAAGTCTCTGTTCCTGGTAAAAATGATAGAATGTTTTCTTAGATTTTAGGAGAGCTTGACCAGCTCTCAGTTATCTAGGGTGACAAAAACTGCAAATACTGAAATACCTGGATGTAATTCGAACTTTCTATTTGTTCTTTTGAGGACTGGAGGATTTGGAGACCTAATAAAACCTCAATGCTTTATGAGAAATTATTCAAAATCTTTGTAAGGCCTGAGAATCACCTGGTAACACATTTTATTTGTGAAAAAGTTATCAGCTATCATTTGAGACCATTTTAACCCATTGTCCAAAGGACCTTATCCAAATCAGGTTCCCTTTATTGAGGACTTTCTAGTTACTAGACACTGTGCTAAATTCCCTTTTGTTGAAGAGAAATAAAAAATTAAAATGACAAATTTTAAAAAGTGTTTTAGAAGGTGTTATGTATCTTAGAATTAAAAGTAGGAAGGGTTGTCTGATTGCTAGGATGAGGTAGAGATTTGGGACTTTAAATAGGATAATCAGGGAGGGCTTCACGCCAAAGATGGGGCATTAGTCAAACATTATTTGATGACATTCATGACCACAGCTCTTAATGACAAATCTGGGCTCTGTTTCTAACTCAACTAAGTTGTTCACAAAAGCAGTACTTCTTCTATAGAATGGGAAACCACACTTAGACCCACATTATAGAATAAGCTTCTATAAGGATTTGTCACGGAAATCATTAGTAATCAGATCATTTTGATGATGTTACTAATGGAATCAAATGGAGGCAAGATGTTTCTGATGCTAGGAGCGGGAACTTCAGCCTCTGTCCCCAGATCTAGAGACACAGCTTCCTCCATTGTACATTTTAGTCATCATAAATAAACATACAACCTAAGTCAAAACTATGTGATTTGATTGTTCTGCTAATATAACTTCAAGAGGAATCTCACAAATTGAACCAAACAACAGAATGGGAGATGAAAGTCAAAGTACCAATTTTAAGACTGAATAAATTTAATTTTGACCATGTAGTAAAGTAGGAAGTCTTATATTCTAAAACTCAGAATTGTAGAGACCATGCGGCAATCAGGGCAAAGTGGTAAAGAAACTGAAAGGCACTTCACAGACACTAATAAGCAAAAGAAAACATACTCAGAGAACTATATTTAAAAATATATCTTGTTTATAGAAAGGAAAGTTGCATGAGAAGAGAGTAGGAAAAAACAACAATAGGTGTAGTTCCCTGAGGATATAACAGTTAAGGACAGGCCAAGAAATGCATGTGGAGCAATACTTTTGGAAGTAAACGAAATGGGTAAAGTATAGAATAAAACAAGAAGAATGGGAGGAATATTGTTTTCCTAGAACATTCCAGAGATGTGCTATTTTTATACAAGAAACTTAAACAAATGTTCAATGATTTTTTATTCAACTTTATTAAAGCAACAAATTAAATATACAGATTCAATAAAGCTTATTAAAAGAGTGTGTGTGTTTCCATGTGTAGAGAAGGGTAAGTTTCATTGATAAATACTAGTGATCTTGAAAACAGAATAGAGAATATATAAATAGATAAACAATGGCTAAGGAATTAATAAAGCCTACTTTCTCTTAAGGTTCCTAAGTAAAGTGTTTCATGGATGGTAGAGCCTTGAATCCATTGAAATCACTGGACAAATTGGATATGGTAGTTTTGTTTTTTAAAAAAGAGCAATTGGAAATAGAAAGCAGTTAAGTATGTGCAAAAGAAGAAGAACCATAAATTCCAAAATAGGAATTGAACAGTCTACCTGATAAACTCAATTTAAGATTAAGGTAGGATTAAATGACTATAGTGACTCAGAGGTTGAAAGTGTCACAGTGTATTGGGAAAAAAATATTAGACCTCCCTAGAGATACATTAGAAAATAATGTTGATGATTCATCTTCATACATTAATAAGAGTATCTAATATTAAATTTAAATAAGAGCAAGTTGACAGTAAAAAGTAGAAAGTAATGATGGCATTTTTAATAGTGCATTGCAAGATTTAAAAGAATCAGCCTGAGTCTGCTAAGAAAGTATACCCACATAAACATAATTATTTCATTTTCCATGAAATTAGCATTTGGTAATTTCACAGGAAATTGAAAATACCAGTCATCTTGGTTCCTTAAGTCTGTCTTTGTTATCACCTCTCCCTTCCTCTTCTCCTTCCTCCTCCTTCTCCTCCTCATCTTTTCCTTGTCCTCCCCCTCCCTTTTCTTTCAAAACATTCTCTGCAAGTGATTGTGTTCCATCTTTGTGAGAATCATAATTAGAGAAGAAAACTGCTATAAGTATGCCTGGATAACTTAAGTGCTGTCAGGAAAGAAAAAAGTTAAAATGACTGTAAGAGCATGTTTACACTTAAAATTTCCTGCTCTTGAAATTTTATTAAGTCAATTATGCATTCATGGGAGAAAGAAAGAAACAAAAAAGCTGGTGTAGCTTTCATCCTTGTATTGATTTTTGTATAGAATTAAATCATATGAGTCTAGTGAAGGATAGTATGGTTGGCTTTTTCTTAGTTTGTATTTCTTTAGATAGTCTATATGTATATATGGATAGATAGGTAGGTAGATAGATATAGATTGATAGAAAATCTGAATAAACTGGCTTTTGTTGGTTATTCGTATTGCAAACAACTCCTCCAAATTTACATGTGGGTTGCATTTTCTTTCTTTTAATTGTATGTGTTATAAAGAGAAATTAATTTGATGAAATCAATCTTTTTTGTTTTGTTAATGGTTGGCACTTTAAGCATTTTATTTAAAAACATTCTGCAAAATGAGGATGTAAAGTTAGTCTCCTAAGCTTTGAATATTTTTATATTGTCTTGCATTTAAAAAAAAAACAACTATACTTTATGAATTTTATTCTTATCTATGTTGCATATGAAAGGTCCAACTTTTTTTTCACATAGAAAACTACATACAGTTCTAGTATCATTTATTGAAAAAAGATTATTCTCTGTGTCTTAATAGTACCTATAATGAGTGAGCTATGCTTTTAAAAACACCAAACACATTTGTGTCTTTCCACAATATCTGAATTTGTCGAATAACAATAAATTCACAATCTTTACCACTTTCAATGGTAGTAGTTCCCCTAATATTTGTGTGTCACTTGATAGTCAAAAGATAGGCTATCATAAGTTCTTTTATCTCAATATTAACTTCTAAAATATATAACACTCAAGTCACACATGGTATGGTACATAATTGTATATGTAGTTTACAGAAAGGATAAGAAAGGGTTCAGATAGCCACAGGGATTCAAGAGTCTGAGAGCAAAGGTAGAAAGGAGATAGAAACACAAGGAGTAACATAGGTGTTCAGATAATATTAAGAAACCAGTTGAAAAACTTGTCCAGGACACAGAGCTGTCAAAGGGCAGGAAGTTATTTTAGGCCAAGGACCAAATGAATGTTAGTAACAGCTTGGAGCATCAGCTTAAGATAAAACTTGGAGTGGGCTGTGTGTGGTCATCCAGGGCAGGAAAAAAATCACACTCTACTGAAGCCCAAGAACAGAGATATAGAGGTTGGACACTGGTGATTTTATTTTTCTTTTCCCTCCCTCCCCCTTCTCTCTTTCTTTCTTTCTTCTCCTTCTCCTTCTCCTTCTCCTTCTCCTTCTTCTTCTTCTTCTTCTTCTTCTTCTTCTTCTTCTTCTTCTTCTTCTTCTTCTTCCCTCTCTCTCTCTCTCTCTCTCTCTCTCTCTCTCTCTCTCTCTGTGTGTGTGTGTGTACTAGGGATTGAACCCAGGAGTATTTAGCCATTGAGCCACATTATTATTTTTTAATTTTCTTTTTTTGGACAGGTTCTTGTTAAGTTGCTTAGGGCCTTGTTAAGTTGCTGCCATCCTCCTACCCCACCCTCCTGAGTTGCTACAATTAGGGGATGCGCCACCATGCCTGGCAACTGTGATGATTTTCCTGGGTAAGTCTCATGACATGGAGTGACCAGGTGATGGGGTGAGGGCACCTCCATCATATCTAGTTTCAGGGTGCTCCTCATTTTATGGCCTCAAGTGAGGGGATTGCTTCATTCTGTCGACTGGGCCTGGGTTTTCTGACATGAGTTTGGTAAACCCACACATCCCTGTGCTTCTGTTTAATTTGATAAGTTCACAGGTTACCATTTTTATTAGCACAATTAAATTTATCAGTTTGTGCCCTATGGTTGTGCCAGGCAGACGGAGTTGCTTACTGTATAAATAAGGAGCAGAGTCAGTCAATCCATATCACTTAAACACAAAAGGGAGTAACTTATGCAGAACTACTGCTTCATAAAATGGACTGACAAAGGTTTAAGCATAGTCTGAGAACTACTGTTCTGTGCATCATGGAGTAACTCAGCCTGCTCTCCACAGTACCTTGTCATGAATTCAGGTTTATTTATGGATTTTATTTTCTGTTTTGTGCTCCATCTCCCTATCCTTATAATAATACCACTTTTTTAAAAATACTGTAGTTAGCAAAACTTGATATCTGTTATTATACTAGTAGACAATAACATTGTCATCTTCAACCAGTATTATTCCCCATCAAGATCCCTTTTACCATCTGCATGTGTATAAATTTTGGAATCATCATGACATTTTAGCTATATCTGTTGATAAGTAATGAGTAATGGTTATTTTCACAATATTAATTTCTCTTATTCTTGAACATACATATTCCTCAATTTCTTTAGGACTTTGTTGATTTCCTCCAGTAACACTTTGTACACATAGAGTTCTTGCATTTTATTCATTAGTTTTATTTCTAGATGTTAGATGATTTGATGATCCCCTAAATAGATTTGATACATAACTTAATTTTCTAATAATTTATTTATTACATAAAAAATAATTTTATTAGCCCAATTCTAATAATTTATAAGGAACTTTTAAAACCTGTATAACTGCATCACAAAAGTAATCTTTTACTTTATTTTTTAAAAATTTTAACATTACTAGCAAGATTATCTAGTAGATCACATGGTTCAATTGGCAATAGGCAGAGGTTTTTTGTCTTTTTATCAATACTGAGGAAATTTTTAATAAGTTGCCATAAATATGATACTTGCTGTAATTTGTTTGTAGATATTCTTTACCAGATTAAGGAAATCTATTTTTTAATTTTTATATCTGTTGAAAGATTTCATCTCTACTAATTTGGAAACATATTGTTTTGTTTTAAAATATTAACTGAAAAATAAACAACTTGGTTGTATTCTTTTTATGCATTATGAAGTTAAATTTGGTAATGGTTTACTAAGGAATTTTGTGCCTATTTTCATGAAAAATGTTTGAAGAATTTACTGGTGATGCCATGTTTGTCTGAAATTTTCATGATAAAAGGAATTAATTATGAATTTAATTTATTTAAGAAAATCAGATTTTTTCAAATTTTGTGTTTTTTGCATTGATTTTAGTAAACTTTGTGTTTTCAAGTAATTTCATCTTAATTTTCAAGATGAACTTTTATTTCATCTTAACTTTAAAATAATGGCCTACAGTTCCTTGTAATATTCTCCTAATATTTTTGCAATTACTGTAGTATTTTTAAACAATGTTCTCCTTTCCTTGTTTATACTGTTTGTTTTATCTTCATTTTATTTGGTAAGTTTAGGTAAAGATTACTTTAAATTAGAAGATTAGAAAAATTGCTTCACTCTGGCAGGTGCAGACTTATAGAAAATGCAATTTGACTAGGCAAATGCTGGCCAACCAACTGACTTGGTATTTTATATAGTAGATAAAATATACTAAGATGCATCCTGATTCTGTCCACTTCCTTTATATGCTTCTATTTCTAAAATATATAGTAAAATATATAGTAGAAACATGAAAGTAACTGACATTTCTAAAGACCTATGTCACAGAATTTCCCTTATGCGGGCTATGGCTATTTCCTATATCTATCTGACAATGAACATTTGATGGTTTGCTTGCTGGGTATTTCTTGACATATCCATTGAAACAGAAATATAGACTCCAAAGTCTATGCTGGTGTTATCAAGGAAATTTGTATTTCTCATGTTCACTACTAGAAGATAAGTCATGATGATCAACTTAAATTGTGTGAAAAGATGACTGATCTCACACACACACACACACACACACACACACACACACAGAGTTTGAGATTTAGAGACTCAAGTATATTATATAATAAATGAAAATTGGGAAGAAAATAATAAATTTTCAAAATTCTAATTATATGTATGAAGCACTAAGCTATGCATTTAAATAAAAGTTATATATTTTTCTATCTTAGTCAAAAATTTTTGTGTTATTTTTTACTACTATTCATGTAGATTTATGGTATATAGGGTCATATTCTTCAGCCAAAATATAAACATATATATGGATTACTCTTACATTGTTAAAATCTAAAAGTAACTTCAGGGTATTGAGTAAGTATTCAATAAAATCCTGACATGGGATTATTTTTAGAGATTGATTACATAATTTTATGGATAAAGTAAAATTTTAATAGCTACCTATCCATTTTGTTTGAACATAAATTTAATATTAAAAAAAAATCCCTGGAAAGGCATAATCCCTGTATATTTCTGTAATTTACAAATTATTGGATATAATATACACAAATAATCTTGTCTCTTGTCTCATTATGGGCTAGAGAATGAATATGGAAGGAATAATTGTAATGACTTTACAGAGAAAGAATTATGTTACTGCCCATACATGTGAAGGTGAGTGAATGTGTGATTTTTTTTTTTTAGCCAGTTTTCAATCAGGAAGTTGCCGGGGCTGCTGAGTTATGAATGGGGCCGAGTTCTAAGCTACCCCCCTTTTGGGCCCTAAAGGGGGTTTTCTTTCTGCCTGCAGAAAGAAAAGTAACTTACCCGGCGAGGATGGGCTTAAGGACAAACATACGGTGAGTGCCTTCCTCTGCCTGATGGACAGAAACCACGCCACACCCAGGGAGTTTTGTATAGCAAGCTAGAATCCAAAAACTCAACTTTATTGGCAAGGTGCTGAACTTAAATAGGCCTAGAACTAGCCAATCAGCCGGCAGGGTGTTTCGGTCTCTCACGCTACATCATAGCCACACCTCTTTGCTTAGCCCAGGTCCTACTAGGGCGTGGTAAGCAGCCAAAGTCCTTCCCCTTGGCAGACATGAGTCCCAACAGGAAGTGACATAAACACCTCAGAGATTCAAAGTGGCCCACTGATCATCACACTACTCAAAACTGTCAGAAGGTTTGATGTCTTCAAATGGTGTAATATGTACATATTTCAGAAATTTATTTTAGAAAAAAAAATGGAGAAGAAATGCTTACAATGAAATCACTAATCCACATATTTTGTAATAAATTTGGATAGTACCACTGGAAATGAAAAAAGAAAACAAAACCAGAAAAACATATCTAATTTAAGAATGAATCAAAGAGCTGGGGTTTAGCTCAGTGATAGAGTAATAGAGTGCATATCTAAGCTCTGGGTTTGTACTACACCACACACACAGACACACAGACACATACACACAAAAAAAAAAAAAAAAGAAAAGAAAAGAGAATTAATTAGTATTAGTCAGAGACTAATTGGATCTATGATAATAACTATCATGGGTGAGTTCAATATTTCAATTCTATGTGTATAGAAGACATTAATATGAATAAGAACTTGTAGCAAATATGATTTATGTGGAGGTTGATGAATTAGTTTGGGAATTGTTCATTTGAGAAATATTTGTTAAACATGTACATGCTGGGAAATGTGTTTATTTATAGAAATACCTAGGTAGGATAACCTTGAAACCCTTTCCTTTTTATTAAGGAAATCAGATCATTATAAATAAGTTACAATGAAATGTGATCACTCATAGTAGAAATCAGTATAAAAGGTTGCACAACCATACATTGAAATTGAGGTTGAGGTATGATATTAAATTCATGATGAGAAGTAAAAATTATAGATATTCCAACAGAAAGTTTTAAAATATATATTGTAATCACATTTTAATACTGTCACTCAGATAAAGGTAAAGATATCAGGATAAATATTTGAGAGCTATAATTTCAAAAGAATACCTGTAACTATGAATATTCAGGAGGTATTTGAAATAATAAAATAAGAGGACCCTTTTATACTGGGGTATAGTCACCTTTGGGGAGAGAAAAGTGTGGAAGTATTATCAAATGAATTGACAAAAAAGTGAGGCTAATGTAGAACCATAGAAACCAAAAGATTTCTAATCTTTACATGTGAAGATAATATTTTTACAATTACTTTGAGTTTGGTCTTTATAAATTTTATTAGACTAAAAGTAATTTCTATCTTTTCCTGTTTTATTATCAGTAATTGCATCAAGATGACCAATGTATGTTCTCATTTTAAATTTGTTTTGTATAATCAGTTCACACCTTGTGGTTATTAATTAAAGAAATTCAACAAATCTTCAACTTATCTGGACCCCAGTTCTAAATATGTTCTTCTTTATTGTTGTCACTACATTCTTCTAAATCCTTAGCTATTTTGTCATCCCATTTAGTCAACCTTCTCCACCAGCTCTGCCTGCTGCCACCAGCCCTAATGCCTGAATTTTGACTTGGATCTATGTTTCCATCTGTGCACTGACTCAGTTTACCATAGGAGGACTTACCAGCTTCTTCATTCTGCCCAATGTAGAGTCAGCCCTCTGTATTCAACTTAATGAGAGAATTCACTAGAAGTCACAAATCCACCTTTGATAGTAGAACTCCTTCTGTCGATTAAATGAATTAAGACAAGAAAAAAATTGTTCTAGTATTAAATTCACAAATTTTGTTTATTAAAAATTATCTGGAAATTCTTCTGGATTCCAGATTTTGCCTATATGTGTAGTACCTGTCTTCTATTTCTTTACTGTACCTAAACAGATTATTGAGACATTGCTATGGAAACAAATCATAAAATGTAAGCAGAATATAGAAATTATTTATTTATGTATTTGTTCATGTCCAATTACTCAGATCAACTAGGAGATTCTCCTCATCTGGCCTAGACTGGACTTCTGTTGTTGGCTCATTCATACATCTGTGATTAGCTGGCAAGACAGCAGAGTGTCTTGACTGCCCTCACAGCTCTGGAGTTTTGGTGAAGTCCAGAGGGTGAGTGGGCCCTATGCCTATTATTATTCAGATGAATAGTGTGGTTTTCTCACAGTGGCTTGTCAGATCTCCAGGAGAGCAAGAAGCAGGCACAATCTCCTAGGGCCTAAATTCTGGATTAGCACCCTCACTTTTACCACATTTTACTTTCTAAAGATAATTGCAAGACCATTTCAGATAGCTCCACTCCTTCATAGAAAGAGCTATCAAAGTCACATTAAAAGGTGTATGGACAATGGAAAGGTAATAATGGGTATCATATTTGTAATCGGTCTACTTCCTGACTTACTCTCTCTCTGATGGACCTACCCTTTGCTGACTGAACTGTTCTTGCATTTGCTGACTTACCACCTAACTCAGGACACAGACTCAATCCATCTGGTTCTTCCAACTGTTCTGGCTCCTTCACAGTCCAAAGTCCGCTACAATCTATTCCTGCTCCTCTTTACTCCCAGGTCCAAACAGTACTGAGAAGACCTTCTGTATTCCTGCCCCAAAAGTCCTTGAAATACTTAATGGAAAATGGTGTGGGCAAAACTGGAAATTCACACGTAGCAAAATAAAATTAATCCTCTATCTCTCACCCTGCACAAAACTCAACTTAAAGTAGGTCAAAGACTTAAGCACTAGAACAGAGACCCTGCGCCTAATAGAAGAAAAAATAGGCCCAAATCTGCAACACATCGGCCTAGGATATGTTTTCCTTAACAAGACTCCTAAAGTGTAAGAAGTAAAATCAAGAAATAATAAATGGGATGGATTCAAATTAAAAAGATTCTTCTCAGCAAAGGAAACAATTAATAACATGAAGAGAGAGCCTACAAATTGGGAAAAATATCTTTACCACATGTACCTCCAATAAAGCATTAATCTCTAGGATATATAAAGAATTCAAAAAACTTAACAGCAAAAAAAAAAAAAAAAAAAAAAAACACAAAAAAAACAAATAATCAATAAATGGGCTAAGGAACTGAACAGACACTTCACAGAAGAAGAAATACAATTGATCAACAAATATATGAAAAAGTGTTCAACATTTCTAGCAACTAGAGAAATGAAAATCAAAACTCCTCTAAGATTTTATCTCACTCCTGTCAGAATGGCAATCATCAAGAACACAGGCAATAATAAATGTTGGCAAGGATGTGGGGGAAAAGGTACACTCATATATTGCTTGTGGCACTGCAAATTGGTGCAACCACTATGGAAAGTAGTAAGGAGATTCCTCAGAAGACTGGGAATGGAACCACCATTTGACCCAGCTATCCCACTCCTTGGTTTATACCCAAAGGACTTAAAATTAGCATACTATAGTGACATAGTCATATCAATGTTTATAGCAGCTCAGTTAACAATAGCTAGACTATGGAACCAACCTAGGTGTCCCTCAATAGATGAATGGATAAAGAAAATGTGGTATATATACTCAGTGGAATATTATTCAGCTTTAAAGAAGAGTGAAATTATGGCATTTGCCAGTAAATGGTTGGAGCTGGAGAATATCATGCTAAGCGAAATAAGCCAATCCCACAAAAGCAAAGGCTGAATGTATGCAGATGCTAATTCACAATGAGGCGGGGGGCACTAGGGAAGATAGCATTACCTTAGATTAAGTAGAGGGAAGTGATGGGAGGGGAGGGAAGGGATGTAGGTACAGGAAAGATAGTAGAATGAACCAGACATTATTACTGTATGTATATATGTGACTATACGACCAATATGATTCTGCAACATGTACACTCAGAAAATGAGAAATTATATCCCATGTATGTGTGATTTATCAAAGTGCATAAATGCATTCTACTGTCAGGTATAACTAATTAAAACAAATAAAAAAATTAAAAAAGAAAATGGAATAAATATTTCATTGCTTGTATTTTTCAGCTGAATTCAATTCTGCCATGGGAATGTCTCCATCCAGGAGATGAATTACCTATGATTTTTTTAACTTTCTGGATGATAATTCACATGATAGAATGGCAGGTCTTTTACATCAAAAGCATCAATTATTCAATTAATTCCTCTGATGAATGCCATCAAAAAATTAGAACCCCTATGGCTGCATGAACATTGCAACACCCTTGAGAGAGCAAGCATGACTGAGCATGGTAATTACTATAATCCTGTTACACACCTGGATGATTTACTAACCCCACCCTGTAATAAGAAATTACCACCATTTTTAAGCTGTCTATTGGATGAAAGAAGATATGAGTTGCTTTGTGAATGTTTGGAGAAAATGCTTTATGATTGTGTCTAAGTTTCCAGAGCCCCAACTTATTTGGAAAAGCATTAAACTACTCTACATGTAAAGTGCCTTGGAACTTAGGAGGCTGGACTCCAGGTTAGAAAAATCAGCATATATCAGAAGCAGAGAAAGATGATATATTTCAGTTTGAGAAGTGAGGTGGGCGTATAAGCACATAATTAAAGAACAACATGTCATGACCAGATGACAGACTGAAAGCCAACAATCGAAATATTAGAGTATCTAGTAAAAGGTACAATCTACATCAAAGAAGAAGGTTAAAATAACATTTAGCCAGAAGGCTTGTGGTAGAAAATATGTAGGTATGTAGGAATATGGTGGAAATATTCATTTTGAAGCACTGCTTTGTGGGAAAACTAATAGGTGCCATTGGGTCACAACAAAGAACAGTTATTCAAGGAAGAAACAATTTGTTGAAGATTGACACACTTAGTAAAACCACCCTATGATATAAATTTTGACTCAAGAAAGAATGAATATTCTTTGGGTGCATATATGAGAGAGAAATCATTTTTGTTGGTAGAGTTCAGTTATTTCTGAATTCAACAAATGGATTTTTATCAGGCTCATAGACTGATCATTCTGTCTAGAGAACTGATCAACAAAGAAGGGGAAATATGTAAAAGTATGTGGTGAATTCTATAAGCTGTGAGTCCTCAAAAAAAAAAAAAGTCTGTATAGTATGAAGCATCAGGAAATAAGTCTGGAAAAGTATGTCCATACATGATTTTAAAGACCTTGAATGATGTGCAAGAGTTAAAAAAAAATATGCAAGTTGCATGGTTTTAGCATCTAACAGACCTAAGTTGAAAAAGATGCAGTTCCTTTAGATGAAAAGGTTATGGAAAAGGTCAGGGACTCTGAGTTAAAAGCAATGAGATCATCTGACTAATTGAGGAAGGCTACAGGGTGGAATAAAAGCATCCCTGAAATTCAATTTTTGTTATTGCTGAGTTAGTGCTTATCAAACCAAACCTCCCTCAGTTAATAATAAAAAATTCTGTGCAGAATTAAAAAAAAAAAAAAAAAAAACACCATCTGATGAGTGAATAAAAGCTGAAAGATTCTGTATGGAAATCAACATTTTGAAAAAAAAAAGAATGTTATGATATGAATTCTACTTCTTTTGTTTTCCTAGTAAACAAAGGTGAATTCCAATTTGCATCATTATGGTGATGAAAACTTCAATAAAATCCTGTAGTATTACTGGCTTGGAGAACCAAAGGACAGTGTTTATTTTGCACAACCCCTGCAGCTGGAAAGTAAAGGTGGGGGGTGTGGAGAAAAGCAGAAAAAACAATTCTTTGAATGAACTCTGTCCGATTCTCTTGATGACCCCTAAATCATGTGGTATGGGGCAGCTTCCAGTCAATTCAGCTAAAGCTAGCAGAAATAAATCCAAATATGAGCTGCTGCTGATTGTGGGGAAAGAGTTTTGCAGTTTGAGTTCAGCCAAGTTAACTCCTCTCTAAAAACCAAAATCAAAATCTATGCTATTCAGAAGAAGAAAACATAATCCAGTTTTTCAACTGTTGGTCTGGTTCCTTATCAGCCCTTGGAATTATTGAATTTGTTAATTATATTTGGTTTTATATATTCTAATGGTTGTGTGATATATCTTCTTGTGACTTTAATCTTAATTTTTCTAATGATGAAAAATTTGGAGCATCTTTTCCTGTGCCTTTTGGTTCTCCATATGCCTCCCTTGTTGAATTATCTATTATCATTTGCCATTTAAACACTTTGATTATTTTTGTATGGTTTTGTGTATTTTTGCAGTCTCAGTACAAGTCCTTTGTTGGGTATGTTACTTTCAAATATTTCTTATCAACTCTTAGGTTGCCTTTTCCTTTTCTTTTTTTTTTATTTATTTTATTCTAATTTGTTATGTTTGCAGGGTGCAATTAATTTCCTAGTACATGTAAACAGCACAATTTTTCAAGTTGCTGGTTTTACATAAAGTATTTTTACCACAATTGTGTCTTCATGCATGTACTTAGGATAATGATGTCTAACTCATTCTACCATTATTCCTATCCCCTTGCCCCCTCTCCTCCCTCCCCCCTCTTTGTTCTATTATGTTTTTTTAAAAATATTTTTTAGATGTTGATGGACCTTTATTTTATTCATTTATTTATATGTGGTGCTGAGAATCAAACCCAGGGCCTCACACATGCTAAGCAAGTGCTCTACCACTGAGCCACAACTCCAGCCCTGATATTTTTTCCCCTTAAAACAAAACTGATGATTTGTTTAGCTTCCCTTACTTGTAGGACTGATGTTGAAGGTGCGTCAGCCCCACACAGTTGCACACAGTTGCAGCTGGGGTGACCTGACCTGGCTATGCCTCTGAGAGGACTCTCTCACATGGCTTAAAAGTTGCTTTTGATTGTGGAGGACTCCACAGAAATTGAGGGCCAGAGACTTCTTTCCATATAAACTTCTCTGTGAAAAAGTTGAGGTTCCTCATGGAATGGTGGAAGGGTTTCATGATAAAGTACTCCAAGAGGCAGAAAGTGGAAGCTACTATTTTTTTTTTTCCCATTTTGTTTTTGTTTCTTAAGTCTCTGGTTCATTCTCACTTCTATGTTCTATTCACCAGTCACAGGGCTTAGATTTGAGTGGAGGGGACATAACATACTGCACTGGGTAGGAATATCAAAGAACTGGGGAGTATGTTTTTAATCTTCTATATATTACTTCACTGAAAATACCTTCATTGTTTTTATTCTGATATGTATATTCACTGTAAAATAATTTAAAAACAGGTTTATTCCATATCTTGATTATTGTGAATAGTGCTACCATAAACATGGGACTGCAGATATTTCTTTGGCATGCTGATTTCATTTCTTTTACATATGTACCCACTAGTAGGATAGCAGGGTCTTATGGTAGTTCTACTTTTAATATTTTGAGGTATCACCATACTGGTTCCATAATGGCTATATTAATTTAAAGTCCCACCAACTTTGTGTGAAGATTCCTTTTTCTCAACATCCTTGTTATCTTTTGTCTTAACAAGTTTTTAAGTGTGCAATACAGTATGGTTAATCATAGGCACAGTGTTGTACAGCAGATGTCTAGAACATACTCATCTTGCATAGCTGAAATTTTATATCTGCAAACGATTAAGAAAGTTTATTTAACCTGATTTGAAGGGAAGATATCTTATATATTTCAATAATTAAAAATGAGGTAACATTGCCTGACTTTATGAGGCAAGTCCAACTTTGTTAATAAAGTAGACAAGGACAGTGCAAATAGAATTGCATAGACTAATAGTGATTATAAGTTTAGATTAAAAAATTCTAAAAAAAGTTGTAATAAACTGAGTTAGTTAGTATTTTAAAATACTCCTAATGACATTGACTTTATTCCATGAACAAAAAATGATTTAACAATTAAATATCTCCTAATGTAATTCCTATACTAAAAGTTTAAGCAAGAATTCCTATATTATAATGCAAATGAACACTAGCATTTGATAAAATACAACAATATATAAAATTGTTTAATTCCTAGAAAACCAAAAAATGATAGGAACTTCTTAAAGTGGCAAACGTAAGTTTTTAAAACTATAATAGTAACCTCATAGTTAGCAAAACGTATTAGATATATCACTTTAAGATGGGAAAAAGACAGAAAATTCTTTTAACTATTTATCATCAATATCCACCTGGACATCTCATCCAGTGAAGAGTAATAAGAATGAATATAATGTACAGCAATAAAAAATGCTCATTAATGACTGGTGAAGTTTTTTAAATAGAAAATTTCAGTAAAAGCTTCCAAAAAATTTCTAGAGTTCTTAGTGTTTGTGTGGGTACAACGTTTGAATCAATTACAAGACTTAAAGAGGTCAACAGAAGTCCAAATGCTAGCCACATTACAGAGATATTTTTTGGTTAAAAGTAAGAGGCAAAGAAACCTGCTTTTAACTTCTTGCCTCAACAATCACTTCTTGCCTAGATGGTTCCTATAATGAAAATTGTGCATCCCCTGCATGAACACACTGGCCAAGGCTCCCTTCCTTCAGTGGTCTGTGATGAAGAAGAGAGCTAAAAGATGAAGAGTGACATGCAACTTACATTTTGGGTTTTGGATAGTGTTTAATTAATGGAATATTGCTCCAGTAGCTGTCATTCACTAAAAGATTCTTCCTACTCCATTATGAGTAGAACTGATGGCATAGAAACAAAAAGTTTTTATAAAAAATTCTTTCCCTAGGGAATAAGATTAGAAAAAAAGTCAACAAAGCTAATAAAAAGTAATCAAAGCTGTTATATTTAAAAAAAATATATAATTCTGTCTTGGTTCATTTTGTGCTGCTGCAACAGAATACCAGAGACTAATATTGTTTGATTTATTAAACAGATTTATTTTTTACAGTTCTTGAGTTTAGGAAGTCCAAGGTCAAGAGGCCTACATCTGGCAAGAGACCTCTTGCTGAGTTATCCCATGGAAGAAAGCAAGACAGTGTACAAGAGAGAGAGAAGAGAGGGGATTAAACTTTCCCTTTTATTGGTAGAAAAGTTCCATGACAAATCTTCTCCTTTAAAAATAGCATTGATCAGGCTGGGGTTATAGCTCTGTGGCGCAGTGCTTGCTTAGCAGGTGTGAGGCACTGGGTTTGATCCTTAGCACAGCATAAAAATAAAAAAAAATAAAATTAAGGCATGCTACAACTACAAAATTAAAAAAAAAAAATAGGATTAATTCATTGGTGAGAGCAGAGCCCTCATGACTGTCACCTCTTACGGGCTCCCTCTTCTCAATGGTGTTCATTACAGGTTATTTCCAATAAACCATCTTGGGGTGATGTATTTGAACTGCAGCAATTCCTATACCAGCAGCAAATTTTAAAGAGTACTAACAAAAATGGCACCATTTACTAGAGCAACCAAAGCTACAAATATAAACCTAGACATAAATTTAAAACAAAAGATTTGTAAGAACTTTATAGACAAAATGATAAAGCTTTATTGAAAGACATAAAAGAAATTCTAAATAAATGGAGATACAGCATGTTCATGCACAGGAAGTCTAAATATCATAAACAGAGAAGTTCTATCCAAATAAAAATTATTAATTGAAAGCAAGTCCAGTAAAAATATAACCATATTTTTTTAAATATTTATTTATTTGCTTTAGTTGTACACAATGCATTTTACTTTTACGTGGTGCTGAGGAATCGAACCCAGGCCGCGCACGTGCTAGGCGAGTGCTCTACCGCTGAGCCACAACCCCAGCCCTAACCATATTTTTTATAGAATTTGAAAATCCTTAGGGGAAGAAAGTTGGATTGGCAATAAATTCAGGAGAGGATGCCTCACTTCTCTAGTTACAGAGTTCTAGATTAAAATAAAAATGAGATGTATTTGCATAGTTGTAAGACTGGCAAAAATGGGAAGGTTTAGATTGGCTAAGTGCTACTATGTATGCCAAAAGGTGAGATTTGTTAGATGTTGTTGAGGGTGTGCATACAATTAGAACAGTTTAGGAGAAGACTTTGATAACATCTATTGAACATATGAATGTTGATTTACCTGAGGCCCCAGTAGTGCTATTTTGAAGCATCCACTATAGACATATGTGTACATATATACACTAGAAAATGCCTAGGATTAATTCTAATCACTATTTACAATGATGAAAACATAGAAATATGAAATAGGGACTTCAGAATTATTTGCCATTTTCATAGAATAATAATGGCTAATTAAAATAAATTTATCCTGGACATTTAAATATGTACATATAACTCAATTTGAAAATATCAAGCAGTAATTAATACACTCCATATGCTATCATTTATGTATGTTTATAAATATGTAGCACAAATGTTCCATTAATGATACTATCAAATGAGGTCCAAGTTCAACAATGTATATGTATATCATTAATTTCTGAGAATTGACAATGTGAAGAAATGGAGGGGGTCTTTATTGGAGTCTCTAATGACTTCATTTTTTAAAAGAGGTATGTAAAGCAAATATAGCCTTTTCAGCATAGGTATATGAGTGTCATATTACTTTATATACATTTTCACATTTACATTTTTATAATAAAAATGGAAAATGTTACCTGATTATAAAGTATTTAATTGAAAATACTTATAAAGTAGAATAAATAAGGCATATATCTTCTTTCAATATCAAGAATAGTGGATTTCATTTTCCATAATATCAAAATCTTTAGAAAAAAATACTACAGAAGCATGTTGCGCCTATCTAATAATGACTTTTTTTCCTAAGAAACAAAATATAGGACACAATTGAGAGAAGGAAAAACATAGAATAAGCTAGGCATTGAGGGGAGGAACTCTAATAAAAATAATAGCAAAAAATAACAAAAATATTGATTTTTATTATTGTCTTTGGAAATAATCACTCCAACAAAAGCATATGATTCAGTGTTTTAACTTTAAAGATGTTAATATAAATTTTGTCAGTCATCCAAGAGAAAATCATGAACTTATGATAGACTTTCTACTATGAAGTTTACCTAGTACTACAGTTAATATTCAGAGCATAACTAAAAAGAGTTATATAATGATATGAATTTGGGACTAATCTGTTGGAACAGATGCGAGTTTCTGTAATTAAAACAAATGCTATCTAAAAATAAGTATTTCATGATTTGTAAAAATTCTTCAACAATAAGGAGGAACAAGTAGTTTTAACTAGATATAAGATAAACATGGATTCCTTCAAATCTCCTTGTTTATCTGAAGTGTTTGCAATATACTCATAATAGACACTTGTTCTTAATTTGCATAATATTTTAAGTAGTCCATAATGATTTTCCATCCAAGAACACATATGTTCTTCAAAATCACATTTTGAATGATCCAAAACAAATATTAATATTCTAATTTTATAGATGAAATAACCAAGTCTCAATTTGAAAGATAAAATAATTGAGAAATACTTTTTTATAAGTTAAAGTTCATGTTTCCAATTTTGAGTCATGCTAGTTTTTTTTTTTTTGTTGTTGTTGTTGTTGTTCATTGGTTTGTTTGTTTTTGTACTTGGGATTTAACCCATGAGCTCTTTACCACTGAGCCACATCCCCAGGGACTTTTAATTAATTAATTAATTTTTTTGAGACAGGGTCTCACTAAGTTACTTATGGCCTTACTAATTTGCTGAGGCTGGACTTGAACTTGTGATCCTCTTGCCTCAGCCTCCCAAATGGTTGGGATTATAGGCATACATCACCGCACCAGACTTGAATTACACTAGGTTGTTTGGCTTCTAGTTGCCGTATATCATCTCTTTAAAATGCAATTTAAAAGTCATTTTGTTCAGCAATCTTTGTCTTTTGACTAAACGTCCATGCAAATTAACATGCATTTTCTCTCTTGTCCTCACTGATTATTTCTTTTGCTGAGAAAAAGCTTTTCAGTTTGAATCCATCCCATTTATTGATTCTTGATTTTATTTCTTGCACTATCGGAATCTTGTTAAGGAAGTTGGGGTCTAATCTGACATGATAAAGATTTGGGCTAAACTTTTCTTCTCTTAGGTACAGGATCCCTGGTCTAATTCCTAGGTCCTTGATGCACTTTGAGTTGAGTTTTGTGCATGGTGAGAGATAGAGACTTAATTTCGTTTTGTTGCATATGGATTATCAGTTCTCCCAGCTCCCTTTGTTGAAGAGGTTATCTTTTCTCCAATATATGTTTATGGCACCTTCGTCTAGTATGAGTTAATTGAATTTATGTGGGTTTGTCTCTGTGTCCTCTACTCTGTACCATTGGTCTAAAATCTAAAATCTATTTTGGTGCTAATACTATGCTGTTTTTGTTACTATTGCTCTGTAGTATAGTTTAAGATCTGGTATAGTGGTGCTACCTACTTCACTCTTCTTGCTAAGAATTGCTTTGGCTACTCTGGGTCTCTTATTTTTTCCAAATAAATTTCGTGATTGAGTTTTCTATTTCTATGAGGAATGTCATTGGGATTTTGATTGGAATTGCATTAAATCTGTATAGTGCTTTTGGAGTATGGTCATATTGACAATATTAATTCTGCCTATCCAAGAACAAGCACTAATCTCTAGGATACATAAAGAACTAAAAAAAAAAAAAAAAAAAAAAAAAAAAAAAAAAAAAAAAAAAAAAAAAAAAAAAAAAAACCTTAACACTAAAATAAATAAACAAATAAGTAGATAACCCAGTCAATAAATGGGCCAAGGAACTGAACAGATACTTCTCAGAAGATAATATATAATCAATCAACAAATATATGAAAAAATGTTCAACATCTCTAGCAATTAGAGAAATGCAAATCAAAATTACTCTAAGATTTCATCTTACTCCAGTAAGAATGGCAGCTATTAAGAATACAAACAACAGTAAGTGTTGGCAGGGATGTGGGGAAAAAGGCACACTCATATATCGCTGGTGGGACTGTAAAATGGTGCAGCCAGTATGGAAAGCAGTATGGAAATTCCTTTGAAAACTTGGAATGGAACCACCATTTGACCCAGCTATCCCACTCCTCAGTTTATACCCAAAGGTCTTAAAAACAGCATACTATAGTAATGCAGCCACATCGATGTTTATAACAGCACAATTTATAATAGCTAAATTGTGAAACCAACCCAGATGCCCTTCAGTAGATGAATAGATAAAGAGAATGTGATACACACACACACACACACACACACACACACACACGAATATTACCCAGCATTAAAAGAGAATAAAATCATGGCATTTGTAGGCAAATAGATGGAGTTGGAGACTATCATGCTAAGTAAAGTAAGCCAATCTCCAAAAACCAAAGGCCTAATGTTTTCTTTGATATGTGGATGCTGATCCATAATGGGGGTGGGGGAAGAGCATGGGAGGAATGAAGGAACTTTAGATAGGGCAGAGGCAGAGAGGAGAAGGGAGGAGGCATGGGAGTAGGAAAGATGGTGGAATGAGATGGACACCATTACTGTAAGTACATGTATGAAGACATGAATGTTGTGAGTCTACTTTGTGTACAACCAGAGAAATGAAAAATTGTGCTCTATTTGTATACTGTAATTGAAATGCATTCTGCTGTCATGTATAACAAATTAAAATAAATAAATAAAATTAAAAAAACACTAATATGTATTATACATATTTCTCTTGAACATAGTGGTATTCATTATGACACTGTCAAAGAATGACTCAAATACAAGTTTGTATTACTATAGACTTGAGAAAATTCAATTAAGAAATAATAATTAAATAATCTGCTACATCTTTTTTGTTGTTGTTGTTAGCAACCAGTGACTGAACAAAAAACAGGGAAACATGAGATAAATTGGATGGTAATAGAAGAATTATATCCTTTAGTTTTCACAAGGTTACCTATAAACTCCAACACCTATAAACTCCAAAACAGCTAATGAGATTGTGATTAGGATGGAAAATATTTTGCAGTTTGAAATTAAAAATTAAAAATATTTATTCTAAGTTTATACTCATGTCTACAAATTTTGAGGCCAGTCTTAACTAAATTTTAAATTTCACTTTTTAGTCCTCTTTTACTTTCAAACTATTGTTTCCTATATTCCTTTCCCCCATACATCTTCACATTTTTTCCTATTTACCTATTTTCCTTTATTTAATAATCAAGAAGTTATACCACATGCGAATCCCAGGTATTGACATGGTAAAGATTTGAAGGTAAATATATATGTTTTCATAGACCTTTATTTTCATTCTCAATCTGCACCTTAAAACTAGAACTTTCAAAGCAGTATTAGGAAGGGCTTTCAAATCTTTACAAGAAATAGCTGGAAAAAGACTCATTTGCTCTGCTTGAAGCCCTGTTCTTTATCTCTCTTACACCCTACCTCTTTTCAGCATGTTCCAAACTTGTTACCTTTAGGTTTTTTTTTTTTTTTTTTTTTTTTTCCTTTCCTTTTTCTCTTTGCAAGCCTTTTACTCTCCTTTGGCTATTTTGAATCCTGCTTCTCTCATTTTACCCTTAAAGTGCTGTAGTGATTTGACATGTATTTACTCTTTGGCTCTTCAGGTAATGTATGACAACAGATTCTGGAAACCATTTTCCTCCCTTGATCATTCCCTGGAACTATTCCAATAGCCCAGTAAAAGAATGAGGTCACCCTAATCCTCTACTAGTTGAGGAGGTAGGAGATTATTTATAATCTGGACACAAGTAACTAGCATTCAAAATAGAAAATTGAGTGATATGAAAAGACAGAAAATACTTGGATAGTACAAAACAGGAGGAACTTATCCCATTTATTGATTCTTGATATTAATTCTTGTGCTACAGGAGTCTTACTAAGGAAGTTGGGGCCTAGTCCAACATTAATATCAAGAATCAATAAATGGGATAAATTCAAACTAAAAAGTTTCTTCTCAGCAAAAGAAACAATCAGTGAGGTGAATAGAGAGAATACTAATTGGGAACAAATTTTTACCACATGCACATCAGATAGAGCACTAATCTCTAGAATATATAAAGAACTTAAAAATCTTAACACCATAAAACCAAATAGCCCAATCACTAAATGGCCAACGAACTGAACAGACACTTCTCAGAAGAAGATATACAATCAATCAACAAATACATGAAAAAAATGTTCAACATCTCTGGCAATTAGAGAAATGCAAATCAAAACTACTCTAAGATTTCATTTCATTCTAGTCAGAATGGCAGCTATTAAGAACACAAACAACAATAAATGTTGGAGAGGATGTGAGGAAATAGGCACACTCATACATTGCTGGTGAGACTGCAAAATGGTGCAGCCATTATGGAAAGCAGTATGGAGATTCCTTGGAAAACTGGGAATGAAATCAGTGTATGACATAGTCATCCCTCTACTGGGCCTATTTCCAAAGGACTTAAAAACAGTATACTACAGTGACATAGCCACATCAATGTTTATAGCAGCACAATTCACAATAGCTAGATTGTGGAACCAACCTAGATGCCCCTCAGTAGATGAGTGGATAAAGAAAATGTGGTATATATGCACAATGGAATTTTACTCAGCAATAAAAGAGAATAAAATAATGGCATTCTCAGGTAAATGGATGAAATTGGAGAATATAATGCTAAGTGAAGTTAGCCAATCTCAAAAATCCAAATACCGAATGTTTACTCTGATATAAGGAAGCTGATTCATAGTGGGGTTAGGTTGGGGAGCATAGGAAGATTAGAAGAACACCTGAAATGGGGAGGGACGGCAAGGAGGGAGCAAGGGGGTATAAAGAGAGGAAGAAAAAAAAGATGGTAAAATCATAGGGTTATCATTACCCTAAGTGCTTGTTTGAAGACAGGAAAGATATGAATATACTTTGTATGCTAACAGTGATATGTAAAAAGTTTCTCTTTATGTGTATTAGGAATTGTAAAGCATGCTACTGTTATATATACAACAACCCTGAATTTAAAAAACAAAACAAACAAACAAACAAACAAAAAACAGGAGGAATCACATAAGAAGATTGAGCTGTTTGGGGAAGGAGGTGATGTTTTGAACTGTACAGGAAATATTCACAATGACATATGGGTGATAATAATTTCAATGTTTGAGCTATGGAATCATGGAAAAGCAGAGTGGTTTAGTGGGGTGAAACTCCATTCCTGCAAGGTAACTCAGGTTAAAATTCAAGTTTGCATCCAACTGATAATTGGTAAGCCAGAAGCATTTTGTGCCTACTCTAATTAAGTCCAGTTAATGATATATCATATTTTGTGCTGTGGTATTTAATATAAATAATCTATGTTCTAGAAAATTGTTCCACTTTATATATCATATTTAGTTTCCTAATATAGAAAAATCTCATTAAAAGATCCCTGCTGGGAAATGGGATTCCCTATACATATTATAATAGACTCTGCTCTTATCTAGAATTATAACAACAGAGAGTGAAAAAATATATATACTTACATAAGTTATCCAAAAATGTTCAAATTGGAGTATATTTTATATGGAAAGATACAAAAATTTTAAATTACAGTGATAATAGTGACGATAACACTATATATACAGTAGGATTCTAATTAGAGCAAAGACTATAATTTTTATCTCAAAATCTTTTTTTAAAAAAGAGAAATTTATATATGTAGCAAGCAATATTTTGAATAAAAAAATCAGAGTTGTTTAGACCTGAAAAGTGTTTTAGAATCCATCTATTCAAATCCTTTAGAGATGAGAAAACTCCTTTCAGAAGAGACTGATTTTGGCAAGGACGTATGACTAAATTACTGTAATAACAGGACTCATAATCCATGCCTTCTGCTTCCAGGACAATGTTCATGATGTTATTATTTTTCAAAATGATATAATTCTCCTTAAATAATTTGGTTTGAAATTCTGAGAGAAAAAATTGCTATGGAAAACTCAAGGCATTATAAAAAGAGGTGAAGTTCAGGACCAAAGTTCCTGCCTTCAAGGCAGTTTTATTCTTTAAAATCTGATAACTAACAAACATAATTTAAATTAGGCTTCCTTTTATTTAGAACGTGTAAGATCAGTAATGCTGATAATAAAGTGGTACTCTATTCTATTTTAAACAAAAACGTTGCTTTAAATCTGAAAGAAAATGCAGAAAATACATTCACACTTTCACTTGAAATCTAAAGCATTTTGAATATTACAACTGATAATTTAAGAAATACTGGTATTAAAAATGATATTACCTAAAATGAAAAAAGGATCAGAAAGAAGAGATCTAGTAGGTTAACAAATTATATTTATAACTGAAAAATAACACAGAGACGAACACAATACATACAGCCCAATACCTATGTGAAATGAGCCAGAATTTATCACAGAATTTTTTTTTCCTTTTTAATATTTGCTGCTAAAATAAAGAGATCCTGATTTAAATGTCCTTGGGGAAATGACATCCTCACCTGCAAAATACTCAGAATGGGAGCCACACAATACCAAGACAGTTTTGCAAGAACAAGAACAAGAACATAACATGTACAAGTAATAAGTGCATGTAACATGAAACAGAATATTGGCTATTGCCAGATCTATTTAATAACAAAGAGCATAGGAGCATTAATATTATAAAATGGGTCAAACCTAAGTGAATTTGAAAAGCAGACAAATAAAACTCAGATCACAAAATCAACTATTCAGAAAATAAATGGATTGAATGAATGAGTGAGTGAAAATTTTCTTCTCCAGGAAACACCCTTAAGAAGCATTCCCTATTAAAATGCAAATTAAAAATTAAAGTGTTGTACAAAAATCTAAACTTAAATAAAGAGCATAGACATGGTAAACTATTGTGAGAAAGATAAATACAGAGAAGCATGTCAAGTTATATTAGTTCATCATTTCTTTTTTCTATAAAAAGACAAAAATTTCAGGTCTGGGCCAAGGACTGGGACATGGCAACTACTACCTGTTTACCATTCCTATTTGAAGGTATTAGATTTTCTTTTACTTACCTTGCTCTATGACACTATATTTCCAGAGAAAACTCATTACTTTGGGGAGGAAATTATCAATAGAAGTAATCCATTTAGTTAAGACAAAGATTAAAGTACAAATCATTCATTTGTGATTCACACATTATGAAGAAAATCCTAAGATTCTTAATAACACTGCCAGCCTCTTAATGTGGAATGTTTTTATACATTATGTTTAATTTAATGAATTACCATAGAAAAAGAAGTTTTTAAGCTTAGGTTAAGAAACACTGTTTACTTTTTAAAATTCATTTAAAAACTATTCAACTCTAGTGTATTTTAATGAGGTCATGTATACTATATGGTTTGATTCATGTCTCATAGATTCAACAGTTAACATTGAATATTACTTATGTGGACTTCCTTCATAATTGAATCATACAAAACTTTCATGAAGTCATAGGAAACTTTGCCTGAACAGTACTACATGCCTGGGAACATAAGTTGCCCTGTTCATGCAGTATCTTTAGTAATCTTCAGAACAAGCGTATCATGAAGACAATACTATCAATATTATTATTCTTATTAATGATAAACTGCTGGGTGTGGCAGTTTACACCTGCAAGCTCAGCATCTCTGGAGGCTGAGGCAGGTCATTTGCAAATTCGAGGCCATTTTCAGCAATTTAGGTAAACCCCTTCCCAAGATAAAAAATAAGGAGGGATGGAGATTTATTTCATTGGTAGAGCACATCTGGGTTCAATTCCCAGTGCAGAAACAACAACACAAGGAAACTAATGCCTAGATACCAAGAAAAATTAAACAACTTGCCTTGAGTCTTTTACCTAGCTTTTAAAAAGCAGTATCATTATAGGAACCCAGGTGTCTCTATCTCTAAAACCTGTACTCCTATCTAATTAACATCTCTGTTGTAAGGATTCTGTGGATACAGCATAGAATAGGTAAGTGTTGAATATGACACATATCTGAAGCCATCCTTTCTACCTTTCTTCACATCACAAAAGAAAACCAGATTTTTCCCTCTGTGTATTCTTAATATCTCTAATTGTGCTCTGCTTTCTCTGTCAACTACTTTACAATATTTACTATGCTCCTAGTTTCTCCTCTGTACATCATCACCCTGTATTTTGCTACCTGTCTGATAGCTGAACACCCATGCAGTTGTTTCCCCTCCCAATAGGTAGTTATCTTTAATAACTCATTCATGTTTACCACCCACAGAAGTAAGAGACGTCAATTGTAATTTTAAAGTAAACACACTCTCTGGTCCCCATCTTTCTGTCTTCACCTTAATCCAATCCAAGAGATTCTAAAACAACCATTTCACAATCTCTGTCTTTCTTTTCTCTCCTTGTTTTTGTTATGCACACAGCTGCCAGGCAGATTTCATACACAAATAATTACATACTTACATGTAGATTTCAAAATGAAAACAGTTCAAATATAGTGTAAAAGCTAAAAATCATTGTTTAACATCATAAATAATTTCCCATTTCCCCCATAACTATTGATTATTGCAAGCTTTTATGTGAAAATTCCATTTTGATTCTGGATAGCTTGTATATAATTCTCTTATACCTTCTGGTTATCACAGTTGATTTTATTGGCTTTTGAAGTAAAAATTATGTTTTCTGAAAATTATGTAACTGTGGATGACTTATAACAAACATGAATAACCTTTTCTTTCTTATTTTATTGTATTGTCTAGATCTTGCAAGACAACACTGATAGAAGCTGCAAGAAAGGGCATCCCTCTTTTATTCCCAACTTAATGAGAATGCTTCAGAAGTTTCATTATTAGTCTGATGAAGCTTGTTATTATTCCATTTATCAAACTAAGGAGCTGCTTTCTTTCTTCAGCTTTCTAAGAGTTGATCAATGGCAACAGTTTTCTTAAAAGAAATTTTAGAAAATTGGATCTGAGATGTTATTATGAATTTTGATAGAAAAATTCTCCTTCAAGAAGGAGTTTTTTTTTTATTTTTATTGTTTTCAATTGCTGTATTCCACATGTGGTTGATACAGTTGAATTACAGATCATTTTAAAAAATATTTCTTTCTTTACTATCAAAATTAAACTCCAGTTGGTCAAAGGGATAAATATAGTAAAACTGTTGAATTTATTTGGTTACATTATTCATTTTGAGTGAACATTATATAATTTCATCATATATAAAATTGTCTTACAGTGTTTTGCTTCATTAATTCTATTTGTATGAAGTTAATACTGACTCTTTAGATAAGTTGTCTTATTTATTTGTCTTATTTCTCATACTTTCTCTGTATTCTAGAATGGATTTTTAAAAGTCTATTTTTGAGACTTTTAAAGAGTGGCTTGAATCATTTGATGTTGTGAATTTTTTTTTTTTTTTTGCTTTTTTTATTATTTTTTTGGTACTCAATTTTTGTTATTTTCAATATTTTGATTATTTTGGTAGCTTCTTAAGTTGAAAGCAGGAGTTCTGTGCTCCACAGTTTTGTGCTCTAATGCTTAACCTTAGTAATTTTAGCTTTTTGAAAAATATATTTTATATTTACAATGTCTTTTGAGAATATCTTTGATGTTCTTCTTTTGGTTTTGATACAGTGAATGGAAACACCTTCACATATAAATAACCAAACTATAGACATACACAGTGTGTAGATGTGAAGTAGACTGGCCAATATCTTAAGGTCTATTTAGTTATTCTGGTGGTAAGCCAATAAACATGCATGCTATTACCTTTTAGAGATTGATGAACATTTGTTTTGTAACCTTAATGATAACATCATTGTACTTTTCAATTCTCCAAGTCTCACTGGAAAGGGTAGCATATGTTTTTTTGGATCAGAATGCTCTAAGTATGCTCTGAGCATATTATGCTGAACATATAACTATGTTATTCAAATTTCTTACTTTCTTCTTGGCCCATCCTGTGTTCTCACGTAGCCTTATCATTCCTCCATCAAAATACATAACCTGACTTTATTCATTGCCCATTTATTTATCAATTATTTTTTTCTCTAATTCTCTGTAAGTGCTTCTTGAAGTCAGTCAACATTGTATATCCAGCATCCATTATCATTCATGATTTGCAATAATTCTATCAATACTATTTGTTGAATGAGTGAACATTCAATACTTACTAATATTCAGCATTATCTTCTTGTTTTCCGTAATGTATAACTTAGTGTGAATTAAGACAAAAACATTCTTCCTATCTCAAGTTAATGTGAGTAGATAATTTAACCTTATTAACATTAAACCATAACACAAATTATATAAATAAACGTTTTCTGTTTTTTTACTTCACAATGTTAGTCAGCCTCTAGAGATAATCTTAGTAATTCCTTATTAGTAAGTCCCAATGATAGAAACACAATTTTTGCAGTTGCCTCTGAGTATATCAAATATATCAAGAAATAAGCAGAGATTTTATGTTAATCAATGGCTTGCCCTGTTATGGAATGGAAAATTTGTAGTGTCTGTTCCCACACATTTCTCTACTTTGAGCCCTCAGAACCTCTTTGAGTTTGGATGGGATTAATGTTTTCTCAGTCTTCTGATGGAATGAGTCAGGTCCCACTGGAACTGTTTTGCCCAATTTCCCTTTGTCTCAGTTATACTTTTTCTCTTCTCCCTCAGTGATGTAACAAGAGGCCCTGGGGGGTGTATTACCTCAATAGTTCAATGTTTCCACTGGCACTCATTTTCCACCAGAGAGGCCACTAGTAAGCTTTATGGTGCATAGAAAAGCAATTTCCGTGGTAGTACCCTGGCTGACTTTTCCTCTCACTGACAACCCCAGGGATTTGCTGTGAATCATTCCCATTGAGGCTAATTGGAGAACACATTGAGAAAACTGGTCATAAACACAAATATCATCTGCTTAGATACTAGAGACCAAACCAAAAAAAAAAAATTGTAGTTTATTTTAATTGGCACCCTTCTGTGAGGGGGGAAAAAGAAGTCAATTAGCAGATTATTCTAATTATCAGATGCATGGAAGCATATCCCCATGTTGAAAGTTTTACTGTATTTCCTCTTCATTCAATCATCTATATTTTTCCATGATATCTTGTTATACAGAAAATGTTTAGGGTAATAAATTGAGCCATTATTAACTGAATATTGCAAATATAAACCAGAAATAATCTCTCATCTTTGAAAGTTTGTCTCTGAGGGCTACTTCTACAACCAAAATTGTACCATTCTAAGGAAGAAGCTTCATAATAGTTTGAACAATGAAAATTAAATATAAAAAAATAGGTAGGAAAACTTTTTCTATAAGGTATCAAATAATAAATATTTTAGATTGTGCAGGCCGTAAGTTTTGTGTCATTTCTCAGTTACCCAAATCAGCTCTGCCCTTGTGGAGTACAAGCATACAGCTTTGAACAAGACGTATTCACAATACATATACATTACATGCAAATGGTAGAAATGTCCATGTTCCAATCAAACTTTATTTATAATACTGGCAACAGGCAGCAAGCAAGACTTGGCCCACTGGCTACAGTCTGTTGACATCGGATATAAAACATTATTCACTAGTTAAAGAAAGCTAACTTGAAAAAAATAGTAAAAGAGGACACCAAAGAATAGCAACATAAGGAGGCTACGTTACCTTTGAGGATAAGTGAGAATACACTCAAAGAAGAAAGAAACTTGGAAGAACTTCCATCCTCACATTTGCCCCAGTGGATGAACTTCAGGCTTAAAACTTTATTCACCCATTATATCTATTGTGGACTTTTACTGTATGATATACATATATTCCTCTAGAATATATTTTTCAAATATATAGTTTAGGCATATTCTCATTGCAATTTTTCCTACCTTATTTTTAGCTACTAATTAGAAATACTTGAAGAAACCCAGCCCTTTTGTGAATGAGTTGTATCTTCCGCAGCACATAAGTGTGATAAATTCATTAACCTGGAGACAGGAGTGAAGGCTTTGTTTTGTAAACTATACCAGTAAAACTATTTTTAAAATATTATTAAGTAAAAATATTAAAATATTGAGATCTAAAAAGTGAGGTCAAACAAATTAATAGAAAATATTTTTAATGAGAAAAGTATATTATTTTGATTGTTTAATGTATTCTAATTGACTTAATAATGTGGGTTTAGCTTTGCTTCTAAGGTACTGAATTATTATTCTCACTATCAAATATTCAGGATACTAGACTGACCATTGGGATGTTTAAAAAATGGCCACACATCTGGGATGGGTTAAAAGACCTCTAAGTTTGAATATATGTAAATTACTCATTGTCATCATCACCAGATTGTAAACTGCCTGACTGCATGGGTTGTAATATTTATATTTCACAATTTTATGTAAACTTGAATATTCTAATGAGCTCTCAAAATGCTTATTAAAGAATTAAGTTGAGAATAAAGTTATTTTTTTAGGAATCTAGTACATCCTTGTGATCTGAGACCATAAATTAATTTCCTTTAATGTTACTATTTTTATAAACAATATGGAGACATTAATTTTAGAAAATGAATTTAGATAGCAGTCTTTATAATAATCTTCTAGTAGACCATAACAATAGTATAAACAATGAAAAAAACTATGAAAGATCAGATACTTATGGTATATAACTCTACTTTTTGAATCATAAAACACTGAATTCAGTTCTCATTCTTATACTTTCTGGTTGCATGATTTCTCCTACTTTCCTGTTATATATCATGAGACCAACATTTACCCACTTTAAATATTGTTGTGAGAATTAAATGAGCTATTGCAGTACACAATAACAATCTATATACTGGTCTCAATATCATGAAACTTAAACATAACTTAGAGCAAAAGTCCATTATTTGCATAGCTTGATGATAAACATTATATATTAAAAACTTATCAAGAATTACATAATTTTGGGCTGGGGTTGTGGCTCAGCCGTAAAGCGCTCACCTAGCATGAGCGCAGCCCGGGTTCGATCCTCAGCACCACGTAAAAATAGATAAAGGCATTGTGTACAGCTAAATAAATAAATATTTTTTTAAAAAGAATTACATCATTTACATAATTTTTCTCCATGTGGAAATAATAGGTAGCATGGTCGCGATATCTACCTGGATTTTTGTTTTTGCCTGATCTCCTCCACCCCCACTCTTTTCTTGGAAAATCAGAAAACTCCTCATCAGGTTATTATATTTCAGATTTAATTTGATTATTATTGTGATGAAAATGAAACAAAACCAAACAATTTAATAAGAAGGTGAAATACTTCAGCTATAAAAACTGTGCTTTTTATATGTAATATGAAAATAATTGCACTCTGCAAGCATGTATAACAAATTAGAATAAATAAATAATTTAATAAAAAATAACCAGAGAAAAAATGCTATCAATTTTTGCAAAATTTGCCATCAACAAGTTTAGTCATTTGTTTTAACTGTGTTTTAACACAATTATAAATTAAAATTTCACAATATTGTGAAATCCAAATAAGAATTGCCTCTAAAGGTATCCCCCAAAAGCCCATATTTGAGACAATTCGAGAATGTTTAAAGGTGAAATGATCAAATCATGAGAGCTCTAATCTTACCAGTGGGTTAGACCACTTGAATGGATTAACTGGATATTGACTGTGGGCATATAGGGTGTGACTGGAGGAAGTAGGCCTTTGGGGTTTACATTTTGTCCCTGGTGGTGACCAGTGCTTTTTTTGTTCTTCTAGGCGGCCATGTCCTGAACAGCCCTTTCTCCATGATGTTGTGCCTTCCCTCAGGCCCAGAGATATGGAGTTGATTGATTATAGACTGAACCTCTGAAATCATGAGTCAAAATAAATTTTTTCCTTTCATAAAAAAAAGTGTTGCCTCTGAAGACAATCATAATGTCAACTCATTTCTGTATGTTTAAAAATAAAATGTATGTAATAACATCTATATTAAGGAGATTTGGATTTTAGTGAAACTATGAGGTTTTTTTGGCTGTGAAAAATGTAGAAATGTTGATCAAATTGAAACTTTGTTAGAAGTGTTGTAGGGACAGACAAGGCAAGGCACCAAAGTTAGCAGGAAACAGTTTTATTTGGCTGCAGCCAGGTTCAGAGAGTACAGCTTTTGCTGTAATCAATTAGTCCCCTGAACCCTGAGTTCAGGTAGTTTTAGAATTTTATACCCAGCATGTAAGGGGAGGGGCTTAGAAGTTTACAGTCTACAGAAGTTCACATAAAAGCAGCTTTTTCTTTCACTGTTCTGGGCAAGTTAACCCTTCAAGGACAACACCTAAGAAGGGGAGAGCTTCTTTTCCTCTTTCTTTCCTCCCCCTGCCAGCTGTTACCATGGAGCCAAATTGGTAACTTCTCTTAGAAATGTAGACATCTCTGTGAAGCTCCAGCTCAAGGCCAGAGGCTTTGTTTAAAGAATTTTTCCTTTTATTATTACATTTTGCATTTGCAAACACACTTCTACAAACTATTATACTGTATACATGCTTGTGAAAAACAAGCAAAGGGGTGTCCAGCACCTGGAGTGCTGATTTCTTTCAGGCCAGTGGCCAAGTAATAGAGAACAACAACAACAACAACAACAACAACAACAACAAAAAAAAAGTTTATCTACATTGAACTTTTTTTGTAGAGACTCTTTTGCTGACAGTCCTGAAATCAGCCATGGTAAAGATTTCTGGAGAAGCTTAGTTAAGATTTTCTATGGAGAAGGGGGTGCCACTACAGAAGGACCATATTATCTGTACCATTAAAGTAGTAAGTATGACTACTAAAAGCACAGAGTCAGGAAGGCTTGGATCCAGACAAGGAACCAAATGTTTTCCAAGATGCATTGAAGACTATGAAGAAAATCCAGTCTTAGGCAAAAGACTCCACTGCTGAAGACTGAGCAACTGTGGGACCATAGTTCAAGCATGAGTTTGAGATGGACAGCATAAGACAGAACCAGAAATAAGGGGACCCTAGGTAGGGAGTTTGTCATAAAATCCTGATTTGATAGAAATTAGGGGTTTTTATCATGAGTATTAATGCACAAATATAGTGGACTCAATAATATTGAGGACTTTACCATATTCTCAAAATATTGATCCTCTTGACATTAGAAGGGTGAACTTCTATAGGGATAAGTTGTAAGAGAGCAATGAAGTCTAAAATGCAGTTCTCTTGGTAGGATAAAATTCCCAGAAGGGTGCTCTGAAACACAGATTAGTGAGAGAAGCTACATGTACTAGGGACATATAAAGTAGTCAAGAGCAGCTTTGGAAAATCTCTGGTCAGTTCACTGGCACATTTCTGCAGCGTGAGTTCCACAGGCCACTGCCATAGCCACTGGCTTATACTCATTTGTGGCTGCTTCAGCCACTATGGTAAAGTTGAATATTTGTAATAGAAGCCATGTGGGCAACAACATTTAAAACATTTACTACTTAGTCCTTCACAGTTTCCCAAACCTTGACCAAGAATACGAAGACCAAACTAAGAACCAATGTTGCACAGAAGGAGAAAATGCCTGCTATGAGATTGTCTTTGGAGTAAACTTGAAGATTGGAGTATGTAAACTAAAGAAAAACAGTGCTTATTCCCCTGTAAAGAAGTATTTAAAATGGGAAATCTGAAATGAAAGGTGCTGATTCAAAATTGTGAACCTCTACATTCTGAAATTATGATGAGATCAGAAAGTTCTGATGAGGAGAGCAGTTGTGGTGTAGGTTATGGTCAGTGTCTGAGCACTGAGCATTCAGTTTGTGGGGTGACCAAGTTTCTTTCTCTTAGTACTAATGTCAACATCGTGGAAAATCCACTGTCTTCGTTGTAAAATGCTCATTAATTACTTTTTAATGTATTAGTGCTGTTTTGATTTCTGCATCACCCCAGAACAAATATAGAAGTCCTTAATGTGCACTGAGAAACTCTGCATATTCTGGTTCCTGTCTGCTTCAAATTTCCATTTCAACACTTTCCCTCTTGTCCCTGCATTACAACTTCATTCTCTACTTTCCACTTGCTTTCTTGTCCTTGAATATCTTCCACTGAATCCCTTTCTATATTTTAAATTTCTATTTAGTTTCTTATTTATTTATTTATTTATTTACTTTAGTTGTACACAATGCAATGCATTTATGTTTACGTGGTGCTGAGGATTGAACCCAGGCCGCGCACGTGCGAGGCCAGCGCTCTACCGCTGAGCCACAACCCCAGCCCCAGTTTCTTCTTTTTTGACATGAACCTTCTCTTTCCCCTATGGAATTAGTCTCCCCAACACACTCCTGCATATATTTCATGTATGCTCAGCTTAGCAGGCATAATCAGAGTTACTTTTATATTCCCCTTGTAGCAAGAAAGCACATTTTAGAAGCACAGGGCCATATATATATATATATATATATTCTATTCTAAGCTCTATTTGTGGAGCTTGGGTTATCTAGATAATATGTAATCTGAAAAATAAATAAATGCATGGATAAATAAATTTATGAAAAAATTCTGTAAATGTCACTGTCTTTATCATCCTCATTATCAGCAGAAAATGTGGATTTTCTTAAATTTTTTTTTCTATCATGCTTAATACAGTTTGGATCTTCAATGCCCCCTAAAAACCCATTTTTGAAGATCCCTAGTCTGCAGCACTATTGAGAGGTAGTGGACCTTTTAGGAGGTGGAGCCTAGTTAGAAGAATGTTTGGTCATTAGTAGTATGCCTTTGAAGGGGATATGAGAGCCAGTTTTCTCTCTCTCTCTCTCTCTCTCTCTCTCTCTCTCTCTCTCTCTCTCTCTCTCTCTCTCTCCCACACACACCCCCCATCTCTTTCTGCTTTCCCAGCACTACACTGTGAACAAGCCTCTTCTATCATGTACTTCCACCATACTGTACTGCCTAGATAGAGGCCCAAAGTAACAGGGCCTGCAAACATGAACCAAAACAGAGTTTCTGAGTCAAAGTAAAACTTTCCTTTTAAAAAGTTGATTATCTTAATTGTTCATTATAATAATGGAAAGCTAACAAATGCTCTTGTTTAAAATAAAACATTTGAAATAGTAGTCTGGTTACAAAAAAATCTCATTACTGGGATTCATATAATAACCTATGTGAGTCCCTAAATTTAATTAATGTCAGTATTTTGATGATCAAGCAAGAAAACTATGGAATGTGCTCAAGATAACACTTAGCACATATTAAGTTACTCATAGCTGATTGCCAATGTTAGCACAGATTCCTCTTCTCTTTTATTTTAAGAAGGGAAGGAAATACTGACTCTGAGACATTCAGTATATTGTGTAGGCAAAATGATAATTTCTTTGGTCTGTCTCAGCAGATTATCTAACTTGGAAGAGGGAACTGCCTGCAAAGATAAATTGTCTCAGGTGTAAAACCTGGGCGTACATGGCATATAGAAGAATATGCATTGTTAACCTTTTTCTTTTCCATAAATTCTCAGTGTAATTGCATTTGCTAATTTAGTATTCTATTGCAAAATATTGTGAAGAGTGAGAAAGTTTGGAGTTATTCTAAAATGATAATGACATTTTGTAGTTGTGAAAATTCCTCAAAATCATGTCTTCAGCTTTACCAAAGCCTTTTGTTAAATGATTCAGTGCCCTCTTTAGAGATCTTTTGGCAAATATTATTCTGTGGTTAAATAAAAAGATATAAAACAGGAACTGAGGGTTTGAGTGGCAAATTTTGTTGCTCAGCAGGGATGTGAAAGCACAAAGAGGACTTGGTTCACTATGAATATGAAAACTTTAAATTAAAAGTTTATAAAGTTTGCCTACATTTTAAAAAATTGAGAGATTTCCAATAAATAAGCTGATGCTCTATCTCAAGGCCTCAGAAAATGATCAAACTAATTAAAAAATCAGTAGAAAAGAGAAAATAATTAAGATTAAGCCAAAATTATTGAGAATACAAGCACAATACACAATATCAATGCAACAAAGAATTAGTTCTTTGAAAAGATTAATCAGACTAAGAAACACTTAGCCCAACTAACCAAAAGAAGGAGAGAAAAGGTGACAAAAATTGAAATTAGAGACTGATAAGGAAATATTACCATAGACACTTCTGAAATCCTGAGGATCATTAGAAACTATTTTGAAAATTTACAATCCAATAAACTGGAAATTTTAGAAGACATTAACAAATTTCTAGACACATATACCCTGCCCAGATTGAACCAGGGATATTTATAAAACCTTAACAGACGAATATCATGTAATGGAATAGAAACAGCAATTAAAAGTCTTCCAAAAATAAAAGCTCAGGGCCACATGCATTTTTACCTGAATTTTACAGACCTTTAAAGCAGAAGAGTTAATATCAATCTTTCTAAAATTAGTACATGAAATTGAAAGGGAGGGAACACTCCCAAATATATCTGTGAAGCCAGTATGACCCTGATACCAAAACCAGACAAAAATGCATCAAGGAAATAAAATTGCAGACCAATACCTCTAATGAATACAGATGGAAAAATCCTTAATAAAATATTAGCAAACCACATTCAAAATCACATCAAGATGATGTTACACCATGACAAAGTGGTTTTGATCCCAGAGATGCAAGATTGTTCCAACATATGCAAATCAATACATGTAATTCACCATTTAAATAGAATTAAGAATAAGAGTCATATAATCATCTTAATAAAGGTACAAAAGGTCTTTGAAAAATCCAGAAATCGTTCATGTTAAAAAGGCTGGAGAAACTAGGGATAGAAGGAAATTATGTCAACATTATAAATGCCATTTATGATAAACCCAAAGCCAACATCACACTGAATGAAGAAAAACTGAAAATATTTTCTCTGAAATCAGGAACAAGACAAGGATGGCCACTTTCACTGCTTCTATTCAATTAGTATTTGAAACAGTAGCCAGAACAATCAGGCAATAGAAGGAAATTTAAAATTTTTTTGTAGTTGTAGATGGACAGAATGTTTTTATTTATTTTTCTGTAGTGCTAAGGATTGAACCCAGTGCCTCCCACCATGCTAGGTAAGCACTCTGGCACCAAGCTACAGTCTTAGTCCAGTAGAAAGAATTAAAAGGATACAAATACGAAAAGTTAAACCCTCTGTTTACAGATGACATGGTACTATATCTAGAAGATCCAAAATACTCCCCCAGAAGATTTTTCCAGCTGATAAATTAATTAAACAAAGTAGCAGTATACAATATCAACACTCAAAAATCAATTGCTTTCCTATACTGTAATAGTGATTCAGCTGAGCAATGAAATAGGAAAACCATTCCATTCACAATAACCTCAAAAGAAAGAGAAAGAGAGAAGGAGGGAGGAAGGAAGGGCAAAGAAAGAAAATAGAAAAAATAAAAGAAAAATACTTGGGAATTAATCTAACCAAGGAGGTGAAAGAGTTCAATAATTTAAAAAATTTAAATAGTGAAGAAAGAAATTGAAGAAGACCTTAGAAGATGAAAAAGCATCTCAAGTTTTTGGACAGGCAGAATTATATTGTCAAAGTGGCCCTACCGCTAAAATCAATATACAGATTCAATGCAATTCCCCTCAAGACAAAAATGACATTCTTCCTAGAATTAGAAAAAAAATCCTTAAATTCATTTGGAAGAATAAGAGACCCATAATAGTCAAGCAATATTGAACTAGAGGAGCAATGAAGAGGCATCATACTACCTGTTCTGAAATTATACTACAGAGCTATAGTGATACAAACAGCATGATATTGGCATCAAAAATGGACATGAAGACCAATGGAAGAGATTAGAAGACACAAACCCACATACCTACAGCCATCTGATACTTGACCAAAGTGCTAAAATACTGGTTAAAGAAAAACTTTTAAATAAATACTACTGGGAAAATGGTACATCCATATGTAGAAGAATGAATCTAAATCCCTGTCTTTCACCCTTCACAGAAGTCAAATCAAAATGGATCAAAGACTTAGGAATTACGTCTTACAACTGCTTGAAGAAAACATAGGGCTAATATTTCATCATATAGGTGCTGGTATTGACTTCCTTAACAAGATTTCTGAAGCTCAAGAAATGAAACCAAGAATCAATAAATGGGATGCCAACAAATTCAAAAGCTTCTGTACAACAGAGGGAACCACTAAGCATATAACGAGATAGCCTACAGAATGGAAGAAAAACCTTTGCAAATTGCTCCTCTGGCAAGGGTTTAATATCCTGAATATATAAAGAACTTGAAAAACTAAACACCAAAACCAAAAATGAAACAAATAGAAAATGCAATAATTAAATGGACAAAAGACCTATGCAGACATTTCTTAAAAGAAGAAACAAAAATGACCAACAAATAAATAAAAAAAAAAATTCAACATCTCTAGCAATCAGGGAAACACAAATCAAAACTACACTGTTTTTATCTGACTTCAGTCAGAATGACAACCATCAAGAACACAAATAATAATAAGGGCTAGGGGGGTGTGGGAAAAAAGGTAAACTCCTGCATTATTAGTGGGACCTCAGACTAGTACAAAACTTTGGAAAACAGTATATAGATTCCTCAGAAAACTTGGAATGGAATCACTGTATGACCCAGCTTTCTCACTCCTTGGTATTTATCCAAAAGTACTAAAATCAGCATACTCTTGTGATACAATGACCTCAATGTTTAGCAACACAATTCATAACAGCTGAATTATATGATTGTCTTACATATTCATCAATAGATGAATAAATTAAGAAAATGTGGTATATATACTTAATAAAGTTCTAATCAGCCATAAATAAGTATGAAACTGTGACATTTTCTCATAAATGGCTAGACTGGAGAACATCATGCTAAGTTAAGTAAGACAAACTTAGAAAATCAAAGATTGAATGTTTTCTCTCATATGTGGAAGCTAGAGTAAAATAAGGGAAAGAAGGAGGGAGAATCAGATATTGTAAAGATATAAGGAAGATGACTTGAGTAGAAGAAGGAGATAGGGAGGAAGGAGGGATGACAGAAAAGGGGAGGAAATGCATAATGAATTTCTAAAAATCACATATGTGCATATATAAACATATGACAGTTAATTTCACCTTTATATATAAGTAAAACAAACCAATAAAAATAGTAAATAAATGAGTGAAAGAAAAATTAGTAAATAAATGAGTGAAAAAAAAAAGGAGAGTAGGGGCAGGATGGAGGGGAGGGAAAAGGCAGAGAATGGGAACTGAAATCAAATTTTAGAGAAAATAGGAGAATTCTTATATACTAAGAAACAGGTGAGGGACCTTCGTATATGTGGTAGAACAAAGACAAGTTAGCAGATGTATTTTCTTCAGTGCCTTTGGAGGCACCTAAAGGTATTTTTGCCTTTTGGTTTTGAAGAAATAATTTGTTACTATTTTTTGTTTTGATTTCAACCTCCCTTTTTCTTCTGCACAGCATGCTGATAACATCTCCAAGAGTTCTGAAGAGTGAGCCTATATAGTGTACATTCATGTCGCTTGTAATCTAGAATGTGCAAGATTGTTTTTGGCAAGGCTCTACAGTAATACTCAGAGTTATCATTCCCTCTTCAAAGGTCAATTCATCTTTCTTTACTCAAATCTGATAATAATCTCCTCTTTCTTAAGTTTTCATAGTCATATATTATTTAAAGGTCAGGGCTCCAAACTGTATATGGCCTCTGGGACTAATTTTATTAGTTACCTTGCTAATGAACACTTTCCTAGTAAGAGAGAAAGTACAACTAGGAAAGAGACTGAATCTGGTACTTACCTCTACCTGGATGTACTCAGTATCTCACCATTCTGGTATTTGAAAGACATATTAAATATTACTTTCAAAAGCAGAGCCACTCAGTCATATCAGGGACATTCCTGGGTGCATTGGACGTTTTTTAAATTTCTACAGTATATATTAATATGTATATCCAGGTTATTGTAAGCTGATCATTAGTTAGAGTTACACACAGCCAATTGCACAGTACTCTTGAGGAACTGGCTTCACGTATAACTTAGTATTATCACCGTATTTCTATCATTGATGGCTTTACCGTACTGAACTGTTTTAAATTATTTTGAGTTTGGACTTATGGTTTAAGGACTAAACATAATGAATTTCTTGCAGTGAACACAATTTCCAATTCCTATTAGGAATGCATTTTGAATCATTCAAGTATTCTGCCTTCTAAATAAAAGAGAAAATAGAGATTGCGAGTCAAGAAATGGAAAAGAAAACTGTTGAGAGCAGTGAAGATAACTAACTGTGATACTAAGAAATAGCTTGCCTGAAACACAGTGGGAATAAGTGGAGAATCTCAAGTATTAATGAGTGCCTTATCTATGCTTTTACAAGGAAAGGATTTTGAAAAGCTCTTAACTGTGTTAAAAGGCCCACATTTGAAAAAGTGGATGAAAAACTCTACTGGCTTTAAATATCTAAGATATTCTCTTGTGTGAGTAATTGACTAGTCTAATTAAAATGAAAAAACCCTTAGAGAACTGAGCAGAGAGGAAATGGACAGGAAGTTCAACATAAAATAAAGGCTACTTAATCTACTATGAAAGGAAAATGGAGCCTCTGCCAGTTCAAGGGCAGAACGTTATGTCAGTATGGAATAAACAGGTTGAAAGCAGAACTTCATTGTACTGGCTGGATATGTCAGCAATGTGTTTACTCTGACCTGGCTTGAACACTTATAGGAAAGCGGCAGGCGGGGAGGAAGCAAAAGTAAATACATAAATAAAAAATAAATATTAGTAAGTTTGGCCTACCTTTTTAGAAAACAAATCAACAATTTCCAAAGCCCCACATTTTGTATAGAGTTCACAAGAATAGTAAGAAAAGAAGCAGTAGAAGTTAGAATGATTTACATCACCACATACACAAGCTTTTCCTTCTGTTTGTCTGTCTCCCTGAACTATTTTATTAAAGTATGATTGACATATAAAAATATGCATACTTAACATATATAAGTTGATGAGCATTGAATTAAATACCCACGAACCTATCATTGCTATTTATGATGTCAACATATCCACCACAGCCAAGTTTCCTCCCACTTTATTTATAAATATGATTATTTTGATACAAAACATAAGACCAATCCTTTTAGCAAATTCTTAAATATACAATATGTATTCATTAATGGCAAGCACTATACTTTATATTAAATCCACAGGACGTGTTTATTTTGCATAATTGAAAGTTTGTATCCTTTGAATATTACCTCCCATTTTCCACTATTTCTAATGTCTGGAAACCACCATTCTACCCTAATTGTTTGAGTTGAACTATTTGAGATTCCCCACTTAAGTGGTATCCATACAGTATTTTTCCTTCAGTGTTGAGCTTATTTCACTTAGAATAATGTCCTCCGGGTACATCCATGTTGTTGCAAATGACAAAATTTCCTTTTGTAAGACTGAGCAAAATTCCATTGCATTTGCACAAAACACTTTCTTCACCTATTCATTTACAAGGAACATTTAGGTGGCTTCCTTATCTCAGCTTTAGTGAATAATGCTGTAATGAATTTGAGGGTGCAGACTTTGAGATTCTGATTTAAATCCTTTGGATAAATACCCAGAAGTGAGATCTCTGGATCATATGATAGTTTATTTATCTATTTATTTATTTTGTTGAACCCAACCATGTCTTCCACCAACACTGTGCAAGAAGTTTTACACAATCTTTCCAATACTTATTTTTGTTGATAATAGCCATCCTAACAGATGAGAAACTATCTTTTATTGTGATTTTGATTTTTATTCCATTATGATTAGTGATGCTGACCATCTCTTCATATATCTGAGAGTTGTTTGTATGTTTTCCTTGAAGAATATCTGTTCAAGTCCTGTGTCATTTTTGTTAAGTGAGGGAAGTTGGGGTTTTGTGCTAAGAGTTGCAGGTGTTTTCAGATATTTGGGGTATGAATCTTTTAGAAGATAAATTGTTTGCACATTGTAGGTTGCCATTTTATTCTTCTTGATATTTTCCTGTACTATACAGAAACTTCTGAGTTTAATGTAGTTTAACTTGTAAATGTCTGTTTTTGTTGCCTGTGGCTTTGATGTCAAAAGTCAAGAAATCATTGCCAAGGTCAATGTCAGGAAGCTTTTAGTCTTCTAGGAATTTTGTAGCTTTTATGTTTAAATCTTCATTTTGAGTTGATTTTTCTACATACTGTAAGTTAAGGGTCTGATTTCATTCTTTCACATTACATAAATTTTAGATGCTTAGAGATCAAATACATTTCAAATTCTGTTTAAACATTGCAAGAAAACAAAGAAATAAAAAAAAAGAAGCAAAGAAATGAGGAAGGCCACATAAAAAATAAAAACACTATAGAAAATTAGACAAGGGAGAGAAATGAAAGGGAAAAGTAATAGGAATATGTCTAGCTCAAGTCCTACTTTCCTGGTGTTTCTTAAGACATTTTCAGGCTTTGTTTCATAAAAACACATCTCAGCCTTTCTATGGCCCACAGCCCTGTACATCTTAGTTACTCAATAAATATTTGTTAATGGTGCTATTTCTTGTCGTCTATCACTCTGCAGACAAATTTCATTTTCAAATATTATTCTTCCATGCAAGAAAATCTTTGCTTACAATTCACTATCATAAAACAATTGATCAAAAGCATTTACCTATAAAAGCACAATTTAATGCAGGAAAGGACATAAAATAATGTTTTGAAGTAAAATATAATTTGAGTTACCTATACTCCTTTCTATCAATGGCAAAAATCTGACTGAATGACAATCAAACCTACTTATGCTAGTGGAAAGACTAATCATTCTAAAATATATTACTGGTCTGTTATAAGACCATATTTAATTCTTTTGAACCAAATGAAACTACCCACTCTTAAGCCAATCTCAAATAAAATGTTATTTTTAGCACTGTGAGATGACTATTTATATAAGGTTTATAGGTTATATGTTGTCTAGCTAGCCATATAGAATACTTACCCCTCATAGCAAATACTTATATTTAAGGCCTATTAACAAAGAAAAAAAATAATGTACACATCTGTTAATATTCATCTTGAACAAAAGTGTAGATAGTGTTTTCTTTATAGTTTTTTTTTTTTTTTTCTGCTTCTCCTCTGGTATGTGTAGTTTTATAATTTCCTAACACTGGAGCCTATGTTTGCATTCGCTGGTTCTGTTTTTAGGTGTTTGATAATCATAAATGCTTATTTAAAATAACTCAGTGCCTTCATTTGATAGTCATGAATGCTTATTTAAAATAACTTAGTGACTTTATTCCTAACTTCTTTGTGACTATGGATAAGTTATTCAGCTAACAGAAGCTTCTGAAGGCTATTATTTTGTGTAAATACACAATATTTTTAAGTGATTTTAACAAAAAATAAAACCAAATTTTGTGAATATTCTGTAAGATATTAACCTATAAATCACAAAAATAACTCTCCAGATGAGTGATTGAAGAGGTTGTTGTTGTGGGTTTATTTATTTATTTATTTATTTTTGTCTTTACAATTCCTATGGAAAAATCCAAAAAGTTTGACTCAAAATTCTCTAAGTGTTACAAGAGATCATCAGAAAGCAGTTAGAGTGACTGACTTATTAGGAAAAAATAATGTCATTTTTATGACATTTCCCTATAACCATTCAGCTATATCAGGCCAAAAAGAAAGATAAAGTCCAGTTGTTACTGGAATATGCAAACAATAAAACTGATCAGCTGTACAACAAACACATCTTTAAGGTTTCATTAACAGTGACCAGAATTTTACTATGAAGTGCATAATCCTGAGTTAGGATATATGCAGATAAACACATGTATCTATAACATTTGTTGTATAATTAGGAGATAGTAGCCTACAGAGCATCCTTTACTAGAAAAAAATAAAAAATGCACAAAACAGTAGAGGGAAAACACACAAACAAAAATGAGTCAGCTATATCAATAAGTGAATAAATAAAAGAAGAATCAGGAAAGACTCTCCACTCTGCAAAATAAGTGAAATCAGATAATATCAATAATCTATTGTCTTTAAAATAGATGCTCAGAAGACTAAGATATAAGAGATGGGTGCAAATCAGTGGGAAAAGGTACGAAAGTTTTCAAAAAATGGTGCAGGAAAATGAGTTTCATGTACATTAGAGTTTATCCTGGGCCCTCAGCTCTGTTGCATTGGTTTATTTGTTGATCACTGGTCCAGTATCATGTTGACTTAATTACTATAAAGTCCCATGAAGTCCTAATTGTTCTTTGTTTTTCTTTAAGGTTTTCTTAGCTGTTCCTGGTCTTTCATGCTTCATTTTAAGTTTACAAACTATTTTTAGATTCATTCAATTCTACGTAGTAACAGAGCAAATGGTATTTTCCTATTTAAGATTATTTTATGCTTGTCCATTTATTTAAATTTTCTTTACTGTCTTGTAATAGTTTTCAATTGTTTAAAGATGAATTCTGGAATAATTTATATGCCTTATTGCCATGGTGAATATATTTTAATTAAATTTTCTCTGTGCTGCCAGTGTATAAAATGAATTTTACTTATGCATATTCATCAAACATATAACATAATTGCAAATGTGAACTTGCCTAATTTTGGAATTATTTTGTATTTTATTTATAAATAATCATATACATACCATTATTGAATAGCACAATTTATTTTTCCTTTTAAACCATCTGAATTTTAATTTATTTTTTCTTTGTTATATAGGACCTCTAGTAAAATATTGAGGGAAGTGTTGATAATGGCCTTCCTTGTGCCATATGAAAAGAAAAATCATTTAACATTTTTCAGTAAAACATATTTTCTATTTTGTTTTTTATAAATATTCTTTACTAAAATAAGGAAATTATCTTTAATTTTAACTTGTTAACTCTGTACTCTAAATATTTATTAGCACTACCAAGTTATTTTTTATTCTATTGAGGAAAATATATTTGGGGGCCTCATTATATTAGTATATTTTCTAATAATAAAGAAACTATCATTATCCTAAATGCATGATTGAAGACCTGACTGGTACGAATATACTTTGTATACAAGCAGTTGTATGTAAAAAGATGATATACTTGTGCATTATGAATAAGTAAATAAATAATCTAAAAAAAAGATGCTATATATGTGCACTATGAATTGTCATTATTATAAATAAAAATAAATTAAAAAAATAATAAAGAAACTAGCTACCCTTATATAAGTCCATCCTATATAGTGTTCTTTTAAACACTGCTGCATTTGGTTATATTTGATTGTATTTTTACATGTACATTCATAATATGTATTGGCTTTTTTCTGTTTGGTAGCAAGACTATATCATCCTCATACATAAGTTGAAGATTTCCTCCTCTTTTCCACTTTGTAAAATATCTAGTATAAAATCAGGATTCTGGATAGAAGTTGCTGCTGCAGAAGCCACTGCAGTGCCTGGAGGTCTCTTCTCTGGGCACAGCCTCAGTTTCGTCAGATCTGAATTCCAACTACCTCCCTGGTCACTGCTGCTGAATGATCCTGTCAATCAACCATGCTTGGACTGCTACAGCCATTGCTGCTGCCTCTGATTCCACTGATGCTGGCCTGAGGTTGCCTGGAGGTCTTCTTTCTGGGTGCTGCTTCCATAGAAGAAACTGCTGCCCTGGGTGCAACTGAAGCTGACACTGCTGCTGACCCCCAGAGATAACCTGGTGACCCTGCCCCCACAGCTGCAAACTGACGCTACTGCTGACCTGCTGCCTGTTGCCAGCAACCACTGCCCCTACCACTGCTAGCACACCTAGAGGACTGCTTCAGGTGAGACTCCAGGTTTGGTTGCATGTGGCTGCACCCATTTTGGGACACCAACCAGGGCCTGGGGCCCGGGTGCTAGCAGGTTTACTATCACAAGAGCCTCTCTCTGGGGACTCCAGCTGGGGCATGCAGGTCCAATGTGGGGGAACCTGCAGGTTTGGAGAAACCTGGGGTCTTCCTGCTGAGTGTGCTGGTGGCCCTTTTCTTGCTACTGTATCTCAGGGTTTTCTCCTTTGCATGAGGGTATCCTTGGTGGTCTCTCTGCAAGTAGGAGCAGCATTGAGATCTTGAGACTGCAGTGTGGCTGAGACTGAAGCCCAGATTGGTGGGATAGAGACTGGGTTTTTGAGGGTTGATCTGGGTTTGGTGATCATGAAAAACATCAGAGACAGGGCTGAGAAAGTGTTGATCACTGACAGAGACAGTTCAACTTTCCAGCAAGGTTTATTTTATTTAATATTTTAATTCACTAATCTCTACCATATTTGGAACAGAATGTTTTTAATACATCAGTATGTGGAGGACAATGATATATGAATGATGTTTTACATATTTGTTGGATTTGTATGTCTTTAATTTTTTTCTCTTTGTTCGTAGTCTTCCTCTCTCTAATCTATTTTCTTTCCAACTTTACTCCAACCAACAGCCAAACTCTTTTGGCTCCTCTTCCACTCTTCCTATGAATTTCTTCTCTATTCTTTCCTCTCTGTCCTTTCATCCACCACTTGAAATTGTAAGTAGTTTTAACAAATATTCTGTTTGTACTAGAGATAGTTATTGAACTCATCATTTTGGGTTAAAGCAAGAAAGAAGTAGATGACTCAGTGGGAGCTATTAGGTTTAAGACTATATATTGTGTACACTGGATGCTATTGATATTGGTCTTACCAGTAAAGGTGAAGTGCTGGAAACCTTCAGGGACACTTTAGGTATACAGGGTAAAATTTATCCTGCATTAGATACATACTTTTTTTATGAGAAAACAGTAACAACATGAAAAAAACAGGGGAATAAAAGACCCAAACACACCAAGATGCTTCAACAAGAGAAACTACTGATAACACAGTGGAAGAAAGGGCCAAGAAGGAGTTCAGATTGTATGTAGTTAGACTGATATGTGAAGTAAAGGATAGTATAAGGAGTGAAATCAAAGAAAAAATACAGGAAGTGAAAGACCACTTCAATAAAGACTTAGAGATCATGGGGAAAAAAAAGCAGAACTCCTTGAAATGAAGGAATCAGTAAACCAAATTATAAATTCAGTAGAAAGCATCACCAACAAACTAGACAATTTTGAAGACAGGACCTCAGACAATGAAGACAAACTATATAATCTTAAAAGTAGAGTTGACCATGTGGAGAAGATGGTAAAAAAAACTATGAACAGAACATTCAAGAATTGTTGGATAACATGAAAAGACCAAATTTAGGAATTATTGGAATAGATGAAGGAGCAGAGATACAAGCCAGGGAATCTACAATATTTTCAATGATATAATGGCAGAAAATTTCCCAACCCTAAATAATGGAATGGAAAAGCAAATACAAGAAGCTTACAGGACCCCAATCATACAGAATTACAGCAAACCCACATCAAGCCACATTATAATGAGGATGTCCAACACACAGAATAAAGATAAAATATTAAAGGCTGTGAGAGAAAAAAATCAAATCACGTATGGGGGATACCAGTTCAGATCTCAACTGATTTCTCAACCCAGACCCTCAAAACTAGGAGGTGCTGGAATAATATATTTCAAGCTCTAAAAGAAAACAGATGCCAACCAAGAATTTTATATCCAGCAAAATTAAGTTTCAGATTTGAAGGTGAAATTAAAACATCCTATGATAAACAAAAATTAAAAGAATTCACAACTAGAAAGCCTACACTAAAGAGCATTCTCAACAGAATATTCTATGAGGATGAAGTGAAAAAAAAAAAAGTTAAAACCAGCAAAGGGAGGATCTACACTACAGGGAAATTCAACTAAATGAAAAGCTAAGACAAATCAAAAAACCAGAAGTAAATCAAAATGACAAGGAATACAAATCATATCTCAATATAACTTTGAATGTTAGTGGCCTAAACTTATCAATCAAAAGACATAGATTGGCAGATTGGATTAAAAAGCAAGACCCAACAATATGCTGTCTTCAAGAGACTCACCTCATGGGCAAAGACATCCACAGGCTGAAGGTGAAAGGATGGGGAAAAATATATCACTCATATGGATTGTGTAAACAAGCAGGGGTTTCCATTCTCATTTCAGATAAAATAGACTTCAAATCAAAGTTAATCTGAAGAGACAAAGAAGGACATTCCATACTTCTTAAGAGAAATATATATAAGCAGGACATAACAATTATAAATATTTATACCCCAAACAATGGAGCATCCATGTACATCAAACAAACCCTTCTCAATTTCAAGAGTCAAATAGACCAAAATACAGTAATACTGGGTGACTTTAACACACCTCTTTTACTACTGGACAGATCTTCCAAACATAAACTAAGTAAAGAAACTATAGAATTAAATAATACAATCAACAATTTGGACCTAAGAGATATATATAGAATATTTCATCCGTCAATTAGCAAATATATTTTCTTCTCAGCAGCACATGGATACTTCTCTAAAAGAGACCATATCTTATGCCACAAAGCAACTCTTAGTAAATAAAAAAAAAAAAAAAAAAAAAAAAAAAACAGAGATAATAATTCTATCAGACCACAATGGAATGAAATTAGAAATCAATGATAAGATAAAAAATAGAAGCTACTGTAACAAATGGACACTAAATAATATACAATTGAATGATGAATTGATAGTAGAAGAAATCAAGGATGAAATAAAAACATTCTTAGAGGTAAATGAGAATACTGAAACAACATATCAAAATCTTTGGGACACTATGAAGACAGTACTAAGAGGAAAGTTTATTGCATTGAGTGCATTTATTAAAAGAATAAAAATTCAACAAATAAATGACCTAACACTACATCTCAAAGCCCTAGAAAAAGAACAAATCAACACCAAAGACAGGAAATTATTAACATCAGAGCTGAAATAAATGAAATCGAAACAAAAGAAACAGTTGAAAAAATTAACAAAACAAAAAGTTGGTTCTTTGAAAAAATTAATAAAATTGATAAACCCCTTGCCATGTTAATGAAGAGAAAAAAGAGAGAAAACTCAAATTAATAAAATACAAGATGAAGAAGGAGACATCACAACGGATACACCTGAAATACATAATATAGTTAGAAACTATTTTGAAAATTTATACTCTAATAAAATAGAAAACATTGCAGACATTAACAGATTTCTAGAGACATATGACCTACCAAACTGAATGAGGTCATACATGATTTAAACAGATCAATTTCAAGTAATGAAATAGAAAACACTATCAAAAGCCTACCAACCAAGAGAAGCCCAGAACCAGATGACTTCTCAGCAGATTTCTACAAGACTTTCAAAGAAGAGTTAACACCAATACTCCTCAAAGTATTCCATGAAATAAAAAAGGAGGGAACCCTTCTAAACTCATTCTATGAAGCTAATATCACCCTGATACCAAATCCAGACAAGGACACATCAAGGAAAGAAAACTTCAGACCAATATCCCTGATGAACATACATGCAAAAATTCTCAATAAAATTCTGGCAAATCACATACAAAAACATATTAAAAAGATAGCATACCATGATCAAGTGGGATTCATCCCAGGGATGCAGGTTTGGTTCAACATGTGGAAATTAATAAATGTAATTCATCATATTAATAGACTTAAAATTAAGAATTATATGATCATCTCAATAGATTCAGAAAAAGGACTTGACAAAATACAGCACACCTTCATGTTCAAAACACTAGAAAAACTAAGAATAGTAGGAACATACCTTAATATTGTAAAAGCTATATATGCTAAAACCAAGGCCAGCATCATTCTAAATGGAGAAAAATTGAAAACATTCCCTCTAAAAACTGGAACAAAACAAGGATGTCCTTTTCCACCACTTCTATTCAACATCATCCTTGAAACTCTAGACAAAACAAAGAAATCAAAAAGATGTAAATTAGTGAAGAACACAAACTATCACTATATGCTGATGACATGATTTTATATCTAGAAGATCCAAAAGTTTCCACCAGAAAACTTCTAGAACTAATAAATGAATTCAGCAAAGTTGCAGGATATAAAAATCAACACCCATAAATCAAACGCATTCCTGTACATCAGTAATAAGTCCACTGAAAGACAAATTAGGAAAACTACTCCATTCACAATAGCATTAAAAAAATACCTGGAATTCAATATAACAAAACAAAAGAGTGAAAGACCTCTACAATGAAAACTATAGAACACTAAAGAAAGAAATTGAAGAAAACCTCAGAAGATGGAAAGATCTCCCATGATACTGGATAGGCAGAATTAATAGTGTCAAAATGGCCATACTACCAAAAGTGCTATACAGATTTAATGCAATTCCTATTAAAATCCCAATGACATTCTTCATAGAAATAGAAAAGGCAATCATGAAATTTATTTGGAAAAATAAGAGTCCCAGAATAGCTAAAGTAATCCTTAGCAAGAAAAGTGAAGCAGGAGGCATCACAATACCTGACCTTAAACTATACTATACTACAGAGCTATAGTAACAAAAATGGCATGGTATTGGCACCAAAATAGATTTGTAGACCAATGATACAGAATAGAGGACACAGAGACAAATCCACACAAATATGGTTATCTCATACTAGACAAGGGTGCCAAAAATATTCACTGGGGAAAAGATAGCCTATTCAACAAATGGTGCTGGCAAAAACTGGAAATCCATATTTAACAAAAGGAAGTTAAACCTCTATCTCTCACCCTGCACAAAAATCAACTCAAAGTGGACCAAAGACTTAGGCAATAGAACAGAGACCCTGCACCTAATAGAAGAAAAAGTAGGGCCAAATCTACACCATGTTGGCCTAGGATCTGACTTCCTTAACAATACTCCTAAAGCACAAAAAGTAAAATAAAAAATTAATAAATGGGCTGGATTCAAATTAAAAAGCTTCTTTTTAGCAAAGCAAACAATAATGTGAGGGGAGAACTACAGATTGGGAGAAAATCTTTACCACATGCACCTCTGATAAAGCATTAATCTCTAGGATATATAAAGAACTCAAAAAACTTAACACCAAAAATACAAATAACACAATCAATAAATGGGATAAAGAACTGAACAGACACTTCACAGAAGAAAAGTGTTCAACATCTCTAGCAATCAGAGAAATGAAAATCAAAACTCCTCTAAGATTTCATTTCACTCCTGTCAGAATGGCAATCATCAAGAATACAGGCAATGATAAATGTTGGTGAGGATGTGGGAAAAAGGTACACTCATACATTGTTGGTGGGACTGCAAATTGGTGCAACCACTATAGAAAGCAGTATGGAGAGTCCTCAGAAGACTGGGAATGGAACAACCATTTGGCCCAGCTATCCCACTCCTTGAGTTATATCCAAAGGACTTAAAATCAGCATACTATAGTGACATAGCCACATCAATGTTTATAGCAGCTCAATTCACAATAGCTAGACTATGGAACCAACGTAGGATTCCCTCAATAGAGGAATGGTTAAAGAAAATATGGTGTATATACTCAATGGAACATTACTCAGTTTTAAAGAAGAGTGAAATTAGGGCATTTGCCAGTAAATAGTTAGAATTGGAGAATATCATGCTAAGCAAAATAAGTCAATCCCACAAAACCAAAGGCTGAATGTTTTCTCTAATATGTGGATGCTAATTCACAATAAGGTGGGTTGTGGGGAGCACTAGGGAAAAATAGCATTAGATTAGGTTGAGGGAAGTGAAGGGAGAGGAGGGAGGGTGTTAGATTCCAGGCAGGAGGCTGTGCCTCCCAGGCAGAAGGCCACACCTCCCCAGGTGCTTTGTTAAAAACTACACCTCCCAAGATCCTCAGCGTGACCAAGAAACCTGACCAGCAAGTGCCCTGTTCACTACCCCCCCTGACCTCTGCTAGCCTATAGGGCAAGGACTCACTCCAAGGGGGTTTTATGACTCCCACTCTATTTAAACCAGCCCCGGACTGAGCTCGCTCTCTGTTCCTGCCTCTCTCTGTTCCTGCCTCTCTCTGTTCCTGCTCTCCGTTCCCACGTACTCCAGTTCCGTTCGTCCCCCGCGGTTCATCCCCATCCCCTCCACGTGTTTCTTTTGGTAATGCAATAAACCCCCTTCCCTTTTCCTATACGGCAGTTTCAGCGTGCGTTCACCTATCCTGCAACTTTTCTAACAATTTGGTGTCGAAACCCGGGAAGGAGATGCACATCTAACCCGTCTCCATTGGTCTGTCCACCTTTTCTACGTCATCGCGGGACTTCGGTAAGCCCCCCCCCCCCCCCACCCCCCCCCCCCCCCCCCCGTCCACCCCGAGTTCCTAAACCTGTCTGGCCAATGCGTGGTGAAAATTGACCGTTGAGTTTCCGGCAATCTCTCCCGTGGCCTTACAGGGGGGACAGCACCCCACCCAAGTCTTAAGGGTGACGGTGGACCCCGGGAACTCCCCTCCCCCTCCCCCACCTTTGTCTGCCCGCTCACCTTTTATCCGCCCGCTCTAAAATTTCCAGCTGTAAGATTAGGGCTCTCGGCTGTGAGTGGCTAGAAAAGTTCCCCTCCGCACTCCGGACTTGAGCTTTCTTTTTCCGTTCTGAACGGAAAAAAAAACCCGAAAATCTCCGCAGAGTAAGCTCATAGTCCCCCGGCATCTTGAGAAACCCCCCATCTGGGACGGGACGTGGTTCCTCAGATGTCCCATGTTCGTTTGACCCGGTGATGACTGGGTGAGCGGACTTGGATCTCGCTCTGATACATACTTTGAGAGGGACGCCTTTCAAAATACTGTATCAGCCTCTCCCCATTAACGGGAAATATGGGAACTTCCCTATCAGCTCCAGCCGACTCACCCCTCAATTGCCTCCTAAGAAATCGGGCACGTTTGGGCTTAAAACCCCGGATTAAAAAAAAACAAATTGATAAAGTTATGTACAAAAATCTGGCCTTCTTACCCGTTATCCAATCCGTGGCCAGAGTCAGGATCCCTAGATACCCGGGTTTTACGGGAGCTTTCCAGCTTTTGCCAACAGTCGAAGAGATGGACAGATTTGCCGTACATGGACGCCTTCTCCCTTCTATGTTCGAATCCTTCCTTGTGCACCAGGTGCAGCCCCGAGACGGTATTGCTCGCCTACAGGCCTGCGGATTCCCCCCCATCCTCGATTGACCCCGATTTCGACCCAGGATTAGAGACTCCACCTCCCCCGTACCGGCAGCCTAGAACGCTCCCAACCTCTCCCCTGCCCCCAGCTCAGGCTTTCGAAATTGGCGTGCTTTCGCGCTCAGACCCTCCCCCCCCTTTGTCTTCATCCTTCGCTCCGCCCCCGCCTTCCGCTCCGTCAGAATCCTCCTCTGTAGGCCCGCCTTCTCCTTCCACGTCATTTCCGGTGCCTTCACCGCCGTTACCCCTGCCCACTCAACCTCCTGTTCCTAGCTCCGCACCTCTCCCGCAGTTATTCCCGCCCACTCAGCTTTTGCCACTTGGTTCTGAGTCATTTCTGGCCACGGCTCCCCCACCCTCTCCAGCCATGCAGACGTTACTGGACGCGCTGCCCCAGGCTTCAGCCTTTAATCCCTCCGATTCTGCGACGCGTCCTTTACCAGACGCGCTACCTCAGGCTTTGGCCCTCTCCCCGGTTCCTTCCCCAACAGCTTTGGTGGCAACGGAGAGAGAGAGAGTGACGTAGCCCGTGCCTCTTCCCCAGCCTCTTCCACGGAGTTACTCCCGGACCCAGCAGTTCCCGTAGCATCCCTCCCAGACTCGCCTAATATGTCGCCGCCCCCTGTGTTCAGTCCTCCCATGACTCGCTCGAAAAAGCAGGCAGCTAAGATAATCGCGCTGTTAAGGGAGGTAGCTGGGACAGAAGGGGTGGTAAGAGTGCATATCCCGTTCTCCATGTCAGATCTTTCCCAAATTGAAAGGCGCTTGGGTTCATTTACAACAGACCCCACAACCTACATAAAAGAATTCCAATGGGTCACCCAAGCATACAGCCTTACATTTCATGACGTATACTTTATTTTGTCAAATACTTTACTGCCTGAAGAGCGTAGACGAGTCTGGGAGCAAGCAAGAGCATATGCAGATGAGACTCACAGAGTAAACCCAAATTTCCCCTTTGGTCCTGAGGCTGTCCCAGATAGGGACCCACACTGGGATTACGATGCCCCAGGGGACGTGGTCTTAAGGGATCAGTTTTTAATGTGTATAGTAGATGGTCTTAAACGAGCAGCTCAAAAACCTGTTAATTTTGATAAGCCACAGGAGATTATTCAAAAGAGAGAAGAAACCCCCTCTGAATTCTTAGATCAGCTCACAAAGGCCCTCTAAAAGTACACAAATTTAGATCCCGAGTCCCCGGGGGGCCATCAAGTACTTATGACATACTTCCTATCCCAAAGCTACCCCGACATTCGAGCTAAATTAAGGAAATTAGAACAGGGCCCTGTCACCCCCCAGACCGAGATTTTGGCCACGGCTTTTAAAGTCGATCATAACCATGAAGAAGACGCCGAATGTCGCAGGTTTCAAAAGTATGAGAAGGCTGAGCGGTCAAAGCTCCAAATCTTAGCCCAGGCCCTTAGGGGCCCTGACACTCAGGCCTCAAGAAAAGGGGGTACATAAGTCCACACAGGAGGAACCCCCAGGGCCTTGCTTTAGGTGCGGGAAAGATGGACACTGGGCTAGAGAATGCCCTAATCCCAGGCCCCCTAAGCGCCCGTGCCCAAAGTGTTCCAAGATGGGCCATTGGGGCGTTGACTGCCCCAGTTCCCGCAGGGGGACTGGACCGGTCACAAACCCGAGCCTGCTGGCACTGGCCACAGAAGACTGATGGGGCCCAGGGGCTCCTCTCCCGACCGTTGACATCGCATTAAAGGAGCCCAGGGTTACTCTCCTTGTTGATGGATGCCCCGTAAATTTCCTACTAGATACAGGAGCCACCTCCTTGGTCTTGAGGGAGTTTTGGGGCCCCACCACCATAGCACCATCCCCTATTGTTGGGGTAGAGGGAAATGCTATTCGCCCCCGCAAGACTCCTATGCTGTCTTGCTGTCTTCACCACCATCCCTTCACCCACCAGTTTCTGGTAATGCCTCAATGTCCTGTGCCCCTATTGGGCAGAGACATATTGGCCAAATTTCAGGCCTCAATTGTGTTCTCCAATCTGCCTAGCTCAGTTGTGCTCCCTGGTTCGTCTTGCTCCGTCTCCTCCTCCATTTTTCTTCTCACTGTTTCAAAGGCCACTGACCCATCACCCCCCCTACTGATGCTGATGAGGAAACCCCATCACCCTCTAGTGATGTAAGATCCCCTCAGGCCCCTACCAAGGCAGAAACCCCCCAACCTTCTATCGACGTAGAAACCTTTCATTACCCTGTCCCCGCCGATTTAGTTGACCCCAAAGTCTGGGATACTCAGACTCCTTCCCTTGCTCAGTGTGACCCCGTACAAATATACCTTAAAGATCCCCAACGTTTCCCCAATAAAGCCCAATATCCACTTTCAGCTGCGAGCCTCAGAGGTCTTCAACCCATCATCTCAGATCTTTTGAGGAAACATTTTCTCAGACCCACCCATTCCCCTTATAATACCCCTATACTGGCAGTTCAAAAGTCCAACGGGTTCTATCGGCTAGTCCAAGACCTTCGTCTCATCAATGAGTCTGTCAAACCTATACACCCCATGGTCCCAAATCCGTATACTATCCTCTCCCTAATTCCTTCCTTATCCACCCATTTCTCAGTAATTGACCTGAAAGATGCCTTCCTTCTTCACTGTGCCCTTAGCCCCAGAATCACAAGACCTCTTTGCCTTTACTTGGACAGATCCAGATACCCAGCGTTCCCAACAGTTGACCTGGACAGTCCTCCCTCAGGGTTTTCGAGACAGCCCTCATATCTTTGGTCAGACATTGGCTGCAGACCTCAAAGATCTTAAATTCCCTAACTCCACTCTCTTACAATATGTAGATGACCTCCTCCTCTGCAGCCCTTCCCTCTTCACAGCTCGTGAAGACTCTTACACCCTTTTAAATTTTCTTGCTTCTCATGGGTATCATGTTTCCTCATCTAAGGTGCAGCTTGCCCAGACCCAGGTAGTATATTTAGGAGTTCAGATTTCCCATCAATCCAAGGCCATTACTGTGGACAGAAAGGCCCTCATCAAGGAGATCCCAAGTCCCAAGACAAAGGAAGAGATTCTCTCCTTCCTAGGGCTAGCAGGATATTTCCGTGCCTGGATTCCTAATTTCTCTCTTTATGCAAAGCCCCTATATAAGGAGATTGAGGGAAAATTCCTTCCTGACAGCATTCAGGCTGAGTTCAAACATTTGCAGCAGGCACTGTCACAGGCCCCAGCTCTTCATCTCCCAGACCTCCTTCAGCCATTTACCCTTTATGTCCATGAAATGAAGGGTTTGGCTCTCGGGTTTGGCCAATACAAGAGCCCCACCTTTGCTCCAGTTGCCTACCTCTCTAAACAACTTGACCCCACCATTCGTGGATGGGCCCCTTGTCTTAGGGCTCTGGCTGCTGCTTACCTACTTCTGCAGGAATCAAAGAAGTTGACCTTTGGTGCCCAGGTTACTGTTGCCTCTCCTCATCATTTAAAAGATTTACTAACCTATAAGAGCCTTTAAACTCTCCCACCCTGTCGCATTCTTTCTCTCCTCGTTTCCTTTTTACATGACTCCTCAATCACCTTCCAACCCTGCTCTTCTTTACACCCAGCTTCCCTCCTCCCAGTCTCCTCAGAGCCCCCAGAACATGATTGTATAGAGACACTAGAGGCTTTAATCCCCCATCCCTCCCATATTCAAGAGGGACCACTTCCTGATCCTTCCTTAATTTGGTTCACAGATGGCAGCTCTTTCTTTAAAGATGGGCAACGTTTTGCTGGATACGCTATTGTTTCCCTATCAGAGGTTATTGAGGCAGCACCCCTCCCCTCCAACACCACAAACCAACGGGCTGAATTAATAGCTGTTATTCATGCCTTCGAATTAGCTGCTGATCAAAACCTCACCCTTTATACAGACTCAAAACATGTTTACCCTATTTTGCTTTCCCATTCAGCAGTATGGAAAGAGCGAGGGCTCCTGACCACAAAAGGTTCTGCAGTTACTAATTCTAAATTAATATCAAAACTTTTGCAAGTCTCTCTTCTGCCCAAGCTAATAGGGATTTCCCATTGTCCTTCACACCAAAGTGGAGACTCTCCCATAGTTCAGGGAAACATGAAGGCTGACAGGGCAGCAAGGGAGTCAGCACTATCTTCTCCTTCTCTTCTGGCTCCAGTCCTACCTACTACCCAGACCCCTGAAGGAGCCCTAATTAGGAAGGGCTGTTGCAGCTAGCTGGAAGCCATAAGTTCCACCTGATATGTATGTGACGCACCTGTAGGCACCCGCAAAGCTGAAGGTATATAACCGGGTGAAAGCGGTCCGAGTTAGGAGAACGGAGAATTCAGTCAGTCGGGCAGTCACTTGGTCGGTCAGAAGAATCAGAGTGGCCAGAACGTAGGCAGAGCGGTTACAGAAGAGAAACCAGATAGAAGAAGTAATGACTGGTCAGAGTTCGGCCGAGGCTCCCAAGGAAGACAGAAGACAGAAGAAAGAAGAAGGAAGAAAGAAGAGAGAAGAAAGAAGCTCTAATCTTTCTCTAAGCTAAGCTCTATCTTTCTTTCTCTCTAAGAAGACTCTAAGCTAAGAAAGAAGCTCTATCTTTCTTTCTCTCTAAGACTCTAAGCTAGCTCGCTTTAATCTTTCTCTCTAAAAATCTTTCTTTCCCTCTCTAAGCTCTAAGAAAGTAGAAGTAAAAGTAGTAAAAGCTTTACTCTGCCTCTGAGAGTTTTCCTCCCAGTTTTCGGTACCAGGCAGCTTACAAATGGTGGTCCGTCAGGGGCTCGGCAGGCAGAGAAGAAAAGCTAAGAAATAAGAACAAGAAGCTAAGTAGAAGTATAGTGAGGAGAGCAACGAAAAAGCATAGCCTCAGACTCAGTTGAGACCAGCAAAAAGAGTAGTAAACAAGAGAGCACAGCCTCTGACTCAGTTGAGGCCAGTTAAGAATTAAGCTGAAGCAGAGTAGCCAGCGAAAAGCCAAAGCGAGCCGGCCAAAAGCCAAAGCAGAGTAGCCGGCCAAAAGCCATAAAAAATAAAGAAGCCAGAAAAGCCATACAGAGAAAAAGCCTTGAGCTTTAGCAAAAAGCCATAAATAAAAAAGCCATGAGCTTAAAAGAAAAAGCCATTGAGCTTTGGCAAAAAAGCCATTAAAAATAAAGAAGAGACAAGAAAATAGAAAAAAAAAAAAAGTCAAAGCCGCTTATGCAATTGTACTTAACTAAGTGCGTTAGCTGCTCCTCAGCAGTAGGCTTCCTTAAAGCCGCAGCACCTTCTCAAAAAGGGTTCAAATATCCACCCTTTTAAAAACAAAAGGTGAAAAGCTAGGTAGGGACAAGAAAATAAAAGAAAATAGAGAAAATAAAATAGAGAAAATAGAGTAAAGCACCTTTTTAAACTAAAGGGGAGGAATATGAAGGAGCCCTAATTAGGAAGGGCTGTTGCAGCTAGCTGGAAGCCATAAGTTCCACCTGATATGTATGTGACACACCTGTAGGCACCTGCAAAGCTGAAGGTATATAACCGGGTGAAAGCGGTCCGAGTTAGGAGAACGGAGAATTCAGTCAGTCGGGCAGTCACTCGGTCGGTCAGAAGAATCAGAGCAGCCAGAACGTAGGCAGAGTGGTTACAGAAGAGAAACCAGATAGAAGAAGTAATGACTGGTCAGAGTTAGGCCGAGGCTCCCAAGGAAGACAGAAGACAGAAGACAGAAGAAAGAAGAAGGAAGAAAGAAGAGAGAAGAAAGAAGCTCTAATCTTTCTCTAAGCTAAGCTCTATCTTTCTTTCTCTCTAAGAAGACTCTAAGCTAAGAAAGAAGCTCTATCTTTCTTTCTCTCTAAGACTCTAAGCTAAGAAGACTCTAAGCTAAGAAGAAGCTCTATCTTTCTTTCTCTGTAAGACTCTAAGCTAAGAAGACAAGAAGAAAAGCTCGCTTTAATCTTTCTCTCTAAAAATCTTTCTTTCCCTCTCTAAGCTCTAAGAAAGTAGAAGTAAAAGTAGTAAAAGCTTTACTCTGCCTCCGAGAGTTTTCCTCCCGGTTTTCGGTACCAGGTAGCTTACAGACCCCCACATCCCCTTCCACACAATCAATCCTCTCCTATCTCCATTCCCTTTTCCATCCTAACCCTCAGGCCCTCAGGACTTTCGCTACCTCCTTCCTCACCCTGACTCCGGAAGACACACAGTTTCTCCATCAGCTCACCTCAGTGTGCACCGCATGTCAGCGCACTAACCCATATACTCCCCTTAAACCAGGAACATTTCCCTCTCACCAAGCTCGAGGCCAGCTTCCAGGAGCCGATTGGCAGATAGACTTCACCAACATGCCAGCTGCCCGGAGACACAAATATCTCCTGGTTTTGGTAGACACCTTCTCTGGATGGGTGGAGGCCTTCCCTACTTCCAATAAAAGGGCCTCCACAGTAGCCTCCATTCTAGTCTCAGAAATCCTTCCCCGTTTCGGATTGCCCACGTCCATCCAGTCTGACAACGGGCCTGAATTTGTTTCCCAGGTTACCCAAAGCGTTTCTACTTCCCTTAATATCCCTTGGCATTTTCATATCCCATATCACCCCAAGTCCTCAGGGAAGGTAGAGAGGACTAATAGGACTCTTAAGGATGTCCTGACTAAACTCTCCCTAGAACTCCACTTAGACTGGGTCAAGTTACTCCCTCTTGCCCTTTTTAGGCTCAGAGTCCTCCCAAAAAAGCCCTCCTTACTATCCCCTTTTGAGGTTATGTTTGGACGACCAGCCCTTCCACCCGGAGTTTCCCCAACTCAGGGACCCTTACCCAAAGATCTTTCTCTTCCCATCTTGTCCTTCATTAGACGTCAGTTATGGAAGTGCCAAGATCTCATTCTGCCTGACCCAGGTAGACTAACTGCTTCATTCCCATTAATACCCGGTTCTTGGGTATATTTCTCCCCTCCCCAGGACACAGGAGCAACCTCCCTTGCCCCGAAGTGGACAGGCCCTTTCCAGGTTGTGCTGTGCACACCCACGGCTGCTAAGCTTCATGAAACTTCAGGAAATTTGACTTCTTGGATTCATATTTCCAGACTAAAACCAGCTGCTCAACCAACTGAGGATCTACAAAAGGACAACAAACAACCACCTCAATATACTTGCTCTCCCATTCCCACTGATCCCCCAAAAATTCATTTCTCTTGTGTTCCTGATACCGACTCAAAATAATCTTCTCTGTTTTTCTTGTTTTAAACCTTTAACCAGTTTTTCTCAGGGACTATCAACTGTGAAAAAAACAACGGATGACTTTCCAACCAGAGAGCCCTGCTGAGTCCTGCCCTTATGCTGCCACCTGATGCTCATTATGATATGCTTCGCACTCTCCGCTGGCCTCTTCACCGTAAGTCCCACCTGGGGGAACACAGGCCTACAGACAATAATCCATCTCACCTTCTTTCCCTTTGTTGCTTCCATAATAGTGTTACCTGCAAACTCGCAAGACCCACAATTTCTATATGCTCTCCAAGAAGATAGCTGGTTGATTCCCTCAGTGACTTTCTGCAGGAGCCTGGTTTGACACCCTCACCAATTTATGGCTTCAGGGAACCTTCATCCAATTCACTCCTGCAGAGATCCATCTTTTTGGTGCCTGCCTCCTGGGAATTCTTTTCGCCCTCAAGCCTGACCTGCCTGCCCTCATCCCCCACCCCTCAAAACTACCCCACATCGCCCCATTTCAGCTCTGAAGCAGCCAGATTGAAACACAACGCCCCACTTCCTAAGAAATCAAAAAGGGGGGAATGTTAGATTCCAGGCAGGAGGCTGTGCCTCCCAGGCAGAAGGCCACACCTCCCCAGGTGCTTTGTTAAAAACTACACCTCCCAAGATCCTCAGCGTGACCAAGAAACCTGACCAGCAAGTGCCCTGTCCACTACCCCCCCCCCCCACCTCTGGGAGCCTATAGGGCAAGGACTCACTCCAAGGGGGTTTTTATGACCCCCACTCTATTTAAACCAGCCCCGGACTGAGCTCACTCTCTGTTCCTGCCTCTCTCTGTTCCTGCCTCTCTCTGTTCCTGCTCTCCGTTCCCGCGTACTCCAGCTCCCGTTCGTCCCCCGCGGTTCATCCCCATCCCCTCCATGTGTTTCTTTTGGTAATTCAATAAACCTCCTTCCCTTTTCCTATATGGCGGTTTCAGCGTGCGTTCATCTATCCTGCAACTTTTCTAACAGAGGGGATGTGGGGATGGGAAAGATAGTGGAATGAAACAGATATTATTACTGTATGCATATGTATATATGTGTCTACATGTCCAATATGATTCTGCAACATGTATACTTTGAAAACTGAGAAATTATATCCCATCTATATATGATATATCATAGTGCATAAATGCATTCTACTGTCATGTATAACTAATTAAAACAAATAAAAAAATAATAATAATGTCAGGATTCTGTTTTCCTGTTGGCTGAAGATGTAAACAATTATCTCAGTCTTTTATCTTCTTTGAGGGAATATTTTGAATAAACTACTGATTCAGTTTACTAATGATTAAAAGATCAGATTGAAGAATTTGTCTTCCAAAAATGTGCCATTTGGCTATAATATTATCTTTATTTTAAAAAATTTCTTCACACTTGCTCCAATAACATCCTTCGCTGAATATGTCAAGGAGCTACTTGGTAGAAGCTAGTCTACATTGGACCTCTGACACAAGGGAAGATGCAGAAATTTGTCTTCATTAAAATGGCCCTTGAGGGCTGGGATTGTATCTCAGTGGCAGAGAGCTTGCTTCACACATGTGAGGAAATAAAGATATTGTGTCCATGTATAACTAAAAAAAAATTTTAAAAATTAGCCATTGACTATGAATGTGGATTGACCTCACTTGCTGAACTGGTAATAAGTCACTAATCACTTTCCCTGGGTCTAAGGAGGCTGTTATTAACACTCTATCTAACCAAGGAATTTCTTCCATAGCAAAGAAGTAATGCAGTAGGCTGAAGCCTATATAATTCACAGGTCTTACCATGCACGTCACCACTCAGACATAATTGACCTTGGAATTAAGTATGCTTGTCTAGTAAAAGCACAGTGAAAATTCTGGATGAGAAAAAAAGCTTCCAAGTTTAGTGTTCTATTGTAGAGTTATGTGATCTATTCTCTGAACCAGTTATCATTCTTTTTCCTGTGTGAGAGAGTACAAAGATTTGGAAATCAAGGGGAGAAGGCTGGAGTGGTACCTACTCACAATAAAACTACTGACTCATTTTCCCATTTTGGAGACTTTGGTTTTCTGTAGGGGTTTGGACCTCCTTCACAATACAATGGTTCCCATGACTTGAAAATGAAGATGCCTCTTGGCTATTCTGGAATCTTTTTGTTACTCAAATTTCAGGCAATAGAGTTAATAATGGTGTTGCCCAAAGAGGTTAATTCTGATTATTAAAAGAAAAGAGAATGAAAAGAGAGCTGTCACAATAGTGGTGTGTGTAGAACATGGGACTCTGTCCTATTATTTTTAAGTCTGATGGAAAGAGTTAATAATAAACTATAGTAACCATATAGCAGGTTTGATTTAAGGCCTGTTACTTTAAGAACATAGTTTTGGGTTACAACACAGTGTAAAAATTACTGGCCAGCAAATGTATGGGTTGAAGGAAATTGGAACTCAAGTTGGGTGGTAAGGACAGGGAATAAGGTCTGTTGTAGCTTCCTATATTTTATCAATTGATCTACGGTGAGAATGTATGCATAAATCTTTATTTCTATCTCAAGCCCAATTGTTGATACATTGTATTTTTGAATTGCAAGTAATTATAAATAAACTTTTAAATAAAAATATTCAAGTACCATTGAGTATCTATTTTTGTCAATCACCTGTGTGAATATATTTTCATAAGAAACTAGAACAATATATACATAAGATTAGCAAGTTTGGGGTTTAGGTAGATTAATGCTAGCTTTCTTGTACTTATAGTACTAAGTGATCTGTGAGAAACAAATTATTTGTATAATGAACCATATAAAAAGAAAAATTAAACTATCATTACAGAATAAAATTTTTACAGCCATAGATTATATAAACTTAAAATATAAAATGTATATAAAATGTTAGTAAGTGTAAAAGTAGTTTTGGCATTAACATAATAGATTTAAAGGCTTTTAAATTAAACACTTATTAAAAAACTAAACAATTATACATGAACATGTTAAAAATTCACTCCAGATTATTTTGGGTCAATTTCAATGCACAATATTTGTGTGTGTGTGTGTGTGTGTGTGTGTGTGTGTGTGTGTTTGAATGTGTGCTTTTCTGTGCCTTATGAATGTTTGATCAAAATTATATATCACATTGTAATAATAGAAAAAAAATCATTCCTATTAGTGAGTTTCTCAGAAATGTGTTCTTATTTTGAGTTGTATGAATAAGGAATTGAATTCAAATTAGATATCATCTTTATTGCTAACAATGCATCCTCAACTCTTTATATATCTAGAAAGAGAAAATTCTATTGCATTTTTATGTTTCTTATGACAAATATAATTAAAACTTATATGAAACATATGGTATTCTGCACAGCATAAGCTCAAAATTAATTATAATTATGGTGACACAAATATTTCTGTCATTACATTAATTATAATAAGGAACTTAGATATTAAAGTATTTTTCTATTCCACATACAAATGAAAGTAATATATTTCAATTTTGTTTCTTTGCCTTATTAATTAGTTTAGTTGCCTTTCCTGTGATAGAAGTTATTTTCACAAATATTTCTAGTGATTTTCAAATATTATGCTACCATTTTGAAATGAAGAGTATCTGAATACCCAAGTTTCAAATCAAAGTTTAAATCTTTTAATATCAATGAATATCATGACACATGTTGTGCTTAGTGTTTATTTTCATTTTTTTCCATGTATGTTTCAAGAGAAAGTTTAAAACACACTAAGCCAGAATGTACAAGCGACATCTTAAAACATAACAAACATAATATTTAGAAAAGATTTCTGACAAATCAGGTCATTAGTAATATTTTATGCATCACAAATTTGAAGTGTGTGTGTGTGTGTGTGTGTGTGTGTGTGTGTGTGTGTGTATTCAAAATAATTCCTAAGATGATTTGGCTAAAATATTGAGATTTCAAATTTATCCCTTGTGACATCTAATACACTTGTTTAACTATCTGATTCCAGGTTAGTTGATATATGAATTTTATTAAAAAAACAAACAACTTCTTATCATGGGGAGCTAGGAAAGGTTAAAGTCCATTTAATTCTTTATGATATTTGAATAATCTCTTATTTGGAAGTATAAAATAAAAGTGTCTCATTTATTACTCTACTGAGCTAGACAAAAAAACAATAGAAAAGATTTATATTACTTCAGCCTTGATAGCATAGAGAACTTCTAAGAAAATTTAAAATTTACTAAGATCACTGTGAACAAATTTTTAAAAGTGAGATTTGCACTAACTGATAAATTCTCTGGTATAAAAATTGAGCAATCTGTGGACTAGAGGATTGGGAATTGTTCACATTTTTTGGTATGAAGTATCAATCAAGTTGATCACAGGAATCTCCTTCCTCAACTGACTCTGACATAAAAAGGATGTGCTAGCTCCTATAATGAAGTCCATATATAAGGAATGCTTAAAATGTGATGTAAATGGACTTTGGCACTGACTGGCCATAGTTCTCAACTTTGCTCCTCTGCCATATGTTGGCTTCCTCTTTAAACAGGAAGCAAAGCAATTCCAACAGGAAAAGAACATCTCTCTCTTTATAGTCAATTTTATTTGGCTAAACTATATTACTTCATTCATCAGAAGACACATATTTTCAGTCTGACAATATTTTATTAATTAGTTGGTGATTACCAAATGGTTCCAATGTAATATGATATTTTTTTTCTTTGTAATACAGAAATACAGTAGTTATCCCTCAGTATTTGAGGAGGATTTGTTGCAGGTCTCCTGTGGATACTAAAATCTGTGGATGATCAAATAATTTATGTAAAATGGTGTGTAGTATTTGCCTATAACCAACACACATTCCCCATATGCTTTATCTCTAGATATAATGATATAATTACTTATGAGGTGTAAATGCTACATAGTTGCTATATAGTATAATTTAGTGAATAATGACAAGAAAAGGTCTACATATATTTAGTACAGACACAATATTTTTAAGACTATTTTCTACTTACAATTTACTGAATCCATGGATGTAGAACCCACAAATTCAAAAAGTAGCCTTTGTCCAGTTGGGACCTACTTTGAGACCCTGAACAAATTTTCTACCTAAACAATATTTAGGATCCATCAGTGATTATTGCTTATTTTGGCAATTACCTGGTGATTGAAAAAAAAATTCATGATTTCCAATTCTACATTTCTTTTAGTATTGTTGATCCTAGTATTATTAGATACAACAACTAACATTGTTCTATATAGAAGTGTATCACATCTTGTCCCTGGGCTATTTTCTCTCTCATCCTTCCTTTTTTCCCTTCTTTTCTTTCCCCCCCCCCTTCCTTCCTTTCCTTTCTTCCTTCCCTTCCTCCCTCCCTTCCTCCCCCTCTCCCTCCCTCCCTTCTTCTTTCTCGTTCTTTCTTCTTCTCTTATGTCTCCACATCATTTTAGAATCTTTAAAAATTTGTTTTAATTAGTTATACATGACAGTAGAATGCACTTTGATATATCATACATATATGAGGTATAATTCTCATTTTTTTGATTGTACATGATGTAGAATCACATTGGTCATGCAGTCATACACATACATAGAGTAATACTGTCTGTTTCATCCTATGATCCTTCTTATCCCCATATTCCCTCCCCTTCCCTCCTTTCACACTCCTGTACCTAATCTAAGGTAACTCTATTCTTCCCTAGTACCCCCTCCTATTGTGAATTAGCATCTGCATATTAGAGAAAACATTCGGCCTTTGTTTAGAATTGGCTTATTTCACTTAGCATGATACTTTCCAATTCCATCCATTTACCAGCAAATGCCATAATTTTGTTCTTTTTTAAAGCTGAGTAATATTCCATTGAATATATATATATATATACCACATTTTCGTTATACATTCATCCATTGAAGGATACCTAGGTTGGTTCTATAATTCAGCTATTGTGAATTGAGCTGCTATAAACATTGATGTGGCTGCATCACTGTAGTATGCTGATTCAAGTCCTTTGGGTATAAACTGAGGAGTGCTATAGCTGGGTCAAATGGTATTTCCATTTTAAGTTTTCTGAGGAATCTCCTTACTGCTTTCCAGAGTGATTGCACCAATTTGCAATGCATGAGTGTACCTTTTCCCCACATCCTCACCAACATTTAGTGTTGCCTGTATTCTTGATGATTGCCATTCTGACACATCATTTTTTATAAATAATGTTACATATGGACCCATAAGTCTGGCACTTGCTCAATATGTTGCAGTCCTTTATTTTGTTTTATGTGATACTCAGATTGTTCCCAAGTTAGCCAGTGGAATTAGGAGCAGCCATTTGCCAGCTTCTTAGTGGGTTGAAAACTCTAATCTCAACACTAGGTGTTTAATGTGATAAGAGCATCCTTGCCTCTAAGTGCTATTTTATGGGCAAAGCTCAGAATTATTCTTTCAATTTAAATCCACCATCATATATATTTCTTTGTTCCATATTTGTTTCCTTTCCTTTATTGAGGCTAATAAATAAGGTTTAAAAAATTTGTACGGAACATATATTCTGGACTATAATATTTTGTGATTATAGAGATTTATCATTTAGGTAAAATTTTAGAAAATAACTCATTGGAACAAAGCTAAATATACACATACTTTTCTTAAATTTTGATAAATTACTCTCCGTAGTTTTACCATATTGTACCTTTAGTGACAACATGGGAAAGTTTCTATTTAACAAACCCTCATCAATAGCCTGTTACCCAGTTTTGCAATTTCTGCCAATCTGAGAGATGAAAATTAATACAGGTTATAAAAGAATTCACTCAAGCTTTCTTTTGAAATTGGTATGGTTTCTTTTTCCTTAATGTTAACATTTTTTATCTATTTCAAGTTTACTCTTATACATAGTGTCAAGTGTGGACTCAACTTTATCTTTTTCCAAAGAACTGTTCAAAATGATAAGTAAACTGTGTTTGTAAACAGAATAAAGCAGAATAAATCTACATCAAGCAACAACCATAAAAATATTTGGAGTTGGTTCTCTGATTTAGTTCTATCATGCTATTAATTTTGGCTAAATAATAATGGTCTAGTAATGAGTATTGAGGAATTTATACCATTAACTTACTCAAGTTTGTTTCTTCATACCTTTAATAATAAATGACAATACATAGATATTCCTTTTTAGATGAATTTTCTCTCCCCTTTTCTAAAGCCAAAAATGGTCTGTATCCAGGTGGCACAAGACTACTGATGTGGTAAATAACTCATCTGGTCAGAGTAAAAGTCTTAACACCCTTAGCATGACAGAAATTTAAAAATAAGTAAATACAAATTTTAAATAAACACATGCTATTTAATTTTTCATAATGCATCCATCATAATTGTTATTCTATAGCAACAACCAAATAGTCCAGTGCTTGATAATTTAAAAGTAAATAGTTTCAGAGAAAGAGAAGTATTCTTTTATCTTCAACATGAATGAGAAGAAAAAAAAAAGTATCTGTCATGCCTTTTTCATTCAAAGATACATGGGAGAAACTCAGAGTTATTATTATCTAAAAAGGCAAATTTCTAAGTATTTACCAATTCAGTTTGTTCTTTTGTTGTCCTTAGTGTTATTAAACTTCTATCACAACTGAATAAGATTTCTTCTTCAAACAATCCTTCTATCATTAAGTATTTATTGTTTTCAAATTGCTTTCTAAGAAACCTAGTAATGCCAAATGAATCAGGAAGTGAATAAGACTTATTTACATTTTACAATTTAAAAAACTCAATAGTGCATATTGAAATAAATTGGCATCACTATTTTAAACATATTCTTGAGTTTTATAAAATAATGAGATGGTACTAAAATGTTTCCTCATTTTTATTATTTTTGAGCAGTTATATTATTACAAATGAATGGTACTCTTTTCTAATTTATTTGCCTAAATAATTAAGTTAATTTACATTACATTTGAACAGCTTTGATATTTTCATATTGCTTTGCTTCATGCCATTAAGAGTTTCTTCAGGCATGGTAAGCAAAATAAACATCAAAAGAAGCTTAGGCAAGTAGGTTATATTTGGAGCCTTAACATTATAAAATAGTATGGCTTTAGACATAAACTGCCAATTCTCAAATCATAGTGTTAAAATCCAAAAACTAAATATATTATCTTAAAAATCTACTTTGATAAACTTATTGAGTGATTAAGTAAATCATTAATCATGAAATTTTGTTATTGCTAAGTGATAATCAAATTTATTTTTATCATTCCTACTCTTATTGTATTTAGTAATTCTAGATTTGATATAATTACCTGGATTCATGCGAATATTGATCTCATTGACACACTCTGAGATGAATTCTTGCTCAGCAGTGAAATAGCTTACTGAATTTTCCCAAAAGGTCCAGCCGTGGAAGTGCACTGCCCCAACTCTTTTATCTCTTTGGTCGGCTTACATGTATACTTTGGAATTGACCCTTTTCCCTAATTCTCACCACTTGAGTCCTTTACCTTGGGATGGTTTGATGGTCTCCACAGAAAACATGCTGCTGGATAGCTGAGTTGATAAGTGACCCTCTGAGAGTGTTGGATTGAGAAGTGGAAATTGAGTTTAGGGAAAAGCAACCTTTCACTTGCTCCTTGCTCTTCTTCTCAATTTGGATCTAGCTACTTAAGGAAGAGAGACAGATGGAAACAATGCACAGATCTCCCAAATAATCCAAACACAACTAATCAGGAGCATACTGCATTCTAGCATCTTACATAATAAGCAAAATAATTCAAAACAATGTTTGTAGGTTGGAGACTTGAAGAATATTCTCATAGAATCCAATAGACAAGTTTATTTATGGCATTAATACATTTTACTTGAAAACTTGTTTGCATAAATTGAATTATTAATCTCTATCCATAGCTAAAGGTATCACTATATATACAGATTTTTTCTTTTCAGATATTAAACTAGTATAATATAATTGCAGCCTCTTAGTGATCTTTAAAAGCATTTAAATGCTTTACTTTTGCCTCATGATTAAACCTCATATTTTTGTTACTACATTGGAAAATGTAAAGTAATATCATTATTTTTTGTACGACATTTCCATTTTTACTTACAAATATGATGAGGCTACTTAATATTGTCTAAATAAAAAACAATTACCCCTTTAACTTTTGCATAGATAAGAACCAAAATTCATTGTTTTTATTTTAGTACATGTTTATTCAATAGTCCTAGATGTTTTGCTCAATAATGTAAGCCATTTTCTATCTACATGATAACTTATACAGAATTTTTCAAAGTGTCTAAAAGGAGCCATAAAAGGTATTAACCTTTGACAATCTAGAGTGCTGAACGGTTTTCTGTACCTGATATAAGTCAACTAGAAATAATTTTATTTTAATTCAATTTTCATACTTCTTTTTTTTCTTTTCTGTCTTTCAAACTATGGAATTGTGTCTGTGTTCCTGATTCAGTAATTCCTTCTTCATCACTCCAAATTTTATTTTCAAGCTTTTCTATTCACGCAAACTCACAGTGTGAAGGCACCTTTAGCTCTTTGGTATTTTAAGATTTCCTTATCTTAAATATTAATTAACCCACCCCTTGCTGTTCATCTCTTTGTTGTTATTATAATGACGATATCCTATAAAGCTGCTGTTCTTTAAAACACAATGTGGGCAATGTTTTTCTAGCACATATACCCATCCGGAAAAGTTCATACTATGAATTTCTATTAACAAACACATTTTTAGCTATTTAATAGTTCAGTGCAAATAAGTAGGAATCAGATGTAGACCTTCAGAGGCAAAGGAAGCTCAGGGGAACTGGTAGCTCCCACTTATTATTAGATTATAAAATTCATGGGACAAAGCTGGTGTCATGCTCTCCTCTGCATTTTTATGCATTACCTAATATCATGAAGCAGAAGAGTAAATTCAGAACAGGGATGCCATAGACAACTGACTTGGTTTAAATTTCAGCTCTGCTAACTTCAAGTTTATGATCCACATAAATTAATTAATCTTTCTCTGAATCAGGTATCTCACTGTAAGATGCAACAGTATCTGTGTTTTCTCTGATTTCTCTGAATCAGTTATTTCACTGTGATAACAACATCCACTTGAATGCTGCTATTATAACAAATTATGATATGCAAAGTATACAAAAGGTAGCAAGGATTAGGCATCAATAATTGATGTAATGATTCCTAAATACTTTTTTTCTTGAACAATATTAGTAACTGCAGAAAGAGATGATGAATGTTCTGTGACTGGTATAATAATGATTGGCATGAGAATGGCTACCCTGACATGTCCAGGACACAGACAGCATCCATGGACAAAGAAATGAAAGAGAATCCAGTAAGAGCTTCTTTAGGGCAGTTAACTAGTGACCTCTGTAATATGTCAGTACAGAGAGATGTCTGCTTAATTTCTGTCTGGTATAAGAGTGTAATAAAGAAACAAAAGAGCAGAATAAGGTAAAGTTACTGAATTTGGTAAAGAAACACTACTGTTTATTTACACCTTGTTTTGTCTCATTCTAATCACAGAGATTACATTGTACCTATGTTACACTTTATGACTTTGTTTCATTATTTCTAAATTTTATTTGCATATTTCTGTGGTCTTAGGAAAACTTTTTCATAGTAGGATGGGATCATGATGACTGATTGAGCAAATGTATCTCATTTTTCCCCCACAACTCTAGAAAGAACAGGAAAAAATATTCATATAACATTTTTGAAACACAAAAAGATGTACACCTTATGGACACAAAAGTCCAAAGATGTCTAGGCAGAAGGAACTAGTGACCAAAATTTTGTCAGAGGAGGGTTGTGTGAAAAGTGGAAACAGCTCTTAGAAGAGGCAGATAAAGGGCAGCCCTCCGGGTTATGGCCTTGGTAAATGAAAGAAGTGCAGCCAAGCAGGTTACCACACCTGGAGTCATCAGTCAACAGACACTCTCAGGGTGAGTGAACACAGCATCATACACCTAGTACACTGATTAAAAATGCACACTTCATCCTGCCCCACCAGCACTGGAGATGTGCTGCAAGACATTGAAAGTATTTGTGCAAAGCTATCAGGCAAGATAGAAAAACAACAAAGTATCCCCAGCACTTGTGCAAATCCAATACCTGGTCCAACCTGAGAGGTGTCAAAGTCAGCAAACATTTTTTTTCAAAAGAGAAAACAAAAGTTTGATTTGAAATAAAATATTCAATCTAATCAATTGAGTAAGATAAATGTAAAGGTCACATAACAACAAGTAAGTACTGATGTAATGATTCCTAAATATTTTTTTGAACACTATTAGTAACTGCAGAAGAAGATGAGGAATTACGTAAGTACTCTACCTAAATTTCTGCATAGCTCTCCCCCTCAGTTCCTTTATGTTTTCTATTAAATATAAATATGTTTTCTATCCATATAAAAGAAGTTTTTCTAAACATTCTCTATTGCTAATATTTATCTACAATGTCTCTAACGCACACACACACACACAACAACACACACACACATACACACACAACTGGTTTACTTTTCTAACTTTATTCCCTCCGCACTTCCTTAACCAGCTTATTAATATTTGATTTTTCTATGTTAGTGTTTTGTTTATTTTCTGCTTCCTTGTGCCAGAGCATAATTTCCACAAGGGCAGAGAGCTTGTCTCTTCTCTTCTTTATTAAAACTTTCTGCCAGGAAAAACTAATAAATATTTGTTTTTAACAATTGTGAGATTATGAATATTCTTAGGAGATTTAAAATTTAGAATCATTAATCAATACTTCTAATTTCTTTTTCCAACTTTTTCTGACAAACTTACCACTTACCTAAATGGTAAATAATTCCATTATTCAACAATTCTAGAAGTGGAGAGCTGTTGTTTTATGGCAGTGATTTTATACAGAGTGTGGGAATGAAGCTCACCTGGACCTGTTCATTCCTCAGCAATCTTTCTGTCCATAGCTTTAGTTCCATCAAGGTCAGTGAATGGGATTTATTTCTTTTACATTCCCTCATCCTGGTAGAGTATCCAGCCTGGCATAGACAGTGAATATGTATTTGGTGAATGAATGAAAATGAACAACTTTGTTTTCCAACAGTTAGCATTCCTGTTAAGTCACTCACTTTTCCATTTATTTTATTTATTGTTTTTTACCTTCACACCTTGTCCCTTCTGATTCATTTATGTATTCCAAAGTATAACTACTTAGGTATTCAGACTTCTTAGCATATATATTATCTCTTTGAGCAGAAATGAGCTAGAGGGTAAAATGTCTCCGCTTTTTCATGGTGTTTGTTATCTACTCTCTAATATCCTCAGTGAGCTTAAGGGTATGGAAGGAGACAAACAAGTCTGCAAATCCCAGCAATAACCTTTGGCATCAGGTGATAGAAATATGCACAGGGCTCTGAGGAAAAGGTAGCAGCAGGAAATGCTTCATGAAGGTGCTGATGATGACTGGGTATTTGCAAACTGTAATGTAGTAGAGAAGTAGAGTTGGCAGTGGGTTTCTGGAAAGAGAAAATTCAGAGTCGCAGGCGTGGCAAAAGAAGAGACTGGAGGAGGAAAAGCAGACTGGCCTAAAGTGATCAGGCCTTTTAGTCAGTCACTCAATTACACATATACCCAGCACACATTCATTGACATTCTATTGTGTTCTAGACCTCAGCAATAAAGCTGTGAAGACCCATACATGTTTTTATGGATTTTACATTCTAATGATAAAGACAGAACTTAAAGAATAAAAGAAAAAAAATAATACAAAATACTTCAAATTAGCAAACAGTAATTTAAAAAAAAAATAGTGCCAGGGAGAAGAATAAGAAATAATTAGAGGAAAAAAAAAAAGAAATTTAAGAGACCAGTCCAGGAGAATAACATTTGTATACAACCATAAGAAGAGGGAAATGATGAGGTAGGAGGATCGCGAGTTCAAAGCCAGCCTCAGCAATGGCGAGGCACTTAACAACTCAGTGAGACCCTGTCTCTAATAATAAATACCCAAAAGAGCTGGGGATGTGGCTCAGTGGTCGAGTGCCCCTGAGTTCAATCCCCAGTACCCAAAAAAAGAAAAAAAGAAAAAAGAGGGAAATGAGCCCAGTGAATATGACTGACTGTGGAGTTGGGGAGAGGTATTTCAGCCAGAAGGAACATCTCACGCAAGAGCACAGAGGTGAGCATATATCTGGGAAGCATAGTGAGAAAGTGGACAGACTGCCTTGGAAAGGCAGTGATGCCTCAGAGCTCAGGGAACTTTGGCCTTCACCTTGGCTGATCAGGAAGACACTGAAGAATGTTGAACTGAAGAGGGACCTGTATAGCTACATGACTGTCTAGAGACAAAAGAGGGAGTCTTGGTGTCATGTGTCCTGAAGTCAATTGAAGAAATGCTTTAAACCCCAAGGTGGTTTGAGAACTGACCATTAGGGAAATAGCAGTGATTCCTAACTCCACTAAAATGACAGATTTTCTGTGCAACGTTGGGGACAAATGCCTAGTTGGAAAAGGTATGAGAAAGAGAGAGAGAGAGAAAGAGAGAGAGAGAGAGAAAGGGGAAATCATAAATTTGCTGTGAATAGTAGTATGGATATAGGACCTATAAAATAATCACTTGCCAGAAAATGCAATGGTTAACTTTTGAATGTTGGGAAGGTGTTTGGAAGTCAAGAAACTGGGAGATTAGAAAGGGTGACACAAGAAACAGTCTCGGAGAAAGGCTGTCTGAAAAGGCCAGATATAAATATATGAATCAAGACATTTTAAAATTGTAAACAAATATTTTCATTTTAACCTAGATAATTTTTTACTTAGCCATTAAAAGCTAATGAACTTGCCCTCTATGATGCAAAGCTGTCCAGGTAGGTGAGCTGGTTTTCCTACAGTGGAGATGGTTGTCTGGTGGTCCTCTTTTCAAGAAATCAGTCTCCTTCCTGAGCCATGGTAGATATTTAGAGGTTTGGAGCGAGGTTAAGGGTTCCCACGGTGATGGTTAAGTTTCATTTTTCTTTGTGCAAAGCTAATAAACTCACATAGGGATGGAGGCACTGCTCTTGGCCTCATCAACACGGTTTTCTGGCATCTCCATATATTCTTCTCCTAAGAATGAATATATCCATAGTTGCCCACTACAGCAAGGTTTTTTTTTTTTTTTTTTTTTCTTTTTTTTACTCCTCCCGATGTTTTTATCTTTCATCTCCTTTCAATCAAATCCTATGTGTTTCTATTTTTGAAAAACAGAACTTCACAAAGCAGTTACCATAAGGGCTCAGAAAACCCTGACAAAGTGCCCCAGGCACACTTGTCGCAACATGAAAAATTACTGGTCAGAATGAGTCTTTGACCTGCCCTGAAGAATACTCTTTACTGTAAAACTACAGGAATTTCCTTTGACTCATGTCTTCTGGGTTTTCCCAACAGTGATAGATTATTTTTCCTCTTAAAGTTTGAACTGTTTGTAGGCACATTATGAAATTGAGCAATTTGTTATGAAATAATTTAGAGTAAATGTGTCTTCTGGTAAATAAATTTTGTGCAAGACTTAATGGGTTCAAAGTTTAAGTATGACTTAAAAGCTTTGTCATATGGCAGGGAGCATGGATTCAAATATTTTCCTGGGGTGATGTATGTAATATAAATGAATAAAACTGTCTCGGATATTACAATCAGCAGTCATGGAGTGCTACAGTTTGGATTTTGAATGTCCTACAAAGGTCCATGCTTTGAAGGCTTGGTCACCAGCCTGTCATGTTATTGGGAGGTGGTTGAACCTTTAAGAGGTGGGGACTAGTTGGAGGTGGAGGGAAGTTAGGTCATTGGAAGTACAGACTTCAAGGGAAGATAGAAACCCTGACCTCTTCCTGTCTCTCTCTGTTTTCTGGCTGATCTTCTGCATGCACACCCACCAAGATGTACTGTGTTGCTACAGATCCAAAGCAATAAGGCCAAGTGACCATGGACTGCACCCTGTGAAAGTATGAGCTAAAATAAACCTTTCCTCTTTTTAAGTTGCTTATCTCAGGGATTTTTGTCACAGTGACAAAGAAAAAAAAAAAACATTGACTCAAACATACATCTAGAGAAACATTACCTAATGGTCTAGATGATGAAGGTATGAATGAAGTGCTACAAAAAAAGAAAAAAAAGGATCATAGATGTCATACTTTTGAATGAATGGCATTTCATTGTGGAAGAGATGAACAAAAAATGACAATTGAGTGATTGGGAGTATAAATTAAACATGTTGGGTGGAAAACACAAGTAGTCACAGGTTGGGAAAAGGGGTTATGAAAAGGCTTTCATGATCATTTGATTAATATGAAAATCCATTTCTATAGAATGCTTCAGACTGGGCTCTTCCTGTGGACATATTTATTTTTTATGATCAGAAGTTAACAATCTTTTACTTATTTATTTATTTATTTATTTGTGTACTGGGGGTTGAATTTATGGGCACTCAATCCCTGAGCCACATTCCCAGCCTCTTTTATTTATTTATTTATTTATTTTAATTTTGAGACAGTCTCGCTAAGTTGCTGAGGCCTGCCTTTAACTTGTGATTCTCCCGTCTTACCCTCCCAAGCTGCCAAGATTACAAGCATGCAGTGTATTTATTTTTTTTTATAAAGAGCTGGATGCTAAATGTTTAGGCTCTGTGGACTATATGGACTATATGGTCTTTGTAGCAACTAGTCAACTCCACTGCCATGTGCACGGAAGCAACAGCACACAGTGTGTAAACAGACGAGTGCAGCTATGTTCCAGTAAAGCTTTATCATTTCAAATGGACTGTGCGTTACTTTCAGCTCATGGGCTATAGTTGGATCACCCCTGTTTGAGATGATGAACTAGTTATTCTTTCCAGAGATGCTGACAACCATCCAATGTTTAATTTAGAGTAAAGGGCTTCTCTAAAGTCACTGATTTTGCATATTTAATTCGATATTTGGATATTTGTTCACAGCTCATAAGGTAAGTTATAACTGCAAATACATCTTTGTTTTCTAGTAATTTTCATCGTGTTTTCATTCATTTATTTATTCATCCAACATATATTAGTTGATCTCATACTTTGCATCAAGCACAGTCCTTAGCACTAGGGATACAGGAAAGAAATGTTACAGTTTTTTTTTTTTTTTTTTTTTTTTTTTTTTTTTGTGATGCCGGGGATTGAACTCAGGAGCACTTGACCACTGGGCCACATCCCCAGCCCTTTTTTTGTGTGTTTAGAGACAGGGTCTCCCTGAGTTGCTAAGTGCCTCGCCATGGCTGAGGCTGGCTTTGAACTCGCGATCCTCCTGCCTCAGCCTCCCAAAGTGCTGGGATTACAGGTGTGCACCACGACGCCCAGCTATTACAGTTCTTTATGTCAAGGATAGCTATGACTTACTGAAATTGTGACTTAAATGGTGAACATTTAGTAGATGATATTTTGGGTCATTTCTTTCATAAAGTGGGAAACCATTTCCTAAGCATCCAGAAAAAAAAAAAAAAAAAAAAAAAAAAAAAGCATACATTGGGTAAAAAACATACAAACAAAAAGAAAAAAAAATAGAATGTAGAGTCTTAGCAGTGAGCACTTCTGCCTGCACTTGTCTTGTTGGCCCTTGTAAGGTGTAACTTCAGGATTGGCTGCTAAGGAGTAAGAAATGATCATTTCTGCCAACTGCTCTCCACTAATGCTTGGTACAGCACAGAAGAGAAAGAGGCTCTTTCCAGCTAACAATGCTTTAAAATCTTTTTGGTAGTTTTAGTCTCCATTATAGTAGAATGGGGAAAGATCTCCTAAACTGTGATTAAAATAAGGATTTTTTTCCTTGGGATATGATGTCCAAATCTTCTTTTTCAAAGCTATGATAATCTTTTTTTTATCATAGTCTGAAAGCAAAGAATAAAATGCTTGATAGATCCCACAGTATCAGTACAAGTGCTTAGCAAAAAAACTGAAGGCTGAAGTGCCCCATAAAGCATTCCATAGTAAAAGTGATGATCGCTATAGTAAAATCAAGTCGGACGGTGGCCCAAGTGAAGATTTACTGCAACTTCTCAAACAATATAATAGCAAAAAGAGTGCAATGGATTTTTTTTCTATATGATAGTTCAGCAGCCCACAATTTTTCTCTTCATTATTTTCAAAAATAAATCTTTCACAGTTCTTAAATGTGCCACTTCCTCATTGTAACTGTGCAGCATTACAGTTTGAGATAATCAAGAACCCTGAAGGCAAACACTTTTTGGAGTTTGTAGATCAAGCTTGAGACATAATCCTTGCAAATGTCATTTATGCTATATTTTTATCATGGTATCCATGATTTATATGAAGCTATGGGATTTTGATGCATTTTGCATTAAAGGAATGGTTTACAGTGGGTATACCTAGAAAACAAGGAAACACATAGATAATGGGAAGTAGAGTGTTTGCATGAGGTAAAAAAAAAAATAAAAGAACTGGAAGTAGTTTAAAATATACAATGAATAGAATATTTTAATTCATCAGGTCCTTTTGTACTACAATTCTTACTCCTAGATCTCAAAAATTGATTAAATATGAAGGTGAAAGGGATCCTTCTTTCTAGTTTGTTTACTGTTCAACAACTGGGGACACAGTCTATGTAATCTAATTTGATTCTTCACAAGGAAGAAGATAAAATCTAATTACTTTGATTTGTTTAATGAAATATCAGTTTAGTTACTAGCTCACTACTAACCCATTTTCTTTTTGGTTCTTAATATTATTGTTTAAGCATGTTATGAGATTTTTTTAATCTGCCCCTCCATATGACAGCTTCATGCCCCTCATTTAACCTACTTGCATAAAGAAATTTGATTATTTTACTATACATGCATGTGCGCACACCTATGTATATAGAGAGAACTTACACATATACTTAGCCCCTACTATGTTTAAGGCAATACAAATTAATTAACTAATCTTAACATTATATACAAATTTATTACCTTGAACATAGTAGGAGTTTAATAACTTAATGAACCAGTTAATCAAAACAGATAAAAATGTAAGCTCTGATTTAATATGAATGTCAGTAACATTTTTAGAGTAGATCATTTCATTATCATTTCTGAGGAAAGGGAGTTTTTCATGTTAACAACGATTCAACCAAATGATTCTTTCTGAAGCTCTAACACTGGTATTTTATTGGTGTTAAATATTATGAAGTTCCACTTTAAATTAGTTTTGAATTTGTAGCCTTGAGCACTTTCATAACTTTGTTTGATGACCCCATGTATACTTTTAAGTGACTGCTGATTCTTTTTGTTGATGTTGATAGGATATCCTCAAGGCAGTGACAGCATACATAGGTGATTTTAACAGAGTTTGAAGGTACGGTTATGCTTATTTCTCTGATAAACATCATTGAAAGAGCACGAAGATCTTTATCATATATTTAATTTTAAATGTGGTTTATTCTTGTTGACTTTAACCCTTGGAATATATTATGGATTTCATCACCGGAAATACATATTTGGAGGAGAAATGGGCAAGAATACTACATCCTTAATTAGTTTCTAACGTGTATATTTGGGAGACATCTATTTTCTTTTTCTTTTTTAAACACTTTTTTGAGGTATGATTGGCATATAAATAGTGGTACAAATTTAAAGTATATATCTTTATAAGACTGGGGTAAGGAAACAAACATAAAAAACACCACCACCAAGGACATAAATGCTTCATCTTGCTCTCATTATTGTTTTTTTTTTTTTTTTTTTTTGGTAAGAACTCTTAAGATAAGAAATACCCTTTTAACAAATTTAAGTATACAACAGACTATTGTTACCAATAAGCACTACACTGTACAGTTGATCTCCAGAACTTGTTTTTCTTACATAACTGAAATGTTATGGCTTTTTATACTTGTCCATTTCGCCATCTTCTCAGCCCCTGGGAACCACAATTCTACACTCTAAGAGCTAGAATACTTTAGATTTTACATATAAGTGGTTATAGTAGTATTTTTACTTCAGTGCCTGACTTTTTTCACATAGCATAATGTCCTCTGGATTGATCTATGATGCTTCCAATAGAATTTCCTTCTTTTACAGAGCTAAATTATATTCCACTGCATACAAATAACACATTTTCTTTATTCATTCTTGTGTGAATGAACATTTTGCCTTTTCTGTGTATTAACTCGTGTGAACAATGCTTCAGTGAACATGGAAGTGCAGATACCTCTTCACGAGTCTGATTTTTGTTTGTTGGTTACTTACCTAGAAGTGGCATTGCTGGATCATTTTTGATTTTGTGATAAACTTCCATATGATTTCCATGGTGGCCACACAGTTACATTCCTAACAACAGTATACAAGCATTCTTTTTTTCCTATATCCTTTAAAAATGTGATTTGTTGTGGACAAATTTTCTCAGAGTGCCTGAAAGTGCCTTTAATTTTCCTTAAAATTTAAAGGACATTTTTTTCAAGATAAAAAAAAAAACCGTGGGTAGACTTTTTTTCAACACTTTGAAGATATTTTTCTATTGTCTTTTAATCCATAATGTCTGTTGAGAAGTATGTTAAAAACATTATTATTGTTTTTTTAAAAAAATATTTTTAAAATTTTGTCTTCTAGGAATTCAACTACAATAGGCCCAAATGTATTTCCATTATTTTAAAAATCCTGCTTAATAATTGAATAACTTCTTTATTTGGGGAGGAGGGGGGACTAGCAGGGACTTAATTCAGCAGCACTTGACCACTGAGACACATCCCCAGACCTTTTTTGTATTTTATTTAGAGACAGGGTCTTTACTGAACACCTCACTATTGCTGAGGCTGGCTTTGAACTTGCCATCCTCCTGCCTCAGCCTCCTGAGCCACTGAGATTATTGGGGTGTGCCAACATGCCTGGCTGAGAATTGAATAACTTCTTTTTTTTTTTTGAACATTAAAATTCTTTTATTACAAAAGTTTATACAATGAATCACCAGACACAGTAATGCAATTACACTGATTGACGTATGTATCTATATAATATTTGTATATAGATATACAGTGTTTGTTTGTACCAAAGTAAAACTATCACGAATTGCCTAATTGTACCACCTACTCCTCAACCATGACACAATGCCATCATATAGAGTAAGTGCTGCCATGCCACTTTTACTTATTTGTACTCACAGCCAAACATTAACATTGAATAACCAGCATCATGAAGCAGCTGCTAATTCTAAAATGAAACCACTCAGGGCATTGACTTGTAAAAATAATATGGTACTCACATAGATTTAGCATCATAAAGAAGGAATAAACTATTTAAAACATTTAATTAGTGCATATGGACATTTTTGCATGTGATATATAAAATAAAACATTCATTAAAAAAAAAAATATATATATATATATATACATACAGACCCCTGTCTGGAAACCTAAAGAAATTAACTGAAATGTACATTGCATGATGGATTCAAATAAAAGTGATACATCTTTTGGCATTTCAATTTTACTAGGAATACATTATGAATAACCTAGTTTCATCAAAAGGAAACACACAAAAAAGGACTGGATTTAGTGCTTTATTCCTCAACTACATGTTTACTACCACTGGATTTTTCCTCCCTCCCAAAAAAGGCATTGCACACATAAATGTGAAATACTAGAAATACTATTATCAAGCCAGTTTGTGTGTTTACTATGTGATAGTGTCAGAAGTTTGAGGTTCATGCTTCCCTCACCTTATTAAAGAATGTTGCTAAGTTCCAGTTTTGAATAATTCTTGAATCTATTCTTTATAAATTTTCCAAAATGTGTTGAATCAAGCTAATATTATTTCCAATTCTGTGTTCTCTTTTTGGGGATTCCAATTAAAATTGAGATTTTCTACTGACTGACTTCAATAAGTTCAACAAGTCTTTACTTACTTTTATCCAATGTGCTATTTAGCCATTAAGTTCATAATTTCAATGCGCTTTCTTAAACAAAATTTCAATTTGAGTTTTTTTGATACATAGTTCAGGTTTTCTCTTTATCTTTCTTCCAATTTTTTATTTTTTTTTTATTTTTTGGTACTCAGGAACATCTAACCATTAAGCCACATCCCCAGCCCTATTTTGTATTTTATTTAGAGACAGGGTCTCACTGAATTGCTTAGCCCCTTGCTTTCGCTGAGGCTGGCTTTGAACTCGTGATCCTCCTGCCTCAGCCTCCCAAGCTGCTGGAATTACAAGCGTGTGCCACTGTGCCTGGCTTTTTCATCCAATTTGGAACTTATTAATGACAAGTTATTTACACTCCTTGTCTTATAAATTAGGTATCTGGATCTCTTTGGGCCTATTTCTATGAGTTTTTTTTCCCTCTTCTAGTTTTGCCCCCAGGTTGGTCTCCTGCTATGTCTCATAATTTTTTATTGATTAACCTAATCTTTACTATAGTTGAAATCATATGAACCTGGGCTTCAGTTTATGGAAGTGTATTCTGCTGCATATGAGGACTTTTTTTTAAAAAAATTTATTTATAGTAGTAGTATGTAGTATGTATTACAGTTCATACTACACATTTAGAGTATCTTTTTACACAAAACAATTTGTATACAAAGTATATTCGTAGCATTCAAGTCTTCAATCATGCATTTAGAATAATGATATCCATCTTATTCAACCACTATGAGGACTTTTTTTTATTTATAATAGTGATATCTATTACAATTTATAATGCACATAAATAGCATCTTTTTACATACAACTGTTTGTATACAAAGTATATAAGTACCATTAAGATCTTCAATCACGCATTTAGGATAATGATATCCATCTCATTCAACCACCAACATTTTTTTTTCTTTTTTTTCCCCCTCCCTCCCCCGTTGCTTCCTCCCTTCCCCTCCCTTTCCTTTGACCATTCTAGTGTTCCTCTAATCCTCCTATGTACCCCCATCCAACAACATTGTGAACTAGCCTCCTTATATCAGAGAAAACATTCGGTATTTGGATTTTTGAGATTGACTAATTTCACTTAGCAGGACTTTATCTTGGATATAAACCTTCTTTGGCCTCAACTAAAAATTTGAGGGAGTTACCAGGCTTGTTCTTTGATTACCTTCAACTCCCATTTTCTACTACAAGCCCATGAGAATGTTTAAAGTTCTGTTCAGGTTTTCAGTGTTCCAGCTACTTCTTTCCAACCAACACCTCCTTGGAGGTAAAGAGCAGAGAATGTGACTCATCCTACCAATCTCCTTGCCTCAAGTATCTTGGCCTCCCAATTTTCAGTTCATGCACACCTTCATACCAATGTTTTCAACTTTTACTCAACTTTTCTAATTCTCCTTAGGGGTATACAAATTTGTCTATCACAATTGGAAGCTGCAGTCTGAGCCTACCTTTGCCTTTCTTTATACTTCCTTACATCTGTATTTATATACAGCATAATTTTCTAATGCACTATCTTCCTTCGTCTATGGACCTACGTAAATAAATAGTTTTTAAAATTAAAATAATACACTGTGATTGGACAGGGATGAGAGAAGATACCTCAAACAGTTATTTGTGGATAGGTAAGATCTCCAGCAGTACTGTTTATGTCCAGATTAGTTGGTGTTTTCTTGATGTCATTTGAGGCTGAGCTGTATCATCACATTCATTCTCTTTAAGGATTATTTTAAAAGTAAAACCAGATAGTTCACGTACCATGTCCTGTTCCACGCAATAGCCTCATTTAATTTTTTTTTTTTTAAATTTCTGTTTGTGTGTATATATGTGTGTGGGGGGGTGGGGGTGGGGTGTGTGTGTAAATCAATATGGAAAAGAGTTCTGCATGCTTACTAGCTACCCAGTCTTATTATTGTTATTTTTAATGAATACAACAGGAGAATCTAATGCTATTTGTAAAAAGAATCAAGAATATCAAAGACAAATAACAAGAAAATACAAAGCTGTAAAACTAATCATGAAGGAAATATAGACGGGTGAACACAGGGAACTTGAAAAAGAAATCTATATAGTTTACATGTTTAATTCAGAATATATTGAAATTGTCAAAAAGAACAAACTATCACAAAAATGAACAGAGAGAAGGAAAGAAGTTAGAGATACAAGTACAATATTTAGGGGAAAAAATAAGGGAAACCCAAGCCATAATGATGTTGTTTACTGTTTTCAAATTTCAATACTCAACCAATGAACCAAGAACTAAAGATGATTTTTGGATTAAAGAATGCCATTTGCCTCATAACTTTATTGTTTTTCTATAACTTACTAAGAGCACTTTACTTTTTGCTAGACGTACAGGCTATCCACCACAGACTAAAGTTGCCTGAGTGGAAATGATAAGGAGAAACTTCTGGAAACCACCAAATCTCTATAAAAAGGGTCTCACCCTCTGTCCTCTTCTGACTTTCACATTGTGGTCCCTGCTTGCAATACTTCCCTGATGGAGCTGCAGTAGTTATGTTTGGTGAGAGGTGAGACTAAGTATAGCATTTATGAACCAGAATAAAAGCCAGAAACCCTGGTGACAGTGGATCAGTCCATTGAACCCAGGACTGCCTACTAAACTACTTATATATATATATATATAAGTATATAGTATTAACAGTATACATATATATAGACACACATATATATGTATATCTATCTATATATGTGTATATATATTTATATATACATACATGTCTATATATGTATATACATGTACATATATATATGTCTCTTTTACTTATTCCAATATAATATCTCTCCACAACCAGTCTGTGTAGCCAAAAACAATCTGATTGAATTGTGCTTAGATGACAGGGATAACTTGTTAATAACGATGGTAGTTTAGAGATGGTAAGATGAAAAAATTATAAAATTTGCATATTTAGAAATATTAGGGTAGGGACAATAATAGTCACATCTTATATAATAGAGTATAAGATTATAAAGATTACTGGGGAAAAATGGTTTAAGGATATCAAGTTATAAATGTTGAAAAACATATGGAGAAAGATGATAATTTTTCTCTAGAAACTACTACACATTGAAATAAAGCTATGGGGAGGAAAGTAGTGTAAATGAGCTCTTTTTAGACTTTTATTGTAGAGAGTCAATGAATGTATAAGATATAGAATAAAAATTTTTATGTTTTGTCTATCTGAATGAGTAAAACTCCAGGAATAACTAGGAGAATATTGAAGTACATATTCAATAAGTGCTTACCAAATAGGTTAATAATCATAACAAAAAGAAGAAAGAACCATTTATTTTTCAGTAAGGTCAAAACATTTCTGAAGTGCTTGGATTTCTCCATCATCAAATGTTCAATATATTTTCTTTATTTTTGTATGCTGACCATTCATTGCTGCGTGAACAGCATTAAAATGTTCCTGAGAAACTTTAAAATTTAGTCACGCATTTTTTATCACTATCATCTTCTCTCCTTGGTAATGCTATTTGAGGATACATAAGTTGATTGATCTCTCACCTACCTAAATCACTGTCTTGCTTCTCATATTCGTCACTCATACATGCAGATACAACCTAAGGACATACATCAGTTAGCTCAGTAAAACCCCACTGAGCTTGAAGCATTGTGTTTTCTGTGTACCTATATTGAAATCTCATTCTAAGTTCCATATCACACAACTATTTCAACTTGATTGTCATCTTTAAATATTTATTAAGTAAAATAAATATTTAAACATTTAATATAGGTAGCTGACCTCTGAAAATTGCTGATGCTGAAGCAATCACTGCATTTTTTTTTCTTTTGTAGTTTTCTGAAAGCTTATCAACACATTAACTATTTTCATGGTAAATATCCTTATGCAATACATCAGGTACTTGTAAAAATATACCAAATATAAACTAAATAGGAGATGGAGTAATGAATCAATGTGTATATATTCTAATAGTTATTGCACTATAAAGTATTTGAAGGTATACTCTGAGTTGCTTGACATTATATCAATTTACCAGTGCATGGTGTCTGAAAAGTATTATCATGAGTAGGTGCAGAAAATACTTCATGAGCCCTGCTTGGGTAGTGAATGTTAATCTTTGGACACACATAACGTGCAAGTAATATAAAACTTATTTTCTGATAAAAATAATGAAACCCAACAACCATTTCAGTCTTTTATTCTGCCTGGTAAATATTAAATCTCAATCAACATCAGGTCATTTCCTACTTTTTCTTCAAAATAAATCTGTTAAATTGGAGCTTTCAAAATGCCAGGTAATTTGGTGGGAATGGAGGTACTATGGTGCTCTCTGACCTATGTTCATGCCATCATCTCCAAGCCACTGTTTCAACTTTCCGCTAGGAGTAGTGAGTCCCAGGTTCTTAGTGCTTTTATATAAATCACTCAGGATGGTAAGTTAGTCACATATCATTTTAAGTCTTCTTTCTTGTGCTCAGAAGCTAGATTGGATTTTTTCATCTTTGTTATTTGACTGTCTTGAATCATTTCTAGGACAGGAGGAGGCAGAAGAATGGTCTTATTATATCGAGGGTGGAGAAGTAATGGGAAGCTTACAGATAACATGCTAATATGCAGAGAGGTAACAGCAAACAAATGATTGGATTCTAATGGTGCTTTTTTTCTATAATAATTTCCCTTAAAATGCATTAGATTCACTCAGAACCTATGATGTATCAATTATAAATATTTTAATTGAGTAGATGAATAAATTGTTTCAAAGTTGACTTTTCTAGATCTAATTAATCATTGACCTATTCATAAACTTTTCAGTTTTGATCTTTTTATTTCCTAAAAAGTATTCTTACTCTATTATATATGTGCATGCATAATAAAATATTTTTCTTTTTATTTATTTATAAACTCAAAACATCCTTATTATGTGTTTTGTGTCCAGGGGAGTTTGCTTTTAATTCTTTGGTTTTTCTACTTAGTCATTTTATTTCTTTGCACATTCCTCCCACCCCCAGTCATTAAACTCCTATTATTTGGAGGTTAGATGTAGTCTCTGAACCTTCTGTTGAAGGTAGGTTACTGCATATGGATTTGTATCATTTTTTCACCAGGTAGCCAGGAATACAGGAAAACTGGGCTTCTTGAAACCAAATTTGTGGCCTGTCCCTTTTCAGGCCACCTTTCTAGTGTGAATTTGAGAGGGGAAACTATGAAAAAGCTTTCTCTTTTTCTTATATCCAGAAAAAAAAACCCAAAATTTCTCTTGAGCTTTTTTTCTTATTTTCTTTTCTCCTCTTCTAAGGATACATTGCATGTGGGAGTGAAGGATCATGTTCTGTTTTGTTTTTGTTTTGCACTTCACCCATAAATTGAGAGATTAGGCCATTGTGATCTCAGTTCTCTGAATGTTTCCCCCTAGACTCTTATGTATAGCGTCCCTGATGGGCTGCAAAGCTATGAATATCAAAGTTACAGTAGCTTGGGATTGAAAAATGCCCACAGGACACATGTAGCTTCACTGCTGTACTTTCTTCTCTGGGGTCTAAATTTCACTTGTTGCTTGACCTCTGAAGATTGTTCTTTTCTTGCCAGTTTAATGATGTATTTAAAAGTATAGTTAAAAAATACTACCAATATTTTTAGTGGTTTTACTCCAGGGAGTCTTAGTATTTCCAATCTTCTTAACTACCAAAAACAGAAGTCCAAACCTCTATTATTGAAATACTAATTTACTTTTTATTATAAATACTACTAAATCTTTTGTATGATTTTAAATAGATCTACAGGGATAATTCAGTAAGTGAAATTGATTAGCCAAATAGCATACATATGGTTAAAACCCTTAATTATATACTGACATATTGACCATTAATAAGCTTTACTACTACACAGAGCCAGAAAAACAGGAGATGAGAAATCATTGTTATTTCACCATTTAACTTTCAAGCAAATGTTTTAGTCAGCTATTTTGCTGCTGCAACCAAAAGATCAGACAAGAACGATCAGAGGAGAAAAGGTTTATTTTGTGACTCAGATTTCAGAGGACTTGTCCCTAGATGGCCAGCTGCATTCCACAGAGCCTGAGATGTGGCAGAACACGATTGTGGAAAAAAGCAACTTGGTGGAGGAAAGCATCTCAGGATAGACCACCACGAAGAGAGAGAGAGAAAGAGAGAGAGGGGAGGGGGGGGAGAGATCTGCTTAACCAAGGCAAAAGATATACCCTAGAGATTCTCACAACTCAATCATTTCACCTGTAAGCTTTCTTGCATTGTCCCACACATGAACTTTTGGGGATACATAATATCTAAAGCATAACATAGAGCAAAATAAAATAGTACTTTTATTTCAAGGAATACTAGTAATCATTGGTGAGGATGAATTAGATTTATATATGCTACCCGACATGGAAAGATCCTCTAACATTTTATTAAACAGCAAGGTAGAAGGATTACAGTGTATGTATTTCATTGTTTTTTTTTGTGATTTTTTTATTGTTAGAGATAATTGGACTTTTCTGGATGAAATGTCTAGTCACATCCTCTTCATATTTTTGTTTCAGGATGGAGAATCCTTTATGATTTGAAATAGTTTGTATTTTAAAAATTGTTTTAGTCAGGTTTTTCATTGCTACGACTGAAAGACCTGACCAGAACAATTGTAGAGAAGGAAAGGTTTATTTAGGAGCTCATGGTTTTAGAGATCTCCATCCAAAGACAGCAGGCTCCATTCCTTGGGGCTCCAGGTGAGGCTGAACATCATGGTGGAAAAATGTGGCAGAGGGAAGCAGCTCATATGATGATCAGAGGGCAGAGAGAGAGGCTCAACTCACTAGATACAAATATATACCCCAATGCTATGCCCCCAATTCCCACCTCCTCCAGTCACACCCTACCACTTCACTTATCACTCAGTTAATCCCTATCAGGGGATTAATTCACTGGTTGGATTAAATTTTTCACAACCCAATCATTTCTCTTCTGAACCTTCCTGTGTTGTCTCACCCATGAGCTTTTGGGGGACACCTCACATCCAAACCATAACAAGAATTATTGATGTTTGCCATATAACTTCAATAATTTCCCAATTATTAGTGGCATTTAATTTTATGTTATTTTATGGCATTTCATTTTATGACATGAAGAAATTTTAAATATTATACATTAAACACTAATTCACTCACCATATTTACTTTCATCCCCAGTATTATTTTGACATGATGCTTAGATATTTCTCTTCTTACAAGTTTTTATTATTGTTCTGAAGTATTTTGCTCTAATGCTTCCATGATTCCATTCTTGATAATTTAATAAAATCAGATTTTTTTGGGGGGGGTACCAGGGATTGAACGCAGGATTGTTTAACCACAGAACCATATCCTCAGCCCTTTTTTAATTTTTATTTTTGAAACAAGGTCTCCCTAAATTGCTCAGGGCTTCTCTGAGTTGCTTAGGGACTTTCTAAGTTGCTGAGGCTGGCCTCAAACTTTGGATCCCCTGCCTCAGCCTCCCTAGTTGCTGGGATTACAGGTGTGTGCCACCACACCTGGCCAGATTTTTTTTTTTAATACTTATTTTTTAGTTTGTGTATGTATGTATGTATGTACTTATTTATATATTTATTTTATTTATTTATTTTTATGTGGTGCTAAGGATCCAACCTATGGCCTTGCACTTGATAAGCAAATGCTCTACCGCTGAGCCATAACCCCAGCCCTAGATTGGGTTTTGATGCAGAGAATAAAATGTTTCATGTTTGCACTAAAACAAATTATTTAAAGAGTGATCATTTCTTCATATATTTTGTAATCTTAGAGGGTTGAAAACTTATGTACTGCATGAGTTTTGTTTATATTGGGCTTTTTGTTTAAAGAGAATGCTGTGATATTTTTCATGCCTAGAGTACAGCTGAATTAATTAAGTTGCACTGATCTCTTGACCATTTAAATGATTTGTGGACAAAATTTTTCTTTTGTGCATAAAAATTCAGTCTTTTTTCCCCTAATGCTAATATTACATTTACTTTCTTTGAATCCAGAAAGATATGTCATAATATAATCTGAGTTTATGATTATTTCAGATTTTAGTGCCAAAAACATATTTTAAATTAAATTAGTAACCATAAAAATTTAAAAGAATGAGTGAAAAGAGGAATTTCTAACTTGCATAACCAAACTATGGGAAGATGTACTAGTTTGGATGGCATCTCTATATAAAAGTATGTCCATGTTTTAATACTTGCAACTTCTTAATGTTACTCTGTTAGAGAAAAAGGTATTTTTAAATATGATTAAAAATCATGAGAGGTGGAGATTATTCTAGGTTTTCTGGGTGAACCCTAATGAAACCACATATATCCATAGGAGAGAGAGAGAGAGAGAGAGAGAGAGAGAGAGAGAGAGATTGGCTTGAGAACATCACCATTACCATGGAGTGAGATGCCATGACTTGGATAAAATGACTTACATAACTATTCCTTTGAACAAAGAAGCAGTTGTGATTGTCATACACTAATAATACTTTCCAACGAGTTTCCAAAAGCAGAGGATAATTCTGAATACGTACAATGAAATAAATGAATAAATGTGTGTTCAGGACCAACCCTTCATCTTTGCACATACACATGTGCACACACATGTAGATACACAGCAGACATATACACACACATAGCAATAACTTTAACACCTGCTAACTGTTGTGCTTTCCTTTCAGGACCACTCTTCTTGTGTTACATGCATCTTTCATCCAGGAAAGCAGCAGAAATTTTATAGCCAATAGGCAGGTCTGACTCAATATTTAGCCCTGTTCTATGATGAGATTTCATTTCACAGCTTCCCTGGTTTTACCTCAGCAAACCAGTGAAACCTAACATCCAACCTCATTTTGCTTTACTGAGTGTCCAACAGAATCTCCTAGACAAATATGCAAACAGGAGTGACTTTCTGCAGCTGACTTCCATATCATGTTCTATTTTTCGTCAGTGAAAAAAGCTATGTCAATTTTGGAGGACTGATCATTTTTAGAAATGTTCCTGGGATGGAGCCATCCATTGATGTTGTCTAGTTCATCCCCCTCCGAAGGGGATTATAATTTGACCCTTCACACCTCTATGCCAAACACACATGGAGTTCATCTACCTTATTGAATATGACAGAAGTTCTCTGAAGTAATATACAAAATAAGGACTACATGTAAATAACTTCTGGGATTTCAATTAAATAAAATCCTAAGAGATCTATGTATAACATACAAATGCATAGTTACAAATGAGATCAGCCATTGCTGTCAATTATGTTAACTATCATACATATCTTACCCATTGTTCCCTATTTAACAATGTGGAAGAAAAAAATATTAGAAGATATTATATATATATATATATATATATATATATATATATATACACATATATATATAATTCTCATTATACTTACTATCAAAAAACAAAGAAAAATATGTAAAAATTAAGGATGGGATGGATTGCACTGTTGCTTGTCAGTTAAATTTTTGTCTCAGACTTTGCTGTCTAACGGCAAATTTTATATTCCAGAGGTGAACTCATCAAAAATGGATAAATTTCATGCTTCACATAAACTACAATGATGGTTTCAGAGATCTAGAGAAAAGTCATATAACATTCTGAGATATACTTAGCAGATGAGAGAAATGATATACTAAAGGCATCAATTGAACTACAAGTTGTGTGTGAAGCAGCATAAAACATTAGCTTGGAATTTTATGTGCCCAAAATATAAAATTAAATATAATAATGAATAAATCTGAGAGCCATTTCATCTCAAAAGCAATACCCACATTTTTCAATAAGAAAAATGATAGATCAGCATGTGTGTGACTTCTATAGGAAGATATAACAAGATTCCTGAATTCTCAAATTTGACAGATCAACTAATAAACTACTCACTAAATTACAGGAAGAAAAAAAAGTATGCAAAGCTAGTAGGTTGTCACAGGAAATGATGATTCATGGTCAAAATTAACCTTTAGCTATATTTAGCAATGTTGTATTTCTAGGAAAATCATATTCACGCAGAAATAAAACAACAACAATAAAACGCTACCATCATTAACAAAAAGAAGAAAAACAAAAACAAATGAAATAAGAACCTGGGGAAATTAGACTGAGGAAAATTTTATTTTATCAACTTTTAGACAACTTCAAAAAATAAGTGTATATAGAGCCTTATAAGAAATAATAGTGATTCTGAAAGTTAGGCCCCATATAAAAAGTTGAAATTTCTTGGGTCACTGGACCTATAACAATAATGACATTCAAAATAACAGAAGGACAATTCAGGAACTGGGGTGCTGGTAATGAAAGAAAGTCAACTCTTATTCAGAAAAATACTTCAAATTAGATACCATTGAAAACTCAGAAACACTAACATGCCTAGGATGAGGTATGACCTCTTCTGACCTTTTAGTTAAGAAATAAACAGATATTCAACTTAGTTTCTTCTGCTCAGCCTTGGGCCTGACTGTAATTAAATGGCAGGGAATACTTTACTATCTTGAGTCATGGGTAA